>OX371260.1:127202205-128402205 GCA_947311025.1 Lypha dubia
CTTTCAATTGTAGCAAATTACGTGAAAGTACCTTTGGTTGACCTAAAGAGTTGTTTTCATCATTTTGTGATTGACTATTGGGGCTAGTAGAGGGAACCATTTGTAAGGGTGGTCCCATGTTGTAAACTACAACAGAATCGCTGGTATTTGATGCTGTCGATATAACACTTATGGGAATGGGAGGCGGCGTCGAAGCTGTTGTTGTTATTATAGGAAAATTCGTTGTTTGCGGGGCAATAACAGCACATCGATTCGATGTTGGAGAGTTGGCCCAAAATCCTTTTGTTTGTTGAGCTTTTCGAACTTTCTTGCAAAAAATATTTGAAGTGTTGTAATCTTCGGCTGCAATTTCTTGCTTAATAACTGCTTGTGATGGTGGCGAAGAAATTGTTTGATTTTCAGTGGATAATTCCATTATTTTAGGAGTTAAATTCTTTACAGCTGGTACAACTGTTGTTGTGGGTGTTGGTCCAGTTGACGGCCGTACTTGTTCAAAAGCACTTGCAGTTAAGGATGTTGTGGTTGGTGGAGCTCTAGCTAAAACATTGGATATCCCTCCTCTTCTCTCGGCGGCCAAATTCATGGGCATCACTTGATGCTGCGGCATTTTCAAAGTATTTTCGGGTATTGTAGATGTTTGGTATTGTGTTACGTTAGCCGAATCAGTGGACTGCGAATGGGTCGATAAACTACCTACTGAAAGTGGATACCCGGGGGAGTCCATTATTTCTTGTTTAATTTTCATTTTTTGGCCATCTTCTACAGCTGGTGAGTGTATGGCATGATGACTGCCGCTTTTCGAGCTGTTAGCTGGAGATAATTGTGACTGCATTTGCTGTTGATCGCCCACACTAACATTTTGATTGCAACTGGACTCTGATGAAGACGACCCCTTTCGTTTCTTTTTTCGTCGTTTCTTTAAAGGTCCCATATCCTAATTAAATATTTATCATTCAATTACTGCTTTACATCAAATTGTAAATCGTAAATAATACAAATTACATGGCCAAAAACGTCAATCAAAAATTAGGACAAAATGGAATAGTAAGGAAAAATAGGACACGTTCGATGCAATATTCGAAGGAATAAAGAGATATTTTACATTATATAAATAAGTAACACATAACACGTTGTAGCTCGGTTGAATGTACATACATATGTACTAGAGTTGTCAATTATTCGAATTTCAAGTTTGTTCGAATAATTCAAATAATAGTTTTTGTTCGTTCGATCAAACGATTAAAGCTAAAAATTTATTCGATTAATCGATGAGAACAACGAATAAAAAAATGCTTAAAAATAATTTATTGACAAAAAATAAATGTTTGTCATTAACACAAAAATGCATAAGTATATAATCAAAATAAATTAAAAATTATATAGTTAATATTTTTTATCAACTTTTATTTATTTGTTGCGGGTTAGCAATATCTAAATATATATATATACCAACTCATCAGTAGATGTTTTACCCTTTAGGTTTAAAAAATTTTAAAGCTCGTCCATTTATACGAAAACTCACAAATAAATTTGTGAATTACAAAGCTTTAAAATTTTTTTTAAAATAAAGGGTAAAACATCTACTGATATGTTGATATGGCTACCAACGAAATATATATTTAGATATTGCTAATCCGCAACAAATAAATAAAATTTAAAACATAAATACTTGTGTACATGCTCAAATAAATGTAAAATTTTATTTTTATCAACAAAAAAAATATACATACTCGTAAAATTAATAATACATAAAAAAAACTTAAAAATGTAATTACTGAGATTTCTTTGATTTTAATACTTCAAACACACATGTTTTATTCAGTCAAAATATCTGAAATGATTTTTTTTTTTGTTAAATTAGACAATTTTGGATGTTCTTAAGAAATAATCTTTTAAAAACAATTTTTTTTGCTTTCAAACGATTTTTGGTTTTTGTTTTTATTAAATTCGATTTTGAAAAAACTCGCTAATTTTCGAGGGAGGTGATGTAGTGAGAAAAGCATGAAATAGTTTAAATATCTATTTTTTCTGCTCTTTTTTAGATTTTTCCGAATATACTATATTGTCTAACATATCGCTGAATTCTTTTTTATTATCAGAATTTTAATACTTTGAATAGAATTATTTAATTCACATAAAAAATTGTTATTTTCATTAATAATAACTTATTATAATATACGAGTAATATAATATTATAAATATTGTGGTTACTTTCAACATAAAATAATCTAGAGCATAATTAATTAGCATATTCTTTAGTTTAAATTTTGAAGAATATTTGAAAGACTTTCATTGCACGGAAAATTTCCAGAATTTAAAAAATATTATTAACGTATTTTAAAGTTTTATACGTCTCTTATTTATTCTTATTTTAATGCGTTTTAGTAAATCTGTTGCAAAAGAATTATTAATTTTTTTTTTGTTGTTGATCCAACAATTTTGTATACTTTAGGACACTTGCATGTGACTTTGTTTTTGTTCATTTTTGTTTTGAAAGATAATTATATAATTAAAAAAAAAAAATTTAATACAATACCAACATTTTCTACTTATGTATATGATAAGATTTATATAAAGCAATTGTTTCTTTTTTGGCTTTTAGTATATTTCTAACTTATTCATCTGACAGTAACAAAAAACCCATTCTTGAAAATTGTTTAACGTTTCATTTAAAACATAGCACGACTACTAGGTATGTGCAAAATAACATGTATTGGTTGATATAAAGTACTCGCTTTGTTTCAAATCATACAAACAAATTTAACACATTTTTTACGTAAGCAAAAATATGTTCGATTAATTGACATAAATTAATCGATTTATTCGAAATTCGGCATTTTAAAATTATTCGAACAAGAATTTAGTTTTGTTTGATCGATTAATCGAATTATTCTTAATCGGTTGACAACTCTAATATGTACGTAGATTCGTAGATAATTTCAGCTCTTTTTATGAATATTAGGAATGAAAATTGAATATGAGAATTATAAATAAAATTTAGAATCGACTAAGTGAACATTTAATTGGGGCATTGCTACGAATGTTCGGTTTTACCTGCCATGTAGCTTTCTTTTTCCTTGTTTCTTGGAATATTGTCTTATGTTCAATCCTTTATGAATAAAATGGAATATTTACATTTAATAACCTTTAATTTGGACACGTTTTCAATAGTTTATAGCTCTAAGGTTATTTTGATAGATCCATACATTAAACAAATTGGGAAGTTTGAGTGCCAATTGATTAATTTTAATTTTAATAATTTGGCGTGAATAACTCGTTTATATTTTTTTACTTACCGCCATGACTCTTTTTTCTTTGGGTTCTCTTTGCGTTAGCTTTTTGTGTGTCGTACCAGTACTTGCGCCTCTACTGGATCCAGTATACGGTATGTGCGTACCACCTGCCAACGCCGTGGATCCATTTGATTTAATATGTGATGCCAGATCTGTGATATTATCTATTTTAATATGTAACATAGTTTCTGCCCAATTCTTAATGACATTCCATGATTCTTCTTGATCTTCAGTACTATCAATAATATTCATAGATAAGTCTATGCCGCCATCCCTTTCGCCAGCTTCTTTTGATGATTTCATTGTTGTTAATGTGGGTAAATGAGGAGATGGCAATTTGCTCGTTTTTCGCATGGCAGCGTAGCAATAACGAGAGTGACCCCTTGTACCTAAGCGCCTTGGTCGAATGCCAGGGAATACTTGTTTCATAACTTTTCCAAAATCGGCAGTAGACAAAGGTTTGATATCCAAACGATTACAGTAAACTCTGATGGTTAATAAATAAATAAATAAAACGTACCAGTCACCAGTTGACTAACCACTTTTTTTTAATAAATATTTAGCGGGTTTAATTAAAACGATAGTCTATGTAGTGACACACATAACATTTTACATATCGTTACATGAAACGCAAAACACCCTAAGATTTTCATTATTTTATAGGAGAAACAAAAACATGCTTATGGTATTTTTTTTACTTTTTGCATCGTACGGATAGAATCGGCTTATATGAAAAACTTAAATATAACACTCATTAATAGATATAATAGATATAGATATAAATTGATTTAATGAAAGATTTTATAGTGGAAAAACGTCAAAGCGAAACCCATTCAAAATAAAATATATTACAAAAAATTATTTACTTACAAGTAATCATTATAGACGTCTTGTTTTGGTATGGACACCTGTGGATCTTGTTCCAAATGAGTGCGAACCCAATTTATAGTGTGATTAATCTCCGAACGAGTTCCAAGTGGATTTTGTGGCTGACGAAGAGGATCTAATGGGCATAACAAAACAGCATTCGTAATAAAAAACGTGAAAATCTATATATGTATGTATGTATATATTGTTTATTTATTAATATTCACCTGTTTCTGGTTGCTCGCCAGGCAAACGTAAATATAACAAAAGTTTTTCAACTGGCCTTAAAGTTGAAATACGATCCAATATTTGAACTATTTGTTGTTTGGCATGATCGCTAACAATTTTAATTAATAAAAAAGCAAAACATTACATTACAGTCATCAATATGTATATAATAAATGGTTGTTATAATAAAAAATAAAACAAAAGCCCATAACAAAAGTTTGTTTATGCTTGAATACACACCCTATACCGGACTCTACAACTTGTTCTATTCGTCGTAGTTTCTCTTCGTCTGGTACATGCACACCTAGAGACATAAGGCGACCATACAGAGGTGTAGTTGATAGCTTTGGCGCTGAAGTACCAGTGCTTATGGCACCAACAACTTGGTCGACAATATGCGAGTTGATATTGCCCGTCAAATTAGTTTCACTGGACGATGACGTTGGTGGTGGTGGTGGTGGTGGCGGATGACGAATTATTGTAGAAGCTTGAGAACTTGACGTTCCAGCTGGTGACACATTTGATAATGTTGTTTGTGATGAAAGATTTGTTGGTCCGCTTGAATCCACAATCTGCTGAGTTGTACTAAAAGAAGCTGCCATTAATTTACTAAGTTCGTATTGTTGTTGAACATTCAAATGTTGGAATTGTTCCATTCCAAAATGGTTATGATGAGATGAAGGCAGTTGCTGAGGTCCTGTAATCTGTTGTTGATTCATTGAATGATGTGCATAAGAATGTGATTGAGAGTGAATTGCACTTGTTGGTGTCGTTCCTGGAGCCGTTAAAGATGCCACAGCATAGGGGTTTGGGGTCAGAACAGATGTAGCCGCAGCTGCAACAGGTGGAAACGGAGGTGGTATAAAACCACTAGGTACAGGTACATTGGTATTGGAAGATGATACTGATATTGGGGGCACAATATGGGAAGACGAAGATGCTGAGCGATGATCTATTGGAGGTGCTTGAAAACGAGCAGCTGTATATGCTGCAACTGGTGACGGCTGATGACTACTTAAATGTCCAGTACCCCTATATGATGCTCCAGCTGCTGGAGATGTTAGTCCCAATGCTGCCGCATTATATATTGGTGTATGTTGTATATGTTGCAGGTGTTGTTGTTTTTGTGTTGCGGCAGCAAATGCTGCTGTTACTGCACTTTTCGACCACTGAGCTTCTTGTCCATTTTTGTTTTCGGACATATCGTGATTGTTCGATGTCAATTCACCGCGAACAGCAATAACTGATTTCACAGCTAAAGATCCGTGATGACAACTAACACTAAAATTAATTTGTCGTTATTTATAATAAAACCGAATATCAGTTTTTTTTTTTCTTATCTTAAGACTACACTAAACGAAAAGTTGGTTAGGGCTTAACCCCCAAATTCGTTTATATATACCACTTAAATCTAAAATATCTCTGGAACTTTATATACAATTTATTTTACAGACCGAACAGATTAGTTTTCCATTAATTTAAGATACAGCAAAAGCGATAATAAGCGCGGCTGCTATATCTGCTGCTCGATAATAAAACATTTTTTACTTATTTTTTCTAATCGTTTTTTGCGTTCTTGCTTTTTCACTCATCGCATACGTACATTTACTTCATTCTTATATTGTCTACTTGATTATCGCGTGTTTACATTGTACATTTATCAAGAAATAACTCGGTCTTATGATTATTTGCTAATAACAAATAATTATTAGTCAAATTGAACTGATAATTCAAAAGTTTTTACAAATTATTTATTATCTGCGTTTTAACGCGTGTCCTTTTTCGTGTTATTTCTTGTCTCGATTAAAAATTTTCAATTGACATTTCTTCTTTGACAAGATAATCCGCAGAGCTGCTTTTAATTGTACTTAAAAAATATTTAATATACAAGAATACGAACACTGTATTCAGAGACCTGCGCCATTATGTGCTGCCGGTTAAGCCGAGCATCCAGCAAAACAGGTTATCATATGCAAGGCGAATTCACATTGATCATATGTGGTTGAAAAACAGCCGTTGATAAACAATTTGGCAACAATACATACATATATGTATTTCTTTTTTAAACTTAGGTTTTTTTCTCATTGTTGGTTATAGGAAAGTCTTGATTTTTATGTTTTCAGCCGCATGGACCCAAATTTTAGCAGCCGCCAGCTTTTGCCAGGTTCATTTTAAATTATCAACAAAACATACATAAGTAATTTTCAGCTTTCTATCAACTTCTAATGCAGAAGGTGTAAATGTAGTTTTCCGATTTCGTATGCAAATTCTCTTACTATGAATACCTCGAAGACCAAGGCCATGATGTTTGGTTCCACCCCTCGCTTTCTCTATGACCTTGAAATTTCTTTTGGTGGTGATCTTGTTGGTTGTGTTGATCGCCACAAGTGCCTTGGGGTTTCACTTGACAGCAAACTCTCGTTTAGCTGGCATATTGATGCCGTATCAGGTAGAATCGTCAGCTTGTTACGAAGATTTTACAACTCTAATGTTTACCTACCCCTGCATGTGAGGAAGAAGCTGGCTCATGCTATGTTGATGTCGCAAGTTCTTTATGAATTCGCGGTTATCACTGGTTCTGTTGGCATCCATCTCACTAGATTAAATAAATATGTCTCTAGTTCTGTGGTGGATTTCCTAGGATGTGGATTTAATGGGTACGTGATACTTCGGAATTTATTAACTTTCTATAAAATGATCAGGAGCGGGATACCTATCGCCTTATGTAATTCTTGCCACTGGAGCTGCGAGTCTTTTCGCACTCCAACAACGTTTTTAAGCTCAAACTTATTAAGTTCTTAGTATCACAGACAGCTTGACTCAGTTTTTCTGTTTTTCTCCCTCCAGTTGCTTTAGTGGTCGGCTTATCCTTTCGGATACTGGGCTAGGCCCATCCCTAATTGGACCGTTCAATTCAATTTTATCTTGTTTCTATATAGTTATAGCTTATTGATGCGCGGGGGTGTGATGTGAATGTTTGAAATATAACCTACTATAATCTACTTTAATTCAGTAAAACGAACATGGAATGTTGTTGTCTTTATACATTTTTTTATTATTATTTTCTTTTTCTTTAATCATTTATTTTAAATTAGTAACTACTTAGGTGTTAAGACTGTGTAATATATTTTTTGGCCCATAGGGCTTTGTATTACTGAACTGAATAAGTAAATAAATAAATAAATAAATTGCAGATCACCTAGCAAGGTAATGTCACTTAACGGCTGATGTTATTAGCAGATGTTTTTGGGCCAAATTTGACGATTTTATACCAAAATTTCTGGCAACAGTGGAGAAATTGATGATTTTTTTATTACCATCTTTATTTTCATTTATGTTCGTATTGAAAAAATAAAGTTGAGAAAAAAGAAATTATAAAATATAAATAAATAATATTTATATTATAAACATTATTACGATATAGCAAAATGCAAAAAGAAATAACCCCGTGTTAAAAAGAATAATTTTTTAATTATTTACAAGATTACTATAAATTTAATTGATAAGAAACACGACAAGGTCGTTTATCTCATTAGAGTAATGGATGAGGAAAAAATGGTTACAACTCCGCAACAAGGGGTAAAATAACTTTTTTCTTTATAAAATAACGAAATGAATACGTGTTATATTTATATTTGTTTTATTTTGTAGCAAAAAATGTCATTGGAATCACTGACTAAAGAAGAAATAATTCAAAAATGTAAAGGACTACTGGCAATAGCAAAGAAAGCTAAACAGGCTAAAGATGGTAAGTTGAATGAAGAAAGGTTTTAAAGGCTGCTAGATTACATACATTTTTATATATTGAAAAGCTGTATGTATGTAATGCTTAATTAAATGCACCAGACAAACATTGTACTAAGCAAATACTAGACAAACTATAGTGTATGTACAATGTACATATAAATACATACATATTTGCTGGGTGTTTGTTGCTGGATCGAACGAATTTAAATGAAATGTCGTAAAACGTTAGCTTAATTACCGCACTACGATTGTGCTTTGCTCAGACAGTCTGGCAAATCTAGGGCAAGTCAAGCTAACCTTTCAACATAATCAGGATGTTGTGGTAGTTTTAATAAGTAAATAAGTAAAAACATCTGTACAAAGCAAAGAAAAAATTTTGTAACCTTTGTCAACTGATTTCAATACTGTTTAAGTCTGTACATTCGTTTCCAAAAAAAAAAAAAAAAAACACTGTAATTCGATTACCCAAATGACAGGAGTGAGTGTTAGTACCAATGACCTAAAACTAACTAAATATGTAAGTATGTATATGTAAGTATATTTCAACTGAACTATCCAAATACATTAAAAATATGATTTCTTGTAAGCCCTGCATTTCCTTGACCAAAAATTTTAATTTGTTTTAGAAATAAACCCAGCCTTGTTATTAACTATGGTTTTATTAAACTCTGTTGACGAAAATCGGTACTGGAGTGCATGTGGGAAAATGCATTATATTACCGGAGATTTAAATAAAAATTTTTGTCGTAACTTTTCTAATAATGTCCACTAAAAATTGCAAACAAACATTATAATCCATAATTCTTAATCTTTTTTACCTGTAGAAAAGCTTGAATTGAACTAATTAATTAAATAAATAAAGTTTAAATTTCCGAAATTAAGTTGGAAATTTCGAACTTAAGATAAAATTTTAAAAATCTTGTTCGATTTTGCGATTTTTTTTTTAAATACAAACAAATTTTAAAACAATAATTGATAAAAAAATATTCCTCGTGTGACAGTTTTAAAATTAGCCTAAAAGTCTCTGAATGGGTAGGTAGGTATGTACATATGTATATCAGGGATGCTTAAGTACTCAAAAAATATATACTTTATAATTCTAACATTTTTGAATACATAAATTCTCAAGAATTTGTTTTCAAAATATACTGCCAGGCCCACGATGTCGAACCAATTTTTCTTTCGTACAAAGTACATTTGAAACAAAAACAAAATTTTTAAAAATTAAAAATTTAAAAATTTTGTTTGTGTTTCAAATGTACTTTGTACGAAAGAAAAATTCGTTCGACATCGTGGGCCAGGCAGTATTTTAATTTGATATTAACTTCTATATATTGCAACCTCCAAGGTCTATTTTTTATATAAAATGTTTTTTTTATAACTCCAATATTTCCATACACTTTGTGTACCTTCTTCAGGGAATAAATATTAAAACAAATTCAAAATTATTATAAAAAAAAATTTTAACAAAAGCCACAATTAAATTTTTTAGATTTTTTTTTATAAGTTTTTTTATTACTATTATACTGTTGTAATTCCCAGTTCTTCCTTGAGAGTTCGTGTTCAAGCATATGAGTTTGAAAACTTTTAAATATGCTTAAAGATCTACTGATCAGTTGGCATTAGTTAAAAATAGTAAAATTATTTTGTATTGCATTTCAATTATTTTTATTTAATTTTAGAAATTTCCGAAGAAAATCGTTATTTGAAGGAACAACTGCAAGAAAATGAAACACAAAAAACCGCTGATAAAAAAGCTTTAATGACTATGAAAGAATTGTTGGAAGCTTACACCGAAAATAAACTTCAATTAACAACAGAAGTTTCTGAATTACAAAAATTACACAAATTAGATTCTGAAAAATTGGAAAATTCTTCAATAGAATGTGAGAGTTTAAAACGACAAGTACACCGTCTAACTGAGGACAATGATTCTTTACTGACAGACATAGAAAATATGGAGGGACAATTGAAACAAGTAAGCGTTTTGAGCAAAGAACAAAAACACAAAATATCTTTTCTTGAAAGAGAAATTACGCAATTAAAAGAAAACGAAATAAATTACCATAAAGTTCAAGTAAAAAATGAAGAGTTGTCTCATGAGTTACAAGATTTGAAAGAAAAATATAAATTTATTAAAGATATCAACACAGAACAAAGACAGAAATTTAATTCCCTTAAAGATAGATTCATTGAGGTGCATAAAAAATTCAAAAAGCTAAAGGAATGCAAACGAATACTATTAGAAACTCAACACGAGTATGCAGACGCTGTATCCCAATGGCAAAATGAAATTATCAAAGCTTCGAATGTGTTATGTAAAGAGCTTAATAATTTGAGAGAGGAAAATTCAAGATTATTACAGAAGTTATCAAACAACCATACAAATGGGAATATTGGAAATAACACTGCCGCTCTCGAAAAACTTAATGAATTATTGCAATTGTCAGAAAAAGCCAAACAAGATTACAAATATTTGCAAGTAGAAAATGCTAAATTAAAAAAGAGTGTTGAATATAAAAATAACGAATCTTCGGTTAAAATTCTTGATGATATTTTAAATTTAAGTAAAACCGCATTAAAAGAATATAACGATATACAAAAAGAGAATACAAGGTTAAAAGAAAATGCGGAATCTAAAGATCATAACGACTCCTTAATCAAAACATTAAAACTGGTAGAGTTAGAAAAGTTGGCATCAAAAGCCACCGAAGATTACAAAAATAAATTAAATGAAAATGATACACTAAAAGAAAATATTGAAATGCTAGAAAATGAAAACCGTTATTTAAAAAATGAAAACGATAAGCTGTTAATAACACAAAAGGATTCACTAAATGAAGAAGAAAAAAATTCTTTAAAAAATGAAATCGAAAAACTAAAACTGTATCGTGTTTCGAAATCTTCATCTGAAAAAGATTCTTCCATCAAATCCCAAAATGAAGGTTCAAATCCTTCTGAACAACTTGTAAAG
The DNA here is from genome assembly GCA_947311025.1 of Lypha dubia. Taxonomy (NCBI): domain Eukaryota; kingdom Metazoa; phylum Arthropoda; class Insecta; order Diptera; family Tachinidae; genus Lypha; species Lypha dubia. The sequence goes on from OX371260.1 coordinate 127,213,315, forward strand.
TTGCAAGAAAAATCTCCTAATATTGCAAATCTTTCTCTAGAAATGAAAAATGTCACTGAAGAAAATCTTGCGTTAAAAAATAAACTGCAAGAGTTGGAGAAAACTTTTGATCCATCGGAAACTATTTTAAACTTAAAAGAACAGCTGTCGGCAAATCAAAAATTATTAGAAGAATACCAACAGAATTACAAACAAAAAGAAATGGAGCACTGTGAGCTACTTGATGAAATGCGTGAATTAAATGAAGCTCTTAAGGCGCGAGGAGATCTTATATCACGTCAGCAAGAAGAACACAAAATTCTTAAAACTGAACTCAAAACAAATTCAGATAAATTGTCGAAAATTCAGCTAGAAATCGACAAAAAAGACGTTCAATTAAAAGAAAAATACGCTGAACTAGAAACAATTACAAAAGAAATTGCGATGACTAAACAAAAGGTCGAAACTTTGGAAAATTCCAACTCATTTAATGAGGAAAAAGTACGATTTCTTAGCAACGAATTGGACAATATAAAATTACAACCGTCCATTAATTCAACCGAGTTTGACAATCAAAGTGATATTCTATCAACTTCAACCATTTCAAGAGCCGATGAATTGCAAAGACTGAAAGACGTTGAAGATTCATTTGAAGATAAATACAATAAGCTGCGAAATTTAGCAGCTAAATTAAAAAAAAAGTTACAAGAAGAAACTGTTCTAAAGCAAAGACTTGAAAAAGAATTACAAGACCTAAAAAGAAAAGAAAAAGAATTAAGCTGCCAAATAGTAGAGTTTAAAAATAAAATATCCGACATGGATACGATGCATAAACAATTGGAAGAAAAACAAAAATATATAGACACACTTAAAACGGAAAACCACAAATTAAAAACGTCGCGAAAGCAAGCCAACGTTTTAAATCTCGAAATTGAGGCAGCTGAGAAATCTTTGAACGAGGTAACTAATAAACTTGCTAATCGCACCACGGAATTGGACGCAGCTCAAGAAGCACTAAAAAGTAAGGATTCTACTATTGCACAGCTGCGCAAGGAAATTGATCTGTTAGAATCTTCCAAATCGTCCGAAATAAAGCATTCCCAAGAATTAAAGCAACAGATTGATCATCTGCACAATACACTAAAAGATGAAATGCATAACAAACAACAGGCGTACGATAAATCAAAATTATTGGAACAAGATGTTGAGAATTTAAAACTAGAATTAGAAAATGTTAATGTGGAATTGGCACAAGCTACCAGTAATCAAGAGGTAGCCCATAATGCTTTGAAGAACGATCGGGAACAGCTTACTTTACAACTCTCTACGCTGCAAGCAGCTCTCCTCGAATGTGAACATAAACTGAAAAAAGCTGAAAGAGCTGGCGAAGATTTACGAGTTGAATATTTGGACTATAAGGTTAAAGCCCAGGCCGTACTAAGGAAAAATCAAAATCGTGATTCGTCCAAGGAAAGAGAACTCGAAGAGGAATTACTTTCAATGAGAGCGACAGAAACACGCCTTATTACAACAATTGATAAATTAAATTCCAAAATAGAATCTTTAGAAAAGCAAAAAGATCTACTTGACGATGATAATATGAGTTTGAAAAAACGATGCCAAGAACTTATGAACCTTATCGAAGATATACGCTCACAAAACGAGGCGCTAAATCTAGAAATTCAACAAAATATCCAGCAAAACCATGAGACTTTAAAACATCATCGGCAGCAAATTGAATCTATAGATAATTGTCACAAAGAGCAACTGCAAACATTGAATGCATCACATCAACGACAATTGGAACAATTACGAAAGGAACTTTCTCAGCACATTCGTTTGCCAACAACAGTTGGAGCAACAAAATCTACGAGCTTACCTCTACATGTACATCTTGAGCACTCTAACGATCCAAGCAAGCTCGATTTTCTCCTCATGGAACGTGAAGATGCCGAAGGTTCTGAGGAAGCGGCTGAAACATTGGCCAATTTAGCAGCATCACGTAAAATTTCAAACGATTCATCATCTGTCAAACGTTCTATGCAAGATTTTATGCCACTCGACGAGCTGTTAAACACACCATTAAATGCCATCAACAGCGAAACTTTAATAACAAACTCTCAACATCAGCATGCAACAGATACAACAGCATTAAACGTTGCAAATTCAATAGATTTCCTTCAATTAGAATTAAATTCAACAAAGGAACGTTTGCAAAAACAAGAGAGTAGAGTGCGTCATTTAACCGCATTGTTGGCTGAAAATGAACAGGATCTAGCCAAACTCACACAAATGAATGATATGCTTAAGGAGGAGTTACGAAGACAGGAACGTTCGGTAGAACGAGAGCAACATATGAATAATTCAGAATATGTTAAGAATGTAATAATGAAGGTAAGTTGAAAGTAAATTATATCCCGTTTTAATTTTTTTAAGTACATATAATACCGTCCAATCAAAGAACAAAATATTAATGGCAAATTGATTTGAAAAAAACTTTCTTCTACATGATGAAAATTAACTCTGCATTTAATTTCTAAAATTTTAAAAGTTGACCAAAAATACTGCAACATAAAAGAAACAAATTTTCAAGTTTAAAATATTTCAACAGTACCAACTTTCTTCGCTTTATTCTATTAATGCTTATTTGGTTTAGCATATAATCGAATTAAGAAATGTTGAATAACATTCTCGTAACACTAGAGATCTGCAACAATTATGATCGGGCTTTGGGCAGTTTTATTGCCGTTCGATTTTCATGAACGAAGCAGAAAAATCAGTAACATTAAAATTGTTTTCATTTGTTTACAAACTATATGGCCTTTTGAAGAACAATCGCTCACTTGTAGCAACAAATAAATTAATTTTCGAAAACATAAATTCTTCGAATAAAATGTTATATTTTGCAAAAGGATGGTTAATATTTTTAATTAAATAGTTTCATTATCAACAAAAGGTATACTAATTGCAGAAAGGTGATAAAAATACTAATCCGATTCATTTCGAAAAGTTATTTGTTGTATTGTTTGTATACGATTTTTCAAACAATTGTACTTGTGCTTTGGTAATTCTCATTTCTTACTTAAGAGTTTGTGTATATGTTTGTTATTGAAAAACTCAAGAGTACATGATCGGTTAATACTCGTTGCAGATCTCTGGTGGACACCTGACTATTGTCATAAAAATTTTCACAAAATCATCGCTTACTAACTAAACAAATACATATTAATTTCCATTTTTAGTTTTTAACATTAAATAATGCCGACGAAAAAAGCCGTTTGGTACCTGTTCTAAATACGGTTCTTAAACTGAGTCGATCAGAAACAGAAATTCTTAATTCTGTGGCTAAAGGACAGAAAGGTAACACATATTTATTAATATTTCCATGATTTTTATTTATTTACATAATTCTTAAAAATAGTTTCGGAAAGTACACAACGTCCTGGAGGATGGGGTAATTTCCTACCATGGGGTAGCAGTAGCAATAACAACTAGTATTATGGAATTATATTTATAAAATGATTTGATTAAAAAAAAAACAACTACCAAAAATGTGAATCCTTGACATCCTCATTTTATTTTCGTTAACAAAGTTTCAGTTAGTAATTATTATTTTTTTTTTGTTAATTTATTATTCCAAAATTACTAAAGTTAACACAAAAATTAATGTAGTAGAAATAAAACACGACATTTTTATATACATAATAAATTTTATTATTTTATTTTGTTTTATATGTAAATATTGTAGTACTATTTTATAAATTTTTTCCAAATTAAATTAAATGCATAATTAAAGATATATAAAAAATTTACTCAATAATATAGTGTTGTTTTATTTAAGTCCTAGCCTATAGTTTAATTAACAAACATCTAAATAAATAAAAATTATAAACCAAGTCAAATACTTAAAAAAAGCTTAAACAAAATCACAAATATGAGTTGTCAAATTTCAACGTGTGTTAGCAGAACCCACTTAAAACTTAAAATATTAAACTGATTTTGTTATTTCACGTTTGAATCAAATCGAAATAAAATCTTTTGTTTTTTTTTTTTTTTTTGTCAAATTTACGTAAATTTCGTATTTACGTTTATGTTTTTAATTTGCAGATTCGAAAGACAATATTATATCTTCTTAAAGTAAATTTTAAATTTATCAACGATCTATACATACGTACGTTAATCTTATCTTAAAGTATTCTAACTTGTTTTGAATTGCATTCCTAAGAAATCTGTAATAGTAACTTTTAAGCGCAAAATTATCGTAAGCTTTAATAATTTTCAGCAAATTTTCTTATTAACATCGAAGTTTTCAAATTATGTCACTAACATTCACTTACTGATCATAAAATTTCCCAAACATAAATTTAAAATTATGTCTTATTATAGTAATTTCTTTCAATTAGAGAAAAATTTTTAACAAGGTGTGAAGTTTCTATCCAATAAGCAATAAATAAACAAATTAATGAAATAAACTTGGAATTTACCAAACAATTGGTTTGAGTAGAAAATTTTTATGAAACACACTCAGTTTTTTGAGCGGCTCCATGAAAACTGGGCCCAAATTAAAAATGGAACCAAACTGAAAGCTGACCCCAAAAATGTTTTGTTGCTTTCAATAAAAAAAACAGTAAAATGTAAAATGACCCAAAAAAATATTTCTATTCAAAAGACCAACAACTTTTTTGATTTTGAATTTGGGGTATTTTGTTTTTCTATTTCGGCAACATTTTTTTTTTTAATCGGGGCCACTTGTAACTCTTTCCTTGTGGCAGGGGTGATTCAAGTCCTGCAATTAATTCTAATGCAATGGTAGCTGGCCGGTTTCCGAGCTTTTCTGGCAACCACAAATTTTCAGTTACCGCCATTTTGCAAAATTGCTTATTGGATCACAGAAAGTTATTGATAAATAAAGGATTGGTAAATTTGAGGTTAGGAAGTAAATTGGCTTAAAAGCTCTCTGTTTTGAAAAATTCTGTTTCATTGATACCAATGTAAGAAATATGGGAATTAATAATGGAATATGATTTTGGGTAAATGTAGACCTCTAGCACGTCGGCAGACGTCTGCTCTTCTACAAAATTATTAACCACATTTTGCAACAAAGCTTCGCCTATCTCGTCAATGCAGCGCCGAATTTCATCTTTCAAAGCGTCAGTTGTTTATGGCCCGGTCTTTCAAATGGCCTCAAAGAAAACAATCCAGCGGCGTTAAATCACAAAAACCAAGCGCCTAATTGACATCGCCAAATCGACCGGAAAATTTCTCATGATAGTAAATTTATAATGATAGTAAATTTTCACAATTAAAATTCTTTGGTCTAGAGTGTAGCGTTCGTTCCATGGTTAAAATTTCCCAGCTTTTTACTAAATAAATGTCAAAGGACCGTCAATTTACTTCCTAACCTCAAAATTTGCCCACCCTTTATATAAAATATCTGAAGAATTGTAATAGTGAGAGAGTTAAAATTTTTTTTCCAAACACTGCGTAATTTTACAAAAATAAAATTCAGATTTCTCTTGGAATTTCTTATAGCAATTATTATCAAATATATTGAGAATGCATTAGTAAAGACCCTGGAAATGTTCATCCATTTTTGTAAGTAAAAAGTCGTGCATATTAAAAATGAGTTTCATATTGAATTTCCTTAATTAAAAAAAAATATATAAAAACAAATCTTTTATTTTAGCTCTTACGATAATTTCGCGATCAGTCTAAGGCGAATTGACAGCCAGGTGATGTTTCTACGGCAGGCGATTTAAAGAGTTTTTGTATAATTTTTTTTAATAGTTTAACATGCCCTTGCAGCAAATTTAAAGTGCTTCTGACATCACCTTGTTATAAATTCGCCAGTTTTCAGTTTGTAGAAAGACAATTAATCCAGATTTAGATTTAATAACTAAAATTTTAAAGGTTGGAGCCGACTACTTTTAGGCGGATGGTCACAAATTCGCTTTTCCAAACTAGTAAATTGTTTTTTTTTATTTTTTGTTCATATATAGTACAGCAGTAGGATGTGAAAACACAAGAATTGTTACTGTAACTTTAATCCGACAATTTTATCTTTAGTTTTTGACTTGATAATTAGGTTGGAATTATTTTTAAGTATAAATTTAAAACGAAATTATGTTTTTGAGTGCATATTTAAATAATAATTAAGTAATACCTAAATGCCCAACCTGAACATTTGCTCGAGGGTGGTGTTGGCTGAAGTGGTTATGAAATGTTGTACATTAGTGAGACATTGTATTAATTGTTGTCGGACTATATAAGTGATGAAGGCATAGCACTGGTCACAAAAAAACTGTTCCGACAGCGATTGATGATGTTCCAAGCTAATGTACACAACATCGCCCACCTTCGTCGGTTAGCAGAAACATCGGCGAAGTAAAACAATTAATAAAATGCCTGCCAATACAGCTTAACAAAATTAATGCGTCTACCTAACACCGGAGGCGCCTCAACCCTGCTATAAAAATTAACATAACGCGCAAAGCAGAGTTGTAAAAGAGTTAAGCCTTCTACATTTTCAACATCTATCTTCTCTACTCTATCCCTCTCTCTGAGTTCCGGCACAATGCACTGCATACGTAGGGGTCATCCCCTAAGTGCTGGTCCTAATTAAAAAAAAAAAAAAAAAAAAAAAAAAAAAAAAAAAAAAGAACTCTTAAAGAAATCTGATGCGTCGGGGATCTAGACAAGAGAAACAAAAAGTGTTAAGGTGTACTGTGTAGACTCCCTGGGCAGATGTTAAATACCCAGCTCACAAAGCTGGCTGCGAGTAGTCGACAGTGTCAGACGTGCCTTGCGGATAAGTTAATTTTTCAATAAATTGGGAAATATATAGATAAAGAACAGTCTTTGTCAGGCAGTTGCCGAATGCACATCGATTTCTCTTGCGTCTGTTAACTTACATTTAACTGTAGTTGAGATACCGCGTGTGTTCTTTCTCTTTCTTTTCTTTAGTGGTTAAAAAGAAAAAGTTTTTTATATTTTGGTCGTGAAAAATTAATAAATAAATTCTTATTGTTTGTTACAAATAGATTTTCTATATAGTTTAGTGTTCACTTAAAATGAACGGGGTTCATCCCCCAAACTATAACCGGTTTCGTGAGCTTAGCGAGATCGGAAAAAACAGAAGCAAGCGTCCACGTTCTGAGGATTTTATCCCACTACCACAAACACACACATATGAACAAAATCTCCCCAGATTCCTAGTAATTTCGGCAATATCTCTTAAGGAGGACCAGCAGGTTCTTACTCTCTTTTCATACAATGTCTTCAGAGTTGAAAGAGGTTTAAACCCCATATCGCGTGACCGCTTGGAGGTAAGTGAGTTGAGAAGCGGAGATCTACTGATTAAAGTACCTGACAACATGATAGCAGAAAAAGTTTTGAAAACCAAATACATTGATACCATTCCCGTTAAAATTACATTGCATAAGACGCTTAACACCGTTCAGGGTCGTATTTTTTCAAAGAAAATCATTGATATTCCAGAGGAGGAGCTTCTAGAATGCCTCAAAGAACAGAAAGTTGTAGAGGTTCGTAAGATTACAAAGAGGGAAGGAGACAAAGTTATGGCCACAGGTGCAGCTATTGTTACGTTCGACCATGTTCATCGACCGGAAAATTTAAAAGTAGGTTGGGAAAGAGTCTCTGTTCAGGAGTATATCCCGAACCCTGTGAAGTGCAACTCTTGTCATAAGTTCGGACACACGAAAAACAGTTAACAAGTTTACTAATGTTATCAACGCTGCGAATGAAGTCGGCAGCAGTTGCGGTATAATAGAAAAAAAACAGCGTGCATGAACTAAAATGGCGTCAAAAATGACAAGCCAATTCAGTCTTGCAGATAACATCAACAAGTGAAGTCGAGCGAAAAATAAGCGGTCCAGAGGAAAGTGCTGAGCAAAGACAGCGAGGACACGCTATTGGATAACCAAGATTGATGGCTGAGGAAAAAGGTGGTGAGCAGAAAAAAAAACAGGCAAGTGAAAAATACTTTTATATTTGAACGGACCAAAGGCAAAAAGCACATTGAAAAGAATTTCACAAATGAATTACCAAGCCCTTGGGTATAGTCATAACCTATCCGTGCGGAAAAAGAGATGATTGGGTAACCGAGCGCAGTGTTAACTACACCACCTGCACCAGTGGATAAAACTCATCCGCTCGGTTGGCCGCTTCACCGGTCCTGTGTCTACAACAGCAACTGCCTAAAATTCTGCCATTTTTTATTGCAAAAATATACAACAGCGACTGCCTACAATTCCGCCATTTTCTGTTGCCAAAAATGTACAACAACAACAACTTTCTTTTTCTGCTTGACTACGCCATTTTTTATAACGAAAAACCACGAGGACTTTCGTCAGCAGGCGGCTAGCAACAGCGACATTTTGCATGCCTGTACCTCCAATTCACATGAAGTGGAGAAAATCGAGAAAAACTACAACCAGAAGACTCAACGTCACCACTTTTGTCAGCCAGATACAAATTCTCGGCACAAAATTCCATAGCCAGAGACAACTTCTCGACACAGCAGCCATAGACAATCCTGGTACCTGGTCCACCAGGCAGAGAACAACCATAAATATTCAACAGCTTTAGATATACACCAGGCAGAGACAACAGCTATATTTGTACCAGTGGGGGACGACATCCACTTTTACCAGTGAAATTGACTCACAACAGTAACCAGGGCCATTGGAGACCGAGAAGGAAACACCGATAACATCCCAGATAAGTAACTTCAAACATATTTTCTCCTATAAAATTTTTAAATCAATCAAAATTCAAGTACCTGTCGTCAGAATAAAATTCTAATTTAATCAGACTCTTCACCGTGAAATCTTCACGTTCAAACGAAAATATAAATAAGCTGAATAATCAATATCTCACTCCGGGTTTAGAACCTGAATTCCCAAGTGAATCCTTTTGGGCCAGACGACGGTTCCTGTTTCGAATAAAAGTTCAAACCTAGAAGGTCCTCTTTATATATTTTTAAATATTCAAAATTTAAGAGATCCATTTGTATTTCATATATATTCCACATTCAAAATTTAAAGGGTCGTCTCGTAATTTTTATTCGACATTTAAAGGACGCTTTTGTAGTTCATATATATTCGATTTCAAAGTTTAAAAGTTTTCTATGTATTTTATATATAATCAGGATTTAAGTGATTCTTGTGTATTCAGTGTACAAGCAAGGTCTAAATTCGAAAGGCCTAGTCTATTTTCTCAAATTTGATAATTTAATTGTTTGCAAACGGTCTTTTATTTGAACAAAGTTCAGAAGTTTAACATCTTCCATTTTCATATAAATTTAGTAATTTCAACGCAAATTCGAAGCCGTTGGCTAACATATTTCGTGCAATGTTCGAAATCTAATAAAACCATCGGCAGGTTTGAAAATATAATTCCTGAAGAAACAAATTCAAAATACTGTCTTAAAAGAGTTCATTGTCAACTTATTAAGAAAAGAAAAAGAATAAAAAAAAAATCGTTTCTAAATCTCCTATTGTAGATTAAAACCTATAATAGATGTAAGTAGCGTAGCTATTAAGTAGTTATAAAGCATTTATGAATTAAAAGAAAGGAAACAGTTCGAACTTAGGAATAGTTAAGCTAAAAGTGATGTAAATATCTAGAAGAGAATAACGAAATGAAATTTAAATATAATCTACTTTTGTGAATTATTGGATTCTGAACATAATGTTTTGTAATTTGTAGAAGACTCGAGAGGTAGGTATCGAGAAGTGTGTTTCACATATGGGGCCGTGTATCAACATTTTGCACTGCCATGGTTCAGGGGAGGGTCAGCAGTAGCAACACCAGTACTCCTTAGAAAACTTCGCCCCTTTTTTTATTTTCACTGGCACGAACGATTGTAATGTGCTAATACCCAAACGACTTTCAGCCCTTGCCACGCACCACCGCCCATGCTCGACGAGCCTTAGCCGTGCTATATCTTCAAGCTGTCAGTGAGGCAGAGGCTCAAGTCAGATATGTGTATCCCGTGAAGGGGACTTCTCCTTCATGCGTGGAAGAAAACAAATTAGTGTATGACGTTTAAGGCCTGTACCCATGTAAAGATTTTATTCATCATATAACTTTTCAAATTATCAATTTTCTAATACCTTTCAGTTGAAAATTATAAACATTACAATAATAAATGGCGCCCAAAGTGGGGCACGGCTTTGTTTGGCTAACGGTCTTGTTGGTCAACAAAATCCACAAACGGAATAGATTCAAGGTCAGATTGGGTCAAGTGACGATCCTTGATAGTGATGGTTGAGTCCATGTTGGTATACAGTACCATGTGTTTGCCGACCATACACAATTCAGGATGGAGAGGCGTTTACGTTCGTAAGTCTTATAGATTCGTGAAAGGATACTATAATTGCGGCGAAAGGTAAACAACTCGATAGTAAGAAAACTTTGTAAGTCCGAACACTTTCTACATTTTGATGTTCGTTTGCTACAAGTTTCGTCACCACCAAGTTTCGAAAAATCGTCCTTTAATCTGTACCGCGGCTCTTTGGGGAAGTTTTCTGTTTTAATTTGAACCACACTCGATACCTCCTTAGTCTAAACCGAAACAAAAACAAAGAATTTTTTTTACTTTTATCATCTACAGTGGAATTATACCAATTTTAAATAAAGAAATAAAAGGAATTATATAGGATAAAACCTATAGAAAAAGAAAAAAAATAAAAATAAAAAGAAAAACAGACCATTATAAATAATTATATTTAAATGCGCTTGCAAGAATAATAAACCTAGCTAGTGCACAGCATACTAGAATCAAGAGAAAGTTATCCTCGAATGCAGGGTTTAACTAAAACATAATTTAAAAAAAAAAATTTAATAAAAAAATCTATATACATACATACGTAACATTTTGAAATTTTCAGCATTAATCATCCCATTTCACATATATATACCTTTATGCCCCAGATTTGGGGCATCTTTGAACATTTTAACAGTATTTTTTCGGCAAGTATTCGTGAGTACTTGGCTAAATATTTTCGCGTTGCTCTATAAAGGCATATAAATTAATAGGGGAGATTAAAATATTTTTTGGATTCTCAAATTTTCGCATTTTTCATTGGACTTACTAATAAACAAACTTTCAAATATCTTCGGACAAACAACTTTTACTACATTTACCATATTCTCACAGGAGTCACGTGTCGGAATCCTTGGAAACAACCACAGGTATTGGTCATTCTTTAAATCGGAAATTATATTTCTTTTAAAAACATAAGTTTGGAGTCAAGTCAATTCATTTCGCCCTGAAACATTCAGGTGGCAACTAGAAGCAGTCCTCGCCTCAGAATTAAAAGTATCGGTTAACAGCTCAAGATAGAATTACGCGACAATGGTAAACAGTAGAAGTGAAGACATGATGCCAACTACAGCGACTACATTGACAACCACTTCGACAACAACAGCTGTTACGGCGATAACATTCGTAAGCACTGAATTCACAAGCTCCATGGCCAGGAACACCACAGGTGCAATCCCGAGAAGAACAGTCTTAGATGCAACGGTCATAGATAATCGCAGGACGGAGGAATTGGATTCCAGTGGAGCAAGTAACTCAGCTAGAAGCTCACTAAATACACCACCGTTTAGGAGTATCAGCGCTCAAGGAATTGTAGAAGCTTTTAGGCTACAAAATGTGCCAATAAGACCACCCAGAAACCGCGAGGAGCATGAGCAACCGCAGGGTAGAAGTGGACAGGTAACGCAAGCGGATCTTAGAAACTTTGAGGAGAGACTATTAGACCTGGTGCCAAGAATCATTCAGCAGAGTTTACAAGCTCAACCTCCACCAGCAGCGGCAAATACAAACTTTCCACGGTCTAGGATATCAGACCCTGTGCCAGACGTCAGCAGACCACCACCATCGGTGTCACATCCCTCCCAGAGACGGTTACAAATACACCAGTGGCCGAATACGGCAATGAATCCCTTGTATAACCCAGCGAACAATTTCCCGAATGATTTTCGAAACATACCCGCTTTTAATCCTGCCCCTGGACCAAATGTGATGAGAAGTCAACCTACAGGCAACTCTAGTATTCGGATTGACAAATGGGGGATTCAATTTGATGGCACGCGACATTCAACGTGTATAGAGGATTTCGTATTTCGTGTAGAAACTTTACAGGCCGATTATGGGTGTGAGTGGGCTGAGATATTAAAGTCATTTCATCAGTTGCTAAGAGGACCAGCTCTGGAGTGGTTTTGGGACCACAGGCGATTTAACAACGTTTCCAGCTGGCATCTGTTGAAAGCAGCTCTGGTGGCACAATTTCATCGCTTTGATAGTGACTTTGACATTCAACGGCGAATATTGGATAGACGACAACTGGGACAGGAATCATTTGATTACTTTTATAATTCTGTTATTCGGTTGCGCAATCAACTGCGGACTCCGATTAGCGAAAAGGATTTAGTTGATATAATGAAAGGAAATTTAAAAGCGCCAATGGCACAATTGTTGTTTTCGACACCAGTAAATGGACTAGCACAGTTTGCGAAAGAATGCCGTCGAGCAGAGAATCTGTTAAACAATCATCCTAGCTATAACACTAAATACCAGCCAAGATCTATACAGGAGCTAGAATGCGATCTCAAGGACGAAGTTTCACCGGAAGTAGATGCAATAGTGACAAACTCCAGGAAACTCATTCGCTGGAATTGTAAAGTCGAAGGCCATACTTTCATGGAATGTGAAGAAGAGAAAAGAAATATGTTTTTTTTTAAATGCGGCATGGAAAACACGGTGACTCCGCGATGCCCGGTGTGTCAGGGAAACCAGAAGGCGAACGTGTCTCGAATAGGGATGGAGGCGCGTTCCAAACCAGTATATCTCAACAAACACTAAACGACAAACAGAAAAATTTTTGCATTTTATCTCCACCTACAAAAGCTGTAATCAAGAATCAAGACCCGGAGGGGAATGAAAGCTTAAAGACCCGTAAGCCTTTGCACCAGCGAATAAAAGAATACGCTGAAACAAGAGACAGAATTTTTGGAACGACAGAGAAAATTCTGAAGACAAGAGAAAGGTATAAGGACAGGAAACATTTAAGATTTGAAATTTCATCGGCAAGCATTTATGAAGGAACAGACTCAAGAATCCACACAACTATTGACATTAATGGCCAGCCAATACAGGGTTTAATTGACAGCGGAAAAAAAGTTTTAGGCAGAGACTGCTTAGAGTTTATAGAAAAGGCTAATCTGATGATACATCCGTTTAATTCTGAAATTAAGACTGCTGATGGCAGATTAAATCCAATCATTGGACGTGTCCGAGTAGCAATTCATTTCAAAAAATCAACTCAAAACATAGACTTCTTTTTGGTACCCACACTCAAACTGCCTTTGTATTTAGGACTAGATTTTATAAAAGCCTTTAATTTGATACAATTTAATCTGGACAGCATTGAAGTGGAAGAAAACGAATTTCCAAGAAAACATTTGCTAAGCACACGTCATCAAGAAGCACTACAGGCAGTGATCGATTTATTCCCATGTTTTACGCAGAAAGGCTTAGGCAAGACTACACTAGAAACGCATGTAATTGACACAGGCGATGCCACACCAGTAAAAGAAAGACATTACACAGTTTCACCTGCTGTATAAAAATTAATGTACGGAGAATTAGACCGCATGCTGACACTGGGCGTAATAGAAGTAAGTGAAAGCCCCTGGAGCAATCGAGTGACACTGGTACAGAAAGGCGAGAAGGTGAGAATCTGTTTAGACGCGCGCCGACTGAACGAGTTGACAATCAAGGACGCGTACCCACTTCCACACATCGAGGGACTATTAAGTAGATTGGGTGACACACAATATATCTCCAGCATCGACTTGAAGGACGCATTCTGGCAGATACCCCTAGCAGGTCACTGCCGGGAGAAATCGGCCTTCACCGTGCCCGGACGACCTTTGTACCATTTTACGGTAATGCCATTCGCATTGTGCAACGCGGCGCAAAGGCTTTGCCACCTAATGGACAAAGTTATTCCGGCACGGATTAGAGAGAAGGTTTTTGTCTATTTAGATGTATCGCCAGAATTCGAAGAGCACCTGAAACTCTTAGCCGAGGTTGCAAGTTGTCTGGAAAAAGCAAGTCTGACAATTAACGTGAGGAAATCGAAATTCTGCTGCCGTGAATTAAGATATTTGGGATATATATTTGGAGAAGGACGTTTGAAACCAGATCCGGAGAAGATCCGAGCCATGATGGAGATGCAGTGTCCAAAAACGGCCAAGCAAGTTCGCAGTTTTCTGGGTACAACTGGTTGGTACCGTCGGTTCATAGCAGACTACGCGACGATAACCTCAACCATCAGTGATACTCTTAGGAAGGGCAAAAGTTTTATTTTTACTGAAGAAGCTAAGACAGCGTTCAACAAGCTGAAAGAGTGCTTAACAGCAGGCCCAGTGTTATGTCATCCGGATTTTAATAAACCATTTTACGTGCAATGCGACGCATCTGACGTTGGCATGGGCGCAGTGCTATTCCAAGAAGATTCCGATGGTGGAGAACACCCTATCGCATTTTTCTCAAAAAAGTTTACACCAGCTCAAAAGAATTATTCCGTGACGGAGCGTGAGTGCCTCGCAGTAGTAGCCGCTATTAAAAGATTTCGACCGTACATAGAGCTAATGGAATTCACAGTTATTACCGATCACTCCTCCTTGAAATGGCTGATGTCCCAGCGAGATTTTAGCGGACGACTTGCCAGATGGAGTTTACAATTGCAAGGTTTTTCGTTTCAGATACGCCATCGGAAAGGCGCACAGAATATTGTTCCGGACACGTTGTCTAGAAATCCGGTGGATGAACTCAGTTTAGATACGAGCATGGTAATAAATGTAAAGGACCCCGAATTCAGTAATAAAGATTATCAGGAGCTTATAGCTACAGTGCAGGCGAACCAAGCCAGTTTGCCCGATATCAAAATTGTAGAGAACTACGTGTATAAGAGAACAGTACCGTATGATGGAAATTTGGATAGAGAGGACCACGCATGGAAATTGTGGATCCCGCCCGGCCTCACCGAAAAAGTTATCGCTCAAGCCCATGATCCACCACACGTAGCCCATGCAGGCATAGGCAAAACAATTCACCGAATTAGAGAATTTCGAACAGCTAGTTACCCTCCGCAAGCAAACGCTTCGGAACGCGTGAACCAATCTGTCCCAGCCGCTATTCGGTCATACCTTGACACTAATCAGTTAGAATGGGATCTGCACCTGGGCGAGATAGAATGTGCATTGCGCTCAGCAGTCCATTCGGCCATAGGCGTGACGCCATATTTTGTTTTATTTGGCACAAATATGATCACGCATGCTTCAGCCTACTCATTGGCCCGGAAACTAGAACTATTGGAAGACCCAGAAAACAGAATAGAGAATAGAAGCGAGTTCCTAGAACTAGTGCGAGACAATGTCAAGAAAAATTTACAGAAGAGTTACGAAGTCAACGCGAAGCGATATAATTTGAAGTGTAGAACGACAAGATTTCGTAGTGGACAAGAAGTGTTCCGTCGGAACTTTCAGCTGTCGGACTTTGCCAAGCAAATTTCAGCGAAGCTATGCAAGAAGTTCGTCAAGTGTCGTATCACCAGAGCCGTAGGCAACAACCTTTATGAAGTGGAGAATCTACAGGGTAAAACCAAGGTGTATTTCACGCTAAGGATCTGAAGGCATGAGAGGATAATGACTTAAGTTGCCACATCACTCGACAGTCATTTCGCTTCAATTTGAGTTAACAAGTTTACTAAAGTTATCAACGCTGCGAATGAAGCCGGCAGCAGTTGCGGTATAATAGAAAAAAAACAGCGTGCATCAACTGAAATGGCGTCAAAAATGCCAAGCCAATTCAGTCTTGCAGATAACATCAACAAGTGAAGTCGAGCGAAAAATAAGCGGTCCAGAGTGTGAGCGAATAATCTTGAGTGAGTAGTAATAAAGACGTCGAACGGGCAACACGTACAGCGGTTGAATTATTTACTTTTGTGTTTTCCATTATATGTATTCTCATTATAAATAAATATGTACATATAAATTGAATTCTAGTTAACATTTTTTTTGTTACCCTTATAGTTCAGAAGTGGGATAGTGATCGTTGAGTGTTGGTGAGTTTTGCTTGTGCGCGACGTTGAAATAAAACGAGCGAGTGATTAAGTGTGTGTGAGTTCATTGAGCGTCAACGAAGAGAACTCTCACAGGAACGAAACGGACAATCTCATACGTGTGAAAAATTTGAAACAAAACGAGAATGCGCACAAGCATACGTGTATAAAAAACGTTTATATAGAACAAATAATAAATACGACGCATAAAGGGTATTTACAGAAATACGAAAAAATCTAAATACATACATCGAATGTACACGTGAAAATATATGTATATAGCGTGTTAAAAAAATCTGAATTCAACCACGAAACAAAAAAGTAATAACGTAGAATGTCAGTAAATAGCTGAGGCACGCGTGTATAAAAAAACAAACGTTGAAACCAAGAATTTTGTAAACCATAATAAAAGAAAGAAAAAAAAAATTAACGGTTTTAAAAAATAAACAACAAACGACTGTAAATATTAAGAAAATTGTTTTAGATATCCATACATAGATACAATAATAACGGACGACAGTGCAACGAAAAGTTGTTAAAAAAACGAAATAATGCCACTAATATCGTCATTAAAAATGTCGGAACTTAAGGATCTTTTAAGGGATCGTGAGTTGTTGACGAGTGGAAGTAAATCTGAATTAATAAAACGTCTTACGGAAGCGGTAGGTTCTGATGAGGTGGAAATTGAAGAATCCCAGGCGGATGATAGTGTGCGTGCACAAATTGTCGAGTTACGCGAAATGTTAGAAAACGTTATGTCAATCGTTCAACAACAGGCAAATAATAACACACAACAGTTAGGTTCCGTGCGTGATAATATACCCGAACGCCAGTATCAACCCGTATCACCACCAAATCGGGAGCCGCGCTCGCGAAATGCTTATAGTGTTAGGGAAATCGCGGATACATTACCAGAGTACGATCCAACGAATGACTCCATTTTTAGTGTAGAGCAGTTCATTGACAGAGTGGATAAGTCTATGCGAGCATGTAACTGGGACGAGAGATGTATGATGCTAGCAATTTACACGAAATTAAAGGGTCCAGCTAAGTTGTGGCTCGACGCCTCCGCAGATTTGTACGTGACTTGGGATGATTTCACAGCAGCATTAATGGAAAATTTGGAACAACGCCGGATGAAGCAGACGTATATTTTAAGATGAGCAACGCAACACGGAAAACCGGTGAATCAATAAATACATATTGCTTTAGAATGAGTGCGCTTGGTAGACGACACAACTTAAGCGACTCGGCGATTATCAAATATACCCGTGAAGGGTTAAAGCATCGTGAATTGCAGATTGCAATCGCTACAGTGCGTTTTAAGACCATGAAAGAGATGCGTAATTCTTTAGATGAATATTTTGCAAACATGGCGGGTTGTTCAAACAACGCAAGAACAACAGGGTTACCAAAAGTACGTGATTTAAACCATGGGAAAATAAAAGAACCACAAGACAGCGTAGCCAGACCGACGACAGAACGTAAACCGGTGGTATGCTTTAACTGTTCAGAGACAGGGCATATATCGAGTGCATGCCCGAAACCACAACGGCGCAAAAGATGCAAGGACTGTCAACGTGTTCATCCGAGAGGCTCACCCGAAAATTGCGGCAAAGCAAATGTAAACAAGGTAAATAAACATTCGACAGAAAAACTTGTGACTGTGAACGGTGTGATGATGTTTGCCCTAATTGACACGGGAAGCGAATGCAGTTTAATAAAAAGATCTAAGGCGGCTGAACTCGTTGCAAATAGAAAATCATGTAATTTGCGTATTAGTGGGGTGTGTGGCGGTACAAGAGTCCTTAATGAGCTGATTAACGCGAACATATACGTCGATGATATCGAACTTTTAGTTGACTTGTACGTAGTTGATAACGATATATTCTCGTCAGATATTATAATTGGCAACGACATATTTTATAATAATGATGTACGTCTTATTTGTAAAAATAACGGCCAACGTTTTGAAAATTTAACCGTTTTAAAAACCGAAGCTAAAGTAAGTTTGCCTAATAAAATAATGAACATTAAACACGGTAATATAGATGAAACGACTAGATCACATTTATACGACATAATTGATGAATATCGTGATATTTTCGGTAGAGAGCTAAGTGAAATCGGTCTGACAAACGAAATTAAAATGAAAATAGAATTAAAAACAAATAAACCAATCACAACAAAACCATATCGGATCCCGGAAATGAAAAAAGAGTCGGTACGACAGATTATAAATGAGCTACTTACATATAATATTATAAAAAAGTCTACTTCGGAATATGCAAGCCCAATCGTGCTCGTAAAGAAAAAAAGCGGAGACGACCGGTTATGTGTTGACTACCGTCGCTTGAATCAACAAATGGTACAAGAAATCTTTCCGACTCCAAACATCGAGGAGCGTCTGCAAGAAGTGATGCAGTTTGCTTATTTTACGATTTTGGATCTTAATAGTGGATACTATCAGATACCGATAGAAGAGGGTAGCCAAAAGTATACGGCATTTGTGACTCCCGACGGGATATACGAGTTCAAGCGTATGCCGTTTGGACTTAAAAATGCGCCAGCGGTTTTTCAACGTTTAATGTCGTTAGTGCGTGAAAAGACTGAAGAGGGTGATGTCATTCATTATATGGATGATATAGTGGTTGGTAGTAACGATATTACTGAAATGTTTCAGAAGCTACGACGTGTCTTTAACGTGTTACGTGAGTTAAATCTAACGGTGAATGTGAAAAAATGCGATATTATAAAACAAAACGTCGAATTCTTGGGTCATCAAATTCACCGTGAAGGTATAAGTCCAGGTGCAGCAAAAACAAACGCTATCGCAGAATTTCCGACACCGACTACGATTAGAGAAGTCAGACAATTTCTCGGTTTAAGTTCATATTTTCGCAAGTTTGTACCAGGATACTCTTTGACTTCTGAACCCTTACGCAGGCTATTAAAAAAAGATACACCGTTCCAGTGGACAGAAGAACAGAATGAAGCTTTTCTATCACTTAGATCGTGCCTTAGAACGAGTCTTGTATTGGTGGGTTATAAGACAGCAGCAGAACATCAGATACACACGGACGCTAGTAGCATTGGGTTAGCGGGTGTCTTATTGCAGAGCGAAAAGGATTGCTGGAAACCCGTCGCATTTTTTAGTAGATCGACAACTAACGATGAACGACATTATCATAGCTATGAGTTGGAAGCTTTAGCTGTGGTCGAAACGCTTGAACGATTCCGTTATTATGTATGTATATGGTAAAAGCGTAACCGTTATTACTGATTGCAATGCGCTCAAAACAACAATGCAGAAAAAGGAAATAATACCTCGAATAGCCAGATGGTGGCTGAGGATTCAAGACTTTGATATACAAATTGAACACCGATCCGGACAACGCATGCAACATGTCGACGCATTAAGCCGAGCACCGTATGAGAAACCACATGACATCGACACTGCGTCGCTAAAAATTGCAAAAACAAACCTAAGTGAAAATGATTTCTTATTTTCAATGCAGTTGCAAGATGAAAACATACGTAAGATTATAAATAGTGTGAAATCCGGTGATAAAATAATGTGTAAGGACTATTTTATCAAAAATGACAGATTGTTCCGAAAGGTCAAAGATGATTATCTCTGGGTAGTTCCTAAAGCTATACGATGGCGTGTAATACAAGGACAACATGACAACGCAGGACACCTCGGCGTAGAAAAAACATTATCTGGTCTACAAAAACACTTCTGGTTTCCTCGAATGAGAAACGCCGTAAAGTGTCATATTAAATCGTGTGTTGAATGTGCATACAATAAAGTACCAGGTGGAAAACGAGAAGGCGAGTACGAGAAGATCAACCCCATTCCATTCCATACAGTACACATGGATCATCTGGGCCCGTTTCCGAAAACGACCAAACGTAATGAATACATATTGGTCGTTGTTGACGCGTTCACCAAATATAGTATTATAAAAGCAGTGAAAAGTACAGCCACCAAACACGTCTTAAGCATCCTCAATGAAGTCAGCGAATATTTTGGTATGCCAACCAGAATCATCACCGATCGCGGATCATCGTTTACATCGCACGAGTTTAAACGATATTGCCAAGCAAACGATGTAAAGCATGTGCTAAATGCTGTCGGAACACCAAGAGCCAACGGTCATGCCGAGCGAGCAAATCGCACTATCCTAGGTATGCTCTTACCAAGGAAGACAAGCGTTGGGACGATCAACTTCGACGAATACAGTGGTCAGTCAATAGCATGGTAAATAAGACGACGTGTAAAACGCCTCAAGAACTGTTATTTTCGTTCGAGCCTAGGGATATTCTTCAGAACAAACTTGTTCTTGCCCTTCACAACAGCGAGGTAGTAGACAAAGATGAATTGCAGAAATTGCGACATGAAGTAGCCGAAAAGATTGACATCCAGCGAGAAAAGGCTAAACAACGTTACGACAGTCAACATGGTCGACCTAAAGGTTATAAAGTGGGTGATCTAGTGCTAGCAGTAAATGAACCAACAGCGACTGGCACGTCACGGAAGTTGGAGCCACGTTATAAGGGTCCTTTTATAATCACAACAGTACTTGACAGGGACAGATACGTAGTTGAAGATTTGCCAGGTTCCAGTCGAACACAACGACATTACAAATCAATTTATGCGTCCGATAGAATGAAGCCTTGGTGTAGTTTACCAGAAATTGAAGATGAAGATACCAGCAATGAAGCCGAAGAAAACGATGATGATTGTGACGGAGCCAATACAAATCGAGGTCGATTTGAATGAAAGGATGGCCGACTGTGAGCGAATAATCTTGAGTGAGTAGTAATAAAAACGTCGAACGGGCAACACGTACAGCGGTTGAATTATTTACTTTTGTGTTTTCCATTATATGTATTCTCATTATAAATAAATATGTACATATAAATTGAATTCTAGTTAACATTTTTTTTGTTACCCTTATAAGAGGAAAGTGCTGAGCAAAGACAGCGAGGAGACGCTATTGGATAACCAAGATTGATGGCTGAGGAAAAAGGTGGTGAGCAGAAAAAAAACAGGCAAGTGAAAAATACTTTTATATATAAACGGACCCAAAGGCTAGAGGCAGTGTCATCCAAGTGCTTATTGGAAAGCCAACACTAATGCCGAATTATTGTAAGGATTGTGAAATAATTCAAAAACAAAAAGCACATTGAAAAGGATTTCACTAATCAATTACCAAGCCCTTGGGTATAGTCATAACCTATCCGTGCGGAAAAATTTATGATTGGGTAACCGAGCGCAGTGTTAACTACACCACCTGCACCAGTGGATAAAACTCATCCGCTCGGTTGGCAGCTTCACCGGTCCTGTGGCTACAACAGCAACTGCCGAAAATTCCGCCATTTTTTTATTGCAAAAATATACAACAGCAACTGCCTAAAATTCCGCCATTATTTTTATTGCAAAAATATACAACAATGACGGCCTAAAATTCCGCCATTATTTTTATTGCAAAAATATACAACAACAACGGCCTAAAATTCCGCCATTTTTTTATTGCAAAAATATACAACAACAACGGCCTAAAATTCCGCCATTATTTTTATTGCAAAAATATACAACAACAACGGCCTAAAATTCCGCCATTTTTTTTTATTGCAAAAATATACAACAACAACGGCCTAAAATTCCGCCATTTTTTTTATTGCAAAAATATACAACAGCGACTGCCTACTATTCCGCCATTTTCTGTTGCCAAAAATATACAACAACAACAACTTTCTTTTTCTGCTTGACTACGCCATTTTTTTTATAACGAAAAACCACGAGGAATTTCGTCAGCAGCCGGCTAGCAACAGCGACATTTTGCATGCCTGTATCTCCAATTCACATGAAGTGGAGAAAATCGAGAAAAACTACAACCAGAAGACTCAACGTCACCACTTTTGTCAGGCAGATACAAATTCTCGGCACAAAATTCCATAGCCAGAGACAACTTCTCGACACAGCAGCCATAGACAATCCTGATACCTGGTCCACCAGACAGAGACAAAAGCCATAAATATCCACCAGGCAGAGAACAACCATAAATATTCAACAGCTTTAGATATACATACACCATTTTATAAGTAGAAACACGATATTTAAATATAAAAAATTGATTGCCTAATTAACTGATCACAATGGAGAGAAAAAACATCCTATTTTTCCCATGCATTATATGCTGGTTTTTCCAATGCGGACTATCATGTGTTGTTAGTAGTTCCAAGTGTGATTTTAAGAGAACTCATTTGGTAATTGAGTTTAGTATTTCCCAGTAAAAGTGACACACTTAAATGCAGTCATTTGAGGACATGTAATACGGAATCAGCGTCATGGGAATGCAGTATAGATGGCACTTATATTGATTGCTTATCTTGCTTAACTGACGATATAAAAATGGTGTTCATGACTAAATTACAGGAAATTAAGATAGAGGAAACAATAAAACATCCCAGGTCACTTTTCAAAATATTGGGTTGGTTCTTAATTGTATATCTATTTTTTCTAAACTTATTTCTCATATTTCAATTGTTAAAATCTTATGTTTCTGTAAAAATTAAATATATTTTGATTTTGACAATTCCATTACTGGGATTGGAAATAGTTGAGGTATATTACATATATATTTTTTATTAGTTAAATATTAATTTTGCTCATCATTAACCCCTTTCATATATATTTTTCGTAGCAAGCTTGTAGTGAGCAAAGTCGTGCAAAAAGTATCCAGAGTTAACTGATCAAAGAATATAACATAAAAACATTTTTTTCATGTAGATACGGCGCTAGCATACTAAGCCAAGTTTTGTTTGTGGTAACATTATTTTAGGAAGAAATCTGGTAACTATCTCTTGTGTTGCAAATTTTAGTAGTAGATTTTGCTCTATATAATTGCATACATTTTTTATGTATAAGTTTTGATGGTATCTTATAGAATGTTCTAGAAGAAAAAAAGATGGCTGAAAAAGCGGGAAAAAGAAAAAAATGGTAATGAGATAGTTTGAGTGGAACAAAGCTTTTAGTTAGTTACAAACCGGCAAGGAGGATAAAAGAAAAAAAAATTTTTTTAGAAACCAGCAAAGCAATTGATGTCCAAAAATAAGAAAATATAACAAAAGAACCAAAACGAAAAGGAATATTTCACAGAAAAAAAACTTTGTCGAAATAAAAGGCAACTAATTAATTGATGAGATATCCTTGGGGATTCTCATGGAAAATTTTTTTTTAAATTTTATGGACGCGTTGCTTAAACAAAAAAAAAAAAAAAAAAACTTGTGAAAAATTCTTAAAACCATTTACCCTTTCAACCAAAATTAAAGCCACGAACAAAATCCTAAAATACAAATACAAAATCCTGCCAATTAAAAAAAGAAGTAAAACAAAACTAACCAAGAGAATAGTACCCCGAGAAATTAAAGAAACTACGATAAAGAAGAATCATCCAATTGAACCAACCCCTAAAGAAGACAACATATCCAAGCTCAAAGGTGTTCCGTCAAGGGAACCAAGTGTAACCCCGCAATTCGACAGAAGCTCCAGCTATCCACAACCTTTTTCCAGAGAAGCAAGTACCAACAAACATGGGGCAAAGTCTTTCATGCAATAATTAGGTTACCATGTTAAATTGAAATAAAATCAGAAAGTTGTTGAATGGAGAAAGAAGTTACCTAGCTAAAAATATAAAAATAAAATACAAAAGAAAAATTTTTTAAATTAAAACACCCGAAAAAAAAGTATAAATGTTTAATTAATCCTCTTAAATTAGAAAAAAAAAAATCACAAAGAAACAACAAAAATAAAAAGAGTCAGATAGACCAAATGGTCAGGTCGATTAGGCCAAATCACAATTTCTTTTTTTTTGCAGCCTAACCTCAAGACCGTGCATCGAGTTCCGGAGGCCTTCGCGATCGTCGACACAGGAGGGGTGAGTTTGTTTTAATCATTCCAAATTTTACTATTTATCCTTATACTCCATACGTACAAAAAGTAGTATAGAAGTATAAAT
The DNA here is from genome assembly GCA_947311025.1 of Lypha dubia. Lineage (NCBI taxonomy): Eukaryota > Metazoa > Arthropoda > Insecta > Diptera > Tachinidae > Lypha > Lypha dubia. The sequence continues at coordinate 127,237,481 of OX371260.1, forward strand.
GCATTTTTTTCTCATTTGCGATTTTTTTATATATGTATCTATTTCAGAGATACCCCTATTAACCATTAACAGGATTAATTAAATAAACTGAAAAAAAAAAGAAAATTAAAATTTTTTTATCTAACTTTTTATATTCCCTTACATATGTAATTGTTGTAAAATACTATAGGATATTGTAAAGAATTTTGATTTATTATTGTATTTTATTTAATATTGTATTTTATTTGATTCAATTCTATTATCTTTTTAGTAGCCACGTAATTTTGCATTTTTTTCTCTCGTTTATTGTTCAATTAAATGATTAATATAATCTCAATACAAATCCTCTCTTTTATATGGTATAACTTAAAAATGAAGATTCTTAGGAATTATAATAAATGAGTTTAGTTGGTACTTAAAAACAAAAAAAAAAAAAATGGAATAAACAGTAGTTTTCTTTTCTTCTAAAGGTTTGGTAAAGATAGAGTAAATTTTTCGTAGGGGTCCTTAAAAATTTTAGTGGTCATAGGACGCATGTGGTGGTAGGGTAAAGTGGCCTAGCTCGTGAAAAACATCTCACGCAGCTTCCGTTAGGGATATCTTCTATGAAATAGTTTTCCATTTGTTTGCTTCCGTGATCATAACGGGCATTTATCTTATGATCATTTTTGTCCTTTCGAATAAATAGGGAGTTTATAACAAATTGTTTAATGAGGACCGAACCTCCCCTGCTTGACTGTTAGCTAGCTTCCCGCAGTCCTCATTACTACTCCTGTTAAGTAACAATTTTGTCGAGCAACAACATACACCGATTTTATTCGTGTTCATAACAGAACTAGCCAGCGCATAACAACTCAGTTGCAATTATCTGCTAGAAACAGTTCAATCAACATGTAATTTCATTAGGAATATACTTCAATGCAGAGTTATCACATCCAGCAGCAAATGGTTACCCAAATATCTAAGATGGAAGAAAGTATTAAAGAGTGCAAGGCTTCAATCACAAAAGTTGAGCACTCCATAAACCGCACGGCAAGCGAGTCATTTGAAATACATATATAATACCGAATCAATCACAAAAGTTGAGCACTCCGCACGACAAGCGAGTCATTTGAAATATATAATACCGAAGCCAGCGGTATATTTCCTTTGACGACCCTATCAGCAGTAGCAGAACTGGAAGGGAAGCTTCAATTATCTGATTTCACTAATGCAATGATGACACATTTATGTAAAATAAAGGGTACGTCGTCCGCGAATGTTTCACAGATGACCTGCTTTTTAAGTATAATTGAGACGGTAGTTGGGAAAAGCAAGCGTTGGTGAAACTAACATTTGTAAATCAAACCCTGCGAGATGTTTTTCACCATAACGGAAATTTTGAAAAAAGTGTGAAGACGGCGATGGAACGGCGCCACCATAGATTTAAGAGCCAAATTAAAAGAACTACATAATAATAATTTAAGAAAATATTAATTATCACACATACAAACATATGTATAAAAAAAAAATTATAAATTTTAAAATTTTAATTCTCAAAATTGTAAATTTTTCTTAAGGGTAGTGTATCTTATATTAATTATTATATTTGTATTTTTACCTATAATTAGATCTACCCTTATAGTCAGAATCTTAAACAAATTCCTTTGATATAAATACATACACAAAAACAAACACTGTACAATAATAACATTTACCACAGCTACTTATACTTTTTTCAATTTGTATTTCTTAGAACCTCAATGATTAATAACACTGTGATAGTCGAAAAAATTTCATTTTTTTTCGGGTCAAAAATTATCACAGTGTAATTAACTTTTGTATGTCATAAAACCAAAAAAAGAAAAACTTGCATGTATTCCTTAAAATTTTATAACACTTGTTACGGATTTTGTTTTAATCATATTTAGTACTGAAATTGATCCTACAATAAAATGCACCACTGTAAATATATAACATCCCTGGCTAAAGGAATTTTGCACATTCTTTCTTATTTGAAAATAAAAGATGGTATGTTAATCCCGTTAGGAATGTCAGCCAATAAGATTTCGACGCTTGTAAGAAAAAACGCAAAGAAACAAGAAGAAAATATCATAACAAGCAGTAGGAGATAGAAGGAAAAATATTTTAGCGTCAGTTGGAAAAAGTTTGTGGAAACAGAAAGATCAAAAACTAAATGTATATATAAGTGTGTGAAAAGATTTTGGGTACAGATCTTGAAGAAAGGATAAAATTATTTGAAATTTCTATAATAATAATTTTAAATAACTATTTTATTCAAAACGAATCAAAATATTTTAAACAATCCAAAGCTAAGAAAATTTAAAACACATACATACATATATATGTAACAGCTAAATGTGAGGCAACCAAACCTAACCTAAAATGTAAAATTGTAATAGACCATAAAAATATGAAAAACATATTAAAACTTAACAGTCTGTGTCTGGTATTTGCCGTGTTCGCACGCGTTTTTTCACTTGTTCTATTTTGATAGTGTATTCGTTTGCCTATACGAGCTTTTGTGTCTGTATTTGTGTTTTTTCTCAGAACACTTGGTTACATTTTATTTTTCTACTTTACTGTTCATTCGGGCGAATTTGTATATTTTTTGTTAAACAAGCTATAATTTTTAACGCAGAATGAACGGGGTTTATCCCCCGGATCACAACCGGTTTAGGGAATTGGATTTCTCTACCGGAAAAACCAAGTCCAATAGGACAAAAAGACCACGAGCGGAAGATTTTATACCACTACCAGAAACTTCATCAAATCAGTAAAACCTCCCACGATACTTAGTGGCATCATCCATATCCTTGAAAGAGGGAGTAGAAATACTTCCACTAGCAGCACATAACGTTTTCCAGGTAGAAAAAGGCCTTAAAAGGCGCAGCGGTGATTTGCTTATTAAAGTTCCCGACAACAAAACAGCTGAAAAATTTCTCAGCGTTAACTATATCGACTCAATACCAGTAAAGATATCACTCCACAAAACGTTGAATACAGTTCAAGCCAAAATTTTTTCTAAAAAAATAGTAGAAATACCACAAGACGAGTTACTTGAGTGTCTCAAAAGCCAAAAAGTTGTGGAAGTCAGAAAAATCACCAAGAAAGAAAATGACAAAATTACGGCCACTGGAGCAGCCATCATCACCTTCGACCTTATTTATCGCCCAGAATTTTTGAAACTGGGATGGGAGAGGGTTCGAGTAGATGAGTATATACCCAATCCAATGAGATGCATAAACTGTCAAAGATTAGGTCACACAAGAAAATGGTGCAAGAGTGTAGAACAATGCAAAGAATGCGGGTTGGCAGAGAAACATGAATCGTGCAATCGAAAACACTGTGTCAACTGTCGTTTGGACACACACACCTCGTACGACCCAGAATGCCCAACATACTGGAAACATAAATCAGTGAATTACATCAGAATCTCTAGAAGATGCACGACCAGAGAGGCCTGGAGAGTGTTTAATGATAACTCTACAATTAATATGCTGCAACCTAAAACATTTAATAATTTAAATAAAAATCCAACATACGCACAAACAGCAAGTGTTTCCATGCAACTAAATAGCAACAACAACAAAACAAAAAATGACCAACCAGACAAAATAGAACACGTACAAAACCCAAACAACACTGCAAAAGCCGTTAAAAATATTCAAAATTCAACATCAAATACAATCAACTCTGCAAAAAATAAGATCAAAGAAAAAAACGAAACTTCAGATGACGTAAACAAAACCAACACAACTTCAAACGACAAAAACAACACAAATAATCAAAACAAACAGGAAGAACTCACACCATTACAAAACTCTTTCTCTCAAATAATCGCCCAAGCTAAACAATCCACAGGTGCAATACGAAAGAATACTACAAACGAAACTACATATGATTACTTTTTTCAGAGGATGACGAATATTTTTCTTCCAATCAAATTATCGATAAAAATTTAACTGAAGAAATGATTGTAGAAGACATTTCACAAGGCTTAGGCCTAAACACTCCGCCAAGAAAATCAACAACGAGCACAAACGAGTCAACTTCACCAGTAACCACACTTTTTAATAATTTCCCGCAATTAAACGTTTTAGTTACACCAAATACTTTAAGAAATTCTCAGCAGTCTGCCGAAAGCAGTAAACTTAAAAAATAAATTTAAATGTCTTTTCGTCAAAATGTCACTCTTATCCAATGGAACATTCAAGGTTTTTTTAATAACAAATACGCCTTAGAACTGTTAGTAGCTAGACACAAACCCAATATCATAGCCTTACAGGAAACCCACATTGTACAGAAGAATCTACATTTGCTGCATTTACCCGGCTTCCAAATATTCCATCACAATAACAACTATGACTATGCTAAATCAGGAATTGCGATTATGGTAGACAAAAATATCAAAGTTAAAGATCACATAACGTCGCCACAAGGTCTACTGTTTCAGACTGTCATCATTCAATGGGAAACAGAGCTGCACATAACGAACATATATAAAGAGAATGATATAAACGTGTCTCCCATAATGCTGGGAAATATGCCGATTGATAATAATGCCCATCACATACTACTTGGCGACCTTAATTCCCAGAACATTTTATGGGGTTCAAAAATTAATTCACCAAACGGAAGAATATTTGAGGATTTTGCAAATGATCACGGCTTTGTTATATTGAATGATGGTTCGCCGACTCTGCTCAACACTCGAAACACCTTGACAGCAGTTGACGTCACCATGTCCAGCGCTGACATTGCACCAAGTATGTTGTAGTGTGTTTGACTAACCACTACTGCATGCCGTCTGCATGCAGCAAGTGAAACATAACACTCTTTTTGTTATTGTTTAAATAATTGTCCACGCTATAACCGCATGATCAGAATATACAGAATGTATTATGCTGATCATGCACATTCCCACACATACTTTGTGTATGTGTTAGTTTAAGAAGTAGAATGTTTAAGTTAGATTTAAGATATAGAATAAAAATATGTACAGTTAAGAAATGTAAATCAAAGTGAACAGTCGCACAAGCGGCTGTTCTATCAATTAATAAATAAATAATAAACTATTGGAAATCAAATAATTCAACTAAAGACTTCAACAATTATTACATTGAATATATTAATGAACCTTGAAATAGGATAATACAATAATAAAACCATTTATATAACAATGTCATGGTCTTGTTTGCCGCTACCGGAGGTAGGAGACCATTTCCCAATAAAAATCTCCAACAAATGCGAAACAATAGAGAGAAAATTCTCACCAAAATTCATTGAAAAGCAGGCAAATTGGCAACAAAAAAAAATTATCTAAAAAGTACTTAATATCGAGTCTGGTGGAAATAAAATAATATCGGTGCCCCCCTTTTCTGATACATCAGCAGACAGACGCCCGAGATCCGCACAAATAAAGCAGGTTCAGCAACACTAGTATAAAGACACCGGTCCGGGACAAATCCTCGCTCAAAACGCATGGAAAGTGTAGCGACGGGAAGCCAACAGCCGAAGCAAAAAATTCCACCCTACTACATTGGCTAGTCCCGGCCACAAAACATCATAGTCTGCAGTAATCCAGCATATACCACCAGTAAACATCAGCAGCTGAAACATAAGATAAGTATTATCTTCATTATCATTTTTGGTTACGTGCACCTTTCGGGCGTCAAAGGAAAAAAGAAAAAAAACATCCTACCGCTAAGCCTAGCAGGGGGGTTTTCGCTATCTTTTCCCCTGGGGCGCAATAAAAGAATAGGCCTGGGGAGGCCACCCCGTCATTTTTTTACATAAAATTTTTAAATAAAGAAAAAAAAAACCGCGTTAAGCATTCATCATTTTTTCACGGCCGTTTTGGGCGGTCGCCAGTACAGCTGAGGATTTAAGGCGATTGGTCTAGACGGCGGCCGATCATACTTCCAAAGTTTGGCACCAATCCATCCCCTTTTCCAGCCGTTCTGGCAACAAAAAAATATACAATAATAAAAGAGAAAAAAAATCATAACTACCCTCAGCTATTTGAAACCGTGTGCACACATACCCGTATCCAACGTGCGATACTATTTTCGGCAGCACCTTTACATAATATAAATTCACTTATCTAAACACAATACGAATTACGTGTGATACTATTTCCGGCAGCACCTTTACATAATATAAATTCACTTATCTAAACACAATACGAATTACGTGTGATACTATTTCCGGCAGCACCTCTACATAATATAAATTCACTTATCTAAATACAATACGAATTACGTGTGATACTATTTCCGGCAGCACCTTTACATAATATAAATTCACTTATCTAAATACAACACCAACTACATGTGATGGTGTCGATTCATACCTGACCAACCATATATATTTTCGAATTCATTCTTTATGATCTTGATGTTTCAAAAAAAAAAAAAAAATAAGAGAAAAAAAAAAATTCAAATAGAAAAATACACTTTAATTGAACACAACCAGAAAAAAAGAAAAAACTCACGTCCGACTGAGCAAACTAAAATCAATTGTTAGATCCCGCATATACAACTACGGCACAGATCTATTGCTGAAGGGTATGATTTAACGCAATCTAAAGCACAATATCCATAGTTTTCAATGCAAGTATTAGCCAGTAAAGTAAGATTCAAATTCGAGATAATCATTTCAATAATTAATTCACCCGAGCCTGTCCAGGTTTTTCGATAAAATAATATAAGATTGTAATTCACCAGCTTTGTAGGTACATTTCTGGGCCAAAGCCCAACAATTTACCTGCAAACGACTGCATTATTAAAACTAAGAAAAGAAATATAATTGAATTGTAATGTTTAGGTAGACAATAAGGTACACTTAAGAATTTGGCCATAAGAATATGTAAAAACAAAAAAAAAAGAAAGAGAAGAAATTGAATAAAAGAAAAACCTAGAAGGCGAACAATATGAATATGCCTAACTAATATTTCAGTGTCGCAGGGGGAATGAAGGGTGTTTGAGGTGAGTAATGGAGAAATGGGGTAGTGGTGAAAGAATGCACCCTGCCATTGGTAGTTGAGGAGGGTCTCAGTGGTCAACATAACATCTAGACACCACTGAATTGTTGCGCTTCCGTTCGTTTGTATTAATATAACGCTGACACAACTAGATGTCATAAATAGGCCACTTCAGTTTCCTGGCAAAGAATCCACCACCCATGCCCGCGAGCTATAGTCGCGCCCGAAGAAAAGTTGTCAGTGTGCTGGGGAACAATGAAGTGGAAGTTAGTTTGTATGAGGGGAGTTTCCCATTTCGAATTTACCACTTTTTGTCTTCCATTGAAATAAAATCAAAAAATTTGAATTCACCATGAATAAAGATTTATTGAACCTTTTACAACCGAACGACAATCAATTGATAAATATAAATAAAAATTATTAAATATATATGACAAACCTAAACAGAAAAATAGTCCAATCTGGTTCAACACTGAAATATCTAATCTTATACAACAAAGACGAGATGCATGGAAAACCTTTAAGATATTTCGCAATAATGCAAATATTATAAACTTCAAAAGACTTTGCGCAAAGGTAAAGAAAGAATGTAAAATGGCGAAAAGAAACACATGGGATAATTTTGTTAATTTCCTAAATCCATCAATGGACACCAGGGTGCTTTGGAGTAAGGTTAACAAACTAAGCTCACAAAGACACAGCAAGTTTTGTACTATACAAACAAATGATAACGTATTTTCCCATCCACTTGAAATAGCTGAGACATTTGCAAAATTCTGGTGTGCGCTTGGCTCGGACGATGCTTTCGAACCTGAGATCATTTTACGTAAAAGGCAACTCAACATTGATGAACCCCCTTAAACTTCATGCCAATTAGGGGAATTGAATACAATCATCTCTGTTCCAGAATTGAATGAAATAATGAAAACGCTTAGAGGCTCCACACCGTCACGAGACAAAATAACGTATTCAATGATAAAAAATGCACCACATGTTTTAAAAACCCGTCTATGTAAGCTCTACAATAAAATTCTGCAAACTGGAGTCTTCCCTCATGATTGGAAAATGGCAGTCCTAGTACCGATTCCCAAACCCGGAAAAAACTGCAATCGTCTTGAAGGTTATCGCCCCATCTCACTGTTACCTGCTCTTTCAAAAGTTTTCGAAAAAATTATGGCGAAACGCTTCTGGAAATTCACGATAAGTAAAATATCAAAAATCCAACACGCATTCATACCCAGACATGGCGTGCACAGCATTTGTCATCAATTGGAGGAAGTTTTACGCCACAACCTTAATAACAGCAAGCATAGCATAGTTCTCTCTGAAGATATCGAGAAGGCATTTGACAGAGTTACATCATCATCCGTTATAATGGAACTACACAAATGGGGTGTATCTCCACAAATATTGCGTCTGATCAAAACGTTCCTCGGAAACCGAAGAGTGGCCATTAGGGTCGATGGCCATTATTCACCTACCTTTGCATTGGACAATGGAATTCCTCAGGGATCACCATTATCGGTTGTTTTGTACACCATATATGCCAATGATGATTGGCAACACTGATTAGCAAACAAGCAATTTATAGTGGATCTGAACAAATTTATTTCAAAAATAATAAATAAACTAATAAAAATCCAGATTTTATCAAAAACTAAGAAAGTAAACAGCAATAAACAAGAAAGTATTGAAATATAGTTGAATTATTGAGTAAATACTTAAAATGACTGAGTGCAGTAAATGCAGATCAGCAATCAGGGGTGAAAGTGGCATACGTTGTAATGGTGTGTGTGCAAAAATATATCATTTTACAAAGAAATGCGCGGGAATTGACCAATATTCTGCAAAAATATTTGATGAAAACAGCTACATACGATATATGTGTGATGATTGTATGCAATATATTCAAAATGTTGATTTGGTATTAAAGGAAATACAAGATATGGTGCAAAAAAACAAACAAAGATTGACTGAATATAAAAATGAATTTGAGAGTTCACTTAAGCAAAATGAAAACGAAATAAAAATTTTACTGGAAGCAATAGAAAAAAGATATGATGCAAGATTCAAAAAAATGGACAACATACAAAAAATGTGTGAAAATAATGTCGAAGAAATAAAAAGCCTGTACACAAATGTAAGCGAAGCTGAAAACAAAAATAAAGACATATATGAAAAAATTAGCAACAACAATGTAAGAATGTGCGATGAGATTAAAAAAATGGTAAAAGAAAATAATGTAAAAGCAAAGATGTCATATGCACAAACAGTTGCAAAAAAAACTGCGTTGCCAGATGTATCGAAAATTGCCCCATTAATTATTAAGCCCAAAGAAAAACAAACGGCACAAAAAACCAAGGAAGAACTAAATAAAAAAGTGGACCCAATGAATTTTAAAATTGTAAATGTTGAAAACCGAAGAAATGGTACAGTAGTTATACAGAGCGAAAATATGGATGAACGGGAAAAAATAAGAATGGCGGTTCAGAATGAAATAAGCGAAAAATATGAAATCAAAATCCCAAAACAGGCTGAGATGAATATAATAATAACTGATATGAATTTTAAAATCAATGAAAATGAGTTGCTAGAGAAAATTAAAAAACAAAATGATGTAATGAAAGACAGCAAAGTTGAAATAATAAAATGTTTTGAGACAAAAAGATTTAATAAACCTGTATACAATGCAAAACTAAAAACTGATAATGAAACATATCACAAAATTATGGCGATGCAAAGATTAAATATTGGTTGGGAGAGATGTAGAATATTTGATGGTACTAATATAATGCAATGTTTCAACTGTCAAGGATTTAATCATAAAGCAAATGAATGCCGGAACGAAACAATATGTTTCAAATGTCATGGAAACCACAAGAGTAAAGAGTGTACAACTGAAATATTGAACAAATGTGTAAATTGTAACAAAGAAAATAAAAGATTAAATCTAAGTCTTGAAGAAAATCATGCAACGATCAGCAAAGAATGTCCAGTTTATAAAAATAAACTAAATTTAAAAAAGAAAAGGCTCGGACTAGATACCGAAATTTAACAACCAAAGAATATTCATGGCTTATACACTAACATTCAAGGGCTAATAAATAATTTTAACCAACTAGAAATAATTGTGGAATCTGCTAAACCAGACTTTATAGTATTATCTGAAACGCATATGACCGAAAAAATTGATGAAACAGAGGTTGAATTAAATGCATACAATATATATACAACAATATCTAATTCGGCGAAAACTGGTGGTGTTATTCTATATTTTAAAAAACAATGGTTGATTACAAAGATAAAGACCTGCGTAAAAATTTATGAGCACTGGATTAGCGCATATATGGCAAAAAATGATAATGTTTCATTTATTATAATAGCAATATATAGGTCTCCAAGTTATTCAAAAGCAGAATTTTGTGATGCTCTACAAGAGTTCCTAGAAGAGATATGTGAAAACAACTGTGACATAATAATTGCTGGTGACTTTAACATCGACTGGAGGACTGATTTTTACAAACAGAGAATTGAAGGTATACTGAATGATAATGGTCTGAAACAGATAATGAAGGAAGCAACCAGAATAACAAGCAGCTCGAAAACAACAATAGATTATATTATAACAAATAATGAAATAATATCTGCTAAAACGAATATAAAAAACAAAATATCAGATCACGAAGCAATAGACATCTTAATCGAATGTGAAAACAATACTTTAATAACAGATAAAAAACAAATTGAGATTTTTAAATATAATAAAACCCATTTTAGAAATGAACTGAGTGCAATATTAGAATATAATGATATGTGGAGTGTTAATGAACAAGCAAAACATCTTGATAAATGCATGGATGTTACGATATCAAAATTTATGATAAAAAACAAATTAATGAAAGCAATAGCAATAAGTGGTTTAGTGATGTGCTAAGAAATCTGAAAGCACAAAAAGTTAGAGAATACCAAAGAGCAGTAATCGAAAATACAAGCGAGGCGTGGATAAGCTACAGAACAATAAGAAACAAATATAAAATCAAAATAGAAAATGAGAAGCGCAACTATATAAGCAATAAAATTGAGACATCTAAGGACCAAAAAGAAATGTGGGCTGTGATAAAAGAACTTGTTTTAAAAAAACCTAGAAATGTGATTAAATCTGTGATATTTAATAAAGTAGAATATAAAAAAAATTCTGAGATGGCCGAAAATTTTAACAATTACTTTGTAGATAGTATTAAAGAAATAAGAAACTCAATTGAAAATGTGCAATATAGGAACCTGATATCTGTGATAAACTCAAAATTTAAGTTTCGTGCAATATCTATAGTAGAATTAAAAGCATTGTTTAAAGATATAAATAACAAACCCGATTATAAAAAAATTACAAAGAACATCATTATGGACACATGGGACACAACTGGCAATATTTTAATGAACATTATTAACAAATCATTACGAACAGGAAATTTTCCTACAAGTTGGAAAGAAACAATGGTGACACCGAATGCGAAAGTAAAAAATACAAATAAATGTGAAGAATTCCGTCCAATAAATGGTTTGAAAACATGTGAAAAGCTGCTGGAAAAAGTTGTAAAAAATCAGTTAGAGGAATATTTAGAACATAATTCTTTACTATCTAAATATCAATCAGGATTTAGAAAGAAGCATTCATGTGAAACAACGGTGAACTACTTAGTAAACAGATGGAAATGTGTAAAGAAAAATAATAAAATATTGTCTGTTTTCCTTGATTTTAAACGGGCTTTCGAAACGATTGATCGGAATATTTTAATACAAAAGCTTCATAGATATGGTATCCAGGATAATGAACTAGATTGGTTTAAATCATATTTAGCTAATCGAGAGCAAAGAACAAAAGTGAATTCCGTACAATCAGATCCGACTGAAAATAACTATGGGGTCCCACAGGGCTCAATTCTGGGAGCACTGCTATTTATTGTTTATATAAATGATATGGAACGAACATTAGAGAAGTGTGAAATAATTATGTATGCGGATGACACATTAATCTTTACAGAAGCAGAGACAGAAGAAGCATGCTATGAAAATCTAACAAAAGATATGGGTAATATAAATAAGTGGCTAAATATGAACAAATTAAAATTAAATGAAAATAAAACCAAACTAATGGAAATTAATATGAACACTGATAAAATATTTCAAATAAATAACATCACAATAGAAAAAATAAACACTATAAAATACCTAGGTTTTATAATTGACAAAAACCTAAAGTTCAATGAACATATTGAATATATTTGCAAAAAGATTGGGAAAAAAATTGGATTTTTTAGAAGGTTGAGAAATAAAGTTTCCACAATAACATCTATAAATATGTATAATACAATAATTAAACCACACTTCGAATACGGATCAACAATTTTGTACTCCAGCTGTAATGATCAACAGATCTCAAGACTACAGAAACTTCAGAACAAAGCCATGCGTGCAATACTAAAATGTAATCGGCTAACATCAATCAATTTTATGCTTAACACCCTAAAATGGTTAAATATTCACCAACGACTGCAATTAAATACAATTAATTTTATTCAAAAACTGAAAATGGGAGAAGCACCTGATTATTTGAAGGAACATACAAGATACGTGAGAGAGGCACAGCCATATAACCTCAGAAATGCTAATGACTTTAGACTACAACAAGCTCATACAAATGCAATGAAGAGAACATTCTTTTACAAAGGACTTAGGCTGTACAATTTGATGTCAAATGAAATTAAAAATGAACAAAATGTTATATTATTTAGAAAAAAAGTTGTAAATTTTATTAGAAATAACTTAGTTCAGAACAATTAAAACTTTTACTATTAACATATTTAACATAATGTAAATTTCAAAGTATTAAAAATACTACTCATTATTAAATAAATAAAAAAAAAAAAAAAAAAAAATTCCTTGGCAGAACTGATTCAAGGTTTGTCCGGGATTGATTACGTAGGCATTTACGCTGACAACATATTTGCAGTGGTATCTGGTCGCCCGGATCACGTTAATGTTCGACTGGAGAATTTCGATCGATTAATACTTAATTGGGCAAAAGATAAAGGGGCCGTTGTCCCAGTAAACAAGGCAGAATTACTCCATGTATGCAGAAAGCGAGGTTGTGGTGCTGGCACAATACACATCAGAAACGAATCTCTACAGACTTTAGACCAGATGAGGATTTTGGGAGTAATATTCACAAAAAACCTTCTCTGGAACAGCCACGTGAATAATCTAACACACAAATTATCAAAAATCAACAACATACTCAAACTTATTTGTTCCCGTAAAAAAGGCCCACACATTGAAACATCATTAAATATTTGCAAGTCACTAACAACAGGCACAGTACAACATGGAATAACAATCTACGGATGGACTTCAAAGAAAAATGTCAACAAATTAAATACAGCAATGAACAACTGCTACAGAACTGCATCGGGCTTGTTACGAACAACACCTTTGTCAAGCTTGAGAACCGAAGCCAATTTTATTGATTTTGTGCCTTTACTGGAAAAAAATTCAGTAAATTTAACAGCTAGATCAATTACAATATCAACAGATGGTTTACATTCCCGATTTTGGAACCAAATAACATCACCAACGAACTACTCTTCATCCGCCATAAAAAATATATTAAATACGCTCTCAAAATATAACACCCCTATTCCACAAAAGCCTAGAGATACGTTTCGCCCAGAATCTTTTGAAGTTGATGACAGCTTGAGCAATTTCAAAAAAAATTCAACTACCTCTACATGTTTAAAAAAATTGTTGAATGATAAGATCAATAAGTTTAAACCTGATATTACTTTTTACACGGATGGCTCCTTTAAAGACCAAATAACATCTTACGCAATTGTGAAAAAATCAAACAGCCAATATTTAACTGTAAAAGAGTCCAGATTGGCAGATAACATCGGAATATTTACCGCAGAGATTTCTGCGATAAAAACTGCTATAAAATATTCTGTTGAAAGCAGAAAGAAATGCCTCATATGCAGCGACAGTCTTAATGCTATTAAAGCTTTAAATAAAAACAAGAATAAGGCTTATGACGAAATGTTGAGCTTAACAAGTAACGTAAATAAAATTGCAGCTATATGGATACCATCGCATATCGGAATTCATGGCAACGAACATGCTGACGCAGCCGCAAAGAAAGCTCTTGAAATACCTGACGTTACGGAAATTCCATGCTTCCCAAAAACAATAACAACACCATTTTTAACGACAATTCAAGCAGCAAAAAGAAGAAAATATAATCCCAACCTTTCTAGAAGCAATTGCATAACTCTCGCTCGTTTGAGAGTAGGCAAAGCTGTATTCAACTCCAGGCACTACTTTGAAAAAACCGACCCACCATTATGTAGCAACTGTAACGTCATCCTCACCATTTCGCACATCCTGACAGAGTGTCCCATTTCGAAGACGTTTAAACCTCTGGAGGAGCTTCTTGACTGCGGTACCGAAGTAAATTTAAATTCCATAAAAAGAAGTCTTGAGAAGCATAACATTGTAGATATCTAACATATCTTGGCGATGGTCCGGCGCAAGAGTAGATTTGTCAAGGCATTGTTGTTATAAATAAATGTTTTGGAACAGCAGTGCCTTGACGGATCGGTGGATTCATCATTCGCTCGGCGGGTGGAGCATGGCTGATCAGTTAATTATTTCATAGAAAAGGAAAAAGCGAAACAATCTTTATTATATCATATTTTATACATAGTCACTTAAGAACTTTCACTGTTTGATTTCTGTTTCTTTATTTGCGAACTGTTTTATTATTAGTACATGGATTTTTGATTAATTTTGACATACAGATACAGAAGGAATAATTGTAGTAGTTAATCTTTGCTTTGCAATACGTGCGCATATGGTCTTGTAACCCGGCGCCTTAGTTTTGTATATTTTGTAAATTTATTTTATAAGGTATATTACTGATAAATAAATAAATATTAAAACTTAAAATACTTAAAAACCACTAAAACTAAGAATAAATTAAAACAATCCAAAGCTAAGAAAATTTAAATATATAGAAACCCAAACATAACCTAAATTGAACATATACAATAACAAATAAGGTTTTTAAACAAACGTTACTTAACAAAAAAAAACGAAAGAAAAAAGAACAAATAAATAATTTAAATCAAATCAAATCCTAAAAGCAAATAACTAGAAATAGAAACCATCAAGATTTAAAATATACAAAAAACGTCAAAACTACTGCAACAGCTGAAAATTGTATAGCCAAAATGAGAAGCCGCTACCCAAACGCTAAAGGGACACAACACAACAAATTTAAACAACAACAAACATCACCAGCGAAGGAACTTAATGGAAACCCGCAGCGTAAATATGTTTAAGTATCGTACAGCAACTTTTGTCAATTATATTATATAACCTCTATATTGTAGAAAAAAAAAAAAACTAACCTAGCATAAGTATGGTATCTACCATAAAATTTTTTTATTGCTTAATAAAAAAAATTACTTGAATTGAATATGAAGCGTTACAACCAAGCTAAAATTGATTGATCAAAAGAATAGGGCAGCGCATATTGTCATCAGTTTGTCCTTATGATCAGGTCGTCACGTATGGTTGTTGTTATCTGCTATTGCTGTTGGTTTGTTTTTATCTTCTTATAAACTTTTATAAACTCTGGTTTTGATGGCATGGAGAGTTTTTTTTTTGCTTGCACGCTAAGAATACGGGTCACGAAACATATCCCTGTTAAAGCTAGCCGGGGAAACACTTTCTCAACACCATGCCTGGGTTGACTTTCATTCTTATATATATAAACCATTTTCCACATTATCAACAGAAAATAAAAAGGTGGCGTGTAACACACTTAACAGACAACTTTCATAAATAACACTGTGATAGTCGAAAAAATAACTTCGATGAATCCTTTTCGAACTTATATTTTCGAACTTTAACATAAACAGGCATTCATCTGCCTTGAATAAATTAGGCCAGTGGCATTATTAAGCGCCGGCACATTTATAGGCAGAATAAAAATACACTACTCCCTACATTCACAACAGTTGGAAGCACATATCACCAGGTATGTCCGTAAAGGAACGCCAAAAGTTTGTATTATATCAGCTCTTTTGTGGAATGTGGCAATGAATGTTCTGCTTAAAAAACTGGAGTCCATACATGTTAAAACAGTCGCAGCTGATGTGGCGGTGACAGTATCGGGTTTCCATCTTGACACACAAATACATAAGTTGGAGGCAGCACTCAGCGAGTTTAGTAGCTGGTGCGCACAGAATGTCAATCCAACCAAAACGGAACTAGTACTGTTCTCTAAAAGGTACAAAATTCCTACCTTCACGTTACCCAAAGTGAATGGCATTACACTAGCTCCTATCGGACAATGGCAAATTCCTAGGCGTTTTCCTTGACAGTAAATTACTACGAAGAGATAATATTCATGCTAGAGCAACTAAGGTCTTAACGACAATTTATGTTTGCAAGAAAGCCATTGGATTCTTTTGGTGTATAAAACCTAAGGGGATAAATTGGATATTGGAGACGGTAACTAATCCGATACTATTTTATGGTACATATATCAATCTGGTGGAAAGCACTAGATTTGGCGATCAATCGTATAGAGAGGATTCATCGAATAATGGCAATCATGGTAACTGTTGCCCTAAAATCAACGCCTACAAAGGCTCTTTTTGCTGGGCTGGCGTCCAATTGATCTGTTGGCTAGGAAGTTAGCACTACGCACTGCGGCACGAGTGAGTACTGGAACCATCGACCATGGGTCCATGTTAGCATATTGGAGACCATTGGAATTATTCCTAATCTTATAGACTATTGCATTTCAAAGCCCTCCTTCAATAGAGAATTTCGATACTTTTAGTCGGCAGACTTCTCTCCAACATTGAGGAATTCGGGAAATAGTCGCCATTAAAAAGTTTTATCGGATATCGAATAGAGATATCGAAATCATAACCGACAGCAACTCGGCAATAAAAGCCCTCACGGCTTTGTACACTGCATCCAGTCTGGTCCTGGAATGCCGGAAGTCACTAATCGCAGTGGCGATTCATTTAGGTGTTACCCTAATATGGGCACCTGGACAAGAAGACAATACGGATAATATCGTCGCTGACATTTTGACTAATAGCGGAGCCCAGCTTGAGGATGTCTATTGATAATTTCCGCAGTCTTCCACTCTCATCCTGCTGATGTTGTATTGATGTTGCTTTTATGTAGATATCTCAAACTAGATGATAAAAGATCATTATGGCCTCGCCTGAGTGTTAATTTAACTAAGACACTAAGATGCACTTGCGTAAACTTATGGCCCCAGTCACGGGACACTGCACCTTTGGTAACCACGCCAGACGCATGGTTCTATCGTACAATGATTATTGCTCCAGCTGTATTGACAAGAATGAAGAGGAGAATATCACGCACCTTTTATGCCTCTGCTCATAGAATATATACCAAATGCAATGAGATGCATAAACTGATAGCGAATAGGTCACACAAAAAACTGGCGCAATAGCATAGAACAACGCAGATAATGTGAAATAGCAGAGAAACATGATGGTCGCAGCAGAAAATACTGTGTCAATTGAACGTTTTAATTACTATAACATTTTAAGATTTTATCAACAGGCTGCGGAAAACGGCAAACAGAAAATAAAACAATAATAAAACAATAATAAATAAATAATAAATCGCAAAGTTTTCAGTGCAAAGGTTAGAACGGAAGTCAATTTGTTTTTGTTTCAATTGGGTATGGGACATTCTTCAAGCGTTTTTGGAAGGCATAATTCGTAGATATTAAGAAACTAAATGTCTATTTTTTTAGGACCAGCACTTAGGAGATAACACCTACTTATGCAATGCATGTGCCAGAACTTAGGAAAAGGGATAGGATAGTGAAAACCAAGAAGATGACTTAATTACAACACTGCTATTGCCTGTTTTTGGTAATTTTTAGAGCAGTGTTGCAGCGCATCTGGTGTTAACTAAACGAATTAACTTTCTTTTTTGTTTTACTTCGCCGTCGTTTCCGCCGATGTTGTGTACATTTGCTTAGAATAGTATCTATCAATCGCTGTCGGAACATGTTTTTTAGTGACCAGTGCTATTCCTTCATCACTTACTTAAATAGTTTGAAATCAGGTCCTAAAGCATTGATTGCTTAGAAATAAACGCGCTAACCACTTCAGCTAAGACCACCTTGTGCTATGCTAAATTTTCATTTTAAATTTCGACGCAATATCCTACTGCTGTACAAGGCGACAGATATGAAGGAAATGTAATTTAAGTAATATTTTTATCAAAGTTTTATAAAATATGAATTCCTATTTTTTTTTTAATCTTTGATAAGTATTATTAATAATGCAGATAGTCGCCCTTATTGTGCTTGGCGATGTTCGACTTCAACTTCGGCAAATGTTGCATTTTAAAACGAAAATACGCCAAGAAAAATAAGGCCCAGATTTAGCCATACTATTTTTTTATCAATCCCTTAATATAATTTTAGTTTTAAACTATGTAGCTGGATTAATATTGCGAAATTTGCTTAAAAATTAGTCAGTTTTGATTTCTCACGTTTTTTTTTTTTAATTTTTCCTAGTAAAGTTCTATAAATTCATACTATTGCCAAACACCCGCATAATTTCCAACTAAAGTGGCTGGTAAAGGACCGCCAGCGGCAAATAAACGCATACCCGTGCTATCATAACAATGCGTATAAATGGCGGGAACATATTTAACATTATATCCGTCCATCTCATCTTCTGGATACTAGTATGTTGAAATATTAAGATTTGTAAGTTTTTACATCAATTCTAATTGTATATCGGTGATTATAGGATGACAACATTTAACTGATTTTTAAAATATTTGGAATAACAAAATTACATACGAATTAATTTCGCTGAAAGCGATAAATGAAATATTCTTTTCTTTTACTAAATTATTTATTGGAGATCGGTTACTTGCTGTCGACTTTATTTATATTTTAATACCTGAAAATTGTCTATATTACAACTTACCACTATGCCTTTACTGCATTTAAGTGTTACCGTTCGGGAAGCATTTACACTACTTTCTAAATATTTGCCAGCACGTATATCGTAGAATAACAGCATGCCCAGACCAGTACCCACCGTTAAAAGGTTTCCCTCAAATGATGTTGCTCTGATGCCACAACCGCTATAACGTGATGTTATCTTTTTTATTGTCTAAAACATATAAATCCGATTTTAAAGAAAT
Source organism: Lypha dubia (assembly GCA_947311025.1). Classification (NCBI taxonomy): domain Eukaryota; kingdom Metazoa; phylum Arthropoda; class Insecta; order Diptera; family Tachinidae; genus Lypha; species Lypha dubia. The sequence continues at coordinate 127,256,724 of OX371260.1, forward strand.
TTCTTAATGAAATCATCTGTTAGTTACCTGTAAGGTTCTAGTGTCCAATAGTATTGTATATGAACGACAACCTATTGCATATAGACCATCACTATGGTACGCTATACTAACATTATCTTGACAGTTTGGCAGTTTACGAGATAATTTCTGTTTGAACGTTTCAGCATTGAATACATGAATATAACCGTTTAATGATAAAGCGGCAATCTCACGAAACTCTTTGTTAAAACAAAGCGAACGAATCTATAATGAAATTTAAAAAAAAATTAAAGTTTAAAATACATTATTTTTTTTTTTCAATTTAATTTACAATCTATCAACTAAAGATATTAAGAAAATTCTTGGTTTAATCTTTATTTATTTAGTATTAATCCATTTAGTCTTTTCGTATAGAAAAAATTTTTAAACGTAAAAATACCTAAATTTAAAACATCTAAACGCAAAAACGGCTTAAATCTAGTTTAGTGACACTGCTCCAAATGAAAAAAGGGCGATAGAAAATCGAAAAATAAGACGAAAATTTAATGTGGTAACTTTCTCGGAAACGCATAGTTTTCGAGTTAATGGCCTCTGAAATTTTTATATATATGTGCGATTTCCCTTTGCATTTCTCAACGTATAAGACCATTTTTGGCTTCGTTTGAAAGCTTTTGACTAGATTTTAATGGATTTGTTAAAATACAAAAGATTTCAGTGATATTTAAAAAAATATTGTTTTTGAAGCCAAGTGGGCTGGAATCTAATTTCCAGCAAAATATAATACATTAGTGTGGATAACTATGAAACTCTTATTCCAGCGTACAATCTACTGTCATAAATATTATATTTTCTATATCATTGTTTTGGTGTACAAGGTGGAGAAAATCATTAGGCTCGGCCAAAGGCCGTTCTGCATAGCTGTGTTATATACCGCCGTGTCGGGAAATACCATGGTGGAGAAAATCACTAAGACCGGCCGAAGGCCGGCTATACAGAAAATCTATTCTATATACCGCCGTGTCGGGATATAACATGGCGGAGAAAATCATGAAGCCCGGCTATGCAGAAAATCGATTCTATATACCGCCGTGTCGGGATATACCATGGTGGAGAAAATCACTAAGCCCGGCCGAAGGCCGCCTATGCAGAAAATCTATTCTATGTATATACCGCCGTGTCGGGATATACCATGGTGGAGAAAATCACTAAGCCCGGCCGAAAGCCAGCTATGTAGAAAAACTATTCTATATACCGCGGTGTCGGGATATACCACGGTGGAAAAAATCAGAATGCAGAACATCTAAAAAACTGCTTTGATACCTAAAGATTTTAAAATTTAAATAGAAAATTTGCAAATTCATATAGATCTAGTCAAAAGCTTTCAAATAATACCAAAATTGTCCTTATACGTTGAGAAATGCAAAGGGAAATCGCACATATATATAAAAACTTCAGAGGCCAATAACTCGAAAACTATGCATTTAGGAGAAAGTTACCACATTAAATTTTCGTCTTATTTTTCAATTTTCTATCGCCCTATGTAATTTTTTTTTCATTTGGATCTGAGTCACTAAACTAGATTTGTTCCGCAAAAACTTCTTGAGATCTTAACTAAATTTAAATGCTTACCCTTTGAGCTGTACGACAATCCCTTATACATAATGGATTTATCGTAGCAAATGTAGGACAAGATTCTTTGCCACCATCAGGAAATTCCATATGATCTTCATTTATACGCCACAAGGCCATACGAGAATCTTTGGATCCAGAAACCAAAAACTGGTCATCAAGCCAACACATGCCCATTATAAGATCACGATGACCGTTCTCTCCCACACATACCGGATCCAAAGTTGGTAAACGGTAAATGGCAATGTCAGCTGAATTTCGTGCTCCCGTTGCCAAATAAGTTCGACTTGGGTTTATTTCTATTGCATGTAGTCCGCCTTGAATTTCGGCATGATTTGCACGATTCGTTGATAAGGTGGGAATTGCATCCACTCGCCGCATATTAACGTCATACACAAGAAGCTGGTGAGATCGATGTTAGAAAAGAATTTACATATGTATATCATTTTTACGACATTCTAACAAACCTTATTACATTTAGTACCGAATATAACTTGACGATTACTAAGCCATTTCGAGCAAAACACCTTATTTATATAGCCTAAATTTATTTGAGTCTCTCTTAGCATATCATGGGTCAAAACATAACGACTTGTTTGCTCAAAGTTGAAGTTACGCCGCTTTAAATTATGTTGTTAATTTTCTGCATAAATAGGAGCAAAGTACCTTTCCACTTACCTCACATAATCCATTTTCTCTACTTCTAATAAAATCAAATATATTGTACGAAGTATTCAATACTTCTTCTTGTTGCTGCGGCGTTTCCTCATCACTGCCAGAGTCTTCATAGGTAACAAAATCATCTGGTTTGTCCGGCTTTCTTCTACGTTCGGCCCTCAAAGCTCTTGCCTTAGCTCTTCGCTCTTCCAATCGAGAGTTTACATGGCAGGAAGGGTATGTACCTACGATACTATTTCGTATGGTCTGTACCATGCCATTGAACATTTTTTATTACTGTCGAGATGACCCCTTTAATGTTAATAAGATTTATAAATTCTATAATAAAAATATCCTTCTAAATATTCATATTTATTTAAAAAATCGTCACTCAAAAAAGCAAACTTTTATAATTGAAAAAATTCTGATAACTAGTGATGCTAACGTAATACTTTTGAAAGAACTTCTGATTTTGTGCCCCAGAAAATTTTTAACATTATGACGCTTTTTTGCAAGGCGAATTGTTTGTGTGCACACAGTTGCAATACAGCAAATTCATTACCAAGAGGTATTGATTCGCCTTGATCAAGATGACGCACTGGCGAATTTATGAACCAAATTTGACAGTATAGGTGATTTATAAATTCGCCACCCAAGGCAAATATATTACCAGGTAAATGCACGACTACACCAATTCATGGGTGCCGCCGTGGCTGAGAGGTAGCAATGCTAGGCTAGTAGTCCGGAGGTTGTCGGTTCGATTTCGGCCAAGATCCTGGGTGTTTTCTGCTGACAAGCTAATCGCTTTGCGGGGTTGTGTTTGTTAAAAAAAAAAAAAAAAAACAAAACAAACAAAAGACATTTTCTTTGTGTAAACGGCAAATCCATATCCTATGCTGTCGAAATTCTCCATGCAAAAAAAATTACATAAAAATGGCACCGGAAAATATGTGCCAAATTTGACAGTCTCCTCGGTCTTGTCAAAAGTTGTTTACATTTTTGGCCGCCATCATGAATACAAAGTAAATTTATACCAAGTATATGCAAGTCTACAAAAACAAAAAACATCATATATTTTGTTTTTGTAAAAATAATGGATGAATGCCAAAAACAGATGAGAACAACATGAAGAAAACAAAAACAATTTGTAGAATTATGTATAACAAAGCATAGCAAACCAAAATGGCGTACGAAAATTGTAAACAGCTTTTGACAGTCATATATTACCACTAAACGAGAAAAAAATTAATCAGCTGCTTAGATGCATATACTTGGTATAAATATACTTTGCATGAATATTTTCGTTTACATTATGCTTTTTGTTTCTGCATAACCACTAAATGCATACACACCACATTTTGTTTTGTTTTGTATACAGCTTTTTTGACAATATTGGCTAATTTTTACACAAACAAAATACATGTCGTTTTTATGGGTTTGTTGATAAGCACACCATGGTGGAATAATCAGGTGTGTGCAAGAAGTAATATGGTTTTTTGTATGGTTGTGTTTTGACCGTTAAAAAAATGGAAAAGTATGCTTTTCTTGTCAAAAGTTGTTTACATTTTTGGCCGCCATCATGAATATTTTTGTTTACGTTATGCTTTTTGTTTTTGCATAACCAATAAATACATACAAAACAACTTTTGTGTTGTTTTGTATACAGCTTTGTTTTGACAATTTTGAATTAATTTTACACAAACAAAATGCATGTCGTTTTTTATTGTTGTATTCTTACGCGCACCTTATTATTCCACCATGAAGCACACCTTATATTATTACACCATGATTATCATGAATGTTTGAATTAAAAAAATTGTAATTCACAAATTTGTAAACACATAAAATTTTTAAAGCTTGTAAATTTACTTAAACATAATGCCAGTAAAAGCTTGTATTTTTAAAAATTGCGGAAATTATATTAATTCAAAATACAGGAGAAATGACGATGTTATCCTGTTTAGTTTTCCAAAGAATCCTGAAAGATACAAAAAATGGATTGAAATAGGAAAGGTGCCTTTAAATCTACCCAGCTCTATGTATTACTTTTGTTCAGATCATTTCGATAAGAAGTTTTTTGCTGTAAACAATAGACGCACTGTACTGGTGGGCGAAGCGATCCCAAATCCTTATGTAGAACCGGAAAATGTTGAATCCAATGGAGAGGACAGCTTAAACGACTACCTATTCGATCTAAATAAGGAAGGTTCGACATGTGAGAAGGTGGATTTATCAGATGATCAGGACATACTTGTAGAATCGACAACTATAACTGCCGAAATACAAGACAATTTCGAACAACAATATTCTGGAGGTTTCTATGAAGAATTGGAGTCTGGTGAAGTAATTGTATATACTGACTGTGAAAAGAGTAATGAAGATAATTCTACAAACTATGGAGATAAAAGAAAATTAGACAATATCGTAGAAGACATTTCGTCAAAAAGAAAAGCTTTGGGAACATCGCCGCATAATTCAATGGTACGAAAGTCTTTTGAAAAAACAACTCTAAAGCATCCGCACGAAATGACACACAGCACAAGCGCATCAACATCTTCAAATGCAACCAACATTATTCAAGCTTCAAGTAAGCAAATCAATGAAGATGATCTCACAGATAAACTGGTTGACGAGAAACATGTAACAACTTTTATCTTCAAAGGTGAAGAATATGTTCAAATGTCCAAAGAGCACTACATAAATGAAAAAATAGAAATCAGAAAGAAGATGCAGGAAATGGAAAGCATTTTAAAAGCCATAAAATGTCATTTAAATTCTTTAGATATATAATAACATTTTCAATTGAATGGTATTTTAATGATATACTATGTATTTTATTTTATACATGTCGTCGTCGAAATTTCAAAAGTACGCATAAGCAAAAGAAAGAGTTTTTGAGAGCAACAAACATAAATTAAAAAATATTTCGAATAATATTTTTTTTTTCCTATGAAATAGATAATTTCTGCTTCAATACAATAAAAAATTTAACATAAATAACTTGTTTTTATGGGAAAAATCTTTCTAAGGGGAAATTAGATGCCAATCGCAAAGCTTATAAGCTTAAAATTAATTGCATATACAGTGCTCTCTCGATAATATGATCTAATTAAAACCAAGCCAGTTCAGTTTTGAAAGATTGTTCATATTTGCGATTGGCATCTAATTTCCTATAGTCTTCACGATATGTGGTTTTTTAATAGTTAAGCCCCATGGTATTTATTTATTATATCAAAAATAAATAGAAATGAACTTGAAAAAGAGAGATTAAAAATAATTTGACAATTTAGGAAAATTTGGTTGGATATCTCGAGACGAACTTTGCTTGAGTCTTGAGAAGAAATAAAGTTAAGCATTGTTGTTAATCACTAAGTTCATAAATGTCCAGTGACTTGGGAGGTTCATCTAAAGATTGCGTGTAACACGTATTACAATCTATATTAAAAATCTCTTGATCTTCATCACTGTCTATGTCATCATCCTCATCACCATCATAATACTGGTCTTCGATAAATCTACATTGCAGAATGCGTTTTCTCTCCAACAATTCTACCCACAACAAAGGAGTTTCACATAAGGGACATTCACCTGCTATTGGTATGTAATGACCTTTCTGAGATGGATCAGACGACAATATATGATTGGCCAAACAAATAATGTGACACGTTAACTTGCATAAAGCATTCAAGCAACCAATACGTGATTGTTCAGAATTTTCTATTTTTTGCATGCAGAGGTGACATTCAGGTGCCCATAAGGAGCGAGGCAATACATTTTCTTGTTGTTCTTTCTTTTGTGACTTATCAATGCTCACAAAACCCTTAACAGTTTTCATATGATTTGGTGGGGTAAATGAAGGCTGTAATATAGAAAATAAAAAAAAAAATTTAAAACGATTTCTAAGAGTTACTTTAACACTCACATCAAATTCACATTCATAACTACTCTCTAACCATCGAATTACTAGTGGCAATCTTTTCCAAGGACCTACATTTAGCATACGACTTAATATACGAAAGTTGTATTGAAAATAAGTTTCTTTTGGCAGTTTCCTTTTAAGCTCCGGAAAAATTTTTAGTCGCGAAGATATTGAAGGCTGCTGCCAAGCCCATTCAAATTGTAATGCAGCTATATTATTAGGAAATCCATGTACTAACATGACCATAGACCACGGTCCTTTGTTATTTGTTTTCTTCGCACCTCCGAAATCTTTGCCACGATTATGCTGTTTTATTCTACGATTAGGATTCACAGTAAATCCTATGTAGCATTTACCATTAAAACGTTTTTCAGCGCTTTGGCTGCATAACAAATATACGCCATAAAAACGAGATATCAATTTACCTGTTGGTAAAGCGCTTTTGTCTGATAGCTGGGACGACATAGTCTGTAATAAGAAAATATTTATAGCATGCGTTTAAGCAAATATGTATTTATAGAGATATATGCATTAATACAATAATAGTATATGATCAAAATGCTGCAATAGAAACGTGACCTATGAGAACAAAAATTAGACTTGTTTATTTTTATAAATTACGTACATACTACATACTTATGCACTCGTATGTATATGAACTTTTTATTTTTCTGCAAAAGCTATTCATCATATTTATTTTATATGCTATAGTTCTTTATATAAACTAAATATTAAACTAAATATAAGTAGCTTAAGTCAAATTATAATTATTAATAATTAAATCCTATTATATTTTCTGCATTAAAGGAGTACCGCTTGCATTACTTTGATTAACGTTCCCAGAAGAATTGCCATTCATCTGAGATTGTTGGCCAACAAGTTGAGTTTGTTGTTGAGTATTAACTGTGTTAGTCATTGATCCATTTTGCATGTTACAAGCGGTAGCATTTGTTTGACCCTGTTGAGATTGTTGAGCACCCATTTGTGGCTGCTGGGCTTCAGCCATATTATCTGAATTTTGCGGAGCAATCATTGGATTTTGTGTACTGCCATTAACCGAATTAAACATTTTAATTCGTTTGCGTGTATAATGTTGCCATTGCAGTATAGCCTGATCATCGATAAACTTGCAACATTGTGAATTTACAATTTCCCGACGAAAATGTTCATATTGTAGTAAGTCAAGAAAGTACAGGCACATGGGATACATTAAGTATTTAGCATATTCTGGTTCTTTCCAATATTGCAAATATTTGAGGTAATTAATAAAAGCTTGGTCTTTAAAATAACCACGTTGAGCGAGGACTAAAAGATGAATGAATATAAATTAATTTTAAAATATTTTTTTTGTTCTTAGATTGATTTTTTTGCCCTCCATCATAAGCTTCCACATACATTCATTCATATGTGTTTTGACATACATACACACATATAAGTATATGTATGTTGTATTACAACGATGGCCATGATGGAGAGCACAAAATTAGAATGAATGTAACTAAATAGAAAGTTTGCTTACAATTTAAATAGTTCGGATTGGCCAAACACTGAACAAATTCCAATTCCACTTGGAAACGTAATTTTTGTTGTTCCTCAGATTCTATGGCAGCTTGATATAAAAAAAAAAAAAGAAAAAATGCTTTATTAAATTCGATTCATATGTATGTATTATGTAGGCATGTACACAAATTAGTAAATGACAAACAATTTAAAACAAATGTTTGGTTTTAAAAACAAAAAGCAAAAATTATAAAAAGCGGGCCAAAATGTTCATCATACAAATTTTTTTTTTCATTTAAGCTGTACTTTTTCTATTTTAAAATCTACTTTATACAAGAATATTTTTTTAAGCAATACGTAGTTAATGAATGTAGTATATATTAGTGTTAAATAATACTTACTCTTACCCTTTCCATACATTTTGGCCATATTGCATGGAAGGGCTTGCTTGCGCGCTTTCAGTTTGCTTGTCGTTTTTGAATATGCTCACTGGGCTTTATAATAATATGGTGTTGTTTAATATTTACGCCCAATATATATTTTCTGAATTTTGAAAATCTATTGAGCTTTGTGTATTAAATAATTGTAGGTATGTTGTCCTTGTTTTGAGGTGTTTGATTTGATGGGATAAAATTTAACTTTTGGCAAACTACTGCTTTATGATTGTATGAGTTTTGTATTATTTTGTTTGTCTTATTTTACACTTGTAACACAAAAACTAAAAATATAAAATAAAGTTTTTTAACAAAAATATACAATATTTACACAACTTAAAAACATGAGCGTGATGATTTTGTTGGGCCGAGGATATAGAGAATTGGCTATAGCGGCAGCATATTTAATGCATTAATTTGGTTGGTTATGGGCAAAACGTAAATAAATTGATGAAAAGGTGTTTTTAATCAAATACAAACCGTAAGAATTCATTAGAGTACTGTTAATTATTTTTCTATTTATTTTTTCTTTAAATTTCCAACAAAACCCATAAAAACTGCAAAATATAATCAATCCGTCTCAGTGGATGATCAGTGGACGACTGAAATAATATTGTGAAAAGTAAGAAAACTGTCAAGTACAGAGATCGAAGCTGAAGGTATTTCATCGGCGGCGGCTGCCAAAATTTTACGGTGGCGAATAAAAGTCGACCTCAAGGCAAATTCAAGGCGAATTCATTACCAGGTAGATGCAGTGCCGAATTTATCCATTTCCAACACTGTCAAATATGATACATATTTTCCGGCGCCATTTTTATCACATGCATGGAAAATGTTGACAGCGTAGGATATGAATTCGCCGTTTACACAAACAAAATGCCTGTTGTTTGTTTTGTTGTTGAATTGTTGTACTCCCGGTAATCAATTTTCTGAAGGCAAATTCCTACGCTGTCAAAATTCTCCATGCATGTGATGAATATGGCGCCGGAATATATGTATCATATATAACACTGTGGGAAATGGATAAATTCGCCCAAATTCGCCACTGCATCCACCTGGTAATTAATTCGCCTTGACTGAATTTACCTGCTCATGTATTCGCCTTGGTCGACCCGAAGTCGAAGAAATGTCGGCGGCGGTGGGCTTACAGCCATACCTAAACAAGAGCGGAAAGCGGAACGTTTTCTACCGCCTAGCGTTAACGCTGAAATACCATACCTAAACAAGAGCGTCAACGCTTTGTCATAAAAACAGGGTTATTACAAAATATATAACAACCCTGATTATAATAGTATACTCATAACCTAATAATACATGCATCTCTACAACAAACACAACAAAAAAATTCGTCAGAAGTCAAAAGTATAAATGTGTATGTGTGTATGTTTCAACCTGTGACAAAAATATAAATAAAAATTATAAATTCAAATACGAAAAAATAAATACAAATCAAAATTTAACACTTGAAATAAAAAACAAGTAATGTACAAGAATTGTCAGCTGGGCTTGTAAGACTACCTTATAGTCATTGTATCATGAGTGCTTGTCTTTTGCAGCTAACTTCACTATTAAACGCGCTGTCAAAATCGGATTTTCCAATTGCAAAATTTTGCCGCCGCGTTATTTCGGGATGCTCCATACAAATTGTATGGGCATGAGAACTTTTGACAGCTAAAAAACGCTTGCCGCTCTTGTTTAGGTATGGCTGTTAAAAATAAATTGTCAGCTCAGCCGATTTGAGCCGGTTGAATCGGTGGCGGCTGCGGCTGAATAATTTTACTGGGCGGCGACTGCAAGCCGACTTTGAGCCGATCGGCTTCGATTCCTGGTCAAGTAATACAGTCAATAATAAGAAGGTAAGCTCATCAGGTAAATATAAAAAAAAAAATTATTATAAAAGTAATGTCAAATTTGATGTGAGAAATCTAATCATTAATTATTATGTTTTAGCTTGACAGACGAGCCTAAAATGTATTCAATAAAGACAATAGTGTTAATGTTATTATACATACACAAAACTGCCACACTGGTTGAGTATGTTATTTTGTTTGTGTAAACGTCGAATTATATACCTACGCTGTCAAAATTCTCCATGCATTCAAAATACATAAAAATGGCGCCGGAAAATATGTACCAAATTTGACAGTATGGGTGATGGATAAATTCGCCCCTGCATCCACCTGATAATTAATTCGCCTTTGAGAATCATTACGTAGCCAAATTAATATTAGGCCAGAAAAATTTATATATTCTTAATTAGCTAAAACTTTAACAAGCTCAACAAAGTCTTGGGAAGTAGTTAACCTTGATAATAACTTGAGAATACGTAGCTGTAGAAGGACGAAGGTAGACTCGGTATAAAATGCTATGGGAAATACATACTTCGAATGTCAAAAACCGTACCGACAAATGTGACACCAAGGTATTAATCATCTACACCATGGTCCAACCCAAGGCGAATTCATTACCAGATAGCCTTAGTAGCAATCCTAAATTGTCAAAAATAACTTACGTTGAGAAGTTAGGTTAGTTTTCTTTGACATATATATATATATATATTAGTCTATGCCTTGCACCTACCTACCAGCTGTGACGGCCACCTGTTATAAATTCACTTCGGTATTTTTTTTACATTTCTTGGGAATTAATGTTTATACCCCTTAATCCGATTTCGTACTCGAATAATTTTATGTGGCTTGTTTTGTATTTGTTTTAACCAATTTGATTGATATCATTATTTCGTGCACAGAATAATTATTTTATTTAATTTGGTATATAACTAACGACCAAATTTCTTTTTCGAGTTTAATTTGTATTACGGTGAAAATATTTGTTAGAGGTGGAGATTTAAGCAAATGGAAAGAAATATGTCTTCAGTCTCCAAACCAGCAGTAAGAAATTATTTTTTTATACACATACATATGTGTGTGCTTATATATGTATATACAGTACTAATAAAAGTTACGACCGTACGTTAGCCTTCAACAAGTGCCGGGTCATCAGCAAATGCAAACGCTGCATCATCATCTGCACCCGCCAATGTGCAGGAATTTAATATACGAGTACCAAAAAATATGCGTAAAAAACATCATGTTATGCGGTTTAATGCCACGCTCAATGTTGATTTCGCCCAGTGGCGTAACGTAAAATTGGAACGAGAAAACAATATGAAAGAGTTCAAGGGCGCAGAAGAAGATATGCCTAAATTCGGTGCCGGCTCTGAGTACAACCGTGACTTGCGCGAGGAAGTGCGTCGCAAGAAGTTTGGTATAATTGCAAAAAAATATAGACCAGAAGCTCAACCATGGATCCTGAAGGTGGGGGGAAAAAGTGGAAAAAAGTTTAAAGGTATACGGGAGGGCGGAGTTAGTGAAAATGCGGCATTCTACGTTTTCACCCATGCACCAGATGGTGCCATTGAAGCGTATCCATTAAATGAATGGTACAATTTCCAACCAATACAACGTTACAAGTCCCTGTCGGCCGAGGAAGCTGAGCAGGAGTTCGGTCGGCGTAAAAAGGTGATGAACTATTTTACTCTGATGTTGCGAAAACGGCTTAGGGGGGATGAAGAGGAAGAAAAAGATCCTGAAGAGGTTAAAATTAAGGGTGTTGGGAAAAAGTCGAAAGAACTTAAAATAACTGAAATGGATGAATGGATAGATTCTGAAGAAGATTCCGATTCGGATACTGATGCTGAAGAGAATAAGAAGAAGGAAGAAGACAGTGACGATGGTGGGAAAAAAAAGGGTAAGAAGGGTAAAGGAGCCGAAAAAAAGAAGAAGAAAAAACATGATGTCGACGACGAAGCCTTTGAAGACTCGGACGATGGTGATGAAGAAGGCCGTGAAATGGACTATGACACTGAGTCCAGTGAAGAGTGCGTAGATTTTTATGTAATTTGTTTTAGGAAGGAAATGTATTAAATCTCTTTTGTAGTGAACCCGATCCGGAGGCAAAACTGGACAAAGACATGAAATCTGTAGCTGAAGAAGATGCATTGCGAAAACTATTGACATCAGATGAAGAAGATGATGAAGAAAATAAATCCGATGATTCCGATAAAGATGATGAAGAGAAAAGGAAAAGAGATAAAATTAGGGAAGACAATAAAGATAAAAAGAAGTCCAAAAATAAAGTTTCTAAAGATGATAAAAAAGGTAAATAATATATACAATTGGAAACTAATTTTGTGGCAGACAGATTTGTTGAAATCCACTATTTTTTTACATTAGTAGATTCTTCAAGTGACTTTAGCTCTGATAGCAGTGATACTGAAGATGACAGCAAAACCAAGAAGAAAGACAACTCGAAATCTATGAGCAACCATAACTCCCGCTCTGCGACACCCACGTTTAATAATGATGCAAATAAACGCAAAATGAATAGTATGCCCAGCGATCTTACAGCCTCAGAGAACAGCAACAGTCCTGTTAGTACTCCTGTCAAAAAACCCAAAACTGAAATGTCTACACCATCCTTGCCCTCCACGTTTGGTGGGGTCATGTCATCAAATAGCAAAGAGTAAGTATATAAATAAATGTTCGATTCGATAGTATTGCAAATATTTTTGATTTTTCTCAGTGACTACGGTATTACCGAGGAGGCTGTACGTCGCTATCTGATGCGCAAACCTATGACTGCTACCGAATTGTTGACAAAGTTCAAAAATAAGAAGACAGGTGTATCTAGTGACAGATTAGTTGAGACTATGACACAAATTTTAAAGAAAATTAATCCTGTCAAGCAAACCATTCAAGGCAAAATGTATTTAAGCATTAAAGTAAACAAATAATTTGTATATATCTGCACTAATATCCAATATTCAAATAAATAATATATCGTTACCTAATTTATATAAAATTACATAATTACCTCTCAAAGTCAGTTTTGAGCTTTTTGTTAGTTATAGTGTTTTGGATTTTAGGCAACGATATGCATATGTATTTACAAGTTTTTGTGAAAATAGAATTCTTTCAATTACAATATTGCTTAAAAAACAAACTATCTAGTGATATATTTTTTACAAAATGACCAAAAATAAACTTAATGTGCATTTGAAAATTGTTTTTAAAAAAGGAGCAAAGCAACAAACCAGAAAATTTTAATTTTAGAAAGTCTGTTGTAATTTTGTTTCTATTTTAAATAAATTTGGTATACCGATAGTTTATTGCCTACATCGAACATGTAGTGTGAAAGAAGTCACGTGTAAATGAGAATATTTACATAAAGAAAATAATGTTAATTAAAATGAATACCCTCCGAATTGAAAGCCAAAAGAAGACGCATAAAGTCATCCAAGTCCATAGAGCGCGCACGTAAACTTTCCATATTTAAATTTGTTAAAATAGCAATTACTTTATCCTGCATAGAGAAGTTTTCGTCTAATGGCTGTGAAAAAAATATATAAAACAATTAATAAAAGTTGTATGTATAAAAGGGTAGGACTTGGAGAAAGAAACTATATAGATAAATCAACGTACCATATTGCGTATAGACAGATAAAGTTTGTAATTCTTTTCCAACATTTCCATGACAGAGTTAGTTTTGAATGCAGCGGCTAAAGTTTTGTTTTTACGCAAAAATGCAATACGTGTCAAACCATCCCATTCAGTAAAATTAACCGGAGGTGGTGGATTCTTCGGCTCTATACGAACGACACTAGATTCTACTTTTGGCGGAGGTTTAAAATTATTTTTACCCACTTTCATTAGCATGTCAACGCGAGCTAACAGTTGCGTATTTATACTCAGGCGACAATATAGTTTATCGCCTGGCTTTGCTACCAATCGTTGGGCAAATTCACGCTGAAACATAAGAACAGCACAGCGAAACAGAGGACGATGAAGTAATAACTTGAAAATTAGTGGAGAACTGATCTGATAGGGTACGTTGGCGATACATAAATCAAAGAAGGGAAGTTCTGCTTTTAAAAAGTCACCTATAAGCATTTGAAGTTTAGGCTGTGAAGGTGTACCCTGTACACGCTTTTGCAATTCAGCAGCTAAGCGCGTATCAATTTCACATGCCACCACTTTTTTACATTTTTCCAGCATGCGAACTGTCATGTTGCCCGTACCGGGACCAATTTCCAGAACAACATCCGTTGGGCGCAAAGCAGCTTTTTCTAACATGCTGGTAATAACAAGAGGATTTTTTAGGATGTGTTGACCAAAATCCTTGTTAAAGACAATACCTGCAAAGGATCGCACTTACACAATGAACTGGAGTTATCTGAATTCTTTCTTACCTTGTCTTTGGACTTCATTATGTATGCGTGACTTTTTTTCGGCACGTTCCTTAGGCATTTTCCTTGTGATTTTCCACTATGTTTTTTTCAAATATAAAATGTTTTTTTTTTCTGAAATATTCCACATGTGCTTGTTTATTTTTTTGCAATGTTTTATTTACATTTTCATATTAATGGTTGGCATCGCGAAGCAAAATAAAAACAGCAGAGCATTTTAAACTACGAAGTGTAAATAATAAAGGGCTGCATGAAACTTAATAATGATGATCATGAATTTTTCATCATTATTTTTTTCATTCTTTTCTATTCAGTACAGATGAATAACTATGAACAGTGAACAATCTACACACGATAGTTAATTGACGAACGTAATGAAGTTTGTGTGTTCACTTATACAAGAGCGAACGAACATTTACAAATGTGAAACCGAACATGTCTTGAATAAATATCAATAATGTTCATGCAAAAACAATATGCTCTCAAAGATCAGTGTTGCCAGTTGTAGGAAAAAGGAAAATGATTTAAGAAATACGTTAAACATACACAATGAACTAAATCCCAAAAAAAGAAGGCAAAAAACTCTAAAAAATTTACAGTTTAATTATTAATGATTTATTTCAATTGGTAAAATATCTCATTTAGATAAAATATTTTTCTATAGTATCTCTCGCTATTATGAAATGTTTTTATAATAGTTAATGTACATATAATTATTCCAAAGTTGTCGAATGTTATGAAATGCAAATAACAAACTAAAATACATATTGAATTTAATTTACTACTAGTGCTCGTAATATGAATAGTATATACATACATACGTACATGAGTGTAAAAGCTAAAACTTGAAATTACATATGCAAGTAATTACACATGGGCAGCGTATGCAAAAGATTACATGATTTCACCAAATTGGCAACATTGCTATTGCGTACTAATAAGAAACTGTGAGATCAGAGCGAGAACTTCGAATAAAAATCGTTTCAATGAACAAACTCTTTGTGTTAACGAAGTGAAACAAAATGTTCTCACTCATACTATGAACAAAGCAACAGTTTGTTTGGTGGTCTGATTTTTATTCGAAATAGAGTTTTAGTCAATGAACATATAAATATCATTGATGACCACGTTCACGCAGCCCTATAGTATATAATCAAAATAAAAGCAACATTACCAAAACAGTATTATTTGTTTACTCTGTTGGTGTTATAATAAAGAATTATAGGCTATATTAGTTGATTGTAGAGGACGGAAACGTGAACACTTTATTTTTCCTTCCGATGGGGTTAGCTTGATTCAGAGCACATTCATACATACACATACTCGTAAAAGAAGTTTGTGTATTTCCAAGACGGTCAAATACGTTTAAGATCACTCATTTTTAAAAAAGTTGCACTTATAAAGATCAATGTAAAAGTATTGCCCGTTGCGCTAATCGTGTTCACACTGTAAAAAGTCGTAGCATATATTTTAATATAAAAACAATTTGAGAAATAATGTGTATGTAAATACACATATACATATCGCACTCGTTCAACAATACTGTATTAACTCAAAATTTTTAAAATTTCGTTTTTTGCAAGAAATCGATGAACAGTGGTCATATCTATCAACTGTAAAAATTTTACACCATTTTCTCCACTCTTTCACCCCAAAAAATACATTTGTATCTCTCTTTGTGATAGAAGAATAGTATAAAAAAAAAAAGTTTTTTGCCTCTCCTGAACACTTTGAAGTTTTTGAGTTAATACAGTATTGTTGAACGGGTGCGATATATGACTCAATTTTTAGTATTGCAAGATAAAAATGTATTATATTGTAGATATTTTCACATTTGAGGAAAATATTTTATCGCTAAAATATAACCAAGACGGCAACGCTGAGTGATAATAGTGATACATGTTTGTTTACTGTTTCCTCCTCATATTGGCACAATGCAAAACAAATAGCATTTCCGGAATATTTCGCTTAATTTATTCACGCACACACATTTGATCGGTCTTTCTCTTATAAGATTTTTTTTTAGAACAATGACATTTTGTTGGCATGTACTTATGTACTAAATTTAGTTTGAGCGGAATTTTATGACATTTCGGTCGTTTAACAGCAGCATCTAAGAAAACTTTATATATTTTCCAAGCTAATGAAGAAATAGCATATAATTTTGTTTTACAAATAATTTAAAAAAAGTGTTGTTTAATGTTATTCACACAAAATTTCGTAAGTTTATCATTGGAAAATTAAAAAAAAAAAAAGCAACTTGTTAAAATTTGTTTCATTTGCTGCGTCGGTCGCTGTTTTTCTTTTGTTTGGTCAGCTGGTTGCATTTATTTATGCAAACTATACAAGTGTTAGTGTAATGATTCAATAAGAATAAGCTGTATTTTCTAACGGTGGAAGAATGATATAAAAAAAGTAAATACCGCGAATTAAAAAAATTTAAACGCATGAAGAATGGAAATAAAATCAATTATTGGCCGTCGTAGATAATATTATTGTAAATTTTTTATATAAATTTAATAACAAGTGAATAAAAAATGAATAAGAAATTAATTTCAAAATTTATTTCGTGTCGGACGAATTTTGAATCTTCAATTATAGATTAAATTATCTATAAGTTTTTCAAATCTTAAATCTAAAAATATTAAATATAAGTTTAGCCAATGCTAAACAAAATTTTTAATTTCAACGGTTAATTTTTGTTGTTTTACATCTCTCGTGAACGGCTGAGAAACAGAGTATCCCTTCTTTTCAGCCGGGTGTGGCCTCTATAATGAAGAATATTGCGCGCAAGTGGATTTGGGTGCAACTCAAGTTTTTTTATATATTTTTTCGCGTGTTTTACGAATGCGGATTTATAGAATGGTTAGACTTTTCAATGATTTTGCTGTTAATATATTTAGTTAGCCATGCCCACTGATTACAGTGTATAATGAAATCATTTTTATTTTCAAAATAACAAGGTTCTAAGTAGATTCTAGTAGAGAATACTGGCAAGATGTTCGGCTATCGGCGTTTTAAAACTTTACATCAGAATTAATTCATAGGTAGAGTTAAATTATAAAATATTTATCACAAAATTCATCCATAGAGGTTGAAGCCGCAACTGAAATTGGTAGCGAAATTAATTTGAAACATTTTGAAGGTTTAATATCATACTTCATTACTACCAAAATATTCCACAAAACAGGGTTTTTATACTCTTCACCCAAAAATGGTACAAATATTTACTTACAGGTTTGTCATACCGCAATATACAAATGAGGCCCATCAAGTATATATATTCTGGATTCTTATAGACAGAGAAGTTGAGTGAGCCTTGTCCGTCTCTTTGTCTGTATGTATGTGAAATCGGTTTTCTGAAGCCACCAGAAGAGTTGTAGACTTGGGTATTTCACTAATGTGTATCGATTTGTCTTAAGACAATTCCTATTGAAAATCAGCAAAAATAAAATATAGGGTTCGATACATATGTACTCGTATGTGCATGTATATACAGAACAGGGATGGAAGTGCTCGGGGTTGGAAAATTTTGTTTGATATATAAATTGAAAAATGGGAAAATATATCAATTAGTAGAATTATATTAGAGTATTAGAGATAATTATTTTGTGGCCATCCTAAATACCGCTAAATTCATTGTTTTTATTGCTCCCAATGATATGGGTATCAAACCAAAGGGTTTTCGAAGAATACAGCTGATAATAAAACGCAATCATTCATTATAACACTCATTATAACTAGTCATTCCAAATCCTCTATACAACAAAAGCCTTGAAAGTGAATTTTATTAATAATTTCCAGCAAAATATAATTTGGATAAAAAACTATTTATTATCGTTTTTCTTTAATTTTCGTTATACCAAGGTTGGACCGTTACATATGTATGTTAGGTTTGGTTTCGAGGATTGTTACAAATTAGGAAGTGACGTAGTTGGGTCCGTTGATTCGGTTCCTTTGCGATAATCTATAGCAGATAAGGCATCGGCAATTACCTGTAGATGCCCTGTCGCCAAGACAAACCATTCAGATCGTTCTAAAAATGAGAACAGATTGACTAGTCCTATATTTGCAACACTGTGTAGGTTCAGAATAATAGTCTTTATGCTATTTACCACCGGATATTGACATATAAGATGATGAACTGTTTCTGCTTCCTTATCAATACAACTTCTGCAGTAGTTGTTGAAACTTAGACCCATCCTTCTGGCATGCCTTCCAATACACCAGTGCCCTGTGAGCATTATTACTAATAGTGTTAAGTGACATTTAACATGTCTAAGCAGGTCATGTGTAGCGGGATCACGCTGAGCTGACTTCACTGCAGGCGGCTTCGTGTTCCCAACTAGGTTGGATAAGCATTGCAATCATCATAGCGAAACAATGACATTCAAATTCTTTATATCGAGGTTCTCTGTAAAATAAAACAGCTGATTCGAGCATGTTCGAGTTGTTTTCTTTATTTCATAGCGAAACAATGATATTCAAATTCTTTATATCGAAGTTTCACTGTCAAATAAAACAGCTGATTCGAGCATGTTCGAGTTGTTTTCTATATTTATTACATGACACCAATTCAAGCCAAATCAAACCAAATCAAATCTACTTAATGAATTTTCGGCTAAACGACTAATAATTCAGGTTTGGATTATATAAAAAAAAACTGAAAGTTTATGGTTATTTCGGTAAAAAAATGTGTTCAGTGGTGGTTCTTCCTTCATTGATTTTCTTTAAAATTTACAATACTACGATTTCTGTTGATTTCTTTAATACAGAATATTTACTAGATTTCTTTATTTACTTTATTTTATATGAATTTATTACATATTATATTATAAATATATTATGTATCATAATATATGCAGGTAATATTATTGAATATTTCTTTTTTTATTATATTTAATAATAATAATAATTTTGTTTTTAGTATTTAAACTTACATTTATGCATTTCTTTGTTAGTTGTTTTATTTTTTTGTATGTTGCACTAATTATGTTTGTATGTATGCATGTATGCTTGTTTGTTTGTGTTATTACAGTTGCTAACATTATTTTATAAACGTGTTAATTTTTGTATTTGTATTTTGGTTTTGACGATTTTTTTCCTTTTTAAACTGAGAATACACGAAATGTTACACACTATTTTTATTATTATTATTATTATATATTTTGGTCTTAATTTTATTTTCATTTGACTGTTTTTTTTTTGTTATTAATTTTTGTTACATTTTTGTAATGCTTTTGTTGTTGTTTATTTTCATATAAAGTACAATCAAATCTATATTTTTTTGTTACTTGTTGCGTTTTTAAATTTCTTTTGTTTTTGTTTCACATGTTCTAGAATATAGTTTTTTTTTTTGTGTTTGTTTTTTTAAATATAATTTATTGCATTTAGTTATTTTTTCTTAAATTTTTTTTCTTGGTTTTTTGTTTTGTGCTTTTTCTTTATTACTTAGAATATTTTTTTATTATGTATTTGAAATTTTGTTTTATATGAAATGCTTTCATTTGGTTTTAAATACAAAGTTTTTGTTTTTTTATATTCTTTCGTTTTAATATCTTTTAGTTTAATACTTTGTTTAAAATTTTTGTTTTTTTATTCTTCTGTTAGTTTCAATAAAATTTTTCATTTTTAAACTTTAGTTTTCTTTTTTTCTTTTATTAATTATTTTTGTTAAAAACTTTTATTTATTTGACTTGTGTTTTCTTTTGTTTTTGTTTATTTGGTGGGTTTGAGTTTAATTAATAAATTTAAATTAAATGTTGTAACAAATAAAGAAATTTATTTCTTCTTCTTTTTTATAGAATAGAATAACATTGAATATATATTTGAAGAATTTTTTTTCTTTGTTAAAAATGAAAGAAAAATAACTAATAAAGGATACAAAGATGAGATTGAACTAAAAAAAAAACAGATAAATGTAATTAATTTTTCTTTTCATATTAATTTGCAGGAAAATTTCAATAAATTTGTTCGAAATATACTAGTTCTAGAACGCATGTAATAAGAAGTACTTGAGTCAATTTGATGACGCATCAAATACCTCAAGTATTCATTTTTAATTCTAGAATACATACATAATTCTTAATTATTTTTGTTTTTTTTAATGCATAATTGAACTCATAACGTCAAAAATAGCTTAAGCGACAAGCCGTTGTCACGAAAAAAAATACACCCAGACTATCAATGCACTCTTTAACTAATATTAATGTTGTTATAAATTCGTAACGATTTCGTAAGTATGAAGGCCAGCAACAACAACAACGAGGAGGTTCTTTTAATTTGTTTGGGTGCTATTTTGTTTTCTTGAAGGATTATTTCATATGCAGAATGTCCCTCAATAATAAAATATTTCTGGGGCTAAATTCATGTTTAATTTATAACGAAAACGTAAAATATGTTAAATAAGTGAAATGAGATCCCAATATTAATTTTTTTGGGATCTAAGTTTTAAAAATTGGGGATTTTTTTCATAAAACGAGTAAAATGGGAAATAAAATAACAAACCGGACAATATAATCCGAAAGAGAACGGTGTGTGGCAGCACGCACTAACCGGACAATTGTGAAACGTATAAAAGACACAAGTTATTTGACCCTGACATTCTCTTCGTCACGTCTTTGGAGCGTTTTTTCATGAATGTCCCCATAGTAGACACATTATTTGCGAGATCGACGTTGATTAGACATAAACCCTTTAAAAACAAATTAAATGCTGTTTTTGAAAATTTTATGATGAATTTTTTTTTATATTTCACTTTTTCAAGCAATTTTGTTTTTAGAATCCCCTTTTAATATACATATGTATCTTGTAAATTGAGATTGCAATTTTGTGGAATTGTAAGCGTTTCCCATAAATTTTGAACGGCCTTTAAGGTTAACACTGCAATACCTGTTGCAAAATATAAAGCTTGTAACTGGTTGGCAAAAAAAAAATTGGTAATTTCTACTAAAGTCGCGGATTAAAATTAATTTAATATAAGGGTTCTTATCCTTTTTTAGACGCTTTATTATTTTTTCTTCTTCACATTTTGTGTTTGGAATTTTTTTGATTTCTCACTGCCAATTTTTAGTTTTCGTCAATTAAATTTTGAAATCTAAGACTGATTGATTATGTCCGTTTTTGTTTTCTGAAAAATCAAATTTTCGAACGGAATGATTTTCTGTTTAGTATGGATTTATTCTTCTTTTTTATACAAAATAAGATTTTGATAAATTTTTTCATTTGAGATATGCTTCCAATTTTTGTAAAAAGAAAAAAAAAAACTTTTCATTTGTTGTGGAACAAGCCTTTTTTTACTTATATGCCAGTATTTAACGATTGCTTATACTAAACCATCGGTAGCCTTCAATTGTATTGATTTCGGTATTTTTCGAAAATATGCTTGAACTCTGCTTATGATTTGGTATAGACACCAATGAAATGGTGACGCACAACAAATTAACTTCTTAATCCTAAAAAGTTTAGGTTATTTATTAGAATAAATGTAACAATTCTTTTCAAACTGCTTTCCTGTATGCGTTCTAGAATTAATTTTACAGCTAATTTATGTTTTCCTGCATCAAACTACTTTCTTTAAAAAAATATTAAAATTACACTTGTAATTAAATTAATTTGTTTAGTTTTCCAATAAATATTTATTCTTACAAATTATTTGCAATCGAAAAGAAAGCAATGAATGCTACACTAGAACTTAAAATTAAAACAAAAAATATATATTCAACTGATTAAAAATGTTATTTTAAACACAACAATATTATAATATAGTAATAGTAGCGCCGTAGTAGTAGTATGTAGTTTGAGTTAACAGAAATAAATATAAAATATATCCAGTTATGTGATGGAAATCGATTTTATAGAAATCATTGGGTGTCAAAAGACCCCAAAACTTTGAAGTTACTGTAGAAGATGTGTTTCTTAATATATTTTTTATTTGCCGCAAACTTTTCCCAAGCATTTCGTAATCTAAACCGAAATTATAACCAGTACACAGTTATGCTAAAAATACATTTTGCCAAAATTTAACGATATTTTGTAATAACGGAGCGATATTGTATTTTTTTTTTTTTTTTTTTTTTTTGCAATGATTATAGATAAATTTCTTTTTTTTTTTTTGCCTTTATTTTATTTTCTTATCTGATTTTTCAAATTTACAGTTTGAAATTTGCTCAAACTCGTTTACACAATTTAAATGCTCAACTTTACAACAAAGTCGTTCGATTTCCATCACATACATCTGATAATAAAAATTACATGAAAATATTTAATTATTTTTTTACAATTTTTAATAAAATTTTTAGCAATAAAAACACAATCTTTAAATACTTAAAAATAGAAAAATTTAAATAATAATAAATGTATATTGCAGAAAGAATTATATTCTTGCAAAAATTATAAAATAAATGTATGTATGTATATATAAAATAAAATCTCTATAATTGTTTTAAAAGTTTCAACAAAATAAATATACACATGTATGTATGTACTTATATATGTATGTATGTATGTAAGCAAAATGCAAAAACTTCAAGCATTAAAATATATGTATGTATGTGCATATGTGTTATTAATTTTGAAAATGATTTAACCTAAAATTTTCAAAATAATTAATTATCGGTAATTTTAATAAGTTACGCATATTACATGATTCTGCATGTCGATTACGCATTATCGGCTGCTATAGTTTGTTTTAAATAAATGAAAAGTTATATCTACATGTTTTCTTTATTCAAGGATAATTTATCGTAATCAAAAATTCGACAATAGAAAAAATATCTAAAAATTTTTCATAATCCATTTGCATATGTCCGGATTTACTCACGTCAAGTTTCCGTGATCAAGTTTTAATTCAACTGGGAGAAAAACAAAGAAAGCAATAAAAATTTCTCTGTCTTTCTCTCAGCTGAATTAAAACTTGATCAAGGAAACTTGATGTGTGTAAATCAGCAGTATATACCACTGATCTGCAACGGTTATAAAAATTTCGAGTGTTTAGTTAAATTAAACCCCCGTACTGGCAAACAACATGATTGTATGTGATTGATGTTATGATGATCGAAACGAATCAATCTTGTATGAATCTTTAATACGGCGCAAGGCTCCAGCCACTTGCTTTAATACAAAACGAAGTACACATGCATACACACATATGTTATTTGTATTTATATCCACCCTTAATTGCTAAAAAAAAAACGTAACCCACGAAGAACAAATTTTACAGGAGGTTTTTAGTTTATTTCCAATTCCTGACAACGAATGATCAGATAAGTTTTACATCATATATCTTTGTAATTCTATACCAAAAAGTGTATTTAATAAAAAATTTTTAGTTACGTTTTTTTCGCGGTTTGGGGTCGTTATGTATGTTTGTTATTACTCGTAAAGTAAATCTAGTGTTTTTGTTTCAATCACAATTAGATCCTTCGCAAGCGATTGTTCGCAAACAAGCTGCATAGTTTGCAAATATAATGTTGTGGCTAATATAAACTTGTTACTATTTTTTTTTTGTTCGTAATAGAAACTCGCTTGGGAACAACTGCCTGTTTTTAGAAAATGAAAACAAAATAGTGAGTGAGAATTTCTATTGAAAACAACAATAAAATACGAAAATTTGTTTTTGTTTTCAATATAAATTCTCACTCACTATTTTGTTTTCATTTTCTAAAAACAGGCAGCAAAACTGCCGTTAGCCTGATTAGATTGTACTTGTTATTTAGCACTAATGTCTCGATCATACTTGTTGCAGGTCACTAAGATTTACATATTTTTAAAACCAAAGATACGTGAGATTTTTAACAAGTTCCTCTCACACTCTCTTTCTCTACTTTAAAAATGATAAATTTTCATATTTAGGCAACATTTGTGTTTGTTTTCCATGTAATTTTTACTTAATCGACGCATATTTGACACATATTTCTTATTAAAAATTACCGTTAGCAAATATTATTTATGAAAAATTGCGGTTACATCATTTAAGCAAAAAGTAATATCTGCTCATATATTAACTGCTTATAGTATGTATGTGTGTGTGTATTGTATGCAATAGTTCACCTAAATATAGGAGCATTTGACTAGAAAACAAAAACTAAAGAAAAACAATTTCTTATATATATAAAAAAATGGCAATAAAACATGGTAATAATTAAACATATAAAAAGGATTAATATACAACAAATTATTAATATTATATAAATAAAGAGAAAATAATACTTTTTAAGCTAAAAAAAGGAAGTTTTCTTTTATATTTATTTGTCTAAACTATTTTGTGCTAAAAATTAAAGCGAAAAGAAAATTGTTTAACAAATTGTTTGTAACTTTTGTGCGATGTTTGTGTGGCTTAAATTGTCTTTTTTTCATAATTCAAATTTAAGATTATTTAAACAAACGCATTGTTAATTTAAAATGCAAAGTAGATCAAGATTAATGCATTAAACACCACAGTAGGCTACACGACTTTAAATGCCCCCCCCCCCCCCTCCCCTGCCCTAGCTGCAATTGTCGCTGTGTAGCCAGCTACTTAATTGTTTTGAAAGTGGCAGCGACATTCTAAGTATTGTTCTACAATAATTAAATATAAAATTTTTGTTAAAATAGATTTCAAATCCATTTAAAATTTGTATAAATAAGGAGTTAAAATTAAACAAAAAGTTTACATTTTTAAAAATAAAAACATCACAAAATGTGGTTCAGCTTCAACAATAGAGAAAATTTTTGTTTCGATAACTAAAATAGAAATAATTTTAAATTTACAATGATGGCCGTGCCGTGTTGCCATCAAAATAGTATTTATGGACCCAAGGGTTCGGTTGATTAATGTTTTAAAATTTACATAAAAATAAATAATCCATTTCACAACGTTCCTATAAGGAGCATAGGGCGTTACAAACATGTGTTATTTTTTGACATATTGTATTCGGTAGCCTGCAGTCTTCAATGTGTTTAATACAGTATGAAAATAATATATCTTTATCAATAAAATAAGATCTGAAATGTTGTCTTTTGATTGCAACAAATTGTACCAGCTTTATCTTTCCTGATTCTATGTATCATCCTAGAAAAATCGAAACAAGTTTAGTCATTGATTTATGTATTGAAGTCAAAATTTCACCCCAATTCGCCTCAGAAAACGCCTTCTTCTGATCAATACAAGTTCATAACAAGGTAAATTCAATACCAGCGGGCCTTATTACTCTACGTCATCGTCAGCTGTGCCACCTTCAACTGTCAAAAATTGCGTATATTGGGACGTTAGGTTATTTTTCTTTATATATTTTTTAGCATTTGAACATTGTTCTGTTTTCTTTGACAGTTGGAGGAAAATTATGCAGCGAATGTTATTGTTGTAGGGATAAGGCTACCTGATATGAATTCGACTTGGTTCATGACAGGTAATCTCGATAGCTCAAGTAGTTATTTTCGTCTTGTTTCGCCCCTACCTTTTTTGTGATTCACTTGGGATTCCAATTTCGTGTTGCCACGTTGTTTAGTACATTTTTAAGCATCGCAAGTAAATATTTTTTAAAGCGAATCGAATTCGCATCGATTTCTCCTAAGTTTACGAAACCGAGTGGTATTCTGTAAATCTAAAAACTTCAAATCTAACATTTTTCAATAAGGCATATCGTTTTTTTTAAAGCTCAAAACGGAAAAGGCGAAAATAAGTGAGCTTTTATTGTTACGGCTATAAGGTTTTCAATTTCATGATTTTTTTTCAGTATTATTAAAATTAATATATAAAATATGTGTGAAAAGTCCGTTACTAAAAGAAATATGTCAAAACAATATTTCAGATCTTTTATGCGTTGAGGTGCAACTAAAAAATACATTGCAGTTTCGTGTTCTCTTTTAACAAAAAAAAAAAAAAAAAACACAAGATATATAGAAACCAGAGATTCATTAATAAAATTCATTCTAGAGGAAATAATAAAATTTAAATCCAAAAGTCGTGATGAGATTGTTGATTTGGGATTTTGCAAATTATAATAAAAACAAAACAAAGCAACATAAAGCTTATTTTCACTACTATAAATTGTTAATTGTTGCTCTTTATGTTTGTTATAATTTTTCGTTATCTAATTATATATTAAAGATGTATGTACTTTTGTTTTTGTTAATTTTTTTTGTTTTGTTCTAAAAACTTTTATCATTTCAACGAATTTTGTTTTTTGTTTGTTAGTTTTCTAATTACTATTTTTTATGTTTGTTATGTTTCTTACATTTTTCTTTGGAACATATTTCAAGTAGATATATATTTGTTTTCTTTTTCATGAGTTTTGTTATTTTCATCATTTATAGGCAATTTCATTTGTTTTAGTTTAGACTCTAATAAAAATCCCTAACTTTCTATACTTATAAATAGAAAAACAAAATAATATTAAAATAATAACAGTTTTACATTTTAAGATGACATGCACAAAATTGTTAATAGAAAATCATAAATTCAATTAAAAGTTGATTCAAATAGATTTCGAAATCGTTATCATCTTTTTTTTTTTTTTTTTTTTTTTGTATGATAAATAACTCAAGTGTGTTTTTTGTTGTTGTTTGCTTGTGTTATTAACAATAGGAATACATAATAATATTTGGTAACAAGTTTCTTACTTTTTTCTTTGTATGTGTTAATTTTTTTTTATGTATTTATCTTAATTTTTTTATCAAAATATAACAACAAGAAAATTTAAGAATAAAATCTCGATCGTGAGATAGCTTACAGCCAGTGTTGCCAGGAATTTTCTGTACTACAATACAAATACATTGCACTCAGCTGTTTAAGAACGGTTTCACACAAGAATATGTATAATCAAAACAAAATTATTTTTAGTCTTTTCCAAAACCTGTTTGAGATAATGAGAGTAATGTTGCATCCCAGAATTTTTAAAGCCAAAATCTAATTTTTTTCATCTTGCTCATGAGTTAAGTTAGCGATCATATAACAAATAACTAATTTAGAGTTGTTTTCTTTTTGCGAAAAAGAAAACCTCCTAAAATTATGTATACTTACTTATGTGATCAGAGTTGTAATTTTTTACGATAGGCGCTAAGTTATGTGTGTTTTATTTGATAACTACAAGAACTTCACAAACTTATTTGTAGTTGAAATTAAAAGAATGTTTTTAAAAAATTAAAGCCAAATTTCCAATAAGAAGTTCTATTGAAAATAAAAAACAAATTTTCGTATTCATTATTATAGACATACTAAATAAATTCTCATGTGAAATTTTGAATTAATTCTATTTTAATTAATTGCGAGACACTTTATTAAAAATGTTTATAATCATATATAAAAAGTGAAAGCGATTTTGTGAATTATTCACCCTAAAATACTTATATTTGGCCTAACATTCTAATAAAAAGTGCAAAAATGTCCCAAGGACTATTAAATTAACTTGTATGATATGTGCAGAAATGGCAACACTGGCTAAAATAGCACAATTTCTAAAAACAAAAAAAAAAAAAAATAAAAAAATAACACGTATACATATGCATGTATGTATATACATATGTATGAATGTATAAAATATAATAACGTAAATACATTTTGTTTAAATTTTATATAAACCTTTTCATCAAACTAAACACAATAAAATGTTTTCAATTCGGAAGTATGGGTCTTAAGGAAATGAAAACTGTACCTAGTTAGTATGTCCTTCACGATCGACAATTGTGGTTTTGAATTTCTTTTTTGAGGATTTTAGTTAGTTTGTATGTATGTTTAATATACTTTACGTTCTGGTCCAAATTTAGGATTAACATAGGAAAAACCAGCAAATTCATCTTGATTAATACAGCGTACAACATCATTGCCAATGGGCGTTAAAACTGGTTCTTCTTTAGTAAATTCTGTATCAAAATTAGTGGCTTCTCGTGGATTTTTCTGTAAAATATACAAAAAAAAAAAAGAATCTAAATTAATTTAATGAAGTCAAAAGAATTTATGGGGAAAAATTATTAAACATTATTGAAGCTTATTATAATTCTCGTATTCGATAGCAAAATTTTATTAAAAATATTTCGTCACGCTTACGATAATTCAATTTTATTTTTATTTAATTGTCTGTATATTTTCAAGACTTATTTTGAACGCCTATTCCAAGGCGAATACATTGTTTGGTGGCCTTATGAGGCTACATCATCATCAGCTGTTCAACCTTGAACTGTCAAAAATAGCGCATTGTGAGAAGTTAGGTTAGTATTCCTTATACAGTGCGCTCGGGATAACGTCAACTAATTAAAATCGCGAGTGTTGACGTTTATAAACGTGCAAATTTAAGACCATAATATTATTAATACTATAGTTTAGAGTTTTTATTGTTCATAAATTCAAAACTAATCCAAAGAACAACAATGGTTCTAACCTAAATAAAAGGAACAAATATTTTTTACATGATACCATAAAAATCTATACTTTTACGTCTCGAAAGAAATCTGTTATTTTTTATGCTGTTTTTTTTCTCCAATAATTGAAATACAGCTAAACAGAAAATTACAATATGTAACTACATTTATATACTACATAATTATAAGGGGAACTCCCAAATTTGCAACTAATTATGTGCATACATATATATTTTAATTGTTACTAAAGCGAAAATTTCGCTTTATTTAGAGTTGAAGTTTTAGAACTTTGTGGTTGGTTGATGTTTTAGAGTATACAATGTCAATAAAAAGTGTTGACGTTTTGGGATGTTGACGAAATGGGGTGTTGAGCGCACAGTACATACTTATATATTTTCAAAATAACATTTTGTTGCATTTGCTTTGACATTTCAAGCTAAACAATAAATAAGCGTCATAGAAAACTTTTTTTCCAAAATTACAGAACAGGTTCTCAGGATAAAAAAAATAATATGTATAACATTAAGAAAAAACTTACAAATTTCGGTCGGAATGGTGGTTTTGAAATACGTTTTTCTAACTCATCCCAAACAATTTTAGCAAAGAATGGATGACGACGTATTTCAGTTTCATCGCCCGAACAGCCTAAACGTTGTTCAGGATTTTTAGTTAGAAAACCTAAACGGAAAAGAACAAATTAAAAAAAAAATATTTATTTAATTTATTATTATTAAAGTTTTTTAAATGACATATGTACCTTTTAAAATGGACACAGCATCTCTTGATAGCCAAACAGGATATAAAACATCATCATGCATTATCGAATCAAATAATTCATCTTCGTTATCTGCTTCGAATGGTGGCTGACCAGCCATCATTTCATACATGAGAACACCAAGAGCCCACCAATCTACCGAAGCCCCATACTCTTGTTCTTTAAGGATTTCCGGAGCAATATAATCGGGTGTACCGCAGAAGGTAGTGGTAAGCACACCATTCATAATGCCCTCCTAAAAGATCAATTTATGTTTACAACCAACTCCATACATACATGCATATGTATTTGTTAACATACCTTGCACATGCCAAAATCGGCCAATTTGCAATGACCCTCCTGATCTAATAATATATTATCTAACTTCAAATCGCGATATATAACACCATGAGAGTGTAGAAATTGTAAGGCCAATGTAACCTCGGCAGCATAAAAGCTGGCACGTTGCCACTCAAAACGACGCGCTTTTTGAATTTGAAACATTAAATCACCACCATTGACATACTCCATGACGAAAAATAAGCGATCCTTAAAGAGTAAAATAAAAACATAATAAAAGCTTACAAATTTTCTAAAACATTAGATTTATGAAAATATACCGGAGTCTGAAAACAGGAATGTAAAGCCGTTAAAAATGGATGATTAGCTGCCAAAGCTAGAATACGTTTTTCGGTCATTGTACAATCGACATCATCATCCTGTATGATTGCATCTTTTTTCAGCACTTTGATGGCATATATTTCATCGGTACCCTTCTTTTCCGCCAACATAACTTTGCCAAACGATCCCTTTCCGAGTACTTTGATGAAATTGAAATCCTGTAGACAAGTCTTGCCGGGACGCGAATCATAACGATTAGAAGTCGACATTCCCAAGTCGCTGTTACCGCCACTCAAATGAGTCGCACCAGAGCTACCCGACGACGTTGTCTGGTGCGACATTGTTGAACTACGTGTGGTAGTTGACATGCAATCGCTGCTATCGCCATGAATACTAGCTCCGAAATTATCCTCACCACCAGGCTGACATAAATACTGTGAAAATATTTTATATGTAACATATTGATTTGCTCTTATTGGTTTTAGTCCTAGAAATAAACAAACAAACAAACCTTTGATCGTCTAGGTGCCTGCTTGTCGGGCGAAATTCCCAGCGAGCTGAGTATCTCGGCCATTTGTTTAGTATTAATACCGCATGTATTTGCCACATTCTTTTGGCAACGCTTGTGTACATTCATATTACACACTTGGCACTGTAGACCCTGCTTTATGAGCCCATACAACAGGGAGCCACAATGATCACAAAATGTAAAGCGTTTATAGTTGTGTACAACAAAACGATGTGGCACATTTACATTAAAGCGTTGACCAACCGGCACAGGTTCCAAGTTGTTTTGCTGTAACATAAAACATATTTTTTTTTAGCGAACAATATTTAAAGGATTTCTATTAATTATAAAAAAAAAATATTTACCTCTTCACGCATACCAGGACATTTTGTTACCACTGAACGATGGCATCTCTTATGTACAACACAGGTGCAAACTGCAAAGTTTTATGAAAACAATTTAATGAATTTAAAACATAATACTGGCAAGATGATTAACTAATAAATTAACATTTTGATTTATTAAAATATAGTTTGTGCTTTAATCGATCGTTCCATACATTGTTAAAATTAAGTGATGGGGAAAAAACAAAAACATTTATAGGTTAGTAATATCAATAGTTCAACAAACATGCCAAACATTTACATATTAACAATCTGGATAATACGATACATACAAAAATGATTTTATAATGGTTTTTATTCAATTTCATTCGGATCCTTTATTTGGAGTACCTCTTTCGTAATAGGCTTGATATTCTTAATCTACAAACTAGATCTAAAAAATTCATCTTAAGATATTGCGGTGTTCATATTTGAAACTAAACGTTTGAAGAACACACATTTTTCTTTGAAGGATAATGCTTGCTCTAAAATTGTTCTACTTCTAGCAGTTTAATGTTCTCTTTGGTATAACAACAAAAAATGTATTTGTTAATGTCAATCAAACTACCATTTGTGTGCAGCTAAATAGAGAAGCCAATAACTTGGATAACCTAAAAAGGTATAAAAAGTTTTACTATCGCTCACCATCAACAAAAACAACACCATGGATAAATCGTATAATTTTTATTTGTTATATTGTGAGCAAATAGTACATATAAAATAATGCAAATATCTACTAACGACTGGTAGTCGTTAGACCACTCAAGTGTTTTGAAAATAAAGCAAAGAGATCTATGGAGTTGGACATGACGAAGAAAACTAAAAACGTTAATTAAATTCACACACTATCAAACAGAACATAAAAATGTTGCATTCGAAAGTCCCAACTCTCTCCCTCTAAACTGTGTTCATGTGAATTGCATGTCTTTCGCTACTGCATTTTGGTGCCAAATTAATTTTTTTTGACAGACATTAAATAATAAAAAACGAGACAGACATAGCTATTGCCATTCTTCTCGCACTATTTTTAATAATCTCATTTACGGAGCCTAAAAGGATCAAATATCCCATCATTGTTTAGAAAACTTATCTACACTATAAAATAATATGGGCCGTAAGACCCATTTGATTTGTCTAGGTTCTATACCTCAGCCGTGAACAATTGGACATTTTCATACATTTATAACCATTCGTGTCAAAATAGTAATCACGTTCTTTAAACATTATCAACAGTTCCCGTTATAAAAAATAAACAGTGCTACCAACCTTTAAAAAAGACAATAACAAAAGATGGTTCCCCAATTTCCGGTATAATTTAATTAACTGCTATTGGGGTTCCGCACACGAGATGAATTTTTAAGCCGCACAATTTTTGTTCTTTTTTTTACACACGAGACTAATTCATCTGGCATAAAATGTATACGTGTACTCAGCTTTGTGTGTGTTAGTGTTTTTTGTATTCATTTGATGTTTGGCTTGTGTATGTATTAGTTTTGTGCTGCTTGTGCGGGTATGAGGCTGGTTGAAAAATTGTTCCAACGAAAAACCGCTCTCTTCACCCCTCTCGCCAAAAACTCTCATGTTATGCCAGCATAATTAGACTCGTGTGCGGAAGACCATTTAGATTATTTTTTCACGCGAGTGAAATAATGAACAATATACACACATATATGTACATTAGGGCAATAACTTTTTCAAACTTTTTGCGAATATCAAAAACGGCATAGTATAGTCGTGTAGAACGTTAAAAGTTATTCATAAAATATATGATAATTTTTTCGGATCGTTAAAAAAGTTCACGCAGGGATCGGGTTGAAGTTTGAAAATAACCATTTTTATCTCACGGAAATTTTAAAAAATATACACCTGATATTTGTATACATATATTCCTATACGTATCACTTAAATGCTATTTTGGAATTTATCCACTGCGTTAGATTTAAAAATTTTTTAGAAAGCATGGAAATTGTTGCGTATTTATATATTATTGGAAGGTTTTAGAAATGTGCTTCCCTGCGTGAGGTTTTTTTTTGGAAAACGACGGGAGACAGGTGTTTTCATTACTAAAACATTCTTGGCGACTCCGTGGTACTATGCCAACAATTTGGTTATAGCCCTAATGTACATATGTATATTAATATATACATACATGCATACAAATAGTATATAAACTAACAAAGTATTGGTAATGTTATCTTAGAAACGAAAATAATTTTAACAACATTTAATTTGTATAAATTTTACAATAATAATTATATAAAAAAGTAATGAAAATACATTTAACTCATGAACAAAGTGTGCATTTGCGAAACATTTAGATACGAACACCCTAATAGATATAGAAAAGAGTCTGCTTAATACCGATCTATAATATTGACACACCACAACAGCAAGTATTCCAGAATACGAATTACATTGTGGAGCCTTACGGAGGAAAATCGTGCTGCCATCGACCAGCTTTAAAATGCAAAGACAGCCGGAATCGATCGGATTCTAGCAGAGATCTACAAGTCTGATCCGGCTCGTAGTGCTGAAACTCTTTTTTCTTTGATATCCGAAATCTGGGAGCCTGAAACGTTCTTAAGTGAATGGAAGGATAGTATCGTTGTTAAAATCGCGAAGAACTCTGACTTAAGAAACTGCGACAACAGGCGTGCAGAATCAAAATTATCATGAATCGTGTAAAGCTTCACCTGGATGATACCATAAACTCAGCTCCGGCCTGTTTCGGAGTAGCTTTTCCTCTGCAGACCATATAAACACCAACCGACTGATCATTGAACAGAGCATTGAGTACAACACAAACTGACATAAAAGCGGCACTTAACCTGAATAGCGCTGACATAAACAGCTACAACAGTGCAAATTGCTAAGAACCATTTCATTGTTTCAGAACCATTTCATTGTTTTGAGCGGACTGTGGCAGGGTTGCATACTACCTACCATCCATTTTATTTCTACCCGTTATGGAAGAAATAGAGGTATTTAATCGCCTATGGGTCAAATTTTATTAGCACTGACCTTAAAACAAATACAATACGAACCAAAGGAAAGGCCACAAAAGACAACAGCCTGCCGTCTATTTTAGTAGTTGATCAATCAAAACTACGTTATGGTAGACCGATTTTATTTTCGATCGATGGCGGCACTAGGATTGATATAGAAAAGAAGAACAGTAAGGCTAGAGCAGGATTTTGGAATACTGTCACTGATTTTGCAAAACAACAAACATAATATTGATATAAGACCCATGACGTATATATATTCTGGATCCATATAGATGGGGAGATTGAATGAGCCATGCCCGTCTGGCTGTACGTGAAATCGATTTTCCGAAGCCACCAGAAAAGTTACAAGACTTGGGTCTTGGACTGATGTTTGAGAATTTAGGATTTAGACGAGTCGCTCTTAATAATAATAGAATTTAAATATTTTTCCGAATAATAACGAATTCAGAAATTAATTATTTATTTTGAAGAAGAACACTGTCGACACATCATCGAAAATGATGGAAGCAAAATAAAGGGTGGCAAATTTGAGGTTAGGAAGTAAATTGGCTTAAAAACTAATTTTTTGGTCAAATTCAGTTTTATGGAGGCTAATGTAAAGTAGAAATATGGGAATTAATAATGGAATATCATGTCGGGCAAATGTCCACCTCTAGCACTTCGGTAGACGTCTACTCTTTAGACAAAATTTTGAACCAAATTTTGCAACAAAGCTTCACTTATCACGTCAATGCAGCGCCGAATTTCATCTTTCAAAGCGTCAGTTGTTTGTGGAGAAAATAATCCAGCGGCGTTAAATCACAAGAACGAGGCAGCCAATTGACATCGCCAAATCGAGAAACTACGCTACTAGGAACTTTCTCATGCTAGTAAATTTCTCATGATAGTAAATTTTCACACTAAAAATTCTTTGTTCAGGAGTGTAGCGTTCCAGGGTTAAAATTTCCCAACTTTTTACTAAATAAATGTCAACAGCTGACAGCTTAATTCTTGACATTTCATTATTTGACAGCCAATTTATTTCCTAACCTCAAATTTGCCTCTCCTTTATAACGCCTCAGTTAAAAATTGGGTTATGTTCATCCACTTTTAGCTTGATCCAGTAGGTACTCAGATTTTCTAAAATCGTGTATTGGTCGAACGCCTAAAATTCTTTTGTGTTTCAAGAATTAAACCTACTTATAAACAACAACAACAACACCAAGTACTTAACAAAACGAGATTATATGCTTTTAACATTGTGTTAATTATTTTATTATGGAAAATTGCAAATATAGAAACGCTAACAACAAATTAGTAGAAAAATTGCTCTTTACAAATAAAAAATAAAAAAAAAAGCAAATGCATAATGAAAATTGAACGAAAAGTAGAAAAAAAGAATAAACATAACAAAAATGAATTTCCATATTTTAATGGATATTTGAAAGAAATATTAACAACATTCATAGTTTATTTTCTTCAACATTCTAGTTGATGAATGTTTCTTTATTATTATTACAAAAAAATTTTTTTTTTCGTTATAAAACAATACACACATACCTTGGCACTGATATCCTTGTTTACCAATTCCCCTGTAAAGGCAAAAAATGTCCGTAGCTTGTATATATTTTTATATACTCAAGATATTTATATATAGAAGTTGTTTTTATATGGGATTTATTCAAATTATTAAATGTTATGGTAAAAAAAAACATAAAAAATTAACAAAAGAAAACAGTACCAAATGTTTTTAATTGCGAGCACCATAAATGAAAATTGATGAAGAAAATAATAAAAATAAACCTTATTTTTCATAAAAAAAAAAAATTAAGCCTGAAATTCTCACTTAAATTATGGAAATTATATATTGAAATTAAACTTTAAACACTTCAAAGCAATAATAAAACTAAATATGGAATTACCAAACTAAAAGAAAACCCAAATAAAATACAATTAACTAAATTAACCCAATAAGCAAATTATGTATAATCACAAATTGTTAATTACTAATTATTAAATTTGTTGAAATTAATTTAAAAAGTGAAATAAATATTTTGGATGATTTTAGAGGTTAAAAGTTAAAAATATTTTGCACAAAACTTACCAAATGAATTCGCGACAGTGTGAACAAAATGTTGGCTGGCGCAAAAATGTTGCCATAAATTTGTGACCATTAACCTGAAGAGAAAACATAAATTAATATAAAATAAAAGTGCTATAAATTTTATTTAATTTAACTTGCCTGATGTACACGACGGCGCATAGCACCGCGTCTACGATTAAAGCCTGCCCTTTCCTTAAATTCTTTGTTGGCGCCAGCGCCACCACTAACAGCATGATCAACTTCTGTAGTATCTTTAGTTGTATCTATAAAAAATATTTAAATATAAGTATGCATGTACATATGTATTTACTTTGTAGATATTTTTTTATTTACCATTTTTAGTTTTTAATTCGATTACTACATGGATTTTTCCTTGAGGTTCTAAATTCACCCATAAATCTGGTACATTACTTTCGTGTTGTAGAATATCTTCGAAAGGTATGATGCAATTGGCCACAAAATCATCCGGTGGTAGGGCAGCATCATGAAATACGGTTAAATTTATATTTTTCGCATTTATTACATCATGTACAAATTGTTCATTCCATACAGGATCAAACGTTTTTGGACGTGTTGTTGAGCGATCTGTAATAATAAGGATAACAATTTGTAAATAATTACACATATAAGCTGATCGTATTATTGACAATTAAGACAATAACATTTATGTTTACGAAGCTGTTTTATATTAAAACCGTTATAAACTGGAAACAGAACGAAACAGCGACGTTGCGACAACGTTGTTACGCTTTGTTGTGTAGATTGGAACCAATTAATTAATTAATTTTCTATTTTCTTCGTTAAATCCTCCGGAATAAAATGTTATGAAATTTAGCATTAAATAAATTGCACGGATGTTCATTCAACTGAAGTTGAAAAGGAGAAATTTATAAATGACTTTAAAATTTCCTTTTCTGCACTTTTGTTCAATCATAACTCTGCCATTTTTAGACCAACATATTTAGAAAAATTTTTTTGCTGTCCCTTTGTATGTAACTTTGTCATAGAATCCTTTTTGTTTTTGCAAGAACTATTTATTGTCTTTCCCGTTTTGTAGAGAACTTTCTAAAGGAGTAAGAGTGCACTAATAAACCCTTTATGACAAATACAGAACTTTTAAAGATTCTACTAATGTTGTGGGTAGAAAAAATTAGGTGCAGTAAAAAAACTCACATCTGAATATCTTCAGCTAACTCATATTTTCAAAAGTTTGTAAAAGAATTACACAATTTAAGAAACCCGTATATGCAGTTTGCTACTGCACTGTATTATCTTTGTTTGCCACTTGGTATGGTTCCCTGAGGTCGAAGGTTTTGATTACTGTTATGGTACTTGTAGAAAAATTATTTAATTCGACGATTTTTATTTATACTCGTACACATTCTTTTCATTAGATACGTCATAAATTGCCCTAATATGGCCTTGACATTGTAAAACATTTATAATCCCTCAATATCTGATTTACAAGATATGTTCGCTCGAAGTTATTAAAATTTAATATGTGTGTGAAGATAAATATGCCGAGTTAAATATGTTTTACGTTAGAGCTTACGTCATGCCATATTTAACTCAAAAGTTAAATATGTTTAGTCGGGACATTGCCAACATAGCTCGAAGGAACTTTTTGGTTTACATCTTTGCTAGTTGATATAAATGTATCTTAACTAAGATAACTTTGTATGATCACTACGGGAATTTTGCCTTTTGAGGGCACATTTTTGTTTGCCACACAATTGGACCAATGGGAAATTAAAGCCAAGAATCCATAATTATTGGCTACGTAAGTCCGATTCCTCAATTGTATTTGAGAATTTTTCTATAAAATTTTGAAAATTAAAATTTATGTACATTTTTTATGATCTCAATGGGAATTTTGCCATTTGTGGACACATTGTTGTTTGTCACTCATTTGCACCAATGGGAAATTAAAGCCAAGAATCCAT
Source organism: Lypha dubia (assembly GCA_947311025.1). Classification (NCBI taxonomy): domain Eukaryota; kingdom Metazoa; phylum Arthropoda; class Insecta; order Diptera; family Tachinidae; genus Lypha; species Lypha dubia. Next base: position 127,294,723 of record OX371260.1, read on the forward strand.
AATTATTGACTACGTAAGTCCTATTTCTCAATTGTATTTGAGAATTTTTCTATAAAATTTTGAAAATTAAAATTTATGTAAATTTTTTTATGATCTCTACGGGAATTTTGCCATTTGTGGGCACATTGTTGTTTGTCACTCATTTGGACCAGTGAGAAATTAAAGCCAAGACTACGTAAGTCCGATTCCTCAATTGTATTTAAGAATTTTTCTATAAAATTTTGAAAATTAAAATTTATGTAAATTTTTGATGATCTCTACGGGAATTTTGCCATTTGTGGGCACATTGTTGTTTGTCACTCATTTAGACCAGTGAGAAATTAAAGCCAAGAATCCATACTTATAGACTATGTAAGTCCGATTCCTCAATTGTATTTGAGAATTTTTCTATAAAATTTTGAAAATAAAATTTATGTAAATTTTTGATGATCTCTACGGGAATTTTGCCTTTTGAGGGCACATTTTTGTTTGTCACTCAATTGCACCAATGGGAAATTAAAGCCAAGAATCCATAATTATTGACTACGTAAGTCCGATTCCTCAATTGTATTTGAGAATTTTTCTATAAAATTTTGAAAATTAAAATTTATGTAAATTTTTGTTGATCTCTACGGGAATTTTGCCTTTTGAGGGCACATTTTTGTTTGTCACTCAATTGCACCAATGGGAAATTAAAGCCAATAATCCATAATTATTGACTACGTAAGTCCGATTCCTCAATTGTATTTGAGAATTTTTCTATAAAATTTTGAAAATTAAAATTTATGTACATTTTTTATGATCTCAATGGGAATTTTGCCATTTGTAGACACATTGTTGTTTGTCACTCATTTGGACCAATGGGAAATTAAAGCCAAGGATCCATACTTATAGACTATGTAAGTCCGATTCCTCAATTGTATTTGAGAATTTTTCTATAAAATTTTGAAAATTAAAATTTATGTAAATTTTTTATGATCTCTACGGGAATTTTGCCATTTGTGGGCACATTGTTGTTTGTCACTCATTTGGACCAGTGAGAAATTAAAGCCAAGACTACGTAAGTCCGATTCCTCAATTGTATTTGAGAATTTTTCTATAAAATTTTGAAAATTAAAATTTATGTAAATTTTTGATGATCTCTACGGGAATTTTGCCTTTTGAGGGCACATTTTTGTTTGTCACTCAATTGCACAAATGGAAAATTAAAGCCAAGAATCCATAATTATTGACTACGTAAGTCCGATTTCTCAATTGTATTTGAGAATTTTTCTATAAAATTTTGAAAATTAAAATTTATGTAAATTTTTGATGATCACTACGGGAATTTTGCCATTTGTGGACACATTGTTGTTTGCCACTCAATTGCACCAATGGGAAATTAAAGCCAATAATCCATACTTATTGACTATGTAAGTCCGATTCCTCAATTGTATTTGAGAATTTTTCTATAAAATTTTGAAAATTAAAATTTATGTAAATTTTTTATGATCTCTATTTTGGAATTTAAGGTTAGGAGAAAGGCATAAACCTATTTAATTTATATCGTTGGAAAGGTAATTAAATTCAGTTATTTATATCTGGAAATAGTTTAAATATTTAAATACCACATAATTTCTCTTCAAGGCATATTTACACAAGAGATGTGTACATAGAGAAAACACTTGGGGGCTGTGCACATATTACGTAACGCTGTTTTCAAAGATTTTATACCCTCCCCCAATCGTAACGCTTTTTACTAATTTTTCAGTGCAAAATATTTAATGCGTAACAAATCTTTAACCCCTTGGAGCGTTACGCAATATGTGCACAGCCCCTTGTTGCCAACCGAATTGTGGCAGTTGCACCAACTATCAATTCGGTTCACCTAACTAATTTAAGAATTGTCACAAACGTATGTTGGCACAATTATGGTATTATGGATATGATAATGGAATGTTTGTTGGCTCCATAGAATATTGGAAGAGGTAACCGATATTCTATTGACATAACCAATTTCCAACCGGAACAAGGAAACTCAACATGTACTCTCTCAGATTATAAAGATTGTTCAAAACATCTGGAACGCGAAAGCCGAGGATTTCAAGTCCAATCATTTCAATAGCGCTAACTTACATATTTTAAACTTCATAAAAAAATTTGCAACATTGGCAACATCAGACTCACTTGTTGTGCCCATAAATTGTTCAATGATATCTGTAAAAGCACTTTTTTATATTAAAGGAAGAGAGAAATATGCCTTTAAATTAATTTGTATATAAAAAATATTGTTTCCTCTATTTGGTAATTCTTTTATTACTTATTTCTGTTTCATTTGTAAGCAAAAACACCTGATTATTTATGTCTGGTCCGAAGCAATGCGAACTAATTACCAGATGTCCTTATTAGCTAACGTCACCATCAGCTGTTCAATAAAAAATGGCCTGTATAGAGAAGTTAAGTTAGTTTTCTTTATATGTATATTCCTATAAGAGCATTTTTGCAACTACTACTACTTTTTGGAACTATGTACTATGTAGCATGTGGCCAACAGTGTGTAGTATGCATTGCGATTCAATAGTACCGCAACATGCAAGCATTGACAAACTGCAAGCATGATATTTTGTGTGTGTCGGTAATTTGACACTTGTACGGTTAATCAAGTGCAGCAGCACAATGCACTTAAATGAATCACATTTATTATCTGCATTTGTTTGAATGTAAATATAAGCTACACAAAGTATCTGTTGCTTTTAAGTATGCACTCGTTGAACTTTAAAACTGTTGAACACATGCCATACATAAATAGTTGGAAGCTAAATATGCTTACCCAACAATAATATATATTTCTATTCTTTTACTCTTATGTTAAGGTACCCCTAAGAATTAGTCTCATAATTAGTATATAAGCCAAAGTCATTTAGTTTACAATACAATTAATAAATCAACCGTCTTAGGAGCTCCAAATATACAAGCTCTAAGACAAAAATAAAATAAATAAAAACTATTTTATTACATGGCGATCCTGCCAGTCTTCTTCAGCGAGTGCTACTAAACTGCACCCTGAAGAAGCAAGAGCAGCCTGCCAGTTTTCTTGGAGTGCTACTAGATTTGCACCCAGAAACAAGAGCAGAAGAAGGAGAGGGTCCGCCTGGCCAAAAGGCACCCCAGCATTAAAGAAGCAAATAAAGGTCCGCCTGGCCAAAAGGTAGCTAAAGAAGGACGACATCTTCAATACAAATATCACCTCCATCAACCAGCCAAAATGATCTGAAGAGAACCAAGAAGACCACAAAATCACCAAAAAAATATATTTTTCTTCATATGTATTTTACAATTAATTAATTAATAACTTTTATATTAAAAGTGGTGCGCTAAAGTCGCACACTAGGGCCAGTAAGCGTTAACCGCTCGTGGCAAACATTTTTTTTTCTTTCATTATTATGGATTTCTACATAACTCGTGGCTAAAATCTTTTATTAAAAGAGCCTCATAATATTAAAATAATTAAAATGTTACTTAAATAAAAATTAAATAAGACAAAAAGTAACACTTAAAGAATAATTTTAAATTTTTCAAGAAAATTATAACTTAAATATAATTAAATATAATAAAATTAAATTAAATTTTAACAATTAGAATAAAATAATTAGTAATATACATAAAAATAATATTATAAAATTAAAAGATGGGCAAAACAGAATCAAAATTAGAAAAGCCCAGTGGAAACGTGGTTACCAATTTGGAAATCATAGACCATAAGTCAGAAATAAATTCATTATGGCTACTAATGCTGATATTAGTGATAATATCAGCAATAAATCTATCACTTAAGATATATCTGTTGCATAAAAGAGCTCTACGGAAGAAATATGTTAGTAGAGCAAATGATTTGGATAAAATTTAATACATGTATTGACGAAATATTGCTAGTAGTTTTAGAAAATAATAATAAAAATAATTTGACATAATATAAAAATGTATTAGTGTAGACGACCTATATATATTGAATATTGCAAAATTAAGATATAAGTCACAATTATACAGCGAAGGCATTAATAGTCTGATGCTAAAATCTGTAGTTAATCAAATAATAATATTAGAAATAAAAAGTCACCATAAATAAACATACAACCCATTTTTGTGGCAGTAAAAGATAAAAAAAAAAAATTAATACAGTATTAAAAATCACAACAAAATCTATGTCATATAAACAACAAAGTAATATCGAAAATATTCAGCATCAAATTTAAAATAATGATAAAAAGTCCAATATGACGTCAGAAGAAAACTATTTACTAAAGGGAATCTAGACTTAGGACAAGTTTTCCCTAGGCTTGAAAAAGTGGCCGGTAAATTATATATACAGCCCAATTCTAAATATTCCCGGGGAAATGAGTTCCCCGGGAATTCATTTTTCCCGGGAATAAAATCCCCCTATTCTAAACAGTCCGGGAAGGGAATAACAAGGGAGAGAGAATTTCGATTATTCGAAGTTAGCTGTTTTGTTTTGATTAGAAATTTTATAATTCATTTTTGTAAAAGTTCAAGTTGTCTTTTAATAAATTAAACACAATTAAAAATTTAAAAGAACATTTTCACAAAATTAAAAATGTTTAGTGTTGCATTTGTAATGTTAGCTGAAGCAGAAGAGCAGCAGAACAACAATGAGGAGCACACAAATCTCCTCTGCAAGTACGACACTAGGAGAGACGTGTGTTGACAATTCTGCTTGTGATCTTTTTCTTTTTTTCGCTTGTTGAGTTGTAATTTTTTCAGATTCGGCAAACACTCTTCACAAAACCTTATCTGTCAATGGGAACTCGTGCAATGGTGGTGGCACATTTTCATCAGGTTCCTTTAAAGAGGTGGCAATAGATGAATGTAATCCGAAAGTTTTGGCCACACCTTCGACAGATTCCTTCATACCAATTAGGTCGTATATTGCTTCTTCAATTGGCGAAAGTTTTTGCTCTGTATTGGGACCTCCACAAGTTGCTTTTGCCTGTTTAAGGTTCTGGGACGCCTTGTGCCGCACGTACTTTTTCTGGTCACTCCATACCTAAGAAAATTATTTTTACTTTCAACATTATGTCTATTGTTATTATACATACCTTCTTCCACTCGGCAATACTTTTTGATGGTGGGCCTGCTGAATTTAATTCCGCCTCTAAATTGCGCCACGGTTCAGCTCCTCCTTGCTTCCTTTGAACATCCCACGTGCAATACCAGGGTAAGCTTGCATTGTGTTCAAAAGCATATCTAATTGTCTCTTATTTGTTGTTTTTGACCTTAAAGTAAGAATAATATCATAATAACATTATAAACATTTTTAAATATTAAATACTTACATTTTTTCGCAGCTCTCCCTTTCAAATTTTCGGCGGAATTATTCCCAAAACTAGTAATAATATTTTCCCTTTTATTGACATTCATAATACCTACTTTTTTCCCGGGGAAGAGTTTCCCATTTTCGAAGTTTGTTTAGAATAAGGGAAAAGGGAGAAGGGAAAAAATTCCCGGGGAGATTTTATTTAGAATAGGGGAACAGGGAATAGGGAAAAAATTCCCGGGGAATTGTTATTTAGAATTGGGCTGATAATGTTCATTAATGGGAATATTGACCTAGGACAATTTTTCCCAAGGCTTGAGAAAGTGGCCGGTGAACAAATGGCACCTAACGAGAAAATTTTAGAATTTATCTCAATTAAATAATTTATAAATAAAAGGGCATAAAAGTAGCGCTACTACTTAATGAGGTGACCAATATAAATGAAAAGAATGCTCAGGCAATTCTTGATCTAATGCTGAAATACCACGACGATCCGATAGAAGGAGGACATTGTGGAATATATCGAACAATAGAAAATATAAAGAGGTATTACTTTTGGAAAAATATGATAAAAGACATAACGAAATATGTTATATTATGTCAAAAATGCCAGAAATCAAAAATAATAATAAACCATAATTGATTTGAAAATTGCTGAAGCTTTTCAAATTATTGTACACTTTGAAAACTCTCAATATAACTTGGAGAAGTCTATTGAGACACATTTTATTACTGCCATAAAATTCAAAATTCTAAATAGGGTTAAAGGTTGACAATATAAAAACAGAAAAAATAATTTTTGGTCCACTAAATAAGTTTTAAGTAAGAATCATTAAAAACTGTTTTATTTTTGCCTAAAAGTCTAAAGAAGACGTTCAATTTAGTCAAAGGTACAGAGTGAAAAGTTATTTGATTTTCAAACTAGTTTAATAACATAAAATTTATGAATATATACATACATATATTTTTCTAATAAAAATTTTATTATTCAAAAAAAAAAAAAACCAAAATAAAGAAAAAGTAAAACAAAATTTTAAGGTAAAAATATAATAGAAGAAAATTAATCAGAAAACCCTTTATACTGGTTTTAGTTTCATAACTCCGTATAAAATTAAGAAAATAGATTTAAGAAATAATGTTACCATAGTTGATAAGAAAACTAATAAACAACAAGTAGTTCATAAAAATAGACTTAAGATATATAATAATAACTAACATTTAATATTATTGTATGGCCATACGACTACTATAAAATTAGAATATAAGTACATCTAAATATTATAATTTTTTTTTTCTTTAAAAACAAAATAAATATTATATTACACTTATACTTAGACTAATTAAAATTAATTGTAAAAGAATGTCCATAAAACTAACGTTATATGAACATTCTTGTAAAGGGTGGAGGTGTAGCATGTGGCCAACAGTGTGTAGTATGCATTGCGATTCAATAGTACCGCAACATGCAAGCATTGACAAACTGCAAGCAAGATATTTTGTGTGTGTCGGTAATTTGACACTTGTACGGTTAATCAAGTGCAGCAGCACAATGCACTTAAATGAATCACATTTATTATCTGCATTTGTTTGAATGTAAATATAAGCTACACAAAGTATCTGTTGCTTTTAAGTATGCACTCGTTGAACTTTAAAACTGTTGAACACATGCCATACATAAATAGTTGGAAGCTAAATATGCTTACCCAACAATAATATATATTTCTATTCTTTTACTCTTATGTTAAGGTACCCCTAAGAATTAGTCTCATAATTAGTATATAAGCCAAAGTCATTTAGTTTATAATACAATTAATAAATCAACCGTCTTAGGAGCTCCAAATATACAAGCTCTAAGACAAAAATAAATGAAAACTATTTTATTACAACTACTACTTGGTCGAAGGTAGAATGTACTTATTTTTTTCGGACTAGAAAAGTAAAATTTCGTACAACTTTGTACAGGGAATAAAATAAAAACAAAAACTTTTATTCGCTCTCAAAATTAAAAAAAAAATATCTTGAACGCTTTTAGGTAACTTTGTTCGGACATGTTTCGTTATCCATCCGGAACACACATAAGGTATACTCGCTCCAATTTGCCTTAAAATTTGCAATCTATGGATGTGAAAAACAAAGCTGAAAAATACAAGCGGAGAAAGTGACGAATATAATTTAAATAGCAAATTTCAATCGATATCGAATGTCGTAATTTGGCCCCTGGACTTTTGAGATCAACTGGTATGAATTCGCCTTGGTTGTATTTACAATTTGTTTAAATAAATTCATCTCAGTTATCTTTAATTAAGTATGTAGTTGCAAAACTGACTACTTACTATTCATGTAAAATCTAACAAAATTATCGTTTTAGTTGCACTAAAAAATATATCCGATATATCAGTATCGGATGAATGTCTAGTATAAATTATAAAAAAAAAAACATGTAAATCACTTACCAAAATGATTATCATCAACATCGATTGAAACATAAGGATCAATTAATTGTTCATCCGCCAATTTTCCAAAGGTTAAATTGTGACGTTTTTGAAAATCTGTTGGGCGTAAACCGCTCGCCTCGCAGACTTTTATTTGTAATTTACCCGTAAACATTATTATGTGTGTGTGTGTTTGGAAGCTGTTATTATTTTCTTAATTTTGAATTATAGTTGTAGTATTTGTTGTTGTATTTGTTGTTGTTATTATAGTTTTCCGTTGAATTTATGTTTTTAATTTAATTTTTTGTTTGTTTTTTAATTACACGATTTTTTGATGTTGTTGTTTGTTTGTTTTTAGGTTATTCAAACGGAAACGTGATAAAAAGCGAACATAGAAATCGGATACGGATGCAAAGGTAAAAATATGAAAATAGAAAAAAAATAAACAAACAGTATAAGAAAAAGGAACGAATGCAGAATAAACAAACACACATACATACACCTACACATTCACACATACATAATGACAAAAATAGACTAACTGCACTTTATTGATGGAGAAAATAAAAGGAGCAACAAATACTCATACTCGTACTCGTACTACTACTAGCCCATTTTATTTTACAACCGAATGACTGACACAATTTATTTGGAGCAGTTCTTGTTTTACATTCATATGTACGTTACAATTATTGTGTTTCCTATGTTGCCTCTGTTGTGTTCTTGTTGTTGTTATTATTATTGTTATTGTTGTGCAAATATGTTTAGGAGTATACTGCGGAAAGGTTCTTGTAACTTTTCTTTTTTATTTATTTTTAACGATTTTCTATTTCGTTGCTGCTTTAGATATCAGAGACAAAATAATGAATCAATATTATTTTCCAAGTTTTTAGAATAAATTAAAATTAAAAAAAATTTATAATAATATTAAAATAAAACTATGTACGTATGTATGTAGTTATACATTATTGTTGCTGTGAACACGAAGAAAAAAAGTTGTTGTTTGGTCCTTTTGGTTTCGTTAGACAGAATTGATTCACTTCACTTGATTGATTTTGTTATTTAAACTATATTTTCCATACTTTATTATTCGATTTTCTTTTAAAAACTAAAGAAGAGCAAGCAGTTTTCAAGCGATATGGGTCAAAATATTATTTTTGCATTTGAACATACATGCATACATTCATGGTCATACTACATACATACATACATGTGTATATATTTTCATTAAGTGGGACATGTATAATGCAATTATGGCTCTTGTAGTTGATGTGAAAGCGAAATGCTTTGTCGACACTAAAGTGGAAAATATTAGGCATTTAAAACGTTTTTCGCTTTTACTGAATGAACAATTAAAGTTGATCGCCCCTATTTCTTAATAGAGGTGCACATTAATTCTCGGAGGAGCTTTCCTGAAGGATGGAGGTGGGAGTTTCGGGATTATAACTATTTCAGAGCATGGACAACAGTATTCATTGATGTGGAACGTCCATTTATTTCTTGCCGTAACTTGATTTTTTACTTCCGAACTACGCAAACGCTTGTTGCTGGGATCGAGAGTTCTAGAATTCACGTGACAAAATCCAGTGTTACCGTACCAAGTTTTTTAACATTATCATGGAGATGCCATCGAGAAATGTCTTAAGAGTATTTTGGTTTGGAATTTATGTTCTCGAATTCAGTAGGTGTCAATCAAGTGGGACAAGAGTAGTAGCATTTTAAACTCTTGCCTCTCTTGACGTCTTTGACCGGTTCTACGAGGTCGAGAGTTCGACAAATTGTCGGCTGAATAAGTTGACTCACGCAATCTGATCTGATAAGCACAACTCTACCGCTTTGGATTAACATCCGAGTTTTGCTGTGTTTTAATGAAAAGGAGCAGCTACTGAAGCTGTTCAAAAATGTAAATAAGAAAGAGAAAAACTTGTACGTATTACTATAGACGGTGTACAGATTGTCTACAAAACTAGGACAACCAACACGGGAAAACGTATTCTTCTAAAATGCGGACAAGAGTGGTGCCACATAAAGCCTGGTACTCTCTCTTCATAATTTCGTGCGAAATGCTGTCAGACTGTATATAAAAGTATTTCGTATGAAACATTTCTGAAATTATGTTGCAAAAGTAGTACTGTGTTCTTACATCGGAAAACACGCGAATTGTATCTGTTAGAATTAAACATGTTTCTAGCAACTTTTTTTTTCAGCTGCGAAACAACATGGCCAGTACTTTTTTCGCACGAAATTCATGGCCAGTACTTTTTTCGCACGAAATTTTAGTCAACAGCTGACAAATGTATAAATTGTAATCAAGGCAAGACTGCCAGGTATGCGCAGTTCGACAAAGAGTACAACAATGCAAAAACAACATGGGTTTATATCAAAACACAAATAATTTAATACGTTTTCCTACGAGTGCTTTCAAAACTATAACAATTATTCATGTATGCTTTTAAACTGCATCAGTTAGTATGAATCTAAAGTTAGTATAATATAAAGCGAATTGAGTCAGCTGCGCTTTCTAGCTCACCTTTTGGATATGCTTTGAATAATACATATGAGTTCTGTGTCAAAATTTTCGTACGAAATAATCAATGTAGCTAAACATTTTTCACAAATTCGAACAGAGTACCAGCCTTAACGGATATATAAACATATAATCGCCAAAATATATGATTTCGTTAACAGGAAGTTAAGAGCAATAAAGTGGTATACTCGGATATACATATTTGTGGAATTGTATTTCTGTTTTTTCCGGCACTGTATCAAGACAAAGCAACTAAAATTTTTTTCAAAACATAAACAATTTTTAATAATTCATATATTTGTTAAAGCAATTTCCGCAATGGCAGTGTTATTTTTTTTTTACCAATTTTTTATTATTTTTAAATTTTAGCAAATTTCTGAAAATTTTTAAGCTATTGCATAGCTTTTATCGCGGGCTTTGAGCGCTGGGACCCAATCAAGAAATTCCGTAACGAAAATAAAACCTAAGACTAGTTCCACAAATAAAATACACTGATTCCATAAATAACACTAATCCCACAAAATTAAATGTCTTCAATAATCAGCCTAGTCAACAATCACAGCAGCAAAATGTGCCACTCATAGCAGCGCCATTGAAGCACATATTTCCGGTTATCAAATTTCTGTACTTTTTTATTTATTTTGCACAGCTGGCAACTTTTTTTCGTTATTCGGATTTTTTGGCTAAAATTGTGGCTTTGTTGGGTCTCGACATGGCCCAAATCGGTGGAGACTGTGGACCACGGGCCTGAGGAACCATTTTCTCTCGATATAAATAATTATAATTGCATAAGTTGATAAAAAATGATATGCAATAGCTTTACCGCGGCAGTCCCGGATGTCACACTTTTTTTTAATTAATGTAAACTTCTTCGAACATTTTGTTTTGCCATTTTTGCGATATATATTTTTTGCAATTTTTTTTATTAGTTGGTTACCAATAGACATACATATTTCCTATGCTAAAAAGATTGAGAGCTCTTTCGATATTTTTGATACTTTTGCTATTTCTCGCGGTTTAGCTATTTTTAATATCAATATAGGAAAAAAACCAAATTTCCTATTTTTTTTTTCTATTGCTTACTCTTACTTTCAAATATTAGTCTTTTTCAAAATCGATTTTTTTACATGTTCTGGTAGACAATACTAAAATACACCTTTCTTAAAAGATTCAGTTTCCTATGTGGACAAATAAAAGATTTACAGTAATAAAAAAGCCCTAACTCGTTAAAAAAAAATAAAAAATAAAACAGAATTGAAACATTGGCTGTAAAAATAAAAATCTACTTCAGAAAAAATTTTGTATTTTTTCAGATTATTAAGCTTTTTCCTTCTCCTGTAAAGTAGCTTAAAGTTGAGATACGACCTTTCTACATTAAGCCACTATGGGCTCGGTTGAATAAATTAATAAATAAACATATAAAAAATAAAAAGTTTTAGATACAAATATTCTAGCTTTAACCGCGAATATAACATGGTTTTCAATTTTAATTCTTTTTTTAATAAATTAAATAATTGGCAACATTTGCATCACATCTTACAATTTCATGGTCACGCACGGAACCGTTACGAATTTATCAGAACTTTAAGTCTAGTTTAAAAGTGCATAAGCTAATTTTTTTGTCGCTTAAGCTATTTTTACGGTTATGAGTCAAAATTTTCGTTTGCGACGAAAATAATCGAAATGAAAACTAAACAAGTACCTACATAATGTCGAAATATCTAATTTTGGTTAACAATAACCAAAACGGCAACGCTGATCGGAATAACATTACGGAATTGAAACCATTCCGATCGGAAACATTATTTTGTACTGGAAAATTTAGGAGATCATAAGTCTGAAACTAAACAGCGCCGATAATTTTTTTGTTTAATTTTTTTCTCATTTTTTATGGGATAAGGCAATTTTGAAAACTTTTAGAGCAAGGTCACTAAACTTAATTAAGGCTTATGAATAAATACTCTATGGGATTTTAGAACTAGATACTGATAGATAGGTATACATACATACAGCCATACTTATGTATGTATGTCACAACAAAAAGTTCTGTAACTTTACGTTTCTTAATATTTGCCAACTAAAATATTTAACAGACTTGCAGCTATAAACATATTAAATCGACTACGGCCATAATAATGATGATGATGGCGATAATGAGTTCTTGAAAAATGCAAGTAAAGGGGCATAGTCACACATACAAACAATATTAGGCCAACTCAATCAGCCAAACGAACGGAGACCCACAATACAAGCACAGATATACATGCATCCAAACATACACATAAGAACGTACATACTTATGTGTACATATCCGAAAGAAATGTACTTGCCCATTTTTAGGACCTTGAGTAGTGGATCACAGAGATAGCACTAAGTGATTATTTTTCTAATATAAGTTTTGTTTTATTAAATGATTATTGTTATTATTAATAATGCGCCATTAGTGTCTCTTCGTACTCATTAGAAGAATTTTAGAAGTTTTGTTTCATCAAACAATTTTCTTTAGAAAATTTTCGGTAAACTAATCTTATTTTCAAAAAATATTTACATAAATAGCTCACATGTACATATGTCCGTATACATGTATGTAAGTACATACATAGCTTAAAATATTTCCCAAAAGTTTTATAAATAAAATTATTAAATTGGAGAATGTATTAACTGAAATATATGTATTATTTTTCAGCTAAATTGTGCCACCAAGAACTTATTAAATTTTCTCTAATCTCCTCTAGATATATTTTTCACATACACAGGCACACACACACTCATACAAGTACTGGCGCAAGAAAATTTTTCTTTTTTTTACTGTGCTGCTGAATTTTCTTTCTACTACTCTATTAATGTCCGTCTGTCTGCGTGTCTGTCTTGTGCTGCTTCCGTCGTATATACTTCTTTTCACGGCTTGGCTCTGTTCTGCCTTCTCCTCTTATTTTACAAATGGATTTTTTCACTATGTACAACAAAATTTTTTTCTATCCTCTTTTTCGTTTCAATGACAATATTTTCACTTCACATAATATTTGGGCACATTTCTTTCTCACTGTATAAATCTTGTTTTGTTATTAAGCTTTTGTGTTCTAATATAGTTTTTCGTTTTTTGGTTAATTCCAATTGCAATTTTATTGTGTTGGTATTTTTTTTTAAAATTTTGTAATGAGGAAAATTTTCTTTTTGATTTTTGTCCTAAAATCTTTTTCTTTTACACACACACGTAAAAACACAGTTGGAAAACTGAGGAATTTCGTGCAATTTTCTTTTCTAATTAGAATTTTGTTTTGCAATGCTGCCAGACATTTGTAGCAATAGATTTTACAGAGTTGTATTTGCAAAGCAAGGGATTTTTATGAAATAATGTAGTAGTAGGGTCCAGTTCGCAATATCAAAGTGCATTGTAGCTTTGAGCCAAGGCGAATTCATACCAGATAGTCTTATTCCTACAACAAAAATATTCGCAGCTAAAACTATCTTCATCTGTCAAGCCAAATGCAACAATGTTCTTAGAGGCATATATAAAGAAAAAAACCATAATCAATTTTTGAGAGTTCAAGGTTGCACAACTGATGATGACTACGCTAATAATGGCAAATAATTTCAAGGTTCACACATTAGCTAAAATGCTTGTAAACCGCGTGGGGCTTAACGTTTGCTATGCATGTGTAACGAATTGTGTTTTATGTTGTGCAGTACGTAATTCTTCAAAAAGAACATTAAGCATGCACTTATAAAACAATTCCGTAACAATATATAATAATGGTCGCTAGTGATTTTTAATACTTTGATACTATTATATGTATATCAAAGTACATAAATATAGTAAAATTAATCCGAAAATCATATACCATGTTTTTCATTTGAATTACATAGCACAAAATGGTAACACTTTTCATTGTTGTTTTCTCTGAAATAAAACAAAATTAATTGATATGCTACTTGAAATCTTGAATACTTGGCTTTGAAAAAATCCCATTTTAAAATTTACTACACACGTAATTAATTAATTGTTTTACGCAAATACTGCGAAAATACCAACTTCACTATTCAATACAAATATTAAACAAAATAATACTGAAAAGGCAAATTGATTTTTAGTGATCATTTGAATGATCAACTTGATAGGTTTACGGACGTTTCATAATTTGTGAGAGGAACAAAATAAATATATAAATAACTTCAATCAAGCAAAACATTATGCAAATCAATTTCACACATACAAAAGTTTTAATTGCATTTTATGTCATTTTAATATTCGTAACTGACGCTGCTAACACGGATTGGAATGATTTAAGTACGAAATTATTTTTGCTTGTTCCTTTTATTGTAATAATTATGTGTTATTTTTAACTTTATAATTAACAGAATGCTTGAAATATAAAAAATTAATTTATGAGGAAACGAAAACATTTAGTTACTTTCTGCCGGGTGCTAATGAATCATCATTTACTGAAGATTACTGTTTAACTTCTGCAAGTTTTATTGTAGGTGGCGAAAATGCTGGTCCCAGAGAATTTGCCTTTGCAGCGCGTTTGGGAAATATGGCTTATAATGGTTATGTTAATTGGTTTTGTGGCGGCACACTTTTAAGCGAAACGTTTGTGCTTACGGCTGCCCATTGCTTTTATGCTGCACTGTAAGTATTTACCAGGGATATACATATGTATGTATCATGGTGGAATAATAAGGTGCGCGTAAGAATACAACAATAAAAAACGACATGCATTTTGTTTGTGTAAAATTAATTCAAAATTGTCAAAACAAAGCTGTATACAAAACAAAACAAAAGTTGTTTTGTATGTATTTATTGGTTATGCAAAAACAAAAAGCATAACGTAAACAAAAATATTCATGATGGCGGCCAAAAATGTAAACAACTTTTGACAAGAAAAGCATACTTTTCCATATTTTTAACGGTCAAAACACAACCCTACAAAAAACCATATTCCTTCTAGCGCACACCTGATTATTCCACCATGGTATGTATTTAATTATATAATTAATTTAACAAATGGCAGCAATGATGTGCGTAGTAACGCCATCTGAGTTTTTAGTTTGGCTTGAGAAATATGAGCTTTCCCTACTCGTGTTGCTTCATACATATGCTTATAAATCTGCAATTCTCATTTCTTCTCTAAAAGCGTTTATATAAGCATAAAAATGACCGGTCGAGATTTCTACCAGCGATTTTGTCAATTGACCTCATAGTTTTCATCAAAATTAGAAAGGCGGTAAATTGGACATTAATTTGATGTATGACGACTATTATTTGAAGTTTTGCGCATAAAAGATGAAAAATTCAAAAAGAAAAAAATGTTTTACCGAAAGATTAGCTGATCTTGATTTAATACTTTGTTTGATTTGTTGTGAGCATACATGTTAGCTCCGCGATCACATTGTCGTAATTATTGTCAGGACAACTACGTCACGAAGACATTTATCTAGAGGTGTGTAGCTCCTGAACGAACTAGTTCAACTGAACGATTCACACAAGTGAGCTAAATGGGCCGCTCACTTTACTGAGCGTTTTTAGCTCAGTATCTACAGTATTGCGATAGTATCTACAGTTTTGTATTAAATAAGGGTTGATTTTGATAGCCAGCGTTGCCAAATGAGCTAATTTATCTTTACTTTGTAGTTTTTCTAAGCATTGATCAATTTTTAAATATTTTATTTAAAACATTAAATATATAAATACAGCAGACTGCAGGATTTATATTTCACCGTATTGGTCTGAATTTTGTTATATTAATTCCAATTTCTGAACCTATTATTCCTGCCACATTTTCCTTATATCACAGTGCTAAGCTTTAATCTTACTTCTTTATACCTGCTAATATTGGGAAGAATAACAACCAAAGTATTCTTGAATTAAGTCATTTAATGACAAACATAAATCATGAAACAGATGATGATGATGACTGATACTCATTAGGTTTAACGAATTATTAAAAAAAAATTTATTGATAAGTTTTGGGAACAGAATTATATGAACAACTTTAAATTTAGTATCATTATTCTCAAATAATAGAAACTTAAAAATATGTTTGGGGCAAAGGAAAATATTTAAGCAATTTTCCAAAAAAATCATTAATTTTTTAAACTTTTTGATGCATAAATATTTTTTCACAATTTTTTTATATAAATTAATTATTTTGAATTTTTTTTATATTTGTTTTTTTACATGGGTGTCACTCGATCAAGATTTGTTTTAATTTACTAAACACTCACACATTTAAAAATTGACTATCAATTTGATATACATTTTGCTTTCAAATTTTGTTTCAATTTTTCATTCAAGTAACACTGCAGTCAGACGTTCAGGTTTTTATTCAATTCTCTTTCAAGAAATTTACGCAAACTGCTTGTCAAAATTCACATAAATTGAAAGCTGTGACGTAGGCTTCACGCAATTTGCTTTCAAGAACACAAAAAATTATGGCGGCAGAATATATGTACTTATGTATGTATATGAAAACTAACGAGAGTTTATAATCAAAACGGCAATCAGCTGCTTTCTTGAAAGCAATTTGAAGCACTCAATTGACTAAAAGAGCGAACTAGCTCAGTTAACTGAGCTGAGCGGAGAAGAGCGCTCACTCAACTGAGCTGAATAACCCAACTCTACATTTATCAACCTTATAACTAGGTACATACATACATATATTATTTATTATCATGATGACATGTCAGTGTCAAAAATGATTTGAGTGTTATAAAAGAATTCACTCAACAAAAAATTTTATTCCATATGAATCTATTCTGTTTCTCCCAGCAAACCTTTATACAATTTGTTTCCCATTAGTAGATAAATAAGGGTTTTTTAATATAAAACTGCCAGATTAATAATATGTATTTTAATGTTTAATTCAAGCACTAATTATTTTCATTTTTATACATAAATATTTTATTATTTTTATTTTAGAGGCGAAATTAATCGTGTAAGACTGGGAGAATTAGATTTTAATTCGGATATCGATGATGCTCAACCTGAAGACTTTAATGTAAAGGACCTAATTGAGCATCCCGAATATAATTACACTCAGCCCTATAACGATATCGGATTGGTTGTCTTATCGTCTAATGTAAAATTTAATCGATATAAACATCCAGCCTGTTTGCCAACATATTACATGAATCCGAAAAATTCGATTCGTTTTGTTGCCATCGGTTGGGGTCATAAAAATTTTTCAGGCGAAAGTCCGTCCCATTTACAAAAAGTTAGTTTAAAATCTTATTCGTATGCCCAATGTCAATGGCTAGCGGAGGGACTAGATGGTCAGGAGAGACTACCAGATGGTCTACAACTTTCCCAGATTTGTGCAGGCTCAACCGAAGAGAAAGATACTTGTCAGGGGGATTCCGGAGGGCCCTTGCTAACACAACACATCAAATATCCTTGCATGTTTAATGTTGTGGGAATTACTTCACTAGGTGTTGGAGGATGTGCCATACCAAATGTACCAGCTATATATACAAACGTTAGCTATTATATTGACTGGATAAATATGCATGTATACAATTAATATTCAAGGCAATTCATTCTTTTTAATACCTTTTAATATCGCAATATACACTTAAGATGTGCACTTTCTTTGAAGATGTGTACAAACTATATTAGGATGTCACTATGCGGTCGTATAGATTTTGGGAATGAAATGTATAAAATTGATATCAAAATCCACGGCTTATTTATATTAATATACCTTTTCAAAATGTAATTAACTCTTAAGCTTAACCATTTTCAAAGATTTTGGAAAAATATATTAACACATTGGCGGACAAGCCGGCATATGCCGTCGAGAACTTTGCAAATATTAGGACATGACGGGAGATGGCGTCGTTCATTATTTCAGGTACATACATATATAGACAAAACTGCGTATGCCGACGCGAAATGCCTTATAAAGTATTGAAATATAATTTAAGCGTCCCTTTAAAAATCATTTTATTTTCACATATGGGCAATTAGAAAGATATAAATTGAAATACAAGCCGTTATCACACATATTTTCAAAAAAGTTTCCTAGAAATGCATGACGGCATATGTAGCAATTGTCCCTTCATTTGCCAACAACTAATTTCTACTGTCCGCCAACGTGTTAAAAGGGTTTTAATTAAAAATACCTGACAGATCATAATATTCCTACTGTAGAAGTCATAACTACTAAAGACGACTCCAACTAATCTAGAAATGCTAATGAATAATTTTGCGATAAATGAATTATGGAAACAAGTTAAATTTTAAAGAACGTTAGACAATTTTAAGATCTCTTTAAAAACTGGGGGCCCAAAAGTTGTCAAGTGACTAGAATTTGACATATTGCTATGTATCTATATTGGATTGCGAACAATTTCTAAACATTGATAGATAGTAATATTCAATATTAATAACGTCAGTATTTACATTATTTTTGTACTGAGAGGATAATTTATTAATATATATCGCGTAAAATTACTAGCAGGATCGCAGATCATACATATTCTTCGGTATGGATCTCGATATATCAATATTGCATGCTACACACTCTAGAAATAACGTATTGCTGTTTTTGTCAATATTTGTATATTCCCTGTCGGAAACAAAACTAACTTTAAACTAACTTTATTGTATGGAGAAAACTAACTTTTTTAACATGGCGATGTCCTAGGGAGAAGTCAGTTTTTCTTTGCATTACTTTAAGTTAGCTTTAAAGTTAGTTTAAATAAGTCAAAATGTAGTTAGTTAGTATACATAAAAAAATATATTTCATTTTTGTTTTTTTTTTCTCAATTCTAAATTCAGTAGTTTTATAGTAATAAATTTTTCTTCAAAATTTTTTTCACCGATGCTTGAACCACTGGTCATTGGATTAACAGTCTACGCGCATACCACTCAGCTAAGGTACCATTTAAATATCGACAGCAAGAAGTTATGAAATACTGGAAATAATTTTAAGAGTTCCTAACTGAGTAAATTTGTTGGCGCACACCATATTCAATTATAAATGAGAGATATATACTCAACCTACTAATTGATTTTGGTTACGTTCTGCATTGTATTCTGGTTAGCTTTAAAGTTAGTCTATAAAAATGAATTTAAAAGTTAGCTTTTCTTGTAGCTAGCTACACATATGACGACAGGGTTGTACATGTTTTGATTACGTTACTTTTGTTTGTTTTACATGCTATTTCAACTCTCAAATTCACCATTTCCACATTTACCATCTGGCAGCATCTTAATTTTCTTCTTGAATTTCGTTGTACCACACTCATTTTGACAATGGTAAAAGAGAAGCCAAAAAGAAGTATTGTTTTTGTTTGTTTATTTTGTGTTAATATTTGAATAAAATAGATATTATAAGAAAATATTAATAAATTAAGTGACCAAAATAAAAAAATCAGTATATACTGAAAATAACTTTAAATAAACAGTAGACAGCAACAGAAATGCAAATGATGTTCTCTTTTTTATATAAGCCTTTAGCAAACCAAACCAATTATTGGTAAATGTGTGTGGAAAAAACGCAGCTTCCTTTTGTCTGTACATTTAACGAAAGGGGTTCATTTGCTGCAGTGCAAGAAGTGGCACTCTGCGTGTCGAAGTATCAAAAGAAATTTATAATTAGTGGTCAGACAACTTGGTTGGTTGCCCAAGTTAAAACCATCTAAAAGGAGGAATGCATACAAATTTTATGTTTTAATTAGTAAGCTGTTGAAATAAAATGGATACGGAAGATATGGAATCGTCCTCACAGGACAACATTGATATAATATCAAAAGAAAAATCAGCAAAAGAAGCATTGCAAACGTATATCACGCGAGCTAAACTAAATCCTGCCAAGACTGATAATGAAAAAAGACGCCGAAAGGATACACTTCGTAAGGTAAGTAATAAATTAATTTAACAAAGTGCATGCTTGTTTTATGTTTGTTTAATAGATTAAATACAATTCTTGTCTTTTTTTTTGGTGGGTAAATAACAATTAAAGAATGTGTATAAGATGTATGTATGTACATATGTGTGTCGTTGTTAATACACTGTACCTTGTGGGATTTTTATTTTCTGGGGGTGGGTGTGTACCTATAGATATATGTATGTCTGTATGTATATTTTATCTTGTTGAAACTATTTTTTTATTAAATAGAAATATTGCTTATAAAATAATTATTAATTAAAATTTATTTAAATTTTTAATTAGATATTCCGAAATCAAAAGTAATACCAAAGTATATTACCACATTTTAGCCATAAGCATTTTCTTTAGGTGTAAGAAGTTGGTAATAATGCTTTGGGAAAATAAAATTAAAATGTGTACACATGTAATTTGCTTAAAATAATCTTATCTCAATTTAATTTTTTTTTAAGTTTGCACTTAAAAAATTTAATGTATGTTGTTACGTTGTTTTCAAGTTTGGAAAGTATGTAGTCGCGCAATTCACTAATTTTTTTACTTTTAAATATTCCATTCATATGATATTTTTTCGTTAATAATACCCAACTTATAAGTTATAACGTTCTTTTTAAAAATTAATGTGTTTTTGTTTTTTGTGTTTTATTCAAAACAAAAACAAGAAACAAAAAAAAAAAAAGAAATAAAAAAAAATTATAACCCACGTGGTACAATCGAAAGATGAGCGGTTTTGGTTCAAATAACAAAATATTGGTAAAAGAATTTCTTTTCTATATCGAGCCATTGCTGCAATAGAATGAGTCATAACTCAGAAAAAGTAATAAAGCGCAGAACGAGTTTAAGTTTTGAATTCACTAAAAACTTAATGGTAACAGAAAATTTCACTTTTTTTCTCAAAATCTAAGTAGCTATACAAGATTTTTGGATGAACTTTTTACACATTATGAAGAAGGATATGATAGTAAACGTAGCATTATTAACTAAAAAATCGCATATTTTGAGTTATGACTATTGCAGCAAAGGCTCGTTATGTACTTATGTACATATGTAGGTATACCCGAGTGCAAAAGTTGCTCTGACGATGCTAAGTTTTTATTTTTAATTAAAGCTCCGTGACTATTTCATTTCAGATTCGATTACTTATTGGTAGATCAATTTATAATGCCAATGACCCTTATTACGGTTCTCAAATCGAATAAAAGATTCAATAAATAAAAAAAGTACAAAAAAAATCAAGTCCCAGCTTTTAGCTAAAATGTATTATGTACTTTATTCACACGACAGAATGTATCACTAAATTATTCAAATGAACTGAAAAGCTTAATTTTAATTAAATTATTACATATCAATGGCTTAATATAGAAAGGTCGTATCTCAACTTTTAGCTACTTTACAGGAGAAGAAAAAACTCAATCAAATCTTTAGTTAGTTAGTTTGGGTTTTTTTTTAAATACCGTAAATCTGTTATTCGTCAACATAGGAAACTGAATTTTTCAAGGGAGGTGTATTTTAGTGTTGTAGTACCAGAACATGTAAACAAACCGATTTTGAAAAAAAACGAGATAAGACCTTTCTATATTAAGCCATCATAATTTGATATAATATATCAATATAATGAATAATAAATAATGAATATTATTCTCTTGTTTACAAACATAAATTTAAATCTAATTAGCAAGGATAGAAACCAAAAATGTTAGTCAAGCCAATTTTATAGTTAACATAGAACTGTTAAACAATTAACAGTCCCCGTAAAACTGGATAAAACTCATTTAAGATAACTGATGTTTAGCGATATCCCACTATATATAAAAATGGTGGACCAGGTAGTGCTCTAGCATTTAATTTTGGAACTTTGAAAAAATGCAATCGGAAATTTTCATATATAAAAATGCATGCCAACCCACCCTTTGATCACATTGCCAAACCCTCATTTAGAAATCGAATGTATTACTAAAGCACAATGAATGAATCATACAAATTTCTCTAAAAGTTGATTTAATTTATACTTTTGTATGTTAATAATTAAAATCATGCACTCCTCCATTTATTTTTTTAGGTATCATCAATCTATCGAAAATGTGAGACAGTACGAACATCAGAAGAATGTAAGTTTTTAGAAAAGCATCCAGAAATTGTGAAACAAGTAAAAAAACGTAAAGAACGAGTCGAAATCTATAAAGATCGTGTTGTGGAAAAGGAAGATGATGTTCAGATCATCGCTGGCAATGTGGAAGAATTAGCTAGTATTATTTTGCAGGCTAAACATTTGATATGCTACACAGGTGCTGGCATAAGCACAGCCGCTTTAATACCCGACTATAGAGGCAGCAAAGGTATATGGACTCTATTGCAAAAAGGTGAAGAAATCGGTGATCACGATTTGTCTGCAGCTAATCCCACATATACACACATGGCATTATATGAACTTCATCGGCGTGGAATCTTACGGTATGTAGTGTCACAAAATTGTGATGGCTTGCATTTAAGATCGGGGCTGCCCAAGGCTTCTCTGTCCGAGATTCATGGCAACATGTACGTTGAGGTATGTAAGAATTGCAAACCAAATTCGATATATTGGAGACTATTCGATACAACCGAAATGACTGCACGATTTTGTCACAAAACCAATAGATTATGTCATAAATGTTCGGAGCCCCTTTGTGACACGATTGTGCACTTCGGCGAGAGGGGCAACTTAAAATGGCCTTTAAATTGGGCCGGTGCTTGTCATCATGCTGAAAAGGCCGATGTTATACTTTGTTTAGGCTCAAGCTTGAAAGTATTGAAAAAATACACTTGGCTCTGGCAAATGGATAAACCGGCTAGGCAAAGGGCCAAAATATGTATTGTTAATCTTCAGTGGACACCGAAAGATACTTTGGCCCATGTCAAAATCAATGGAAAATGTGATCGTGTCATGGAATTGCTTATGAATGCACTAAAAATACCGGTGCCTGTTTATACAAAAGAAAAAGATCCCATATTTGCCCATGCCACTCTGTTGATGCCCGAAGAATTGCACACGTTGACGCAACCGCTTCTCAAACAGTCCGATGAGGAGGAAAAAGAAGATAACACCACATTGTCAAGTATTGCAACATCCACGGCAGATGAAGAAACTCAAGATTCAACCATGAGCTCTGAAAGTTTAATTGAAAGTGCTGGTGCTGGTGCTGAATATCGAATTGGCAAGGGTCCACGCATAAGAACTCCTCTAAAACTGATGGCTTCGGGTATTAAAACAAATTTGGAATTAAAAAATAAAGTCAAACAGGAACTTAAAATGGAATCGGATGATGCCGAAATATTAAATGTTTGCGAAAAAGAATTTACAAGCTACAAAGAAAATAATTCACAGTCTATTATTGCAAGTCCAAAAGATAATAAACCAACTGAAAGTGAACTAAATATTGCCGCTAACTTAATATCATCGAAACACAATTTAGACGAAAGTAAAAGTTCTGTTAATTTCGTGCTAAATAAACAGGAATCTTTGACAGAAAACAATAAATGTTTCAAAGAAACGACAGTTTTTAATAACAACAATTCAAATCAAACAGAAGTTAAATATGAAATGCAAGAGGAAATTAAAATGTTCGACCTGGACCTTCATAATGCAAACAATTTCTCAAACACCCTTAAGGATTTCAAATTTGATAAAAATTTGGAAAATGATTTACTTACAGCTGATATTTTGAAAACGGAAGAAAATACTGCTTTCCAAAATTCTATAAAACTAGAAGATCTATTTACAAGTTTGTCCAAATCAAATACAGAGATTAGTTCGCTGGCTACTGAAAATAAACCAATTGATGTGAAAGCAGAAAGAAAAATCAATGGCATAACAAAATCGAATGAAATGGGTGTTATTAGTTCAGGTTTAAATAAAACTGAAATCAAATTTCAATCGATTACAGACTTAAAATTGAATGGCATACTTGTCGATAACTTGAAATCTAATGGAAGTGGCAATAACAGTAACAATAATAGCGGTATTAAGTCGGAAACACAACTTAACTCAACTTGTGTGCCCGAAACAAACATAGAGAATGATTTCATAAAAGGTCTGAGAAACAAAGGATTTTCGGTGGAGATTTCTAAGCCCAAGGAAACAAAAGAAACTGCATGTAATTTAAATGATTTCAGGAAAAAATCTATGAATTTTTCTACCAATAGTTGTAACATTGCGAAAAAGGAAATTAAAATTGAATTAAATTCAGATGCTTTGGCTAATTTACAAGTTAAACAGGAGCCAAAGACAGCAGATGTATTGGCTGAAATAGCCCAACTACACAAAAGTGAACAATTGCTAATTGAACAGGCAACGGAGATCACAAAAAACGCTGAAGAATTCCTGGTGAAACTAGAAAATGAAATGGGCTTAAAAAATCCTCTCGAATCGGAGACTCCACAATTAACATTAGTGCAAAACAAATTGCCATTAGAAAATAGTGTGGCAACATCAAATAAGGATGTGAATAATGCAGCTGTAAAACAAGAACAAAATTCCAAACAACAGGAGGACTCTAGTCCAATAGCAACAAATAATCAATTTCCTTTGCATATTTTAATGAAACTGCCGAAATGTATACAGGTACAATATAAAACTGAAGATGGAATTAAATCGGCTCCTTTCAATGGTCTTAAAACTAATGATAAAAGTAAAAAGCTTTCGACAATACCAACTATGCCTACAACAGCGCCTACACCTCCACCCTTGACACCATTGTATAAAACATCTGTGTCTTCGCCCATTCCGCAAAAACGTCTGGCAGCGTCACAACCCATTGAGGCGCTTCTTGACGAAGAAACATTATCAGCCGATGAAAGATCAATCAAAGATGAGCCCCAACAGCACGATGAAGAAGCGGCATTATCACAAATGGATATTTTAAAAAATCTTGCCTTAACAACAACACAGAAGCCATATAGGAATTATGCAAAAACCGCAACATTTTCTTCATATGCGTTGGCTCAGGAAAGAAAATGTCTGTTAAGGCGCAAATTGCCTTTTTGGTATGACGTAAAGTATGCCTATTCCGGCCTGCACAGTATAGTATTTCCGCCACCGGCAGATGCCAACCTCTGGAGCCATCAAGTTGTTCCCAATTTTGCTATGAATCGTTCAGCGGCGAAATGTGAATTCTGTTTTGATCATTATGCGGAATTTGAATGTCAATTCTATAAAAGATTTATGCTCAACGAAAGAAAACATAAAAAACGTGCACGAAATGGTCGTTTTGTTGTTTGTGAATGTTGTCCATATACCGAAGATGACGATGAGGATGATTACGATGAAAATATCTCATTAGCTCATATTGCAGCGGCTGAAATGGCCAAAAGACAAGTGCATTTGAATAATACATTTCCGCGTAAATTAGCGCGCACACAAGCCGGTTGGTATGGTAAAGGATATAAAAAGAATCGACGTAGAAAATAGTTTTTCTTAACAAAATCAATTTAGTTTTTAAGTTTAATTTAATTAAATTCTTAACTTTTGTGTTCACAATAATCTTGTATATATGTATGTATATAAGTATATATTTATACATAATTTATTATATCTATGTAGTATGTATACATATGTAGATTAGATTTGCAATTAAGAGTATTTTGTCTATAGAATGTCTTACCGCTAGACATGTATAAATCTTTTGTCATTTATATGCAGTTTTTATTTTATGTTACTTTATAATTACTTTTATGTATTTGTTAACAAATATACTTACATGTTTTATTTTCTAAATTATTTAAGATAAATTTTATTTGTTTCCAGTGGCTCGCATAATTTTATATGTAGATTGTATGTATGTATTTCAAATAGCCTTTTCTCATGTACAATTTTTATTACGAAATAAACAGTTTAAGGATAAGAAATCAATGCGGTAAAATGTTTACAACTCATTTCAAAATTCGAGTCGAAATCGAATTAATTATTTATAAAGAATGCACTTCTCAAATTTAGTTGCATTTTTTCTGTGCAAGTGGCAACTCTCAAATTTGGCAGCTGTCAAATAAGTAAGTTTATTCCGATTATTGAAAATGAGCCATTTTATGAAAGAACAACGCGTTATAATTGTGAAAACTTTTTTTTTTGAAAGTTATGCTGAGACCGCTCACTAACTTCGGAGAATTTTCAGTCTAGAAAGTGCATCTAATGTGTCAACCATTCGAAGAGTTATCAGAAAAAGAAGGCTTTATTTGTATTGATACATATTAATAAATAAATAAATTTTGTAGAAACTGGTTAGGTTATGGACAGTAGGACTCGTGAAAAAATTCCTGATCTAAAATCCGAGATTTGAGATACAGACACATCTCTGAGGAAAATCATGATGGAAAATTTCATAAAAAGAGTAATGGATTGATGATTTTTACTTTTTGGTCCTTGGGATTATACCGTAATATAACCGCACATCACAATTGGTTTTGATGACGTTTAATTTTTGGTTCCACACTCTATGCTCTACAATGGCCGCCATTTTGATTTTTTTAGAATGGTATTATTATGTTTATCATCATCAGTATAAATTTCTTGCCTCTAACCTTACTGTCCCATGGAAGCTATTTTAAATTTTTAAAATTTCGTTTGAAAGGAATTAAAATTTTTAAGCTATTGCGTAGATTTTTTCGCGGGTTTTGAGCGCGGCGACAAGAAATTCCGTAACGAAAAAAACCTAACACTAAGTTTGTTTCTTAAGCCTTTTGTTTTTTTTTAAAGTATTTAAATAGCCCAATGTACATAAGTTAACCCCTAAAGTATGCTATTGATTTCATTAACATACAGTATTGCCAGAACAGATTTATACATGTATTGTGAGATAATAAAAATATTTTAAACGATATTAACTTCTCATTTATTCAATAAAAGAAAAAAAATGTTTTCTTATCGGTCACTACGCTCAAAAAGTGTAACTTGAATTAATATCAAAGAAAAAAAAATACTGCATAAAAAAAAAATAAATAAATAATTATAATTGCATAAGTTGATAAAAATGCTATGCAATAGCTTTACCGCGGCAGTCACCGAGTGCCACACATACTTTTTTTATATAATGATAATTTTATATACCGATCACTATAGGATTTGTTTATTTTCGATCCCTGACTTTTTGTTCTCTCATGTTGAATTATACGTATGTATGTACATACTTACAGTTGGAATAGTGTTTTATGGACTTTATGACGATAATTTATTCTGAGTTCTACGATCCAAACGTTTTCAACAAAATTTAATGATTATAAACGCAATAGATCATGGCAAACACTCAGTTTGAAACACTGAACATTACTAAATGTGATTGTTGGAATAATTGAAACGGATCGAAGCGAACACGCTGATTGAATCAATCATACTTGTTGCATGTCATTGATACACACATACGTACATTTGTATAGAATGAATTGAGTTTGAAAAAGCAAAAACACGACTGACGAACACTAAATACGGAACAGAATGTTTTTATCACAATTTATAGCTTACATGACATTTTGAGAATCGTATAGTAGACACTAATACAAATGTTGCATTGAAACTTGGTTATTTAAGTACACGTGAAATGAAGAGTTACAACATTTTATATATCGTTAGAAAGTTAATTAAGTCCAGTTTTTATATATCTGGAAATAAATTGTCATAAAATTTTCTCTGATGGAAAAGCGATTTTCTCTATTTTTAATATTGAAAATTTAACGAAGCACAAGCTTTCACTTAAAGTGCAAATCTTATTTCAGGCAGTACAAAACCACCTGAGATTTATCGTTAATTTCTCAAACAGATACTTATGATGGTTTACAGTAGAAACATAGAAAAATTTTCTTATTGTTATTTTCTTTACAAAATAAATTAATTGTTTTTTTTTCTTACGGCCTGGCCCACGATATCGAACGATGTCGATCGCTGGATTTCTAGACGTGAAAAAACTTACTTGCGTTCCACTAATAAGGGATTTTATTTAACTTATTATTTGTTTAGAGGCACATAAGCTAAACAAATGAATAAAATGGGTGTTTAGAAGGTCATAAATCAGTTGCTTTCCTTCTACAATTTCAGCATTATCGATCGATCGACATCGTGGGGCGGGCCGTTACATTAATGCATGAGCATGGGCAAAATTTGTACATATTTTAGTAGCATCTTTACACGCCTATAGCTCCGAAAATACGGAAGCGGTTTTAATCCACTCCTTCTCCTCTCCTTCACTTCGAAGAATAAATATTTTTAAGGGAAAGATGAGCGTTTTTTTTAGGGGTAAAATCCGATGTTATTTTAAATTCAACGAAATGTTGACTTCAAATCTATTTAATGTTATAAAATTTGTTTTCGTGGACTGTTATCCCATATTATGAATGAAAATAAAATTGAGTTGAGTTTTTTGCTTAATATTTTTTATGGAGAAGTAAAACTAATAAAAATTCTTAAATATAACGTTTAAATTAAAACAAAAAAAATACAATTTTATCTCAAAAATATTTAAAAAAAAGCAACCATAATTGAATCAATAAAAAGAAAAGTTATGGAAGAGTGACCACAAATTAAAAATATATGTATATATGTATATATAATTTACATTTGAATGCACAAATTTTTTTTATATGTTCTTAATTTAAAAAAGAAATATTGCAAGTACTATTAATAAGCTGTCAAATACAATGGCAAGGCGAATTCATGTCAGCTGACAAAGACTTCGCCTGTCGCCTTCAATTCGACTGTCAGATTTTTTTAG
Organism: Lypha dubia; assembly: GCA_947311025.1. Classification (NCBI taxonomy): domain Eukaryota; kingdom Metazoa; phylum Arthropoda; class Insecta; order Diptera; family Tachinidae; genus Lypha; species Lypha dubia. The sequence goes on from OX371260.1 coordinate 127,323,588, forward strand.
TCAACTTTTAATTGTTAAAAAGAAATCAGGCGGCATCATTATCAGCTTAAGAAAAAAAAATTCAAATTGAGAAATATTAATAATAATAGTATAACATAAAATAGTATAAAATACATTTTTTTAATATTTTTTCAGTTTTAATACTTTATAGGCAAATTTTTTTTTTTTATGTAAATTCGCCTTAAGTGATCTGTACAACGCGAATAGCTGTGATGAATGAGCCTAGAGTGTTTGACAGTGATAGACACGCCGAATTAGATTTAATTCGACGAGGCGTAGATCGTATTAATAATTCTTGAAATTACTATAAAAGTTGGAAAAAACCACCAACAAACAGTTTGGAAATTTTAAACAAAATTCTTAGGAAATATAATTATGTATAATATATAGTTATCGAATAAAAAATGTTCAAAAATAATAAATTTTATTACTACTGGCACTTAAATTATAAATTATGAACCGGTGTTAGCTAATTAATAAATCTAATAATCATTGAAATGTTTTGTGAGTTAAAGAGAGCAGGATACAGAGTGAACATGGCACTCCAGGAAGGATGTTCAAATTAACTATAGTATAAAATCTTTATGCCTGTTTTTTTTGGAAGCAAATAAATATCGAATAAATTATTTAAAATAAGAATTTTATGGATTTACAAGCTTAATATTTTAGACTGTTCCACGATGTTAAACAAACGAAAATGTTCAGAAATTCTAAATGAAAAAGAGCTGATTTGCATTCCAAGCAAATAAATAAATGATTGGATGAATAAAAATCGATTTTTCTAGACCAGCCGATGAGAGTTGCGATCGAATAAGCAACACTTTTATACTTCTGCAAAGCTTTAGCAGTACTAAATTATGTTTTAATTTTCTTTATACTTTCGTTTTTCCTTCCCCGTATTTATGTTGCTATTGCCAATGTAATGTTTTTTTGTTTTCAATTAAACTAAAATTTTAAATTATAAAAAAAAATCCCAAGCTTCTTAAGAAAGATTCTCTTAGTTTATAAATATTTGTATATATAAAAAAAAAACGTAAAATATTTAGAATAAATTATACTTAAGCCATGTATATAAAAGTATTGATATCGTCATCATCACGACGCATATACCTGTGTTCGATCAGCCATTCTAATTGTTCTTTTATCATTTTTTTCGAGGGCAAGAACATATTTTTTAATATATCAATCAATTCAGCCTGTGAAATTAATAAAATATTTCAGTATAAAAAAGATATTTTAGAATAGAAAAATGATCAAAAGATTTATATTAAAATAAAATAATATTATAAGTAATAATAATATTAATTTACCTGTAAAGTTGCATTATTCATACGTTTACGCATTTTCATTATTTTTATAATGGCCTCTTGGACACGTAGAATACGTAACTGAACAATAGATTGATTGTCTTCTTGTATCGAACGTTCAGTACTTAATTGTAAACGACCGATGAGATTAAGCTTCGAAAGATATTAAGAACAAATTAGTTTATATTGAAAACAAAAGAGGGATATTTTACTAAATCGCGCATATCCTTTACCAAAGTGTTCAAAAGGATACATTGCGATTCCCTTGTTCAAAGGCCTAAGAAAGATCCTTTTGAAGCAATGTTTTAAATGCGATAATTTTTAAAATCAGTTAAAAAAGCCTAAAGCACATTTATTACAACTTTATGTGTTTGTTTTGAAACGTAAATAACACCCGAATTTATACGAATTCATACCAAGTAGTCTTGTACCTACAACAATAATATTCGCTCTTCCAACTGTCAAAGCAAATGCTACAATGTTATTATAGAAATATACACAAAAAAAAACTAATATAACTTCTCATCATACGCAATTTTTGACAGTTCAGGGTTGCACACCTGATGATGACGTAGGCTAATAGGGCTACCTGGTAATGAATTCGCCTTGAATAACACCTCTGATGAAGGATATTAAAGTCAATATATGTATGTATGTTAGTGCCACTTTTACCTTTCCTCTACGTTGAGATTTATTATTTTTAACCACAGCGAATTCTTGGTTAACATAAAACAATGTATTTTCCGCAAAGTCTTTAGGCGTAGGACAATTGGGTTCCATTGTTAGAATTTGTTTCTTCAATTTAGGAAATTGCACCAATGACCATAGAGTACGTCTTAGTTCGGGATCTGAAAATAATAATAATAAAACCGATAAAAATATCAACAACAAAAAATTATAAAAAAAAGTAACGTATGTAAAAGAAAACCTAAAATTATTACCTGGCAACTCGGTGGCCAAACGTAAATTTTCATATGAGATTTTATCATGTTGTCTTTGATTCCAAGCAAACAAAACCGCCATTTGAAATGTTGTGACATCGAGATCATAGCGGCCAAAATTGTTAACAAATGTTATTGTGCCGTTACTCATGTGATGATACCACTGCAGTTTGCGACCGGAATGTTTTTTCTTATAGAAATCTTCCACATCTGGTATATAGTCCTCTAGCTCAAGTGGTAAACTAACCGACACACGTTCCGAGCAGCGAGCCCATGCCCCGGCATTTAGAATTTTAATATTAATGGCATCATGACGACCAGTTGAATTACGAAATTGAGTATTTAAGTCTTCGCTGACCTGGAATTTGGTATTTCAAACATAATTTTATTTAACTACTTTAAGGTTAACAGATATATGAACGTACCTTAATGTCTTGGAACATACGAGCCAAACGATTAACATAATCGGCTGGCATACCAACTTCTCTTAGCCATTCAACAATGTCTTCCTCTTTTTCACTATCGGCACTAGTACCCAATATAAGTCTTTAAAAAGAAAAAAATAGTTTTTGAAAAATTTTATTTATTTGTTTGGGTTAGCAAATCTATATGCATTTCGTTGGTTGCTAAATACCAACTCATCAGTAGATATTTACCATTTATGTTTGAAAAGTTCCAAAACTCATTTACTCATGCATAAACTCACTAATACAATTTGCGAATTACAAAGCACAAGCAAAATAGCTTTTCGAAAACTTTACAAACATCACAATAAACAATTTTCTTCAGTCAATATTTGCTCGAATAAATGTCAAAATATATAAAAAAATTGTTTCAAAATTATTTTATTTTGATCCAAATTTCCCGGTAGATTTATGTGATTTAAGGGTATGACGTATAACATTCAATTTTGTTACCATAAATTCTGTCCAAAATTCCAACAAGTCATTCAGTTATTTTGCAATGTTTGAAAAATAACTCTGAACTACGTAGAGACTTATGTTATAACCTTATATTTTATTAAAAAGCCATTAATTAAAAAAAAAATTTAATTATTCAAACAAATCATTGTAGATGTGTCCAACGCTACATACCTTCTTGTTAAATGAACTTTGTGGTAACGCATAAAAACATCCTTATTATTGACATATTTTAAGACCAAAAGAACATCTCTTAGTCGAGCATCAATTTGTTCGCTGGTTAAGCGTTTACTTAATGGGGTGCGTCGCAACAGCATATCGCAGTAGTTGGCAAGTAATTCTGGGCATTTACTTTCGGGTGCTGTGTACTTTACACCACGATTTTGTATGCCCGTTGCAAGTTCCAATTTAAAAACACTGGTATCATTAACTACCGTTTTAAATGCTTTATCACGTGCTGTAAGGAAACGTGGATCATCGTTGAAAGCATTTTTAACAAGAGTACTAAACTTTGTAAATAGTTCAAGTAAACGTTCGACATATTTTTCTGAATCTTGCGTTATAATTTCAGATGCCGATAGCATATCTGTAAGACCAGCGGAAACAATATGATTTTCCAAATCGCGTAACATTTTATCGACGCCATTCGGTACACGATCCAATAAACGGAACATTAAGTTCAAACGATCGGTTTCATATTCTTTGATGAGAGGTGCACATTCAGCTATAATTGTGTTCATATGATCACCCACCAAGACCTTAACACAAGTTTGTGCCAATATTACATAGCTGCTGGGCTCCAAATAGCGTTTGGCCCGTGATTCTTCTTCCTTTAACTTGGAATCGGCATATTTCATAAAAGCCAATACACCGTTGGCTTGTTGCTGTTCCGTGGCCTTCAAGCGATAAAAAGAAGCAGTGGCTTTCAAATAAGCTGCCTCAAAGTTTTCTCGATAGATTTGTAGTTTATCTTCAGGATTTGAACAGAGATTCACATAGCTTTCCCTAACTCCTATTACTAGCTGGGCATCATAGGCATCACCATTTCTTTCTGCATGTACAATTTTCATGGCCGATTCTTGCAGACGATCTTTAATATCTTTGAAAATATGTTCATTCCAAGAATCCAACATTAGTTTCCGAACAATACTATCTTCGGTGGGGTTCTTTTTATTATTATTATTGTTGTTGTTATTATTGTTGTTAGCTGACGATGATGCCGAGCCAGCGGCAGCAGTGGACGTTGAGGCCGTTGCTGCTGAGGAACTTGAGGCGGTAGTTGATGAACAGCTGGAGGAGGAGGGTTGTTTCAATTGAAACCAATGCTCTAGTTGGCGAAAAGGCAGAGGCAGGTAACTTGACTGTGTGAAAAACTTACGCCACTCAATTATATAGGTGGTAAGTAGAGCATGTTCGCCACGTTGTGATTGCACTTTGCGCTGAGCGTGGGCAATAAACTCTACCACATCATTACGTAGACAGTCGTATATTTTGGCTGCTCCTTTTTCGTCCCACAGGCATACCAAATGGACACCATAAAATAAGTCTTGCCACTCAACTTGTGATACAGTTTCCTGCTTTAAAAGTTTCAATACAATAATTCGCATATCGGGCCATACTTCCTCAAAGGATCTTTGTCCTTTTCCCTGTATCCACAAAAAATATATACAGACGCAAGAAAATTGAAAAGAGAATCAAAAGAATAGTCAATAAATTAAGAATTTTCAAGGTTTCTATTCGGTTGCAAAGAAGTGAAAAATAAAAACTTACCTTTAACATTTTGTGTTCCAAAGTTTTATTTTTCAACTTTTCTTAATAATTATTCATTTATTTACTTTGTTTGGAATTATTTTAATTAAATTTAAAACCATTTATTTTCGCCTTTTCTGGAAAGATATTTTTTTCGTAATGCACTTTGCGATTGGCTGCAAAATTTCTATTCTTTATGGCTTTTGTTACTTTTTTGTTTATATTTTTTTTTTTCGACGAAAAAGGTTTCTGTAAATTCTACACAGTTCGCAAGTAATAAGTTTTTCTTTTTTTATTTTGTGAGAATATGCATAAATTTATGTTTTTCGCCGCTACTTTTGAACTTCTCTTCTTTGCTTGACATCTATTGCAGCAGTCAGAAGATTTGACAGCAAGTGTTATTTTACACGGTTGTCTTATTGACCAACTGTCAATGATTAATATGTGTATGAAGAACTGTATCATATATTGATTTATATCTAATGAATATATAATATTAATCGATTTTTAATTATAATGCATCTTTGCATAAATTCATATACATATGCTCTCATTAAAAAATAAATAGAATTACAAACTAAACTAAAGTGACATGGCAGCTCTGCCTCTGACATTTTAAAGTTTTTATTTATGTTTTTGCTTTCACCTTTTGTTTCTTGGCAATTCTTGCGTTTTTCTTGAACTACATTGAATTATTGGTATTTTTGAAAGGTTTTAGTTTTCTGTGTGAATATATTTTATTTCCCATTAATTCTTCCGTGTTGAAATATTCTTAATTAAATATTTTAATTCTATTCAGAGCATATTACGAAAAGCCATCACCATCGCCAATTGTTATTCTTTAAATACACACACATTTGCACGGTGGGAAGTTTTAAAACAACGCAAATAAAAATACAATTCTTCATCAGAGAAAAATATTTCAAGTAAATGTAAAATGACCATGGGTGAGATGCCAACACCGTCACTTGTCTTGCCCGTAATATTGAGACCCATATTTGCACAGGTAAAGTAATAAAATGCAGTAATAAAGATTTAGAAATTAATAATTATGCATAAAATTGGGTCATTATAAAATTTAATTACTATAAAACTTTGCTTATTTGCTTTAGTTGGAAAGGCGAGATGTGGGAGCAGCTCAGTCATTGCGTTCAGCAATTTTAAAAACAGAACAAAATAATCCAGGATTTTGTTATGATCTTATTGTTGCCATTACGAGACGAGCTGAACTTAATGTCAATCTTAATGAATCGGTTTTAAGATTGCAAGGAAATCTACCAGAATCAGATTGTATGTTAAAAAGTGTAACAACATTCAATTATTCTTATTGGGAAATTTTTTTTGTTCCTTATATTTCAGTAAATGAATATCGGCTGACGCGTACGGAGGAACCATTTCAGGAGTTAAATCGCAAATCAGTAGCACTCAAAGTAATTTTAAGTCGAATTCCTGACGAAATTCAAGATCGTAAAACATTTTTGGAAACCATCAAGTAAGTATTGATCTGATTTATGTATGTGAAGTACTTTACAAATCTTTGAATACTATTTATGTACTCATACAAATGTTTGTATGTATAAACGGGTATCCATGCAGATACAGACGTACATATGTATGTACATTTTAAAGACCTGCGAGAATGACAATAAAACAGAAAATTGTGCATTAAATAACATCCATCGTTCTATGCATTCATTAAAATGTTTGTTGTTAAATGTGAACTCAATAGTGAATCAAAACAGCAATGAATCATTCACACTCTACACTATGCATTTACCGTTACTTTTTTGCCGTTATTAGTGTTACCGCTTTGTTTTTATTTACATTAGGCTTTTTTAGTGGCAGCATCTTTTTTCAAATTCGGGTAGGGCATAACAAATAAGTAGGAACAGAAATCGTAACATTTTCGCATTAAATTTTTGTATATAAGATTTTTTTTATTACAAAATGCAAAAATTCATCGCCTTAAAGTGCACGTCATTTTATTTATTTTCTTTTGGGTAAAATAAGAACTAAAATTATTTAAAAATTTCTTATATTCAATTTATAAGTTATAAAAAAATTATTGTTAAAACAAGGAAAGAAAAAAAAAATAAAAAATTTAATTTTTGATTGTTACAGTAATATCACGTTTTTTCATTCAACGATATGAAAATTTCTAGTTGACTTAATATTGATGTAAATTTGTTTTTGTTGTGGTCTTTGCAGAGAAATTGCTAGCGCTATTAAAAAACTGTTAGATGTTGTAAATGAAATTGGTAATTTCATACCGGGAGTGACCGGCAAACAGGCTGTGGAACAGCGCAAAAAGGAATTTGTTAAATATTCGAAAAAGTTTAGTACAACTCTAAAGGAATACTTCAAGGAAGGACAGTAAGTAATTCAAAATAGTTTTATTCTATTTTTATACACATATATGAATGACATCGAATTTGAAAGTCTCAATTCAACTGCACGCGGACAATTAGATTCGATGCTTTATTTATTATTTAATAAAATTTCATGGGAACTTTAGCTTCTGTTCGGCACATCGTATCTTATCTTCTTATTTGGCATTTTGTTTTTTTTTTATTTTTTGGCGCCAGACATTCCTATTTAATGAGTTATTGCTTTTATTGTGTACAATACGCAGGGGTTATCAAAATGCCAAAAAACAAATATTCGTTGTGTGGTTTATGCCTCCATTTGTTGACAAATTTATAATAAATTGCAAAAGTTTTATAAATGTAGAAGTTAGTAGTAAATCAGATAATATTTAGTTACAAACATTTTGAATCATTGTAGCCATTTCTCTTTATTTTCTTTATTGATTATATTTTTATTGGAATTATTTTAGCAATATTATCACGATAATTGATCGACACATTCCAATAAACATACATACATATTTGCTTATATCATTAATAAATACCGTCATATCGTCACTTGAAATGCCAAACAACACTTTAACTTTACAGGAGAGATAAAAAACTTAATATAATGAGAAGCATTGTGATTATAATTTTGATTTAGTCACATTAGCATCCAAATATAATGTTGAATTTATCAGCTCAATTCTAAATATTCCCGGGGAAATGAGCTCCCGGGGAAATAATTTATTCCGTGGAAAAATCCTAATATCCTAAAAAGCCCGGGAATAATAAAATACTGGGTAGAAAAAATATCGATCAGCTGTTTTCTGTTTACATTTTATTCAATAGAAAGGCAAGTGTTCAGAAATATAAATTTAATAAAACTTAAATATTCATCCCTATCGTGAATAGCAAGTGGAATTTTAGTTTCCGTGAAATTTTCATTCCCCTCGAAGGGTAAAATGGTATCATGAATCTCCAGTGAAAAATTATTCCTGCTGTCAGTTCGCAGTGAATCTAAAAAAAAAGCTAAATATTCTTTGGGAGCGATAGTTTGGTTGCAGCGTTTTTTTGTTGCATTCTAACTCTTATGTGGTAAAATAATTCGGCTACTTTTTGGAAACCGAACAGAACGAGAGAATTCCAACAAATTAATACTTCACAAATTCGCTCGCAATCGAACTGTTGCTTTGCATTAGTTTGTGCCTTTCTATCAGATCTTTTACTTAAAATAAACTTTTTGAGCTTTAATATTCGAATTATAAAAAGAAAAATAAAGTAGAAAAACTTGCGGGAAATAAATCATGCACGACAAGGGGAATTTAATTTTGGCTTTAAATTATTCACCGCGAATTGTTTCACGATTGCAAATTTAGCGAAAGGAGAAAAGTTTCGAGAGAAAAAGTCATTGTCAAAATATAACATTTTATTCGAGTTAAGTACTCAAGAATTTATGTTTTAAAAAAATAATTTATTTATTATGGTTTAGCTAATCCATATTGCTGCATATCATTGGTTGCTAAATAACAACTCTACAGTATATCTTTACCACCACTAAAACTCTCAAAATATTGCTGAAATCGATGAAGTTGGAAAATCGGAATAAAAAAAATGCGTTTCGTGTAAATTGCTAAATTTTATCGCAAAAATTCACAAAAAAAACTGTAAATTGGAATCAAGTCTGGCGTTAAAAATTGTCAAAATTGCACAAAAAAAAAAATATGAAAAAATCGCGATGGTAGCAAGTTTTTTGCGAATTTGCAAAATTGTTCTGCGATTTTGGAATTTTTTTTTTGTAGTTGGAGCGTATTTTAATAAATTTTTTTTAAATTTTACAATGGCGGTATAATTCAGTGCATAGCGCAAATGATCTTGCGAAAGTGCAAATGCAAAATATTGTAGTTTTTGTTATGGAATCTACCGGTAACTCTGTGTATTTTGCTGGTGTATTTTACAAAAGAGCTACAATTATTTGCACTTGCTCTTTCGCAAGACCATTTGCCCCAACACTGAATACCGCCAATTTTTCTTTTGCATCTATTGCAAATCATTGTCAATGGAAAATAATCCTCAAATTAAAAAAAAAAAATCAGTCATAAGGGGCCATTCACATATTACGTACCGTTGTTTTCGAAGATTTTATACCCCCCTTCGTAACGCTTTTTTCAGTGCAAAATTCCAAATCCGTAACAAATCTTTAACCTCTCCTCCCTTTTGGAGCGTTACGTAATATGTACACAGCTCCTAATTATAAAACGACCAAAAACAAAAGGGAAAACTGTGTTAAGTGTCTTATGAGAGAGAAAGAAATTAAAAGAAATTAATTTGCAAAGTTAAGTCAAAACTTCTTTGTTTGATTGTAAAAAAACTCATTATATTTTTTTTTTTGCTTTTTTAAGTTTATTTGTTTCAATGCGTCGTTCGTTATCAATCGAAAGCTCAATTTTAAATTTTGGGTTGTTACGCCCTTTTGCATTTTAGCTTACGATATATATACATGAATGAATAAATCTATAAAAATTCAAATCAAAATTCAAAAATTCCAAATAAAATAAGTGTACTATAAAAACACATATACTCGTTATAAACTGTTTTATTCTATTTTTTTTCAGGCCCAATGCAGTATTTATAAGTGCCCTATATTTAATACGACAAACTAATCAAATTATGCTGACGGTTAAAAGTAAATGCGAATAGAGAATTTATGTGCTTCAAATTAGTGGCATTTTTTTATTATTTTTTCTCTCTATATTTTGTGTTTCCAATTTCTATAATTCTATTAACAAATACTATTTTATTAAACTATTAAACTTGATAATAGAAATAGATAAAAAGAAGAACATTAAAAGAGAGTAGCAAATATCCTTTAAAACTAAAACAACAAAACTCAAAACTAATACAAAGAAAAGCAAACAAATACAAATTTAAAAGAAATTGAAAAGAAAAACAAAACTACAGAAAACTTATTTACAATTACAGAAGAAATGAAAAACAACAAGATAATAAAGAAATTATTTAAATAATTATTGAAATTATTTAAATTAAACACAAAGAAAGAAGTAAATTCCCACTATAAAAACAATAAAATGATAAATTTAGTTATTTAACAAGATATTTTATAATAATAATTTTATAATAATTAATACTAACAAATAAATATTAAAATTTATTTATTAATGGAAAAAAGAAGTGAAAGGAAAACTCAGTAAAAAAAATGTAAATATTAAATATTGTTTTTAATTTTGTTGCTCATTTTCGGTGATTCCATATTCATTTTAATTGATTACAAAATTCCAACCATACAGCATTAAAAAGTACTAACTATTTTAATTGCACAAAAAATTATACATATGTATGTATGTATACGTAAATATTTGTATGTATGCATGTAATGGAAAAAGCATGCAAATCAATTCAAATATTTAGATTTGAAATAAAAATTGCAATTTACAATATTTTTTTTTTTAACATTTTAAGCTTGAAGTTTAAAACAAGAAATTCAAATAAAATAAAACACAAATACATACTTATGACAAATAAATAAATAAATGTATTTATAATCAATTTTAACCTAATATATAGACTTTTTGTTTTGTCCTTGGGCAGGGGAAAAAAGAGGTGAAATTGAATTCAATTCAAGTACGGATTTAAATTCATTGGTATCGGAATATGTGTTAAATATGTCTGCATAAATATTTCAAAACTTATATTAAGATATTGAAACTTGGCTTTAGTTAATTTACACCGTTTGAATTAGACGACCACCTAAGTTGTAATTAGATTGGAATAGATTTGAGCGTATACCTACGTGACAGGACACATCGTACTTTATTAGCCACTAGCCAAGGTTCTTGAAATAAGGCCACGTGCAAGTGGATTCCGAACTGAAATGATGCAGAAGGACTTCGCGGATGATGACGAGAAAACCCTGCGGGACTCTGACCAGAAAGAGGCCAATGTCACCATCATAGACAAAATGGAGGACAGTGAAGTCAATCTTTAGCTCTCCGTGTATTTGATAATGAGAAGCTAATTCAAGTACAGGAACCGTGGTGCTATCAACTTTAAAGGACTATAAACTTTTATTTTCTAGGATCGCAAGTAACATGAGATCTACCTGACTGCGTAAAAACTTATTACAAATCTTCATTCTACCGGCTTATATTGATGAGAGTACAGTAGATCCGATATGGGAGGTTGATCTGGCACCATCTGTCTGGACCAGCACTAGGGAATGACCCGTACGTATGCACTGCACTGTGCCGGAACTCAGGAAGAGGGATAGGATAGAGAAGATAGATGTTGAAAATATATAAGGCTTAACTCTTTTGCAACTCTGCTTTTTACGCGTTATGTTTATTTTGTTAATTGTTTTACTTTGCAGATCTTTCTGCTAACCGACGAAGGAGGGCGATGTTGTGTACATTAGCTTGGAACAGTATAAATCGGTGTCGGAACTGTTTTATTCTTGTGATCAGTGCTATCCCTTCATCAATTTAAATAGTCCGACAACAATTAATTCAGTGCCACACTAATGTACATTACAGAAATTAATGATGTTGAATGACTTGCTCTGGCCAGGGTTTGAACCCAGGCCCCAAGTCATTGTTTGCTCAGTGGAATCTCAAAGACGCTCTAATGAACTTCCTATTTATATAATAAAATTATATGTGCTGATGCATATTTGCTCCACATTGCATTCAGGGTAGCACTAAAGCATCAGTGAAATGTTAATAGATGTTCCAAGTCATCTTTTATTGTACCATAGACAGGTCTTAGACACTACAGTGGCTATGGCACCAATTTCATTAGTGACTGGTCGGTTTCGGACTACTGCTCCTTTGCCGATCATCATTATATGGAATTTTCTTTTGGAATTTGTGAGATTATACCCATACCGCAGTCTTTTTTTCAGTTATTGTAATGGGGGCTGGTACCGGCCATATGTATATCGGAGACATGTCGGCAGTCATAGTCCTATTCGGCAATGTGTCGACTAGTCTCCTATTAATCGTAGCAGATAATTTGTCGGATAAAATTTTATGCAATTTTTTCTGCTAAAAATTAAAATGTTCGCTGGGTTCTTTTAAATCTTTACTCCTCCCCAAAGCATGCAACACTTTTTATTCACAACAGAAACAAAGCGGAAAACGGAACTGTTAATTAATACCAAAGAGTACAAAAACTGCTCTCTTAAATAAAGAAAAATATACCGTTGCCATTGCAACATTATGAGAAACGACTGTTAACTGGCGATGTTAAAGCAAACATAAGGCACATACAGCAAAAATCGATTGCTGTGTGTGCAAGCAAGCAAGTTGTAGATGAAAAATACAAGTAGACCGAACCGAACGACCGAAGATGACCCACTTTTCGGGGTTTTTTCGCATTAAACCAAAAGAATTTTTTCTAATTACAATTTGAAAAAAAAATATATATATATAAATGTGTATAGCTGAGAAAAAAGTATAATAAAATTATTTAAATAAATTAAAATAAAATGCAAAAGTTGCAAATATATAAAATTTAACTAATGTGATGGATGGATGGGCTTTTTCAACAAAAACTGTATAAAATCTATAAAAAAAAGTGATGTGAAAAAATTGTAATTGTAGTTCCATATAAAAATTCTTTAGGATTTTTTCTTCTTCATATACGTACGTATGTATGTGTGTATATAGCTCCACCATAACGGGAATATTGGCACAGTTGAGTTTTTTTCTTTCGATATAGTGTGCAGAGATGGACAAGAATATGGAAAGTGGTGGTGATGGTGGTGGCTATAAAGAAGAAAATTCGTTGAAGGAAATTTTTACGCTTAGTATACTAAATTTTTAAAAAGCCAAGAAATAATTTTCTTTTTCGCAAAAAATTAAATCCATACCATACTTATGTGAAAATCCAAAGTACATAAATATATGTATATTAAAAACAATAATTTAAAATAAATGCTTTTATCAAAATTAATAATAAATATTCTTCATTTATTTCTTTAGATAAAATGTAAATTTTTCAAAGTGCAGAATATATAAAGTAGTTAGTAGCAAAAAAAAAAAAAAGAAAAAGAAAAAAAGTTGTAAAAAAGGAATAATAAGAAATTGCATTTATAGAATTAAATGTATAACAAAATATGAAAATTCCATTGAGAAAAGTTATCAGTAAACAAAATAAATTTTAATGAAATTATGTAAAAAATATATGTGTATCTATGTATGTGTGTGTATAAATAAAAATATTGCAAAAATAAAAATTCTAAAATATTACAACAGCAGCAGCAAGCAACAACACATTCTAAAGCATATCGATAAAAAAAAGTGTAAAAAATATATAGAGGAAAAAAGGCAGAGAAAAATTACACCAGCATTTGCTACACAAATACCTTCACTCACTTATACAAACACACTAACAGCATTCATACATCTATTGATATACAAAAAACTTACCCAACAAACAAATCAACTAACCAAACAACCAACTAACAACCCAGCACATTACGCACACATACAACATACACATACACACCAGCTCACACACAAGATTTATCGCTCGTTTGTTCGTTCGTTCGTATGATTGTGTGTATTGACAACTTGTACTACTAATACTACTACTGCTACTGCAAATACTACCATTGTTACTACATATAAGTACATACATACACACAAAAACACATACTGTATCATAAAAGCTTAACTGCCTTAAACAAAAAAAGAGAAGAAAAATGTGTCTCAAATGTCGTTGACATTTATCACTTTAAAATTATTTCTAAATTACCATAAATTATAAAATTAAAAAAAAAATCACCAGCAACAGCAACAAAAAACAACCATTAGCAGAAAATTACCGCAAAGGATTTGTTTAGTTCGAATGTAAGTAATAATTTAGGGAATTTAAAATTTTCTATTTATTCTATTTTCATTATAATTCTTTCTTATGCTATCGTTCGTGTTCATATGCTCCCATTTACTCTGTCATATTCAGTATGTGTGTGTGTGTTTTTTATCTCAGTGAATTCTCATTAAAAGTTAAACTGTGTTGCCATGTTAAGTTAAGTTTTCTTTGATGATTTTAGCGAGGTTAAGCTGGAGTTCCATATCACGCGTTTTACGCGTTGCGCGTTTGACGCGTTTCACGCTTCATACGCGTATTTAAATTCAAGTTACATGCAACGCTTTTTACGCGCTAATTGTTTCGTTTTGATCATGTGTGGTGTAAGTATTTTCATAAAAAAAAAAAATTATTATTAGTACAAAAAATAGAAGAAATTAATCCATGAAACAAATATATTTATCTATAACATTGAAAGTATAATATAATTTGTCATGCTTGGCTATCCAAAACAGCTGTCATTTTATCATGGCGCGAGAGAAGCGTACAAAAGTAGAAAGTAAACATACTTTACGCGTCGTACGCGTTTAAGCGTTCTACGCGTATTTTGTTATTTTTTACTTTTTTAAAATATTAAAATAAAATGGAAAAATATAAATTATCTGCAATTTTTATATTGGATCCCGTCCACGCACCCAATTACACTCGGGAAATCCTCTTTTTTAATAAAACTTAATTTGGCTTCGGTTTTTTCACCTCCGTCATTTGAAACTTGATCCATTGTGGACAAACTTTCATTTTTAAAACACCTAGAGTTTCGGACAAAATTTTCGACACAACAGGCTGTGATAATCCCAAAATGAAACCGTTACCCACACTCAGCTGGTATGATTCTTGCGATAAAAATCGTAAAATTGCTGCTAGTTTGATCGTGTCCGGAACAAAAGTTGGTTTATACAAATGTTTGTATTATAGGAACCTCACAAATAATCAGGATATATTTAAATGATTCTTTGTTCATCCAAAAACAACTTACGAACCGTTAAAGAAACCACCAAAAGTGTAACTTGCAGTTATAAGACTTTAAATTTTCCACTTACTTATCATCTGGCAATTTAATGATTTAAATTTTTTTTCTTCATGATTACAATTGGTATTTGGCACGAGAATGAAACACATTTTATAGAAATATATTTTCCACCAAAAATTTTAATAAAAATTGTTAACAAATTAAATAAACTGCTTGAAGTATTAAATATGTGCATAACAATTATCAACATGGTTACAGAATATAAAATTAGTGTTGACGCGGTGTTGAAGTTGAGTAAAAGTGATGTTGACTCAAAATTGATAATGACATTGGCGCCGCCAAGTAGAATAAGGCTGAATAATTCCATTACGAAAATGTTGCAAGGTGGAAAATTTATTATTTTGACTTTAGCTATGCATGAATTTAAATTTATAAAAAATTTTTCAATGAAGAATTTTATTTTTATGATACATGTATTCAAATTTATTCCCAATCTTTAGTAATCACTTTCAAGGTGGATACTTGATATTAAAAATATGAATTACATATTTAACGTTTTTTAAACCGAAACCAGGATAATCCCAAAAATATATTTTCAAAAAGTACCACTTGGAAAATATAAATTTGCTATTTACTATTTCTGCAAAACAGGAAAAAAGCAGCAAAATCTATGTAGATTTTTTTGTGAACCAGCACTCAGGGATGACTCATACTTATGCAATGCCTTGTGCCAGAACTAGGAAGAATCGGATTGGGTAGAGATTTTAGACGGTGAAAATGTGGAAGAAGTGTTAATTGTTTTACAACTCTGCTATTGCGCTTTTTTTGGTAATTTTTAGAGAAGTGTTGCAGCTGTGGGCAGGCATCGTTTTACTTCACCGATGGTTCTGATAACAGACGAAGGAGGACGCTTTGTGTACATTAGTTTAGAACAGTATCAATTGCTATCTATGCCTGGATTACTTAAAAAGTCTAAAACAATTAATACAACAATGCCACACATTAGATTAATTAATTATGTAGATGACTTTCTCTGACCAGGGATCGAACACAGCCCCTAAGTAATAGACAACATCAAACATGACAAAGAAATGTGTGAAAAAACATTACAGGGGCAATAAAATACAATTACTTATCGGTAGAGTCAATTACTTATCGGTAGCTTGCGCGTGTGTTTAAAAATCGTTTACCCAATTTTTGTTGTGAGAAAAATGGTGTGAAAAGAAAGTAAAGAAAATTATATAAATTTTTTATATGATTTTACGCCAAGTTATTTTTGTAATTTTGTACATTTTTAATATTAACACTACCTTGTAAATACATATCGTTATATGAAAACAAAAAAGCCCTAAGTTGCACTGAAAAAATTTTACAAGAGAAGCAAAAAACTTTGTAAAACATAAAAATGTACATTTTGTTAATAAAAACGTAATTTTTGATCGCTGAAGTGTAACATTTTGCCAAGACATGTACATAGTTTTTTTTGCCAATCATAATTATCAATCAAAAAGACGATTTTGATTTATTTTGGATTTCATACGAAGATATGTATATGTTGGTCTGACAAGAGTGTAAGATGTTTGTGACATACCCACAACGGCAACGCTGACTGTAACAAACAGAATAAAAAGCAATACTATCATCAGCGTTGTCAACTTTGAAATTTCAAAAGGCACCAAAATGGAGAAAAAAACGCGCCATTTAACAATAAACGCACCAAGTTCAGATTTTTTTTTTTTAAATTTTTATTGAATTAATTTTGCGTCTTTACAATATTTAACTTTAGTCCAAAATTCTAATGTTGAAGTGAATCATTCTCCACCCTTTTTCAATACTAGATAATATCTCGACATCGGATTCAAATTGTACTGCTAATGGCATGATATCATATTTGTAATGGGATAAAACATTTTGGTTCTTGATGTCGTTTGTAGCTAAATGGGCTTAAAGCTGCAATGTGTATACGTGTTCCAGCATGCAGAACAAGGTTGGATATTTAAGCGTGATATCGCATTTGCAATAAAAACATCTTGCTTTTGTGTTATTATTTGGTCAAGGCCGAATCCATTGCTTAAACCCTAATTGTGATTCCCAAATCCTTTTGTATTTCGCTTATGATCTCCTTTTTTAGACTCCATTCTTGACACTAACTTTAAATATTTCTTTTAGTAAATATAAATTTTATTAATTTTAGTGTTACAACCCTTTATATAAACTATTTTATAAAAAACGAACAATGATCGCAAGTCTCAAGAATACTTTGTTTTTGATAAGCTCTTTAACAGACTAGACAAAAACTTTTACGACAAAAAACAATTATGTACTCTGAAAATCTAAAAGGGACAACAAATTTCTTATAATGAAATGTTACAAATTATCTATAATAACAAGACGGTTTAACGGTTTTTGTGAATGTGTTTTGTTACCTCTTAAATATCATTAATTTTTGCTTTTATTATGGTCTGTAAAATTGAATGTAAAAATTGTACACAAATTGAATGAAATGGTATTGAAACAGTTGTATTTTTTGTACAAAATTCTTTTTTCTCATACTGAAACAAAAAATTGTGTTTAATATGATTTGGAGCCACCCAAAATTAAAAAAACGCACCAAAATTAAAGAAAAAGCGCACCACGCACAAACTCAGATATTTTTCGCACAAAACATTTAGAAAAGCACCAAAAAAGGTGCGAAACGCACCAAGTTGACAACGCTGACTATCATAGAAGGTGAGCAAGAGAAGTGAAAGGAAAATAAAAAAACAACAAAAAGAGAGAGTTGCACATACGAGTGTAATATAGGAATTTTTCATTTGATTTCCTCCCCTTGAGATATGCAGGGATTTTTTTCTTAAGCACATTTCGTTATTAGAACAAGTTTATTTTTTAATGTTTTTGGCGCTGTATACGCTCACTTACTTATAGCATGTCAAAAAGGAAAAAAAATTCCTACTCGCTTAAATTTAGTTCTGCTATTTAATACATATGTATGTATGTATGTATGTATGTTTGTATGTATGTATGTACATACCAACATTTTGGTGTTTTATTTTATATGAAAAAAGAACTGATCAAATACATTTAGGGAAACAACTACATGGCATTTGCTTTGCCGAATGGCAACATAATGACTGCGTAACCATTAGTTAAATACAAATTACAATGTATAAATACACATACATACTTAAATATATTTATGTATATGCACATATGTAGGTATATACTTACATACATACATGTATACTAATTTAAATGAAAAAATATTAATGTGCACTTTCCTGGTAAGGGGTTATAAGTATTAAATTAAAGCAAGAGATAAAATATTACATACATGTGTAATTACATATTAGCAAACACATATGTGCATACATACATGCATGTACATACAGGGACTTGCATGTGCTCATGTATTTATAATGCTAAAAGACAATAGTTTTTAAGAAATCTCCAAGAAGACGACATAATTATAGGGTTTTTGAACTTTTTCTATGTTATTTATAGCAATATTTGCCCAAAATATTAAAAAGAAGAACAAAATGCCATGAAACAGTCACGCATTTATAGGTCAAAGTGCTCTGCACTCAAATAAATTAAAAGCCAACAATGTTTTTTATTTTTTATTGGGTATTTTTTTTTATAAAAGTATTTTTTGTCTCTAAATGAGTTCATTCAATGAACTTTAGTGCAATAAATTTTAGTTCAACTAAAATAAAATAATTACTTATTACATATAAATATTTTTTTTTGTCTTCATGGTGTCATTCATTACACAGATATTTTTGGCCGTGTTTGTCTGGCTGAATTTATAGTGAAAAACAATGGATTTTATGTGAAATATTTTTTTTTGCTTTGAATGCAATTTATCAACAAAACGAAGATACGTTCTCGCATATCAATAAATCTAAAAAGGAAAAATATATTAAAGCAACCACTTGATTGGCAGAATTAATTTAGCTTTTGCCTAGAACTCTAATAAATCGATAGGTTCTAAAATAAAATCAGGCGTAACTCGATTTTCTTCTTACAGGAAGGAAGGAAGGAAAAAATAAATAAAATCAGTAAAAAGAGCCAGGTGCATTTGACATTTTTCTAACATCGTAAACAAAAAAAAAAAAAAAACGCTTTTTAATATGAAATCGAGTTACGCCCTTTTTATTTTAAACCATCGATATACAATACGCATAAAGTTTGTCAATGAAAAACTTTTGCACAATACATATAAACAAGTATGTAAATCTTTCGACGACTATCAACCATGTCACAGAATACCATTCCAATCGAAAATTATTTCAATTCCGTAAGTTGCTTCTTCAGAAAACAAAAATAAACGTAAATTTAGTTTGCTTTCAAACCACTTTTAAAATTTAATTTAATTTTCAACTACATAACTTAACTTGCAGAAAAGCCAAAAAAAAATTGCATACTTTTAGGAGCAACGAAAAAAAAAATAGTTTTACCATTAACTTTGCATGTTAATAAAAAACATAACATGAGCTTAACAATTAAAAACCATTTGAATTAAAGCCCCAAAGTTATAAAAAATTTAATCACTGAAAAATCCAAATATAAAATACGCGAAATTTGAAGACTGTAAATCGAAAATTATCGGAATATAAAAGCAAAGAGTTTAAAACCATTCCAATCGGAATGTGTGACATGTCTCAAGTCTATAAATGATAGAAGCCATCATCGATTGACATTATAAATTTATTAACAATTATTTTTGCTTTCTACGCCACTGTGCACCATTTGACTACTTCATCTTATAAATAATGACATTGAAATTTATTTATTGCATCACAAATACACATGTTTTACTAAAACTACAAATATTTATTCACTGAATTGTTAGTGCTTCTGTTTGTATCCACACGTGCAGCAGATTAGTTTACTTAAAAAGAAGACAAACTCATTATTTTTATACAAATTACCATTAATCGTATGGTTTCACGTTAGAAAAATTAGCAAATAAAAGTTTCATATGCGGTTGTGCCGAATCTTATATACCCTTCACTAAGTCATATACATACCGTACATAATATATGATACAATTTTCTTTTAATTTTGCTGATTCTCAATACACGAATGAACGTGTTAAGATGATCGATCGTCAGTCTCAAGACCCAATCCTTTAAATCTTGTGATTACTTTGGAAACCCGTTTCATGTAGAGACAGACGGACGGACATGACTTCCATATCTGCAAATTATTCCGAATATGTGTATGTACTTTATGTGTCTCATATAAATATTGTTGAAATTACACACGGAATGGCAAACCTATAAATATCAATACCATTTTTGTTGAATGGTATAACAATAAAAAAAATCAGCATGAACTTGAAAATACATATTTTGAAAATAGAAACAGGAACGATATCTGATTTAAGTCCCAGGATTGTAAATTGTATGTTTCCTCCGAACTTTTGCATTTATAAATTTTTTATTTGAAAACAAGGGCTTCCAAATTGGTGCCGTTGAATGAATATTCATTCTTCTACTTCTACTTAATCGATTCTATTGAAATTTTATATATTCAGTTTTCCGTTACAATACTAGATTATAATAGAAAATAAATAGATAGTGCCACGCCTATAAAAAAATTAATAATATTTTTTTGAATTTTGCTACTAAATCGTTTCTTAAGATACTTGGATTACACACTAAACTTACCTGAAAATTACAAGAATATGCTTAGAAAAGTGGGCAGTGCCACGCCCAAACGTAATTAATATATATTTTTATTTAAATAAATTTTGCGCACACACTAATTTTTTGAAGGAATGCAACATAACATTGAAAAAGAGATGGGGAAGGGAGAGTGGGTTGTTCTACGCCCTTGCAAAAATAAGTATAATTTTATTTTTACTTCGCAAAATGTTCTTTTGCATAAGTGTAACGAAAAATCTTTGTACGGGCATACAATCGGATTTTATACAGAAATTAACTCCACGTTCGCACACCACTGTCTTTTTGTCACATGGGGAGAACAATGATTCCATCCGCAGCTCCGCGATCCAACTCGATTCTCACATAAAAGAGATATTATACTCAGCGCGAGGTAAATTCAATGCTAGGTGGCCTTAAACCCTAGAAAAACGCAAAAGTATTTGTATGAAAATATATCTATTTGTATACAATTTTTGACAGTCCGTCTCAAGGCGAAATCACTTTACAAGTCGTGTTAATTCTACAACTAACACAACATTACAACAGGATTTGACATCTCAGCCCCTATGCTTCCATGCAAGAAAAAAGTAGCTCAGCTGTGTTAATAATAGCAGCTGTTACCTGAATTCGTCTTGGTACGAGTCGAAATTTTTTTTTTTTTTTTGATTTTAGACAGCTGATGATGACATAGGCTAATAAGGGCATCTAAAATTAAGTTTGCCTGCGCTCAGCTTTGCTTCGCACATCCAAGGCATATTGCTGCAAGATATACAAAAATGTGTACTAACAAATATGTTTTGACATCTGACAATAAACAAACGGTGAAAGTAGGTGAAAATAATAACCTGTAGTGTCAAGACCACATCGTATGAATTCGCCTTGCGTGCACCAGCCGAGCAAGCCACAATACAAAGCACAGATTATCCATATTTTAAACGAACAATCACTTCATTGTTGATTAAATATTCTAATATTTTAATAAAAGTGGGAGTTTATAAATATTTTTTTACATGTAATTTATTCATAAATTATTCTCATTTTTTGTTGCTGATTTTTAGTTTTTATTAAAGTCATAAATTCTACAGGCACAAGGTTGTATTTCTGTTTGTTTTTTTGTTTTCAAACCAAAAAGTAAGAAAAAGTATACTTGCATGTCTATAAATATATATACATAAGTATGTAGTATGTGTTTGCGTATATGAGTGTTGGTGTGTGCATAATTTAGCAAGTCTTATCATGCCATTTAATGTTTTTATTTTCCACTTATTGTGAATTTAACATGGTACATGGTTTTGCAAAAAAAAAAAAAATATGGAACTGAAATAAAAATAATAGAAATATAAATTATATTTAACTTTTTACGTGTCCAAACTGCAACATGCAAATATTTAGCCATTCATCTACATACTAAGACTTAGCTTCGAATATCTAATTTTATTTAAATGAAAATTTAGTAGAGTAGTAAATGTTTGATGGTTTTTTTCCTTCTATATATATTTTGTCATATACTTACATATTTTCTTTAAATCGCATTCGAACTAAGCTAAACATCATTGTCAAACGTTGTCACGTAGTGGAGTGACATATTGTTGAATCACGCTTAAATCAAAAACGAATCGTCTCAAAAAGGAAACAGATGTGGATTTTCTTTTACATGTTTCTCTTCTCTTTTCTTTTTTTTTAAGTTTTCATATAAAAAAAAAATTCAGGAAAGTTTTATTCGTTCGTATTTGTATTGATAGGAATTCAAGCTGAAACATGTGTCAGTACTACAAAATACTCGTACATGCATGTACATTAGGCTTGCCAGATCCAATTTGCCAAAAAGCTTGACATTGACCAAAAAAAAACTTGATTTTGAAAAAAAAACTTGACAAATAAATACACTCATACTATTGGTTTTTATTTAATTTTTTATTATTTTTTTTTCATAAAAATTATTATAATAAAAACAAAAATATCATAAAAAGTAAAAATAACAGAAACAATGTAAAAGAAACAAAAAACAATATAACAATAAAAATTCAGTCTTTATATATTTTAAAGAAAACTTAGGCGTTATTTAAAAAAAAATATAGGTACTATCTTAAGAAAAAAAATATATGTAGGTTCTATTTATTTTGCCACATATATTTCGTATTCTTAGATACAGAATTACTCTACCATCTGAGTAATGGGGTATATATCAGTGTTGGCACTTTTATTATAATTGTACATACCTAAAGAGAACTATATTTTTTAAATTATAATTGCACAGAAAAAAATATGTATCATATTAGTCCTTAGTTGTATTGATAGTAAAAATATGCTCTTTCGATGTGTTTTATAGAAATTTAAACTTACTTTTTTTAAGTATTATTACATATGTAGCTAGAATAAATTTGAAAAAAAAAATTACTTACAAAAAACATTGACAAATCACTTTTTCACTTGACACTTGACGCGCATTAAAAAACTTGACAATCAGGCCAAATCAGGCCTGTCTGGCAACCCTAATGTACATACATTGGTGTGTACTTATCTGTATATTGAAAATAAAAGCGATAAGAAAAACGATAATATCGACGCCACTGCGTGGGATTTTGGAAAAATATTTTGTAGTTTCTAAACGGGCAGTCCAATTCCAATGCAATTTCATGTGGCACTTCAGGCGGAGATACTGTACTTAAATTTACAGTTTACATAAAGTGGGCTACCTCGGGTTTATTACGAAAAAATAAAACCTATGGCAACCTTATATTTTAGATCTAATAAAAAAGATACCGTGCAAGTAGATTCACCTATCTAATACAAAATTTATAGGTTTCCCTTGAAGCGCCATGTCCACACATCAAACTGAAAAAATTTGGTCATTTCACATCCAACCATACCTGTGAGTTTTTTTCACTAACACTATCAAAAATAAAGTGAGTTTGAAGCGTCAGTTTGATGTGTGGCCATGGCGCTTTTCAGTTTATTATATATCCGACTAAACAATTTAACTTGCTCCACTGTTTTGCTAAGGAGCAATTAAAATCTGGCCAGACTTTTTTTTTTGTAGAAGGCTAAAAAGATTTTCAACTTTGTAACAAAAATAAAACAAAAATTAAAAACGCAACTCACTTACAATTTACACCAATTTAATGTAATATTTTTTTAAAAATGTACATATGAAAAGTATTAAGTATTAGTAATTACGTTTATTCGTAATAATAATAATATAAAAATATTTTTTTTTAAATTTTAATTTTCCCCGTTTTTCCACAAAAAAAAAATGCTTTAAATATTGTAAAAACATTTGCAATATAACCTGACCAATAATTATAGCAACTTACGTACAATAGAGCGCATCTTGAAAAAAATTTTTCCTCAAAATTTTGACAATTAAAGGTGCCAGAGTTTTTCAAAATGAACCAATAAATTTTTAGTGAAAATATCAATTTTAAGAATTTCCCGAAAATAATATCTGTAAATAAGAAAAATTACGGCAAGTATTTTTGAAAATCCCCTTTTTGGGATTTTTAAAAATTTCTTTGGGAATGTTTTTTTTATAATTTTTTTTTCAATTACCTGCACATTTCGAGAATTATTTTCCTGAGACCTTTAATGCCTGTTAAACAGTAAAATTATCTGTTGTATTAAAATATAAAATATAATTAAATTGAGTTTGAAAACCAATAAACGAGAATTACGAGCGCTAAGTACGGAACACAATGTTTCAGCTTAACTTAGTGTAGGTACCGAACTTTGCAAAACTTTTACGCAACTCATTTGTCGTTCACATTGCTCATTTTGATACATATGTACATTGCAACCAACACTGCAGTTTTTATATATTTGCAAGTAAATTAAATATTTAAAAAATTCTTGTAGCATTTTTGCTGATTAAATAATTTAAAAGAATTTTTAAAATTTTTGATATTTTAAGTTGAAAAAGTACATTTCATTTAAAGTGTTTCAAAAGGCTCCATGAAAAATGGCCCCAATGAAAAAGGGCCCCAAACTTAAAAATAAAAATATTAAAAATAGCCCCAAAAAAGGAAAAATGGCTCCAAAGTTTGTGTTGTTGTTTTCAATACAAAAGTTTGAGGCCATTTTTCATTGGGGCCATTTTTCATGGAGCCGTTTCAAAACAATCAAATGAATATCTTTAGTGCCTGTTCGCCGATATCGAAGAAGTTCTTTCTTTCGAGCAATTACATTTGAAACAAAAACAAATTCAAAAATTTTGTTTTTGTTTCAAATGTAATTGCTCGAAAGAAAGAACTTCTTCGATATCGGCGAACAGGCAGTTAGTCTGCAGTTAAAATTTTTTTTGAAAGTTTTAAAAAACTTTTATTAGAAAAGGTGTTCTTTAAAGACTCCTTTGTATCAAATTGATTTTCGCAGTCGTATACTTTTCCACCAAGTCACTCCCAAATATACAAAAATACGTCTGTATGTATGCACAAAATCTCATCCTTAGCCATTCCGTTTATTCCATTCATGAGCATACAATAAAGTAATTGGTACAAAAAAAAAACTCTCTTATTCCTTAATTTTGAAAATGATAATAAAACCAATTGAAAAAGCATTAAATCCTGACTGCCATTTTGCGGTTTCTCTACAATCTACAATCAAATATCTGATGGTTTGACAACAGCACAAAAAAAAACCTGTGACAGTTTCCTGATGGGTTATTATAAAATATAAAAAGATCTTTATTTCCTAAAGTATACACACACACTTACATAAGTACATATGTATGTATGTACACACATGTATGTACACAATATAATGTCACATTTATTTAATTTTGAGGTTTAAGTATTTTTTTTGGTGTTGAAAGTTTTTGATAAAATTTTTACTAAAAACAGTGTATGATTTTTGAATTTTTGCTAAATAAACACTAGACACAATATGCAATAAAAGATACATACATACATATATATTTATCTTAACAAAATATTTTTGTACAAAATATTCCAAAGTACACAAGTAAGTGTGTGTAAATGTATGTGTTTTACGGACAACGAACGGTTGCTATACGAACATCACAGTTTTCTATTCTATAAAAGCTGCTTAAAGTTTAGAATTATGTATTTATAAATTTTGTAATAAATTGTATGAAAAGAAATTTACCAGAAATTTTATGTTTTCATTAAAATTTCAACTGTCATATCGCGGTAACCAATTAGTGAATTATTTGTGAAATCTTTTGTATATAAATTATAATTATAAAATATTAATTTTAATAACCTGCGTACATTTGGGATTTTAATTTATAAACTAAATGTGAATAATAAGAGATTTTTAATTAACGCCCACTTTTATTGGCAAGAAAACAGGCGTGGTAAAAACCAGAAAACCCTCGGGTTATACATTTTCTACAATTTTACGAAATTTCAACTTATTATTTTTTTTTTAATAACGTCTAAGTTGTGAAGGAATATGCAAAGAGTTGTACACCAGGCAACATAATCTTTATTTTTTTTTTTGTATGTAAAATATTAAGATCTATGAAGAAGTATCCTTACAGATAAAAAATAAACTACAAAATAATTTTATAGTTTTAGCATTTAAGAACAAAATTATATTGCAAACAATTCTCTTTAAAACGCCATAACTCATTATTCAACGTTTGAGTTATTGAAATTAATATTTCCCCATATGATAGAACTGAAAACAAGTGTAGCATTATTTCCCTCTCCCTCGCATTAAGAATACATATTTCGTTTCTTCCTTGTGGATACAGTACAATACGCATAGAAGAAACTCGTTTATAAGAAAAACTCGGCTATAAGAAACACTTTTCCAGACACCATGTACATTTTCATATAACTACGTGCTAAATAATCCTAATATAAGAAACTCGCTTATAAGAAAAACTCTGCTATAAGAAACAAATTTTTATGAAAAATTACATTCCTTCCATAGAAAATTGTACGTGTATAAGAAAGTATTCTCACAATGAAATTTTTTCAATTTGGGGAAAAATAAAAATTTTTTGATTATATTTTACAATTTACATCTGTGAACACTGGTCCAAATGTCAAATAAAGTCGTTCATTTTTGTGAAATCAGCCTGCCTCGTTGTTTTTTTTTTGTACAAAATAATCATATCTATTCCAGAAAACGCGTCCAAGAAGTGCAAATTTACATGGAAACAAAAACAAAATTTCAAGAATTGTTTTTGCTTTTCATACATTTCTTAAATTAAATATACGCGAGAAATTTAACGCGTTTCTCTCTCTATTAAAAGCGGTAAAATTTATTTGATAAACAAAAACAAATTTTTTAAATGTATTCAATTTTGTTTTTGTTTTCCATGTAAATTTTCACTTCTTCGACGCGTTTTCTGGAATAGACACCAATGTGTATTAATTTTATTTCAAATATACATAGGTATATCTGCATAGGAAATTTTTTAAACTTTGTTGCTGCCGCATATAAGAAAATATCTTTCTTATATGCGTGTTCTCTTTATAAGAAAGCTCGCATATAAGAAACAAAATCTGTACATTTTCAGACTTTCTTATATGCGTATTGAAATGTATCGCAATTACTTACAGGAGGAATAGAAAAAGAAACAAAATTCCTCGGGAATTATTTTTCATAATTGGATGGTGTAACAAAGCACAAAAATGGGTGAGGAACCTTTACTCCCTCTAAAATGAATGGCTCATGTCCATCGATATCCTCTAACAAAATCAGTGCCTAGAAGCTTACCAAATTTTTTATTTTTATTTTTTTTTTTGTTATACAGTGTAATCTATTCTGTTTGGATGGATTATATAGTTTAATATGAGTTTTCAAAACTGTGCAGCTAAACTTCATATTTCCATTTACTAAACAAATAAATAATATAGAAACGGCGCACACACATACAACAAAATAAAAATGTACAAAAATGTTATAACAATTTTCCATTTAATTTCTTTGATAACCGCATCTGCCAAAAAAAGAAATACATAAAAAATTAGGTTAATAGAGTGTAAAAAACACAAAAAAAAAGAAAAATTATTAACAACAACATCAACAAAAATAGACAGAAGAAACTTCAAATGCAGAATAATAAAGAAAAGAGAAAACAACCAACCCACTTGTAAACCTGAAAATAGAAGAAACACAATGCAAAAATAATAACAACAATTTTCACAATAAAAAGCGACACTACAACAACAGAGAGGGCAAAAATAACAACAAGGAGTATGAGAGATTACAGTGTACATTATATGTAAAATTTACAAAAAAAATATTGCATACCATCAGGGTTGATTAATTTCAGGAGCAGTTGTTGTTGATCTATAATAATATACATCCTGTAAGAATTTAAAGGATCCAGCTATTCAAATTCAATTCAAATTCAAATCGTCTTTAGTATGTTTTTTATTTCGCTTATAAAATAATTAAAATGTTAATTAGGACGTTTTGCGTTTCATGTAACGATATAAACATCTTTGAATATTATTCTATTTAATCAACATTCAGTTATTGTTGTTATTGATTTCTCTAGCTGAAGTATTTGGGCAGTACGTAGTGAGTTCTACTCGCACACCAGAATTTATCAATACGATGAAAATTGTACAACTTTTCAAGACAGACAGTGTGTCACGAGGATTGACTACCAAATGATTGTCCCAAAGGCGATATAATAAAACTCAAAAAATCAAAAACGTGACTTGTATAAGTTCGAGAGCACATGTAATTATGGAAAATAATCTAAGCAATTAAATATCAAAAGTAAAAAAAGTTAAAAAGTACCAAAAGTAAATAAGTGCCAAAAGTACCAGCTTTTTCTTATTTAACTCTTCTCCAAACAGTATGTTCATGTATAAGAAATTAGTTCAGAAAAAAGAATCAATTTTTGTACCGGTTTTACCCCTTAAAAAGTTTCCTATATTATAATCTATATTGGCGAATTCATACAAGGTGGTATCGAGAGCATATGTGATTATTTTCACTCCTTGTATTATTGATCTCCTCAGATGTCAAAACATAATCTTTAAGTACAATTTTTTAACACTCCGGGCAGGCATTTATTAAGTCAAATTGGAGTGATTACTCTTGTATCAATATGGCTTGAGAAGGATCATATGGCGTCTGTCAACAAAATTTCATCCAAATCAAAACATTCAAACAGACTTTCTCATATATTTTAAAATTAGTAGAATATATTAGATATCTGCTAACAGGCTTTAATCAGACGAGACGTCCGTCCAGTTTTAGCTATCAGAAATCAGATCGTTGCTTCTGTACTTAAAACTAAAAACTTGACGCTTTATATAAATATAAACTTAAGGACTAAAACGACACAGTAAAAGATGTCGCGAGCAAAAATATGAATGCTCCGCTAATCTACAGAGTCCTTGAGTTGCATAAAGCTTAACGAAAAAAAACACTAAAAACAAATAAATTCATAAAGATAAAGTCGTTGAAAAAGGCAAAATAACTTGTAAGTTCATGCAAAAAAGAAAGAAAAAACAGCAATAAAAAAAATTAAATAAAGAAAAAGTTACAATTAAAATTTTGCCCTTTCGATAAACAACAATTTTTAAAGTTTGCTAATAATTTAAAAAACTCAAAAAATTTTTCATTACCACGAAATTACAAAAACTGTATGTAAAAATGGTCAGGATCACACGCCAACTTGAAAGTAGAGGGTCAAATATGTTGCATATTTTGTGAGTTATTGGTGCAACATACACATTTTGAAAGGGCCTAAACATTTTTTGGAATGTTACATACATACTTTTTAGAATAGAACACAAATATTTATTAACGTAATGTAGCGTATATGTACATGTGTATGTAACACTTTTGTTAGAAAAGAAAACGCCATAAGATAAATAAAAAACAAAAACTGTAAAACAGAAGACAACAACTTATTGCATTGAGTACACTTTTAACAAGAATTCTTTTATCTTATCTTAGAGTGTCTGTTTGTGTAGGTGTGTGTGTGCGTGCAAGCGTGTGTATGTTTAAGTGTGTGCATTTCTTTGTTAAGCTAAAGTAAAAAGGAAGTGTAAATAACGGAATTATGCACTTGTAAATATGTATGTAAATGCATATACATAAATGTATGTATGTACTTGCATATTTATGTATGTGTGTACTCGTACTACATATGTACATATGTAAGTATGCATGGATACGTTTTTTCAATCCCATATATTTTAGCATTAACGAATTTCATGTGCATGAAAATTTACACACACACACACACCTGCACTTAAATACTTTTATACACACGTGTACTTACCCTGTCGTCAAATGTGTAGCTAGCTACAAGAAAAGCTAACTTTTGAATTGATTTTTCTAGACTAACTATAAAGCTAACTACAATACAATGCAGAACGTAACCAAAATCAATTAGTAGGTTGAGTATATATATATATGTATGTATACATTGTATACTCTCATTTATAATTGAATATGGTAATTATTTCAAGTATTTCATAACTTCTTGCTGTCAATATTTAAGTGGTACCTTAGCTGAGTATGCGCGTAGACTGTTAATCCAATTACCTGTGGTTCAAGTCCCAGCACAGCACCGGTGAAAAAAATTTAAAGAAAAATTTATTATTTTAAATTTTATTTATTTTTTGCGGGTTAGCAATATCTAAATATATATTTCGTTGGTAGCCATACCAACTCATCAGTAGATGTTTTACCCTTTATGTTTAAAAAGTTTTAAAGCTCATCTATTTATACAAAAACTAACAAATATATTTTTGTGAATTACAAAGCATAAAAACAGCTTTCAAAATTGTTTAAACACATACAACAAATAATTTTCCATTATGAATGTGTTAACTTTTCTACACCTATACAATTAGACAACCGGTGGTTATTACAATATTACTATAAAACTACTGAATATAGAATTGAGAAAATAAAATAAAAATGAAATATATTTTTTTTTTATGTATACTAACTAACTACATTTAGATTTTTTAAAACTAACTTTAAAGTTAGCTACAAGTAGTGCAAAGAAAACTGATTACTTCCTAGGACATCGCAATGTTAAAAAAGTTAGTTTTTTCCATACATTAAAGTTAGTTTAAAGTTTGCTTTGTTTCCGACAGGGTATTTATGTATTCATGTATGTATGTATGTACATTCAAAAGTAATAATTGTATTCTCTTTTAATTACTATAAAATCTACTGTGACATACAAAGATCTTTCATTCATTTACAAGTATGTACACACCCACACGACACCAATCTGTTATTTGCATTTTTTAAGTTTTTTTTTAAAGCCGACACATAGAATCCGTCATGCGTTATACATCGCCTTTTTCAACTGACATCAACGTATCGACGACGGAGGAAGTTGGCACAATGAGTACTTTGTTGACGGATATTAAATGGGATGTTGTTGTCTATAGAAGTTATTTTTTATATAAAAATATTTGATTGAAGTGCACATTTATTATCTGATTAAATTAAAAATATATATGTAAGTATGTATTTGGTGTCACACAATACAAAGCAGTCAAAGTACTCAACGTACGTACTTTTGTACTACGCGTTAACGGATACGTAACAAATCTGGCACGCCGCTCATAAGAAAACATGTAGCGTAGCTGTCAGTTGAAAAATGCGGAGTATAACGAATGATTGATTATACGTGCCTCGGCCTTTATCTTCTTTCTATCTAAAATTTAATGTCTGTGTGTTTGAATGCTAAGGACTTCTAAGCCAGTGAATCAATCGCCCTTATTCTATTTGGCAGCGTCAATGTAACACAATATCGTTTAGTATCCCTTGTGTTAAATCGGTATTTTCAATGTCAACATTGAAAGTAATCGATTACTGTCAAGATAACTAGCCAGAAATGCTGCAGGGTCCAGTTTTGTAACGTTCCACATCCGTGTGCCTCTCCCTCTAGACGTCGAAGAGGGGTTCGTTCGCACTGTGATCCAGAAGGTAATGTATTGGTGATCGCATCCAGTGTAGTCTTCCAGTACTTTCCATCTTTCAACTCTTGCAGCCAGACTCTCGGAAACTAGTGTAATGTCCGGTATAGTGTCATCACATCCCGGTCTTCTGAAGGGTGTGGCGTTACCAGTGTTTGTCACAACCAGACCTAGCCTGGAGGCCATGTCCAAAATGCACCTTCCTCGTGTGTTCATTGTTGGAGCACGCCATTTGCCAGCCTTGGCGTTGAAATCCCCAGGGACTATAAAGGCTCCACCTATTTCACGAAGCAAACTTTCATTTCCAAAACACCTAGAGTTTCGGACAATGTTTTCGACACAACAGGCTGTGATAATTCAAAAATGAAACCGTTACCCACACTCAGCTGGTACGATTCTTGCGATAAAAATCGTAAAGTTGCTGCTAGTTTGATAGTGTCCGGAACAAAAGTTGGTTTAAACAAATTTTCTACTCAAACCAAATGTTTGTATTATATGAACCTCACAACAATCTCCAGGATATATTTAAATGCTTCTTTGTTCATCCGAAAACAACTTACGAAACCCAGGCCAGAGCAAGTCAATCAACGTCATTAATTTTTCTAATGTACATCAGTGAGACATTGTATTAATTGTTGTCGGACTATTTAAGTGATGAAGGCATAGCACTGGTCACTAAAAAACTGTTCCGACAGCGATTGATGATGTTCCAAGCTAATGTACACAACATCACCCTCCTTCGTCGGTTAGCAGAAACATCGGCGAAGTAAAACAATTAATAAAATGCCTGCTAATACAGCTTAACAAAATTAATGCGTCTACTTAATACCGGAGGCGCTTCAACTCTGCTATTAAAATTAACATAACGCGCAAAGCAGAGTTGTGAAAGAGTTAAGTCTTCTAAATTTTCAACATCTATCTTCTCTTCCCCATCCCTCTCCCAGAGTTCCGGCACAGTGCACTGCATACGTAGGGGTCATCCCCTGAGTGCTGGTCCTAATTAAAAAAAAAAAAAAAAAAAAACATTTTGCTTTAAATAGTATGTGTACAGATTAAAGATTTCCTAATTTATGTATGTATACAAACAAAGCAACATTTAGCCCCAACAGCTGTTCTCAGTTAACACGTATAGAACAATCGTGTGAACGGAATGCGGCAACTATTGCCACTAATTCGTTGTGCAATCAAATTTACATAGTATGTAAAATGTGGCAATCGTGACTGCAGAAATTTTGCTTAGGACAATTTCTTTATTGTGTCCAATTTCAGAGCAATAAAAATTGAGCTAAATTGGTGCATTGCGTCAACCGTATCCAACATTAATAAATAACACTGTGATAGTTTTTGACCCGAAAAAAATGAACTTCGATGAATCCTTTTCGAACTATTAGGGGGGAGTCCCCTGAGTGCGAAAGTACATTTGGAAGTGTCAGATTGGCTCCAGTTTTTGAGAAATCGGTATATATCCATTTTTCGTGGGTATGTATGCACATACAGTTTTAAGAGAAATACATCATATGTACATACATACATATCTACATACATACAAAAGTTATTATGGCATAATTTATTTAATAAATAAATAAACAAACATTGAATGGATTGAGTTTTTTGTCATATTTTTTAATGATATTCATACATACATACATATGTAAATACATACTTACATGCATACATTTGTACATACATACATACATACATACATACATATGTATAAATTCTTTTGAGTGCAAGTGTTGGTGCGAATCGTTAGCTTTTCGTATGTAAATTAACATCGTACACAAATGTTTTTGGAGGAAGTATTTGTTACTACTATGACGTTGTCCTATCTCGTATGTATTATATCTTCTTATTGATGTACATAAATACATACATACATACATAGTTAAAAATTACACATTTATACATACATATGTACACATTTCGGTTCTTTTGCAGCTCTGAGTGACATACTTATGTATGTATGTATGTAAGTATGTAAGTATGTATGTAGTTAATGGTGCCAAGTACCACTCTTATATGTATGACAAATGCTAAAAATAGTTTCTAGACAAGAATCAAAAGAGATAGTGCTTTTGCATGTACATACATACATACATATTTACATATATACATATGTATGTATGTATGGACATACACAGTTGATGACGATAGTGACAGAGACGGTGACGGTTACGAATAAGAAACGAAAGGCAAAAACAATATACATACATAACAATGAAATAATATGTATGTATGTATGTACTTACATATTTACATATGTATGTATGCATATATGTATGTATGTATTAAGGTGACCAACTATTTTTTATTCAAAAAGAGTACACTTTGCAAGTATTTCATAGGTGAAAAAAAAAGATGAAAAAACGATAAAAACTTTATTTTCTTTTAAAAACATATTTTTCGTCGGAGTGGATTTTTTTTGTTAAACGAGGATGTTCGTCTAATAATGTAGCCACATCCGAACAACTTTCATTTTGCATATTAAATTTGACTGTTAAGACGGCAGATAATGTTTTTACAGAAAGTTGCGACTTCTCACTGCTCCAATAATCATTCCCTAAAATAAAATGTGGTTTGTACATATGTATGTATTTATTGGTTATGCAAAAACAAAAAGCATAACGTAAACAAAAATATTCAAGATACCGGCCAAAAATGTAAGCAACTTTTGACAAGATTGCGCAGTTTACCATTTTTTGGAGATTATTTAACGGTCAAAACACAACCCTACAAAAACCATATTCCTTCTTGCGCAGACCTGATTATTAGACCATGGTTTTCTCTAACTTAAAATTAATTAAACAGAAAGGGAATTCCCATAAAACTTTTCCGTACATACTACGCATACGTCAAGGCTGTCAGGCATGCCGTAGCAGTGATGCCAACTCTGAAAACATCAAAAGTAATGTGCATGATGCAATAAACAAGATGGCAGCGCTACGAAAGCTTACTATTTTTGGCTCTACTTATTAGGTCGCTTCAAATGTCAAAGAGCTGTTTTTCTGGTTATATTTTTGACAGCTTAAGTTAGCTAGCCGTTACTTTTTCTCGTGCTGCCAAGTTCTTGTTTTCTCCTGCTGCCACCTTGTTTATTACATCATGCCACTGTGAGCCCATGGAAATAAGGTAAAAACGGGTAAAAATGAAAAAATGTTTTAGAAAAACAAATGAGTATAAAATTATACAAATGAGTACTTTCAGAGTACAGTATTTGAAAAGAGTACGGTTTGTGAAAAAAGAGTACAAAACTCAGTAAATGAGTATAGTTGGTCACCTTATATGTATGTACATATGCACATGCATAAGTAAATAATATACATATACATATATATACATACATACATATACATATGTATATAAATTTACATACATATGTACATGTGTACGAGTGTATGCTTGTGTGGATATGTTTGCATGTCGAATTGTTTGTGCGTGTGTGTAAAACTCGAAAGAGTGTACAAATGTTATATTATTAATTTACAGTTACACAACATGTGGGCTATTAGAGAAAAAACAAGACAATAAAGCAAAAGTAAAAAAAAATACATCATTTCACATAGTTGCCAGACTGTAGCTAAAGATAAAAGCTTGTCTACTTCGTACAAAATACAAAAGTTAACTTAGGGGCTGTGCACATATTACGTAACGCTCCAAGGAGAGGGTTAAAGATTTGTTACGGATTGGAAATTTTGCACAGAAAAATTATTAAAAAGCCGAACGGTGGGGGGGGGGGGGGGGGGGATTAAATTTCTCAGAAAACAGCTTTACGTAATATGTGCACAGCCCCTTACAACTGGAATGGAAAAAGACGGGGAAAACCTCGCATTACTTCGAAGAAGTTTCCAATTATTAAACCCATTGTAACGTTACACATCATGATTCCTTTCGTTCATAGAGTTCGAAAACGTTTAAAAAGATATAACAAAACTGTGAACAAAAGCAGTGGAAAAGTTGTGTAGAAAATCTACTATTTCTATAACGAATATGAATTTTGTAAAGGTCCTTGACCTTAATGTAAATCCACTTTCCGTGGCTAATCCAAACACGGCCAACCCTACTCGTCTTATAAATTCTGTTGCAGTTCCGGTACATAGAAAATTATTAAACACCCTCCATTTTAAGCTGCAACTCTTCTATAAAAGAAGTTTCAAGGTACTTAGCAGATGATTTATATACTCGTTTATACTTTGCTTTGCACCTACAGGTCTTTCCTGTTTAGAACTGTTGATGTAAGAAAAGTAGAAATCTGTTACACAGAGAAAACAGTGCCTAATAAATACCTAATAAAATAGATCAAAATTAATAAGATATCTTTATGGTTTTTTTTCAAGAAGGAAGTCTTATTATTTTAATAAGGAAAACCTTATTGAAAAAATCCATAAGAAATCTTATAGTTTATATTAGGTATTCTTATTGTTTTTTTTTCAATAAGGTTTTCTTCTTGATTTTATTAGGTATTCTTATTGTTTTTTTCAATAAGGAAACCACATAAAATCAAGAAGAAAACCTTATTGAAAAAAACAATAAGACGACCTAATGAAATCAAGAAGAAAACCTTATTGAAAAAAAAACAATAAGAATACCTAATAAAATCAATAAGAAATCCCTTTTATTTACAATTCATATGAAAACCTAATAGAATCAAGAAGTTTTTCTCTATGGATTGTTTTTTTGGTGCCAAAAATAACGGAAATTGGGTAAAAAAAAATTGTAAATAACAAATTTTCTTCTTGATTTTATGTGGTTTCCTTATTGAAAAAATTAATAAGATATACCACATAAAAACAATAAGGAATCTCTTCGAAAAAATCTTCGCTTCTTTCTGCTGGAATGCCCCTTAGCCACAAAGCGTTTCATAGAGAAAATCTTATTGATTCTATTAGGCAGTTTTGGCTCTGTGTAGTAAGAACCATATAGAATCGTTATCATATCCTCCTATTGAAGATAAATAATTCGTGTTTTAGATTAGTTACTTTGTTTCTGACCTGCTGGAAAAATCCGAGATTCTCATAAAATTGTCGCCCACATTGTCGTGCAAGAAATTTGTGGCCATTTGTTCGAAGATTTCGTCGACGATTTGCTTGAGCTGTCTTCAATATGTCTTCTACGATTTTCTATTGTCTCGTACCCGTCGTGTAAGATGTCTTGCAGACATGGCCAACGGGGAAAGTAAACTTTACAAAAAGGACTTTCTCAAACTATCTTTTCCTAATTGTTCTTCTAAAAATAACTATTTTAATAAATTACTTTTCCCTGAAAGTAGCCATTTCTAAAAAAAATTGCTTTTTCTGAAAGTTCTTATTTCTAAAAGTAGCTTTTCATCAAAAGTTGTTCTTGTTTTAAAAGTGACTGTAATGCAAAAAAAAAAAAAATTGTTTTTGTATAATGGACATTTTCCAATAAGTTCCATTCCATATAAAAAAGTATTTAGATCACGGTTTGTTCTGTACTTCTCCATTTGGGTACAATTTTGGACCCCTTTTAACTAACAACTAAGTTGAGTTGTCAATGTTACAACTCAACTCAACTATTTTGTTGCATTATGATTGACAACTAATTTTCGTTGTCTTCGTTAAGTTTTTGTCAACCTTAACAGACAACTATTAGATACATACATGCATATGTATGTATATTCAAAGTGTGTTGATA
Organism: Lypha dubia; assembly: GCA_947311025.1. NCBI lineage: Eukaryota > Metazoa > Arthropoda > Insecta > Diptera > Tachinidae > Lypha > Lypha dubia. Next base: position 127,360,912 of record OX371260.1, read on the forward strand.
ATATTTTTGGAAATTTTATATATGTAAATAAATTTATAAAAATGGATATATCCGTCGAAATGTATTTTTCGGAAGATTCAGAGGAAGAAAATGTGAATCTTCCGCGTATCCGTCGCAGTATTAGGAGTCGTAGTAACCCATTGGAATTACCAACAGCCAAGTAAGTGAATGCATTAAAAAAAGCAAAATAACCTATTCATATTTTTTTTTTAGATTCATTAGTTATTTTCGATTAAATAAAGAAGCCTTTATATATTTGCTGAATGAGATGAAGGGAAACTTTAAGCAATCAACACGAACTTCTGCCATTTCACCCGTCATAAAACTATGCGCTGCCCTTCGTTTTTTCGCGGATGGCAGTTATCAAAAGTGTGGGGGCAATGATTTTAACGTTGGTCTTGCCCAATCCACATTTTCCATCGTACTTGATGAAGTTTTAAATATTTTTGAACAACACATCTGTTCACAATGGATCAAAACAGCTTTTACTGCCAATGAGATCCAAAATTCAAAACTGGCAGTTTATAGTCGTACAGGGTTCCCAGGAGTAATGGGATTTGTTGACGGTACCCATGTTCGTATCTGCGCACCAAGAAAAGACATTCAGCATTTGTACCTTAACAGGAAAGGCTATTACAGCCTAAACGTTATGATTGTAAGTACCTTTTTTCAAATGTTTAAGGCATTTTTTATTGTTTTTTTTTTTGGTTTAGTTCACAGACTATAAGCAAAATGTTAGATTTGTTGATGCTAGATATCCTGGATCAAATCATGATTCCCATATCTGGAATGTAAGCTCATTAAAGCAATATCTTGAGCAGAATGTACAAACAAACACCTGGATTTTAGATAAGTTTTCAATTTTTGCTGATGGTGGCTTTTCATGTTTTAAATTATTTGTTGTAGGTGACGCAGGATATCCTCTTGGAAAAGTAATAATGACACCATTTCGAAATACGACTGAGGGTTCAAGTGAAATGAAATATAACAAAATTCATGCTAAAGCAAGGAACTCTGTTGAGAGAACTATTGGTGTGTTGAAAAGCAAGTTCAGGTGTTTGCTTTCTGCTCGTGGATTACACTATGCTCCGGATAAAGCAGTAAAAATAGTTAATGCGTGTTGTGCTTTGCACAATATATCGCAGCATTTCAAGGTTCCATTTACTGATCTTTTGAATACAGATGAACAGGAATCAATAACAGAACCAAACAATCCCTTAAGAAACGGCGAAGCAGAAGGAATAAGGAACAACATAATGCTTTCATTGCAATAAAATTGGTGTTTATTCAAAATATTATAACAAAAATAATAAATATATAAATTATTTTTTTTTAAATAAAACTATTTCATTATTTAACATATCAAACAGTAACAAAAAAAAAGGCAACAAAAACAATAATTCAATTCTTATCTATAAAATATCATACATCACTAAAAATATTCACAGTTTAAAATCACATTCATTTAAAAAAAAATTAAAAATTCAATTAAAATTAAAAAAAAAAAAATTCATTTTGAAAATATACATACTATGTATTTCTGATACATTATTTGTCCAGTTTTGCCAGTTTTGCTTGTGCTATTTTAATATTTAGTTCTCTAAGCACACTTTTTCTTTCTGCACTATTTTCCATCAGCTTCATTTTGTTTTTCTTTAACAAGTACGCTTTATATTGTGTGCTTTCAATCTTTTTTAGGGTCCGGAGAATTTCATTTTGTGTTTCTGCCTGCTTTTCAAGCAAAACTATTTTGGAATCCACTGCCTTAGTTTTTTTATTTTTGGGGACGGAGGTTGTAGCTTCAACAACTGGCGGCTCAGTGGGTGGCACAGTGGAGTTGCGTTCATGACTCACATTGGCAACATCTAATCCAAATGCACAACCGGAGGGATTAATGGATAAATTAACCTGAGTCAGATCACATACTCTTTCCTCTGTAGCCGTCAAAGTTATTCCTTGCGATGGCCCACCGCCGGTAGCCAGAAAATTCTCCTTGTTCTTAGCCAACTTTCTTTTTAAATTGGCCTTGTAGTGAATCCACACCTATAAAAACAAAAATAATTATTTATTTTCAGTTGTGTGAAAAGACATTTTACCCGTTGCCATTCTGTTCCCGTTCTTGAGGGTGGACCAAGGCTATTTAATTGAACAGCGAACTGATTCCAAGTTGCCTTGACATCCTGACGGCTTGACCCATAGTGCCCCTTGCCTCTTCCAATATCAGGATTCTCTTCTATTAAATCAACCAGGCGGTCAATTTGCTGTTTATTTGTAATTTTGCTGAAATTAATTTCGATATACATATAAATTAATATTGTACATATATTTTATGGAATTTATACAAACTTACATTGTTTTTTCCATTTTAAGTACTCGCAGGCAGAAACACAACTGATAAAAAGCAGTTGTCTCAGTTTGACAACTTATTCAACACAACTCTGAATAGTTGTAAATCATAATACTCGTAACAACTTAACGAAGACAACTTATTGAATAGCTGATTGAAAGTTGTGTTGAGTTGTAATTCATAATAAGAATTTGACAACTACAACTCAACTATCAATTCAGTTGTGAATCATAATAGGGGCATTAATTTCTTAAAAGTGCCAAAACACTTTTGAGTATTTTCTAAATTTAATTTTAATGAAGATTTTTCAGCAGGTAAAAAACCTACGAATGCTAAATCTTTTACTCCTTTTTCCTCAATAATTTAACAAATATTGTAAAAGTACCAAATATTCATCGGCTTATTTGTCGCTGTACTTATATTGAATTTTTTGTTTGTCGAAAAATATGTATGACGTGTTAGTCAGTCACACAGTCAGTAACGTTACTAATTTATATGAAAAAAATAATTAAAAACATATTTACTGTTAGGAATAAGACACGAATTACTGGTAAAGCTTCAGGAGCTTAGAAAAAATCTTTTATTTTCTATATCGATTAGAATTAATGCCATGCTTAATGATTAAAAAACTTCCGTACATTTAATTTATTACATCCATAAATATATTTTTATCTGGCAGCATAAACCTGTTTCATCTCATAATATTCCCTTTATCACAATTATACAGCATAACCTTAAAAGTTGTGACATTTGAACTAAATAGATAGAGTGAAATATAACACGCACATTAAGAAGAAAATGCAAAATTTAACATTAAAGGAGTACCTAATTTCCTTAAACACATGCGCACTTACTATAAATAAAATGTCACAAGATGACAGTCAATTAAAAAGGATATTTTCTCTTAAATAAATGACATTATTGCAAATATGAAAAGAGAGTAAGAAAAAAAAATTACAGCAATTCCATATGATAAATCATTTGAATAAGAAATTTTCACAAGAAAATGTATAAAATAATTTGAATTTTTCTTTTTGAAAAATTAAAAAAAAAAATTGCTAACACTTTTTAAAAAATAACACCACATTATGAGCTTTAATACAGTTTTCTATATGAAATGTCAACATATGAACTAATTTTGCTCTCTTAATGTTTTTTACTTTCTCTATTCAGTCGATGTGGGCTTCTTTCTGACAGTAACTGTCATTAAAGCATGTAGTGAAAAATTGTATGTATTTTTTTCTACTTGATACCAGCAACTAGTGGTCAAAGTAAAATGGAATAGAGTAGAAAATGAATTGAATAGAAATGAAAATTTCAAAAATAACAAACGTTGTATTTCATAGTTTATGGTGAATGAAAGCGGAAGAAAAGAAGTATAAAAATATTATAACGTTTAGAGACCAAAAAAAAAACCTAAGTACATATGTACACATGAATGCAAGTATGCACGTATGTATGTATGTGTGAAAGTGTTAGTGGATAACAGCTCTATTGAGAGTTTATTGTGCATAAAAAGTATACGTGAGTGTGTAATTGTTTAAATGAAGTTTGAGGCAAATAAAATGTCATAGTATACTTTGAGGCTGCAAATTGTTTAACAAACAACTAAAGTGAATTAAATAATTTTTCATGTATTTTTTTTAGGTTTAACTAAAATAAATAAAACAAAGAATTATTAAAACAGATTAATGAAATAGTTGGAGTAGCCAGAGAAGAAAAAACAAGATCATTGCAATATTCTGTCTTTAGTAAATTGTATGTACGTATGTATGTATGTTTAATTAAAATACTTTACGATAAAAGAAGAAGTCATTGCTAGCATTTTAATCAAGATTTATTTGGTTTTAATTTAATCAACAATTGCCTTTGATTTGTACTCTTGTCTCTTTAAAATTTATCTTAAATTATTACTTCATATATAAGTATGTATGTATGTATAGAGGTTGAGTTTTATTACTTTAATAGTGTTATTTTTATTCATTAGAAAAACGGTACAGCAGAAAAATGAAGGAGAGATAGAGAAAGAGAGAGAGAGAGAGTTTAATTAGTGTGGCTGCGTGCATTTATTCCCTGTTATCTGCTAAATGTCATACGTTTAATATAAATTTTTTCTTCTTTATATTTTACTTTTAATGTTTTGGTTGTTGTTTTTTTGCTATTTAATTTTTTTTAAGTATCAGGATGCATTTATCCCACACAAAGCGTGATAATACCAAGAGTGCATTTAAATTTCGATTAATCTATTTTTAGGCGCACAAATAAAGTGAATTTAATTGAGTTTACAGCGGTTAATTAACAAAAAAAAAAAATTTATAAAGACTGCATATTTTTGAGGGATTTTTTTCTATTTTAGTCTATTTTTAATTTTTAGAGTTTAGGGCAATTTTTCATGTAGCCGAACAATTCCGTTACGCTTTGGGAGAAGTATGAGACCCGTTGGGGGTGCGTTGCTGAATTGCCAGACCTTCTGTAAATTCTTCTTCCAATGTTACCAATATTTGTTTTCTTTAATATTTTTTTTGATTCCTTGATTACTTAACATTTTTAATATTTGTTTCGAATTGTATGCAATGCATCTGTAATTCTTGCTTTAACGGGCACTCTATTACGAGCATAATATTTGTGTTATAATTTTGAGCAAGAATGATTTAATACAACAGCAGAGGAGATAGATCACGTAAAATTATGTGGCTGTTCAATTAAATTATGAAAAAAAGTATTTTATATATATTATATTATTACGAATAAACTTATATTGATGTTGTACATATGAAAAGTAATATTATCAGGCTCAAGTTCAGTTTTTTATTGAATTAATGATAATTCAAATTATTAAGAGTTATTTTATGTTTGAAAATATTAATATATCCAATAAGTTTAGCAGATCGTATCAGTATACCGATTTCAAGTCCGCTACACTTCTCATCGTTCAATTGTCCATCTTTACAATTTTCGTAAAGTGGAAACTAATTGGGAAGAATATCAACTATTTAGCCAAGTTTCCAACAGAAATAGAATACGAGAATTATTTTGGTTAGTACGAAATTCCCCATCACTGGTTGGAAATTACTACGATAATAATCAATACAAACTCTTAGTCCGTTATCTTCAAAGTATTCTACTTTGTAATTTAACGTTTTGTTGTTTTCATTCTATATTAAGGAAATTCACATATTACTGTGACCCTTGTTATTAGGGTATGCAGCTCGTAATTATTATTCGAACTTATATTGATGTACATATGAAAACAAAAAGTATTCTGGATAATTTTCGATATTGTTGAAGGGGCAGAATAATTTTCCAACTTTTCAATACAAAATACAGTTTTTTCTATATCCTTTCCATTGGTATTTATCAAAGTCCGTTCTGTCACCAAAAAACAAATGAAAAAGTCTTGCATGGACAACAATCTTAAAAATTAACGATTTAAAAACTAATGCTAATTTGTCGAACTTTTTGGCGTAAAAACAACATCCAAAAGTGATTTTTATTGTAAATAAAAATGAAAATGGCAATAAACCTGTATTTTCGTATGAACACAATGTAGCGATAATTTATTGCGGCGCGGTTTTTCATACGATTTTGAAGTAAAAAACCTTAGTGCGGAACGGTCAAAGGTGCCATACGTGACGATTTTACGTCATTTTGACGATTTTTTAGAGCGAGTTTCTCAAAAAATCTATGCAATAGATTAAAAAAAATTAATTCGACTTTACACATGAATTGTAAGTTTACGAAAAACTATATATTAGTATATTCTATTAATATTTCTGTTTTGAAATAAAATATAAAACATATCAAATAAAAAATTATCGTTTTTTTTTAAAATATATTAACTGTTTTGACACAAAATCAGTTCAAATCTTGCTTTGAATTTTTAAATGAAAAATTGTTTTATTTTTCTTGTATAAAACAGTAGATTTTTGTGTGACGATTTTTTTACGTTTTTTTTTTTTAAATATTGACGATTTTGACGATTTTATTTCCAAAATTTTACGATTTTTCGGAAAATATTACTGACAGCCATGGGAACGGTATAAAATTAAAATCTATTTTATTTTAATTTTCTTATTCTGTCAATTTTTGACACTCTTTCTCTTCTTGATGTTGGCATATTTTTTGAATAATTGACGATGTTCACAACATTGAGTTTGAACACCATGTAACGATTCATACGATTTTGAAGTATGCATAAATAAATTAATAAAAATGTAAACAAACAATGACAAGTATTGCCGTCGCCGTCTTCCCTTGAATTATGTTTATTTTTCTCTCCCGCAACGAGAAATCGTACCGCACCGCAAACATTGTGTTCAGACTGGTTTTTGAAACGATCATAGAAGCAGACCTAAGCTTTCAGAAAAGAAAATTCGTGATGACCCTCTTAAAAAGCAGGGTCTTAGATATAAACGTATTTTTAGGCATTCATTTTATTGCCTCTTATTATTTCCATATCATCAGTAGACTTTGAATACATTTTGAAAGGCGATAAAACCTCTATTTATTTTTTAATTAAAATTGCTTTCAAAATAAATTAAATAATCTATCACATGAATTATATGGATTTTATTATTTGGTTAAATCGCCAATCATATTATTTATTTTTAACAAAATTGAGTTGATTAATTGTTAACTTTCAGACAAAAATAAAATATTTAGTTGCTATTTACGTACTACAGAAAATAACATTTACAATGCAAAAGGTCATATAGTCGTCTATTTTGATGCAGCATCAGCAGCAGCATTTACAAGCCCACAACAGTAGTGTGACTCCCATGATGTTAAAATAAATATAATACAACTCCTACAACAAAAGTACAGACATGCATAAGCACAACTATTTAAATTTTCCTAGTACATATTTAGGTTAATATAGAAAGGCCCTAACTTATTATATTCTTCAAATCACGTATTTAACATATTTCGATAGACAACTCTATTAGTTCAAGGCAATTCAAAAAAAGAGTTAAGGCCTTTCTGTGTTAAGCTAACGATATATATAAAGATATATACATATTTATATATGCTTGAATGTTGTTATTAAATTTCTTATAATACGAAACAAATTAAAATTTTAAATACTTTAAATAGAAAATTAAAGTTACAATTGATAAAAATTAATTCTCTCATTTTCCAGCATTTATAAAACAATTGTACTCAAACACATATAAGGTTTTCCGATAGCGATGATATGATTTTGATGTGACGTTTCGGCCTTTTGTAATACATATGTCCTGATCTGTCATTTGTTTTTCATTGTATTCCGTAGTGTTTACAATTTCATCATGGGGAGATTTACGCAAGAACAACGTTTACAAATTATTCAGTTTTATTATCAAAATAATCGTCCTCCAATTGCAACTTTTTGTGCGCTTTTGTCATTTTCTGGTCGTAATAATCATCCAAGTGTCCTCGCTAATTTTGAGCTTACATTTTCTTTAAATAATGTTCAAGTGCCAATAAGACAAAGAACCGCTCGAAGTAAAGGTTCAATTAGTCGTTACTTAAACATAATGCCACAGCCAAACAGCTATTTACGGTTATGGCAAAAATCAAAATTCAATTGGTTTTTATGGTTATGACTATGGCGTTATGGCAAGTCACCTATAACAAAATACATCGTTATTCATAAGTTTGGTTTGAGCAGCTGTTTTCTGTGGTTCTCTGGCATTATGGTTAAGTCACGACTAATTTAACCTTAATGCAAATATTGCTGCCGTTCAGGCAAGTGTTGCTGAAGATCGCAATTTGTCAATTCCCAGACGTTCTCAACAATTGGGACTGTCTCAAATCACAACCTGGCGGATTTTAAGAAAGGATTTGGGTTTGCATCCGTATAAAATTGTTCTCACTCAAGAATTGAAGCCATTGGACCACCGCAAACGGCTACGTGCCACACAGCAAATGCAACAATTGAATTATTGCGAGAAAAGTTTGGAGATTCGATTATTTCCTCCAAGAAGTTGTGATTTAACACCAATAGACTATTTCTTGGGGCGTTATTTAAAGTTATTGGTCTTTCGAAATAAACAGGACTCTCTTCAAGCTTTACAAGTCAATATTGAACGTGCCATTCATGACATACGACTTGATTTAGTGGAAAAAGTGCTCGAAAATTCTGTTCATCGAATTCGTTCTTGCAGAAGAAGTCGTGGAGGCCATTTGAATGACGTTTTCTTTATAACTTAATTGTATCGATTGTTCTTCACATTAAATAAAAAAACTTTTAAATTTCCTTAACAATAAGTGTGTGTGTGTTTTTTTTTAAGAAATTATATCACTCTTATTGGAAAACCTTTTGCATAGATTCACACTACTACGACAGATGAATTTCCTTTTGCATAAAAATACATTAATAATAAAACATTTTAGAGTATACTTTTTGGGTTTAATTATATTATGTATACGTCACTTGTTTATAATTTAGTCATGTAGAGTGGATAGTTTTGCAAAATATTAAAATTTATGTTTGGAAGTTTTTAAAATTTGGTAAAAGTGATTAATAAAACTTTTTTAAATTGTTGTCATATTGCTAGTACATACATACATACATTTCGATGGCTTACTAAAGGATATCCGGACATGGACTTCCTAACTTTGACAGTTGATAACGCCCATTTTGTTGAAACTACAGCTGTCAAAATTAGTTGTCTTTTATTCAGTTTGTTTTTTCGAAATCACCAAACTGATCCAGGAACTGAAGGTAAATGGCCGTAGACAACGACTTGTGCTCGTTGAATGGGTTCTGGTAAAGACGTTCTACATACATAGATACTTTTCGTTCTTTTTTTATCAACTTAAAAATAGCGAATCATATCAATTCGTCTGTATTTCTTTACTGTTCTATTTATAGACCGATTCTAAAAACAGTTTTCTTGATTAAACATGTTTGATTGCGATTTGGTCGTATGGAAATATGACTGACTGTCTGAAATACTGATTTATTTAAATAAATCTTTGAACGATGTTGTTAAGCCGATATTTACGCTTTAATCTATTTTAATATTATGTACTTTTCAATTAATTTTTTTTATATAAATATTTTTAAATATGTACATGCGTGGGGTTTTTTGTTTGCACTTCTGCCTGAACAAATTTATTATCTCGTTTTATTATTAAGTTTTTTATAAAATTGTTGTTGCTGTTCAACACCTACAACAATGCATGTGAATTATGTATTTAAATGAATTTAAGATGTAGTTAAGTTTTATGTTTACCATTTTTAAAAATATTTTGGTAAAAACCCCTTTCAAATTTTGTGGTAAAAGAAAGAAAGCAAGGAACTTCATTCAACAATTCAATTTAATTACTTTTGTGACAAACGAACACAAAGTGCTGCTGTGTTTTCGTTGTTTTAAACAATATTGATCATAAATGATTTGCAAACTTTTTAGGGTGCAAAATTTCTTAATGCATAGCACAGTGGGCACGAAGTTGTAGAAGCTATAAGCATTCTTTTAAAAAATATATTTAATACACTAAAATACATTAATTTCAATTTCACTTAATTTTTTTCAATTATTTCTAGAGTTTCAGATATTTTCGTGATTTAAAAAGTCTTTAATATAAACTTGAGTGTTAAAAATAAAAAATTCTGGAGGCCGAAAATCGGTCCATAGGTGGCACATAATCAATATTTTGGTGCAGCCATGTTGAATCGCCGATTTCTATTTTAATTCTCTGTGGGGACACAATTGCAAGTCTATGCTTTCAAATAAATTTTTTTTTCAAATTCCATTTCGGATTATCGAAAAAATAATTAATCGGATCAAACTGCCACTATACGCTTTAAAATAAACCCAAGTTGCTACCGGTTTTCCAAAAAGCAAGCAAACTTCTGAAACCAAATAATTTCGAAAATCGGTCAGTAAATAGCCGTGATATGCGATAAAAAATATTTTCTTGGGTGCTCCATGAAAAATGGTCCCAAACAAAAAAAAAAAAATATTAAAAATGGCACCAAAACAATTTTTTGTTGTTTTCATTGTAAAAATGTTGGTGCCGTGCCATTTTGGAGAAAATGAAAAATTACCGAAACAAAGAAAATTTACCCCAAAGTTCGTGTTGTTGTTTTTAATACAAAACTTTGGGGCCATTTTTAATTTTTGTTTTGGGCCATTTTTCTTGAAGCCTCTTTTTTGGGAGGGGGAAAACTTGCCCTGGTTTTTTAAAACTGCAAGCAAACCCGTTTAAAACAAAAAAGGAATTTTAAAGATCGGTTCATAAATCAAGGAGTTATACAAAAATCCATAATTTAGGATAACAAAATTTCTCCCGATTTTCCAACTGCACCCTGAATCATTTCGAAAAAAAATAGAAATTAGAAAATCGGTTCAAACATGAAAAGAACCAACTTGTTAATTTCTTTCTTTTCTTTTTGTTAGGATCAACACTGAGGTCATGGTACCTGCTTAGGCAGTGCATCATTGTGCCGCAACTAGAAAAATTAATTGTGCGAAGGAGAATAGAGGGAGAAATGTTTGTGGAAAGACCTCTGCGAGTAGTTTACTCTACATACGAACGGTTCGAATAAAGTACGAATTTTCGGATGGGCTCTTAATAAAAAGCGAGCTGTATGAAAAAATGCCGTGTTTTGGGAACAAGATCCCTGATTTCATTAGAATACATAACGTTGTAGAAGCGATAGAAGTCACACACGAATTGGTAAAAAGGTACTCAACAACAAAAAATCGTAATTGTTTTGTTGGCCAGTTCAAAATACATAAAAAAAATTTTAATTATTAAATCAAGTTTAATTTTTATAAAAATCTACTTAAAGAAGCAAAATAAAAAATTTATTCTATTTTTTTAATTATCTTAGAAAATTTAACGGCTTTTACTATTTAAATTAATTTTGTGTTGTTGTTGTTAATTTCTCTAGAGTATTTTGGTCTGAAGAAACCGCGTGCTTCAGTTGCCATTTGCTTTTTGTTTTTTTTCCCATTTTGTTTTTTATCCCCCTTTTTTTGGCTCATTTTCCCCATTAAAAATTTGCTGTTTGAAAGTGTCCGTGCATGCGTCCGTATGCCAACTACAGTAAATGTGTAAAAGTGTTTGTGTACATTACATTTGTAACTGTTTTTTGCTGTACTGGAGAGCCATTATGTTGAGTATGAGATCGTATGAGTAATCAGTTGGTTTTTTTTTTTGACGAGTTTCACACTAGATTTTCCAACTTCTTGTGTTCGTTTATGAAAATGATGCGTCAGTATTTATTTCGAGTTTCATTAAACATCTTGTCGAGAATAAAATATTTATTTATTTCTTATTTTTAGTTTTCTCCTAAAAATCTAAAAACTTTTCTTTTATACGAAACAAGACATTTGTGTGTGCGTGTATGTATGTATGTGTGCTTTTATTTAAAATAGTAAAAGTTCAATAAACTTGTTGTCAAGCGAAATTGAACAAGAGCTCCTCTAGAGTTTGCCAAGAAAAAAAACACACTGAAAATCATAAATAAGTTCTTTTAAGTGTTTAACTTTGCAATAAAATTTTAGTTTATTTTATAGTTTTTGTTTTTAAAGAAATTATAGTGAAAAACATAAAAGTAAATGTACAAATTTAATTTGAAAGTTAAATAAAAAGAATTATATGAATTTATTGCAATAAAAAAATTATGTATTTTTATGGGTGTGTGTGTGTGAGTGTTGTAAAATACTAATAAAAATGGTGGATGAACAAACATAAGATCATATGAAGAAGAAAAAAAGGAAAATATATGTATGTGTGCATGTATGTATGAAATTTTATCATTAAAATTAAAATAATTTAAAAAAAATCTGGGTATGGATTTAAAGAACTAATATTCTGAAGTATTATAAATCTGCTTTGCTGAATATCAAGCGAATCGAATCGAAGCGGGGAAACAAATGCATCTTTTACAACTCTCATTTCTGAAGTTTTAGAGTTTAAAATATTAAAGATGTGAAAATGGAAAATTAAATCTTATTTTATGTATTGAACGTTACCATGTGTTTGAAGGTGATCCAAATTTCCGCTGTTGTATATTGTGCTGCTCTGTTGGCGGTATTAACGTTCTAAAAATTTAAAGCAAAACCACATTAAAACAAGTTAAGACAAAGTAACGTTCAATACAAATTCATTAAATATTTTATATATTTATTTCATTCTTTTAATCAGTCTTAGGTCAAATAAAATCGAATAATAAAAAAACTTTTTATTAGAGTATTTCTAGAATTTTTAACATATTAATTAATTTTTAAAATTTTTGGAAAAAAATTTTATAAATTTTTTTTTATAATTTTAAGCCTTAAAGCTTAATGCTTAAGAACATAAACTCTAAATTAACTGTCAATTGCTACAGAGCAAATGACGATAAAATTTTTAAACTTGTGTAAATTTTCTTCTTGTGTTATTTTGTCAACGTAACGTTCAATACATTATTCTTTACTCTTTATATATCTTCCGATTTCAATTTAATAAACTAAAATAAACATGTTTGATATATATCCGGCAAACAAAAGAAAACCAGTTTTGTGTATTGAACGTTACCATTTTTTTTCAACATTTTTACATTTAATTACATTTAATACGGCTTATGTTTTTGATTATGATTTCACTAATATTAAGCTTTGAACTTTTGTAATAGTAACGTTCAACACATGTTGTATACATTTTAAACTATTTCGAATTACATATAACAAATTGATTTAATAATAATATAAAATATATATTTTTCAATAATTAGAAAAAACTTTGGGTAACGCTAGAGCCATTTCCTAGAGTACAAACCATGAAACAACTCTCATTCGCTTTAGACTAAAAGTTGATCTATTTACAAAATTTAAAGATCGTCTCTAATGAGTTTCAGATTTTCTCTATATCGCCTCTTTTTAAGATATTTGAAGAAAAGACATATCTAAGAATTTTGTCAAAGTAACACTCTAGACATTTTTGTTTGTCTCCAATGGATATCATAAATTTGTGTACTTGACAATAAACGTATCATTTTCAATTAATCTAATGTGCTGTGTGGATAATGCTGAAACAAGGATCTTGAATTTTCTGTCTTGAACGTTACACTTTTTCTCAACTACTGCTTATTTATTGTTATACCAAATCTATGCCATCAGGCCATAGAAACTTAACAGTGTTATTTAAGGAGATTGGGAACTCTCCTATTGTCGCACCATCTGACTGCCGCATGCATTAGAAATTGTGCGAGGATTAAGAACTTTCTTTATCATAATGTGAACATTATGATCTGTCATTTCACCGATTTTAGAGTCGCATGTGTAGAACTGTTAAACCGCGCTAAACTTAAAAGTTTTTGTATTAAAAAATGCCTTAAATTGTTTATGAAAAAATGTTGAAAAACATATGAAATGTTTCGGCAACATTTCAAATCAACATGCCAAATAATCTGAGCAGCTTTTATTTTGTACTGAAATCATCAAAAATAACTGACTGCCAAATATATTGTACTTAGACACCATTCACAATGGGAAACTTTACAAAGTCTGAAGCAGATTTTTTTTTAGTCACAACTTCATTCGTAGTTTATACGATAAGTTGGCTGCAAATTTATATATGATGATCAAACAAGGAAACATCAGAAATGTTAAAACGAAAAGAAACAAAATTTCAGAAAAAAAAACTAAACTTTCTGCGTCTAAGCAAAAAAAAAAAAAAATTAAAAAGAGAGTTAAAGAAACTTTATCAAAGTTATCTTTGCTTATCTAAAAGGCGTTTTACAAATGTTAAACCATGTAGCATACTTTTAGGCAGATTTATGAAAAAATTTTTACACACGAAATTTTCTGCATGAAAGAAATCAACGTTGCATAATAGATTTTACAAATCTGTTTAGAATACCAGATTTAATCCGGCCTGTGTTGTACTACTTGTGGCACCTGTGAGTCACATTATTGTACATTTAGGCATTTCTTACTCGCTTCATCTCTTTACATCGAATTCTCGGTGGCACAAAATTATCTATTTTGTATCCGAAGTTAAAGAGAATTATGTACTTCCATTTGTTCTTCTTTGATTTCACTACTGACACTATCAAACTGGGTTTCCATCAAATTGACATACTAGATTTAATTCTGCGTTTCAATTGGAGAAAAGACCCATTCATTTTCATTTAATTCCGGAATTTGCATGTCATATCAATAACTATTGAAAGTATGTATATTTTACATATCCTTAACACACAATTACTATACATCCCGGTACGTATTATTCTGTGGTTATGTGTGAGTATTTGTATGATAGTATATATACAACATCTTTAACAGTTACATGCATACATCGTGCTCGTACCCTTGATAAAGAAAGTATGTATGTAAAAAAATAAAATAAAGTGCAATTAAAAAAAATATTTGTAAGTTTTGAATTTGGCTCAATCGACTGACTATTTGGCCTTAAAAAAAAAGAATTGTACGCACTTCAACTGTTCTCGTAAAAACTGTAAAGATTATTTACTCATTCTGCTGGAGGGAAAATAATAGCTCAAGTATGTGGAGGCAACGGAGGATAAGTCACAGTTGCAGCAAATACTCAACGTACGAGTATGAGTTTGTAACAACTTGCAGCACGTTTGTAGTTTATATTTTTATTATTAAAGAAAAATATAATAGTTTGCATAACAGTTAACACAAAAATAAAGACAGAAGTTCAAAGGTCAAATGCACAAATTTGGGGTTTAAAAAAAAACCAATGTGAGTAACAAAGTACAGAAAAAGTACTTAAATCAATTCCAAACGGTGTCAAACTGGTTTTAGTATGGAAGTACGGATTATTCGATCCCAAATTAATTAATTGATAAAAGTGTTCGGCTTGGTTTAAGGGCGAAAATTAATGGCTTTGAATTGGATGCAAGAGTCCACGCCCAACATCATCATGCATCCCTTTGAAAGCCATACACAAAATTGTGTTTTGTTTTTAAATTTAAGCATTTAATGTTAGCGAAGTGTATCTGTTTTAAAAATCTTTTGATACATCCTTTCACTGCCACTATCTTTTATAAAGGAACAAATCACTTTGTGCTCAAATAAGCGCTCTACTGTTGTCAGTATCTGTTCCTTTCGACCGGATAAATGAGAAGTTCAAAATCACGTCACCAGTTTATGTTTTAATAGACGGGCGATTTTAAACGCCTTGCAGTCATGCAATTTTGATGCAAGAATTGCAAAGAGTTTGAAATAAAAACAAAAAAAAAAAAAAGAGATTGATAAAGATGCTGCCCAATTAAATCAGTAGTGCAGCAGACATGTTATATTGTATGACCATAAACAGGAAATAGAAAAACCATGTAAAAGAATTGACACTTGTATTAAATCATCCTTGTCGTTTGCTTGTATGCTGAATTTGGGACATTATGTATGGACATTATACATACTTGTATATGCCTGCATGTTTGTCTATGCTGGGTCCTGGTGTTTCTTTAAAAATGTAAAATTTAATTTTAAATTCAAGATTGAGATGTTTTTATTTTTTCCCCATTTTAATTATGGAGTAATAAAATTGTTTGCATTTATTTTTCGATTTCATTCCAGCCTCTGAAACAAAAAAAAAAAAAAAAAAAAATCCAGCGTAGCAGCAGCTTTAAAAACAACAGCCTATAAAATAGTGAATGCAGACACACTGACACAGACACACTGACAGATATATTTTGTGATGCCATACGAAACAATGCACCATTCACAGCAGCATCAGCATCAGCAGCAGCATCAGCATCAGCAGCAGCATCAACAACATCATCATCATCATCAAACATCCAGCACAGCTAACGGTATGTTTGACTCCTTAAGTTTACAGTTACGCGATGCTGAAACACGTCGTTCCGAAATCGAACGAGCACATCAAGTAAGTGGAACACATAAATACACATTATCACCTAAATTTTCTGCTTCAAGTTACTTGTGTAGTCCGACCCTCACTCGTCCACCAATCCCGCATCCCCTTTCTCTCACTCCATCACTGTCTTTGACATGCACTCTGCTCAGCTGTTTATAGTTTTCTTTAATTGCATTTAATGCAATTCAATTAAATTAATAAGAGATGCTGTTTTTTTTCGACTATTCTTGTTATAGTTGTTGTTTTTGTGTTGTTGTTGTCTGCATTTAATAACCGTTTTTGTATTACAACAGGAAACCTTGGCACAAATTCGTAATCTTAGCAGTTCTGGCGGTCGTCAAGATATTGAAGCCATTGAAAATTTACAATCTCGCGCTAGAGAACTAGAGAAAAAGGTTGGTTTGTTGGTTGCATGTTTCTTTCATCTTCTTCTTTATTATAATTGAACAAAAAAACACTATTTTATATTTAAACAAGTTTGTAGGCTGTTAATTTTTGTAAAAATAAAAAACATAAAAAAAAAATATTTAAATCCATTTCTTCTCTTTCATGTTTGTTTAGGCTGCATTGGAAAATGTGCGTTGTGAAGAATTACAAATTGAATTATCTGCTGCCATGAAAACTAAAACATCTCGTTCGAGTGGTGCAACGAGTGGTGCGGCACAGAATATTGCTTCGAGCGGCACAGCTACATCGGGTACCAGTACATCAGTTACCTGGGCGCCAACAATAGGCCACCATGACGACCAGGGTTTTGAAATTGACATCATAATGGCCAAAATAGAACAGGCACGTTTATCTCTAGCTAATGTATGTGATTTTCTTTGTGTGTTATTTTCTTCTTCTACTTCTTCATCGATAATCGACTCGATTTGCATCATTAGTGGCAGCACAATGCTTATTATCACAAAATCTCTCTCCTCACGTTAAAAAGATAAAAGCTTTCAAAAGATAGAAGAGAAATTTTTCTGGAAGAAAAAAGAAAACATTAAATTTTAGGGCATGGTTGGGCACAGTGTCTTGTTTGTTATTAAATTGTAAAAGACAGACATTGAATCTAACTAAAATAAAAGATTTAACTAAAATGAAAAAAAATATTTTCCAGCTCTGTAACAAAATAAAGAAAAATATACACGTTCTCTGCAAACAAAGACTTTGGAAGCTCATCTTCAAAAAAAAAGCTTCTAAATCGGTTTTTATTTCAATGAATGGATAAAACGAATTTATAACTTCCCAGCAAAAACAGAAATTACGAAACAATATACGTTGAATTACTTTGCTGAGCATTGAACTCGTTCCATTTTTTAAGGTACGATTATTGCTGTATTGTATGTCAATTATTTTACTAACTGGTCTACTGTGCAACTATTTTGTTACATTGTATTTCCAATAAAATCTTTTTCGGTCAGAGCAAAATATTATTAAGCCGGAAATTCTCTCTTAATTAGAATTGAAAAAAACTCTTCCTGTAAGTTGGGGCTTCATTGTAAGTTCTTAAGCTTTTTTAAGGAGCAGCAACGGTTGTTGCTTTCAAGATCTGTCTTTTTTGTCAGCAAGAATTAGAAAAAAATGATTATAGCTGCAACTAAGCACTCACTTCCTTCCTTCCTTCACTTCGTACATAAAAAGTTGGCAATTCACAATAGTGCACTCATTGTCGAACTCTCTTCATCAAATATTCGCCACTTCGAGTAAACTAAAGAGGCCACAAAAAAAGACTATGACCCCAATAATTCAAAACAACAAGTAACAGATTGAACAGATTGAAAAATTGAGACAACACTATGGGAGGCTGAAAACCCCATATAATTAAGAGACAGCTTGCCCGCCCGATTTCTATAAAAAGAATTGAAAGTCTAAGCTGCAAAAAAATCTTTTCAATAAAAAAAATTATATTTTTGAAAATCGGTTTATAAATGCAGGAGTTGTTCGATAATCAATATTTAAGGGGAACCATTGCCCCCTCCCCAAAAAATCCAAGCAAACTCTTTTGAACAAAAATATAGTTTTAAAATTCGTTTCACAAACATAAAAAATACCCACGAATTTTGTTAAGTCGCTTAAAACTTCTTCGAAAAATTACCGATCTCCCCTCATCAGGCACTCATACCGGCAGCAATAGCAAAATCAACAATGTCATCATATTTCTTGTCAAACAACATTTCAGTAGAGAAGACATAAATTTCATTAAAGGAACATGAGCATAAAACTCACTTGAAAACTTTTTTTTTTAAATCCATTTAATTGTAACAAATTAATTTTTAGGACAATCGAGTTTTGGCCGAGTTGGAAAATCCTCGGACATCAGCTGGTTACTCATCCATGCCCACAAGTTCCATATTGAATACAACAAATAGTGAATTTAAAACCATATCAAAATCAGGTAAATTTCCAGGTATTTAAATAAATTTTAATTGTTGGTCACTCATTTCTAAATTTTTAACAGAACTTGAAGAAGAACTGAATCGTTATAAGAGGGCAGTACTGGGCGGCAGTAGTGGAATGTCGAGTGGAGCGGTGGGCAGTAGTACCTACACCGGTTACTCCTCCGCTTTAACTTCTACCTTATCAAATGGTGGTGGTAGTGGCGGTGGTGCTGGTGGTGGTGGCAGCGGTACCGGTAATACCGGTGTGGTTTCAAGTCATACGGGTACTACATCAACCGGACATGGTCCGGGTTTAACATCCATATCGGCCTTGGTGCCAAATTCAATCGGTGGCATTTCCTCAAGTCTTAGTAGTCATGCAATAACGGCTGCATCTGCATATGGAACAGCCGGAAGTGGTGCTGGCACATCAGCCGTTGATAAGCTGTTGAGTGGAACAAGTGGAATCACTGGCATTCCACCATTGCCGGTAAATATTCATACGATGAAGTCTATGCCATCAGCATTAAGTCAGGTAAACTACAAGAATTCCTTTCGCATTTCAAACAAACAAAAGAAGCTTTTAGAAATTTTCAAACATACATTTAGAAAAATGATCACTTTTCAATCACAAAAAACTTCAATCATTTAGTTTTATTAAAAAAATGAGAAGAAAAATACGAGATTTGCATTATCTGGCCTTTATCTGTAAAATGTGCGAAAAATTTTAGTTGCCAAGCCTGTTAGGATGCAGTAAAATTTATCGAGCTTGAATGTGAGCCAGTAGTTTTCAATCAGCTTTTAAGGCTAAAATCCAAAGAAGTTGCTGGCTCTTTAAAAGTTTCCAACCAAAAATAAATCAGTTATTTTAACTGCTGGCGATCGCAAAAATAGGTCACTGGGCGGGATCGTAGTAGTTTTAAATTTTTTTAAAGAAAATTTAGTTCTTTATTGAAATCTGTTTTATGTATTTTTTTGTCACCCTGTAGCTCAACGTAAATTTCTACAGGGTGTTGAGTAATTTAAATTTTTCAAAGTTTTGCAAGGCAGACAGTAGTTTGACAGTTTCTGATCAATTATAAATTTGTTTTGCTATCGGTATAATTGTGCATCATTGTGCGCCAGTAGTCTGATCATATGATTCTGTGCAAACAAAGTGTATGCAAGCAAACAAGTAGACGATAGTGGTTATGGTAAAAGTTATAAGTTGTTCTTGTGTGTATATCAATTTAAGCGGTGAAGGTTGTTCAAGTTCGATAATGCTTACTGCAATCACGGGAATCCTAAAATTCACGCAAGAAGAGTAGTTGTAAAGGGCAACATACAAAATAAGACAACCGAGTAAGTTGCTTTAAGAAATGAGAGAGAGAGAAGACCACTTAATATCACCTAAGCACAGAAGTTCAGAGCGAAAGAACTAACTTCTGATAATAGCTTCAGATCAAAATCTGTCTCAAAATGTTTGCAATTAAATAAAATACGATAGAAGATCTAAGCAAATATTGCACAGTGGGGAATTTTGGTAAAAAAGACATGGAAATAAATCTTCCGATTCTAATGAAATTTTACACTGCAGAAAGTATTGAGTTAAAGTTCACACTTCTGAATCTGAGGGGCGGACCTTCAATACACCAAAGTGGCCTACGACAATCTGGTATTCTTGATCGGTTAAAAAATGGAATTTAGCAAGAAAATTATTCTATCCAAGAGCCGAAAAAGTATCAAACATTTATGGGGTTTCTCTTACGGCTTAGAATATGTTGCCTAAGTTCACTGTTGTGCTAATGGGCAAATCAAATTTGGCCCGATTGAGAAAAATTTCCTAGAAACTTGTTAAAAATATATGAACAGTTTAATTTCCCCGTATTTTAGAAAATTTTTTTTGCCTAAACATTTAACCAATATTTATAAATATTTCAAGGATAGTGAGTTCTATAAAGAATATCACAGACATTTATTTTTAAAACTTTGTTATTGAAGGTGCCATATTGTTTCAACTAGGAATACTTTATATAAATTTAAATTTGAGCGCTTGTTTTATGCTGAAAATAAAACATTAATGAAGCCACCTAGAGGCCTAGTACGCAATTGGAATTTTGGGATTTTTCGGAATTTCTTTGGGAATCGTGGGATTCACAGAAACTTTTTTTTTTCAAATATTTCCAAAAAAATCCTAAAATCCTGCTATTTGGACTTATAAAATTCTTGGGAAACTTATTATTGTTACATCAGCTTTCATCGAAGTGACAATTTTTAGCCGAAAATAATGACAAGACAAAATTTTGTAAAGAAAAGACGATAACTTGCGTGAATTTTGGTATACCGTTTAAAGAAAACCTAAAGCTTTCCTTTCGCTTTGTATTAAAAAACCACAACTAATTCTTTTCATTCTCATGTTGATACACTAAAATTAGTTTTAAGATCCATCATATCATAAGCTTATCATTAACAATAACATTAACATTAACATTAACATTAACATTAACATTAACATTAACATTAACATTAACATTAACATTAACATTAACATTAACATTAACATTAACATTAACATTAACATTAACATTAACATTAACATTAACATTAACATTAACATTAAAATTAACATTAACATTAACATTAACATTAACATTAACATTAACATTAACATTAACATTAACATTAACATTAACATTAACATTAACATTAACATTAACATTAACATTAACATTAACATTAACATTAACATTAACATTAACATTAACATTAACATTAACATTAACATTACCATTGACATTGATATAAAATAGCTAATATTCGTAATACTAACTAACATATAATGTTTTTTTTGCTCTCGTGCAGATTAGTTTCAAACATCCATGAATTTCATTTGTAAATTTTGTAAAAATTTTGATTTTCAGACTTGTATTGGAAAAAGGTGTTTGTTCGGTTTTTTTTTGGAAATGTTTGCTTAAATTAATTTAAATTTTACGCGATTTCTTTTAGAATCTTAAAACACTTTATTATTTTAACTTTTTGCACGTTTTGTTGTGTTTTATTAAAAATTTCTTTGTTATTCCCATTTGGCATTTTGTTTAAGGTTAATTAAAATATAATATTAATATTACGAAAATATTTTTCCGCTCAATTAATTGTATTTGGGAAAGCTGTGACTCGTTTCTGTGACAAATGTGAGATTTTCTAGCATCGAAAAGTTTATTATCATTCTGTGAAAAACAGGATGAGTGAGAAGGAAAATGTAAATTTTTGTATTTTTTTTATTTGGTTTGCAGTGTGGCTCATATAAAAGTCCGACTAATATTATATGAGTCATCCTATAAAAGATTGGGTGACAAGTATATTCTTACATTTTTTTTTCGTTGTGAGAACTTTTCACAAGTTACAGAAACGAGGCACCGGTACAGATTTACAGCATGCGATGTAGATCGGATACCGAATCGACACTCGAAAAAGATTCATTTCATTTCACAAGCTGTACTAACAGTTGTATTGATTATACTCATATGTGCTAAAGTCATAACTATTTAGACTAGATTCTCCATAAACTAACCCAAAAGAGAACGGAGAGAACCACTTATATGTCTGCCTCACTAGTAGTGCGTGCAATTTCTGCTATTTTTAATTGCTGAAAACTACTCATTACATTTGAACTTCAAAAGGTATACTTTTAGAAATTTTTTTTAGATAATTTATCACAGAGTTTCATATCCAGCTTTAAATTTTTAGTGGATTTAGTTGAAAAAAAAAAAATATCGCTCTGAAAGTAGTCTATAGCTACTTTTGAGTATTAAGTGTCAAAAAAGCAACATGTGATTTAATTATTATATTAATTCGACTGAAGATTTAATTAAAATATTAATTGATTTAATCAAAGTGTTTCTTAATTTAATTAAAACATTAATTGATTCAATTAAAATATTAATTGAAAATAATCTGATTTTTCATAAATTAGTAAAAACGTCTTTCTATACAGGCAGCTCAATTGGAAAGAAAATAGAAAAGTTTGTCAAACATAAATTCTTAAGAATATTACGCATAAATTAATGTATTTTTTTGCTTAAAATAAAAATATTTTTGGGATTTTTTTGATATATGATCGAACATTTAATACAAAAAAAAAAAAAAAAAAATGGAAATCGATTGAAAAACAGCTTAAATTGAAATAAAACCAATTGGGAAGTTTGTACAATGGTGGCTTTCTCGCTACATATGTGTATACTATTCCTTTACGAATATAATTACGCAGACCTCTAACGTATATTTTTCAACTCCATGAAAAATGGCAGAAATGAAAAATAGTCCACAACCATTAAGCACATGCATTAATTTTAATTTCTTAATATTTTTTATACTTATTTCTTTCCACTTAATTTCAGTTAACACTGAATTTTTGTTAATATCAGCATTTTAACTTTTAATCTTTTAGAATCATTTTTACATGTGTTCTTTTCAAGTGATTTCTAGCACAATTTTTAATCATATATTTTTTAAATCTTTAATTTTTCTATAATAAATAACATTAACAGTGTGCGTGTGCTTTCGCTTTTAATAACTATTGCTGTGCCTTTTTTTTTAAATATTTAATATTTGCATGTTGTCAAGATATTAAAGTTGCATTTAAGTACTTTCAATGACTTCGTTATAAATAAAATGATTATGGATTGTTGAAAAATTTTTCACGTTATTCTGAATAGAAAACTCAAAAGGCGTCATGAATAAAAATTATTTATTTATAGATTTTAAAATATTAGTATTAGTCACAATCATGTGCAAATGGTCTTGCAATAAAGTATTTGTAAAATGGTATAGAATATTGCAACACTTCCATATCAGAATACACAGAAATTGTGGAAATGCTATGATGCAAGATCACATGCACATGATTGTGAATAGAGTTGTGGTTAGGTTTAACTAATTGTGTAGCAATAAATTTATGTTTTACTAAATTAAATCAGAAGATTATTATTTCAAGAGGTTTCAATGAGAAGTTGTGCTTTTTGCATTAATTCTCTAAATTTGAGACCCACTAGTGTATTGAATTAAACTTTCAAAACATCTAAAAAGTGTTAAGATTTAAACGTCTTAAAGTTGGTTAATTAAAGCCTAACAGATTGAGCACACAATTATATGTTTTGTAATAATTTATTTCTTTTAACAAAATAAAATATTAAAATTATTTTAAGGGAAGTTATTATTTCATAATTCTTACATCTGAGGTACAAGACATGTTCAGAACTTTGTTGTTTATCAACGTGAGTAACATTTTTGTGGAACATTTTAGCACTGTAACTTTTCGCTGTACGGATCTGTTTGTTCTCTATTTTGAAAAGTGAAAAAAAAACTCTTTTGCAATAAGAAAAAGTTAAAATTGTAGGTCCTCTTAAACAATTTTTTTTTGTAGATGACAGTATTTTAGTTTAAAGCTTCGATATTTATTTTCGAAATACATATAATTTAATTAAAATTTATGACAACAAATGGTTTTTTTTTTAAATTTGTTAAATCTTATGTTAAAAAGCTCAGCTCACGCGAAGTATCAAAAGTTTTTGTTTTTATTGAATGTGAACGCATGAGGATACAAATTTTAAGTCTTCGAAATTAAGTTCGAAAAGTAGTTAGAAAATTTCCAATTTTCTTTCAAGTTTTAAAGTTTTGTTAAAAATATCTATTGTATGTTGAACGCTATCGGTCTTTCTCAAGTACGGCTGTTTCGTTAAATAAATTTATGCTGCTAGAGGACATTTTTTCGAAATCGTAAAATAGGAAGTAAATAAAATAGATAATACATAAAATAGTGATCTTTGCTATTTTTCTGGTTGCAAAGTGTATTGGTTTTAACTCTTACATATTTGGTTACGTATGATTGATACCTTTATTTAAATAATATATTACTCATACGTATCGTAAAACATTAACTACGCTGCTATTTTGTCATTCGAAATATGCCAAACTTTTCATTCAGTCATGCTGCTGCTGCATACTAAATGTGTGTAATATTTTTATTAACTTAAAAATCCACAAAAGTATGCTATACATTTGTCATTCTTGGCAATTGTTTTTTTTTTCTCAAATGTTGAGTTCTGTAGGCATGGAAGAGTTTTGAGATTAATTTTTTGTAAATGTCTTAACGCCTGTGTGTAATAATTTTTTTTAAATTTCTTTTTATAAAGCTTATTGCATGTGAAAACTTTTCTTTAATGGATCTCAACGCCAACTTTGTTCTATTACTGTTACTGTTTTGTATATGAGATTTGAAAGTTTGTGTTTTATTTAATTGACATTCGTAAAAATATCTCATCCATTTAAGTCGAAATCATAAGCTTTGTATTGTCATTTGAAGAAAGGCTTATCTTTATCATATTTATGCTGCTCTGAAACTGATTTTTCAAATCAACTAAATTTAATTATGTATTAAAAAAATAATTTGCAATCTACATTAGTTTTCATAAAATTTGTTTTAATTAATCTCCTACAAATACATAAATTCAGTATTAATCTTGCAAAATAAAAAAGATAAATACAAAAAGCCAAAGAAGCCACAAAAAGAATTAAAAAAGAATTTCAATTTGATTTCTCTTTTTTCCATTTGTTTTTTTATTTATATATTATATATAAATATATATGTGCTGTGATTTTGTTCTCTCTTTTTCTCTCTCTTTACTCTTTCACTCTCTCTTTGTAATTTTATTTACAAAATACCAAAAAAAAAAAAAAACATCGTGTATGCTTGGGCTGGAACCACAAATAATCTCGACTCGTTCGTTACCTTCTAAACTTTTTCTACTAAAAACTGTTGTAAACATTTAATATTTCTTGACAAACATCAAAATGTATTTTGTATATAAATATTAAACAAAATCATAATAACAAAAAAAAAATAATAACGAACTACAACAACAATACATTCAACTAAAATCATTTTTGTCCAATTTTTTTTTCTCTAAATGTATATAAACTTAAACTTAAAAACATCTATTTATTTATTTGTGTGTGTGTATTTGTCTATATTTATTATAAAAACAATTTATAATTACTTAACAACAAAATACCATTACCTTTTGTGTGTATGTGTGTGTATGCGTGTCTACTAAAAATCTTTATTACAATAATCACAAACACTGACTAAATATAAAATTTTAATAACAACAAAAAAAAAATTGCAAAAATCAATTGAACAATTTAATAATAATTTTTCCCACAAACAAAACAAAAACGAAAAAAATGTGTTAAAAATCCTTATTAATTCCTAAAAATATGCAACGTTTATTGTATGCTAATAAATATTTAAATGTATAATAATGATGATGATGATGATGATGATGAATAATTAATAGCGTGGCACAATACAACTATACAATTTACAGAGCACAACTATGCCTATACTCTCGCTGAACTCGCATAATATACCAACGGGCACCAGCAGTTATTCGGCTCTTGGCCTAAGTGGCACAGCCGGAGGTGTTGGCGTACCGCCATTGGGTGCAGCATTAAATCATCCCACCTTAGGTCTGGATACCAGCGCCCTGTTGGGTACTAGTGGCTTAACTGGTCTGGGCACCGGTTTGGCTGGTACAGCCTCCTTTTATGGTTTTGGGTCCAGTGTTGGTGGCCTTGGCGCAGGTTTGCCAAGCAGCTACGGTCCTCTTCCTCCCTCGTATCTTGATATTGGCTCAACTGTTTCATATCCATTCACATCGGCTGCCATACGTAATGCGACCAAAATGAAAATGTTAGATGAAATCGATATACCCCTGACGCGCTACGGCAATCGCAGTTCACCTTGCTCACCGATTCCACCCAGTACTTGGTGTCTAGATGAGTTTCCCGATAGTATGAGCGCATCAATGATGCACAGCCGTGGCGGCTTAGCTTTAGGACCAATGGACATGGATTGTAAGTACATTTGAAATTAATTACTAACCTGGTTTGCAAGCTTAAAGCTTTTCTGTTTTTTTTTTGTTTTTTTTTTATTCTTTAGCCCGCAATCACAATCTTAATGGTGTGAGTGAACCTCAAGTTGATATGTTGGACATACCAGGCAAAGGTCGTTGTTGTGTATTTATCGCCCGCTTTCCTTACGATCCTCCAGAGTAAGTATGTTTCAATTAAATAATTGTTAAAGAAATTGAATAGGGTTTCCAATAATTGCGGGTCGATGTACTTGAGGTTTTATACCAAAATGGACACAAAAGTTCCTCAGTGCGTTTGTTCTTCGACCGTTGACATCTACACAAGGTGGTCTCGCGCTAATTTGCCTTAAAAAATGCCTCGGTTGGATGCCACAAAAATGTACTGAAAAATGTATTTTAACATCTGAGGGAGGTCTAGAGCACTTTGTATGAATTCGCCGTGGCTTAGGTCATATTATTATGGTATATTTATACAAGGTATACTACCCCCAAATGGCCTCAAGAAATCCCTCCTTGAGATGTCAGAAAAATGCACTAATACATGTTTTAGTTTGACATCTGAAGGAGATCGCAAACACAGGTGGAGGAAGAATATCATCACCCGGTCTCCCGAGAACAGCTGGTGTCAATTCTTCTTGGTTGAAGTCGTGAAATTTTCACCAGATACTACAAAAAAAATAATAGTAAAAATTAAAGGGTGCCCAAATATTTAGTGTCACTTGAATGTTGTTGAGATTTCAACTTTGAAATTTACAACAACGAAAACAAAATTAAAAATTAACGGCTATTCGTCGATACTCGATGATACTAATGATGTTAAGTTATATCTTGTGGAAATTTTTAATGGGTGTCCAGTACTAAAAACTATAGGGTGTCCGAATATTGTTATGCTCATGATGAAGTTATATTTTAAATTATTGAGAATTGTTGGCATGGAGCAATATTACTGCATGATAAACTGATGATATAAGGAAAAGTCGGAATAAATTTTTTTTTTTTTTTTGGGAATAACTTTGAGTTTTCTTACTTTACTCTGAGCCCTCGATTTGTGAAGTAAGTCTTTGTGGTTAATTTGCGAAATTTTCTTACAGAGATGCTGAAGGAGAGTTGTCACTATGTGCGGGCGATTATCTATTAGTATGGACCAGTGGTGAACCACAAGGAGGCTATTTAGATGCCGAATTATTAGATGGTAGACGTGGCCTGGTGCCAGCTTCATTTGTCCAGCGTTTAATAGGTTTATTTCTTATACAAAAATACTTAAATTATAGAAAAAAGTGAATGCGATTTATTGATTGAATATTTTCTGCTTTGTACAGGTGATGATCTCTTGGAATTTCACCAAGCTGTTCTGTCCACCTTACGTGATGCCGAAGATGGTTCCATGCAATGCGATTCAACGTCATTACCCTCATTGCCACCGCACAATCCATTGCTCACACATACCCAAGAAGATTTAGCTAGATTAAGTGAATCACATACAGATTTAGAGCACGATCAAGATGATATTAGTGATAATGGTAAGAATGAAGTTAATTTAATTTTTTTTTTGCAATTTTTTATAAAGTTTTAATTTTTTTAATAAATTTTTTTTTTTTTACGTGAAGTTAACTCATTTTATTATAAAAGTAAGCATGATTTTTGTTTTTTGAGATTAAGATTTTTTAAGCTTGTTATATTTGAGAGAGAGAGAGAGAGCTGTATTTGTTGTAAAGTGTTGCCAAAAGGGCGAGTTTCCGCTAGAACTGGAGTTATTTTAATAGTAGAAGAAAAGGCTAGATTTTTGACTAAATATATGGTACCCTAGCTGCTATACAGATAAAACTTTCTTTGAACAGTTTTTTAAATAAAATGAAACTGATTTTGGCAACACAGATTTTTTTAAATTTTGTTTGCCATCGAATTTGTAAGTTATTAAAACCCTCTCTCTCTCTCTCTCTCTCTCTTACCAACAGTTCCAGCACCTAAGCATTTGACATTGGAGAGACAATTAAATAAAAGTGTTTTAATTGGCTGGTCACCCCCCGAACCCTGTGGCTATAATCTAATCGACAGCTATCATGTTTATGTCGATGGAGTGCTCAAAGTTACCGTTAAAGCAAATGAACGCACACGTGCTCTTATTGAGGGTGTTGACTCAAATAGGGTGAGTAAAATTTTGTTGTTAGACCAAAATGAGAATTTCATTAATTTAAATCGTGTTTTTTTTTTTTTTTTGCCCAATCAGCCTCATCGCATTAGTGTACGTAGTGTTGCACAAAATCGGCAACAATCTCGAGATGCTGCTTGTACCATGATAATTGGTCGCGACACTTCACATTTGGGTCCATCATCAGTACGTGCTACGCATATAACGTGTTCATCGGCTGTCATTACATGGCTGCCAGCTAATTCCAATCATCAGCATGTAGTTTGTGTAAATAATGTCGAAGTACGCACCGTAAAGCCGGGAGTCTATCGTCACACTATAACTGGTTTGGCTCCCAGTACTCAATACAGAGTAACTGTGAGAGCCAAACATTTGCGAGCACCTGGTGGTCATCCGACACCAGGTCGTCCGCAAGAAGAAGCGCCTGGAGCGTATGCTGATTTCCGTACCCTTACAAAAGGGTTGCCTGATCCTCCACAGGTTCGTGAATTGAATGAATTGATTAAAAATATATTCTAGTTTAATTTCTAATTCAATCAAAATGTTTGCTTAGGATATACAACTTGAGGCTGGTCCTCAGGATGGTACCATTCTTGTGACATGGCAGCCAGTTAATAGGCCCACTTCATCGGGGCCTATAACCGGCTATTCTGTGTACGCGGATGGTAAAAAGGTAACCGATATAAATTCACCTACCGGAGATCATGCGCTCATCGATATTGGTAAATTGGGTACATTCAATCCCAGGGCCGTAACTATACGTACTAAATCACGTGAAGCACAATCGGCCGACAGTGCACCCATATTAATACCAAGTAATAAATGCTTAATGGTTTTTGAACTCTTTATAAAAATTCATTTTTTCTTACAGATTCTGTTCGCAGCGCTGTAGGTAGAAGGGGACCAAATCAAATGGGCATGGGTATGGGCTCACATTTACCCCAGGGACCTCATGGTCCCATGGGTATGCAACAACAGCATATGATGGGTCATCAAGATCCCAATCAATATGATCCCAATCAAATGCAACAACAGCACCAGCAACAGCCAGGTATGCAGCAACAACCCGGCATGCAGCAGCAACAAACTGGACAACAGCAACAAGGTCAACAGGGCCAACAGGTATGTGTTAAAATAGTCAAACAACAAATATTACTAAATTAGAGAAGAAAAAAAATACATATAAAAAAATTATTAACATACATTTCTATACCAGTTCAAAATATTCAAGTCTATTTTTTTTGATTTTGGATTTTTGTTTCAAGTGTTCATTCAATAATACACTGTAAAATATTCTCTCTACTAACTTTCTCAAAAACAGTCTTTAACAAAAAAAAAAACAATACAAAAATTGTATATTCTGTTCACATTTCCTTACTAACTTACTCTCATTCTGGCAACTTCTTTGTACATAATATGAATACACTGAAAGAAAACACAACGTTTTTTGTTTCGTTCTTCTATCAATAATACTATCAAACTGACAATCAAGATACACAAAAAAGAAAAGAACACCTATCACTTCTTTCTATACAACAAATGTTTATTTATTTTGCTTGCACTTTTTTAAAACGAATTCTTAACGGTTTAAAGAAAAATCTATGAAAACCTCACAATTTATTTCTCTCAATGTTTCAGTTCAAAATGCAATCGTATTTTGTTTTGTTTTTTTTTTTTTTTTGTTTTTTTCATATAATTCACAACATTGCAAACTCTACTACTTTTTTCTCTTAAACTACTCTTACTACACTACTCTACTCTATTTTACTCTTTGCAAGTAACCTTTCGATTGTTTGTTACATGTTAAATCAAGAGGCAATAAAAATCCAAAAAAGCTTTAAAAAATTTTCAAGCAACTGTGATATTGAACAAAAAGAGCAATTTTAAGTTTAAACATAAAGCTTTATTACATTGTGCTGCTTAATTCTTTAACACAAGAATACTAATGTTCTTCATTAAAAAAAAAATAGTTGCCCTTATTCTATTTGGCAGCGTCAATGTAACACAACATCGTTTTGTATCCCTTGTGTTAAGTCGGTATTTTTAATGTCAACATTGAAAGTAATCGCTTACTGTCAACATATATTTTGTATTTTTTAAAAAAAATGTGACGGCGACGTGGCATTATATTGACTCTGATTTTGTCGTCAGTGTTTTTGGCGTTGACGAAGATTTGTTTCGTTTTATTTTTTACTTTTTTACAAAATATAATAAAGAAATGGAAAAGGAAAAAATCAAAATTACAAATCCAAACCAATTTGAAAAATTAGTTGAGGAAATGGAAAAAAATCCCGATCTTTTGCAAGAGGATTTCGCAGGGGCACTGTTCCAAATAATTTTAAGGAACTGTGGGAAAATATTTCAACAGTATTAAATGCCATCTAGAGTTTCAGACAGAATCTTCGACACGACAGGTTGTGATAATCCCAAATTGAAATCATTTCCCACACTCAGCTGGTACGATCCTTGGATAAAAATCGTAAAGTTGCTGCCAAATTGATGGTGCTCGGAACATATGTCGATCTAGCCCCGCAGACGTTTAAATGCTGCTTTGTTCAGCCGAAAATAACCTTCAAATCTTCTAAATAAACCAAACCGAAAATGTATTACTTCCAATTAGAGGAGTTTGAATTTATCACTTACTTTTCATCAGGCAATTTAAAAATGTTTGATTTTTGCCTGAGAAGTCTTCTTTGCTCTATTAAATTATTTTTTTCTTCATTATTACAATTAGAATTAGGACCAGGAAGAAAAACATTTTACTTCAATATATTTATTTATTTTTCCACCAAAACTTTTAACAAAAATTGCAAACAGAATAAATCAGCTGTTTCAAGTATTAGATATGTGTGTCAAAATTATCGTTAAATAGTCAACATCATCTCAAGACTGTAAGGGAATATCAAAATAGTGTTGACGTGATGTTGATGTTGAGTAAACGTGATATTGACACAAAATTGATGACGATGTTGACGCTGCCAAATAGAATAAGGGTGAGTAATTTTTAATTATTCTGGTTTAAGTCACATACAAGTTCTTAACAACAGATTTTTTCATATTAATGGTTTACAAATTCGCTCTTCTGTTTCCTTTCCTACTTTCTTATTACAAATGATTAGCAGGCCTGCAGTTCTTACGCGATTCTTACCGCGAACTCGATTTCTTGCTTATTATATCAAATAAACAATAAAATATTGCATACTTTTAGGAGCGCCAGTAAAATAAGCTTTGCTTTAAGAAAGCTTTATGTGCGCTTTGCTAGTAAAAACAATTTAAATTTTAGAATACAAAATAAACAGAATGCAAAGGCTGTAAATTAAAAACGAGCAAATTTTACATTATTCCGATCGCAATGAAAAAAGTATTAAATTTGCAATTTTTTGGAATTATTAAATTAAACTTAAAAAAATATCACAATGTAAAAATGAAAATGTTAAGGAACTTCTTTTTGGATTTTTTGTCGGCCTGTTAAATCCTGTTTTTCTCTCTAAATACTATCTCTGCCTCTCTCTTTCTCTACTGCTGTGCTGACTATCTTCTCCTTCCACTTCGTTTTTATAATATACAAAAGCCGAAAATAGAAATCCCACCTACACAGAACAAAATTAATTGTTAAAACAAAACAAAAAAAAAAAAAAAAAAAAGATTGTCGTTTTGAAAAGCACTTATCAAAATCTAAAATAAACCATGTATTTAGTTTCAAGATTTTTAAATAAATCACTTTTTAATTAATCACATTACGTTGTTATTTGTTTAAATCCAAAATAAATTCCCCGTTTTTTGAAATGTATGTTTGTGAGTTTCCCATACTGAAATTGAAATTGCTTGAATTTTTCTTTACTGTTTTGAAATTAATTTAACGAAAATTAAATTAATATTGTTGGCATGTTAATGATTGAACGATGCAAAAAAATGTAAAAAAAATCTGTTAAAACGATTGAAATTAGCTAAACAAATTAATTTACTTAAACTTTTTACGTAACTTTGAAAATAATTATGAAAAACAAAATAAAATACCATAAAACATCATCATTTTGCAAAACAAAAAAAAAAAAAAATTCTAAATAAAACATACAAATTCCCCTCCCCAAATCATCTGTAAACGCAGGCCGAGGGAAGTTCCGGTGTATTAGGAGGCCTTTTCGGTGGCCTCTTTTCAAAACAAACACCTCAAACTCAAACTCAGAATCAAGCGAATCAAAATATTAACGTAAGTCTATAACTCATTACATAACTCTAAATACTACTACTACTACTTGCTACTACTACTACTACTATACTAAATACATATTAACTTACACACTTACAAAGTATTACTTAATACCATTTACTAGTCAGTTATACAATTATATTTTATATTAAATTGTGTTTGACCAATAATTATATTTAGAGAAACAGAAAATATATACATACAAATATGCATACTTATCTATATAATTTTTTTATTTGTTAATTTACATTTTTTTTTTTAATTAATGCTTGCCATACTTATATAAATATTACTATAACAAAATAATTTATTTAAATATTTCTATTCAGTTTGAGGTTAAATTAAATCTTGCAGATAGTTTGAATTTTCTTTAAATTAGAATTTTTTAGCCAAATTATTAGGTTTATATTTTAGAATAAAATTTGATTAGTTCTAAGTAATAAAAAAAATTTAAGTTTAGTCTTAGATTTTGTGTTAATTTTATCTAACGAAAATTTGAATTTGAAAAAGTCATGATATCCAGGTGTAATCTAGGTATACACACACACACATGCATACATACTCAAACACTCATGTGAAAATACTACATAGAATTCAAACATTACTCATGCTATCATATTGTAAAAAATAAACATTCACAATAAGACATTTACCGTTAAACACTGGAACAAAAAAACAAAGAATAAAATCAACACTTAAAAAAATTACCGTAGAACAGAAAAATAAACTCTGTAACATAAACCAAATACTACTTAGCTGTCTGTGCCTCTCTCTATTACATTTTCGTTTCACTTTTCATTTCATTTTCTTAAGTTTTGCCTTTAAACTTAACTTAACCTAACTTTTCATTTTTCTTTTACGTTTTGTTCTTGATTCAGTTTCAAAATCATAAAAGTAAATTATTTTCGCTTTGTTTTATTTCAAATAAAAACTAAACATTTTCATTTCTTACAAAGAAATTTAGGGCTCCAATGAAAAGTGGCCCCAATCAACAAAAATTAAAATTGGCCTTAAAGTTTTGTATTGAAAAAAAACAAGTTATTTTTAAATTATGCAAATTTTTATTAAAAAATTTGAGGATGATTTGGCAAAAAGAAAAATGGCCCCAAAACTTGAAATAATGGCCCCGAAATAAACAATTTCAAATAAAAAAAGGCCCCAAAAAATTAGGAAAAATGCCCTGAAAGTTTGTGTTGTTGAATTCAATACAAAACTTTATAAAATATTAAGTTTAAGAAATAGGACTAAACCAAAAATTAATATTGGCACTTCTTACTAAGGATTCCTTGAACCCGGTCTAAGGACGGCTACGCTGGGACATCTATAATAAACAGTTTTTAATTATTTTTTTTGTTTTGGGCCATTTTTCATTGAACCGAAATTTATACCAGTTGATTCAGAAAAATAGTCATTTTATACAGTATTTCAATTTATATTGAAAGCAAAAAAAAAATAAAGAAATATTCCACTAACAAGACAATAAATAGTCATTGAACAAAAAGAAAACTTACAAAATTTATATTGCTTTAATCAAAATTTTTCCAAAAACTTTATTCGGGTTTGAACCAATTAAATTGTTACGACAAAAAAAGGGTTACCCACCGGGCCAACAGCAGCAACGTATGATGCGGCCGCCAGGTGCTCAGGGTATGCAGCAACAGCAACAACCATATGGACCTCAAGGCCCCATGGGTCCACAACAGCGTTTCCCCGGCCAAAGAGGTCCTGCCCCTCCGGGTCAAATGCAACCGGGTGGACCCATGCAACAGGGTATGATGCCCGGTCAAATGCAGCCCGGCATGCAACCTGGTGGCATGCAACAGCCAATGCAAGGTGCTATGGGCCTTAGGGGTCCAATGAATCAGCAACAGCAGCAGCAGCAGCAAATGCAACAGCAGCAACAAATGCAACCAGGTCAAATGATGCCCGGCCAACAGGGCCTCACCCCTCAGCAGCAGCAGCAGCAACAGCAGCAACAAATGGCAGCGGCCGCTCAGAAAAAGCCCCGTTATTTTGTTGCCATGTTCGACTATGATCCCAGCACAATGAGTCCAAATCCAGATGGATGCGACGAAGAGCTGCCATTCCAAGAAGGTGATACTATTAAGGTAAGTCGGCAAATCAGTAACACAAACACAAACGGAGTGTAGAACATTCTTAACGTTTTTTTTTTTTTTTTTTTTTTTTGGTTTTTTGTAACAAAACCCAATTGGCCAGTTTCGAAAACTTTTTGTAGTTTTTGCGTTAGGACTATTAATTAATGGGGCTTGTTAAAAATTTAATTTTAAAGAAAGACAAAAAATTATAAAAAGAATATAAATTACTTTTAAAATGGCATAGGCCGTCGTAATTATCTATTTGCAAAAAGTTATTAAATTTATTTACTATTTTTGTTACAAGAGAGTGCTGCTGCATTTCTATATAATATAAATTCCAAACAACCAGTTTAACAATATGGCAACGCTAAATTGACCATAAAGTTGGAGGTCCATACCACGCATTTCACGCGCTTACACGTCGTACGCGGCTGTCAAAAAAGTAGAATCAGTGTAATTGTATGTGATAAATTACACAGCACAACGCGTAGAACGCTTAAACGCGTACGACGCGTAAAGTAGGTTTACTTTCTACTTTTGTACGCCTTGCTCGCGCCATGATAAAATGACAGCTGTTTTTGATAGCCAAGGATGACAAATTATATTATACTTTCAATGTATCGAAAAATATGTTTGTTTCGTGGATTAATTTCTTCTATTTTTTTTACTAATAATAATATTTTTTTATGAAAATATTTACACCACAGCTGATCAAAACAAAACAATTACAGCGTAAAAAGCGTTGCATATAACTTGAATTTAAATATGCGTATGAAGCTTGAAACGTGTCAAATGCGCAACGCGTAAAACGTGTGGTATGAACCTCCAGCTTAAAGGCGAATTAAGGCCGTTGTTGCCACTGGTTTTTTTTACATATTTTTTGCTCTCTCGTATTAAAAGAACGAAACAAGATGAGAAAAATGGCATTTTAAAAGATCATCCTGCAGGAGCACTCTTTAACAATTTTCTACTATAATAATTATTAGCATTACAATAATGGAATGACTGATTGTTTTAATTTCATATATATAATAAATATATACATATATAATTTAAATAAATATTCGTATGTAGTTGGTCGGCTAAATAAATAAAAAGTAAAAAGTCTGTTTGTAAAACCCCGTTTTGAAAATAATCACCAAAAAGGTAAGAAGATTCTAGTCAACAACATAATAAATAACGAAAAAACACCAAAACAACAACAAAATCGACTGAAAACCTTGTGAGAGAATTTACAAAACTAAAAATTGTTTGAACCCGCTTTAATTGTTACAATTAATTGTTTAATTAAATCTATAATGCTTAAAATTGGTTAATTCAATGTGAAAAATAACATTATGATCGGTTAGCTTAACATTATTGAAATCATTAAACGAATTAGATTTTTCTCCTCATTATTATTATTGTTATTATAATTATTCAACATCCTTCACCCATTCATTTAAAAATAATGTTAATTTCCCTAGAATAGTGCTTAAATAAATATTTAATTAATTCAATTAAGTATCAGAGTGCATAATTAGTTTAGAGTTTAAATGTATTTAATTTGTTTTATTTTTGTTGATCATTTAATTACAATTATATGTATGATATCGTATATATTAATTAATGTTTTTCATTGTTATTGAATTATTTTTTAAAATTTAATTAACTTAAAGTTCAAAGTAGAATCTGTTTATTTTTTGCAATACAGGAAAAACAAATTATCATTATTATTAAATTATTTCCTTTCGTTTGTGTGTGTTTCTATTTGACAGGTTTATGGTGATCAAGATGCCGATGGTTTTTATTGGGGCGAACTTCGTGGTCGTCGTGGCTATGTACCACACAATATGGTAACCGAGGTTGATGACGGCACAGGTCAAATGGGTGGCGGTCAAATGGGAGGCGGTCAAATGGGCGGCGGTCAAATGGGTGGCGGTCAAATGGGCGGCGGTCAGATGCCACAACAGCCAGGCGGCGGCACGGGCCAAGTTATGCCCGGCCAAGTTGGCACTCAACAAAGTATGCGCAATGTTAGTCGTGATCGTTGGGGAGATATTTATGCAAATATGCCCGTTAAGCGTATGATTGCCCTGTATGATTATGATCCACAAGAACTAAGTCCTAATGTGGATGCCGAAGTAAGTAACTTGTTTTTTTTTTTTTATTCTAACACACAGCATATAAATGAAAATATTTGATATTTAATCAGCGTAAAATGGCCAGTGCCAGAAGTGGTGGTGGTGGTCTCTTTGGGGGCATTTTTGACAATATAATGCCCAGTTTTTCACAAGACACAACTACTACTCCACGTTGGGTGAGCACGCAAGTGATTTTTAGTGTAGAACATTTGAGTATTTATGGCTAAAGTCTTTTTGTATTTAAGTAGCTCTCCTTCTTCCTCAAAGAGTTAATTATTAAAAAAACAAGCTTTTTTAATTGAAGTTTTACACTTTTTGGTATTTACACGTCGATCTGTGGACTATTGAATTCAATTCGGTGTAAAATAATCTGGTTATTATTGACAATTTAATACAAAAAAAAAAAAAAAAAAAAAAAAAACATTAAAAATCGATGTATAAATAGTACATTTATATGTTAAACAATATATCACGGGGCCACTTACATTTCGGGAGGACAAGTTACTGATAAAAAAATAAAAATTAGGAGACTAAACTGCGAGAAACCCCTTTCAATGTAAAACGAATTTTTAACATCAGTCAACAAATTCAGAAGTTATCAGGGGCCAACCTGCCCCAATTTATGGGTCCATAAAAATCGTACTCGGACTTTATTAATCTCACCTGTAAACAAATTTTTTCAAACAAAAAAATAATTTTAATAATAGTTTCATAAATGACAGGCTGATGGAGGATCGAATTTAGGAAAAAAAGAAATACCCTTTTTGTCAGCTGAAAAGTACGCCAAGATCAGTCGGCTCGAAATAGTTACTGAGCTGGCGGTCGTTTCCTTTTATACATCTTCTGCTTATTTTTGCTTGATCATCAACAGTGATCGTTAAGTACTCAACTTCTTTAATAAATTGAAGCTTTATTTTTAATTCTATATTCTTTGCATTTTACAACCTGCTCCTTAATGCAAAACCTATAGAAAGAGAAAAAAGACTTCAGAAAATATTTTATATTTTGCTTCCAATAATCGGTGGCTATTCTCGAATACAACAACATTTTTTTACTGAAAAAAAAGCGGATTGCAAGTGAAAAAAACTGCACTTAACAAAAAGAAATAGAAATATCAACATAAAAAGCCAAAAAATTATGAGGCGCGTGTGAACGAAGTTGTTATTTTCTCGCAAAATGAAATTGAACAACTTTTCTTTGTTTGGTTTTCTGTCGCAAATTTCCCAAGATCTTTAAAGTAATTTTCCGAAAAATACACACATGCAGATAAATTTTATTTAATGATTAAATTATAACGTAACTTATGAGCCACCCTGTATATGAAAGGAATTAACAAAACTTCAATACAAGTAAACAAACAACCTGCTTAAGAAAATGATAAGGCTGAACCCACACCAACGAAAGAGAAAATGTTATCGGCTTTTGAGTGAAAGACACTTGTTTGATGCTAAACCACACAAAAATGCAATAATGATTTTTGTATATTTTCGTTTTTTTGGACATGCGTTAATTGGTGTGGGTTACACCATAAGAATGCACGCAATTATGCCCAACAAGGTTTGTTTCAGTCGTGCTTCAGTCTTCGTTTTGTCTTCCTCTGTGTGGGTATGTTGTATCAAACCAAATTTATTTTTTGCAACCAATATTGTGGCGCAGTAAGTCAAACAGACAGTTTTGAGTTTCCTTTGTTCTATGGGGTTTCTCTCATAAGAACTAATGTTCTGTTGTCGTATTAGTCAAAAAAACTATTTTGTCCTACGTCAGTGTGGGTTCAGTTTAAATCTTTTTCAATCTGCTTGCAAAACCCATAATAGTTTTATTTATAATTATTTAAATTACTCAACAGTTCATTTAATCCATCAATTTTTTTCTTTTGCAAAAAAAAAAAAAAAATCTAGCAAGTGGAGTTAAGTTTTAAAACGGGTGAAATTATACTCGTTTATGGTGATATGGATGAAGATGGTTTCTATATGGGTGAATTGGATGGCGTTAGAGGTTTAGTACCGTCGAATTTCCTAGCCGATGCGCCCGATACATATAGCAATCAAATGATGCCTGGTGGTGGCCCTGCAGGACGCGGTGGCTTGGCCAGTCAAAGGGGCAGAGGTCAAGGGCCGGGTGCTAGAGGACCGCCACCACCGCCACGAGATAACATGATGCCTGGTATGGCAGGACCTCGTGGTCCCCAAGGAAAAAGTAAGTAAAATTTGTGCAGATTATTTTTTGTTTTTCTTCCGTTATTTATTTTTAATTTTTTACTAAAATACTTTTTTTTTTTGATAAATAATTTATTAACTTATTTTTTCACTTATTTGAAAAAAAAAAACAAATTATTTCAATAATTTAACTGTTAATTGTAAAATATTTTAGGCTTAATTTTTTTGGAAATTTTAAAAAATTTACGAATAATTGCGAAAAATGATTTTAAACATTTCAAAATAACAACAAAAAGTGTCTAGAATTAGGTGCCTTTTTTTTGGAAAAAATCAAGAAGGTCTTTTAACAAAAAAATTAAAAGAAAACTTTTAAACAATATTTGGAACACGGCAAAAATTAATTGCAATAAATATTCTTTTTAACAATAAAACTTTTCAGCAGAATTTTTTTCATTTACTTGTTTATTTTTTCTTTAAATATATTTTCTGTAAAATATTTATATTATTTTTTCAGTTTTAATTTGATTTTAGTTTCTTTAGATTTTCAATAAAATATTCCGTTAGTAATAAATAATATTTTCGGCACAACATTACTGTAATATATTATTTTTTTTTTCAATATATAAATATAAATATAGTTGTTGTTCTTGTTGTTTGTAATTGTTAACTAAAATTTAGTAAAATAAACTGATTGAATAACAAAAAAAAAAAAAACATTTTCGGTTAAACATTTCATTGAGAAAAACCATCAAATTTTAATTTTCCTAAATTCGTCGGTCTGTGCACGACGAAATGATAAGGTCACTTGATATTTCTTTTCTTTGTTTGTGTGATCAATTCTTGGGCTAAAGAAACTACTGATTAGAAGAAGACGAGGGCAAATTGATAATTCCATGATTTTCTGAATAAAATAAAACTTTTTTCCGCAAAAAAGCATATGATCTGCCTTAAGGTGATCGAAGCAAATGAGAACGCCGGCAATCGAAAAATAATGTGGCCATAATTTTGTTGGGCGACAGACCCAACTTAACCTTTTTTTAAATTCACTGTTTCGATTGGTTTTCGGTCTTCGGTGTATTTTGATGAATCCTTTTGTTCGCCTGAACTTATTAAATTATTAAACATTCCCACGGTTGCTTTTATGATCCAAGGTGAGCAATTGTATCACTCATCATACGAATGAATTTTTCATATCTATTGAGATGCCACAGACTGAGCCGTCTTACGTACTCTTATTCTACCATCGTTTAATACCATTCCATGGATTGTTATCGAATAATTCTGGTATGACGCTTGATTAAAAATTTCAAGTAAATCTAATTATGCGAAACAGTTTTAGCTGAGACAATTGGTACTGAATCGATTGATTTAATTTCTGATTATTCTTAAACGAGCATGAAGGTTTTTAAGAAAATCGTTTGCCCTGATCTTTGTGTTATCTAAAACAGAAAATACAGAAAGAAAGCTTGAATATATTTTGCCCATAATCGGCTGAATGATAATTCGAAAATGAGAGAGATAGTCAGCGAAAAGGCGGGATTTTTCGTAGGCAGTTTAGAAGAATATTATTAAAACAAAACATTAGTAAAAGGCATAGTGTGAACTGTTGCTTAGAGAATCGGTAATGTTTGGACATTTTAAAACCTCATATATTTATTGTGTATAAGTCCTTTTACAATCATTGACCTTATCACTTTGACGCACATCTTAGCAGAACCTTAAAAAACTCATCACATCCATTCGTTTTCTTTTCCTTTACCAATTCACTTCTTACTGTTGTTTTTTTTATTTCATTTATTCAAGTTATTCTATTAAATTTTTTCTTCAGCATTTATTTGTGTCCTGTCTGTAATTAAAATAAGAAACATAAATTACAACTAAAGAAAGAATTACAAAAAAAAAAAAAATGTGTCTTGTGTGTGTTTGTTCATATTTTTAGTTAATTTTTTTTTTGTACTAAATAAAAAAAGAGCATGTGATGTCTTATTATTTGTATTTAATCTAATATTTATTCCTTCTAAATTAAATTTGTGTTAAAAGTATTTAAAACAGTGATTAATAAAACACAATTTTAAAACATTGCTTCCGAGTCACCCTGTTAATAATTCCATTTAATATAAACAAATGTTGCCAGATGTCATTATTTCACAATTGGAATTGGAAAATTTAAATCAGTTATTAAACTTTATTACAGTTGGAAAGTATTTAACAGAATATCTGGTGGCAATAAAGAACAAGTGCTTAAGTCATATATTAAACATTTATTATTCAGAAAACAAAGATCAGCGTGTCATTATCGCAGAACTTCATTGAAAATAGTTTAAATAAAACTTTGCACAGATATACTTTGGAATACCCAAAATTGGCTTATCTAGACTTAAGCACTTTTCCCTAATTGCAACAGATCTATAAATTAAGCAAGATCTACAAAGATCGTGTGATAAAAACAAGTTAATATAAAATTTCTCTTTAGTGATGTTGACTTTCCACTTCTCTTTTTATTTATGTTATCTTTCCGCATCAATTCTGTGCCTTTGAAGTGTAAAAACGATCTTAATTTCTCAAAACTCTTAAATAGCTTAAGTTTGTGACTCAAAAAACTGCTTAGCACAGTCCAAAGGACCATAAAAAAGTTTTTAGCTGAAAATGTCATATAATTTCGGCTCCTTCAATCGTAAGCTAAAGTTAACAAAGCACTTACTCTCCTCATGGAAATCCAATTGTGTCTACTGTTGTTTTTTTTTCTACACACAAAATGGCACCTTATTGAAAGATACATATATAAAATGTCTTGCCAACCCTCTAATAATGCAGCTTATTATTTCACTAGAACTGAACACAATTTATGAGAAAGTAGAACGCCCTATTTTCAACACCTGACAGCTAATGTGTTGTAGGAATTAGGAGCTAAGTTTTACAGGGCACTATCTACTCTGTCGATTTTTACGGGGCGATTTTTTTAGAATCAAACACACTGCACTTTTAGAGAGCAAAACATTTTTAAGAAACGAACACCAAAGAACATTTTCTGCATGGAGATGTACTATTTTTTGGTAGAAAGGAAAACACCATAAGAAACTGTTGCGACTCCATGAAATACTTTGGAACGTGGTATGGTTAGTCCTAGTGTTTGTTTTCTCCTTATTAAGTTAGTGAAATCTAGCAAGGCACCTACTTTGATCGTCATATAGATGAGAATTCTTTCTCAATTGCTTTTTTTTTTGAATTAGGACCAGAACACAGGGGATGACCCCTACGTATGCAGTGCATTGTGCCGGAACACAGAGAGAGGGATAGAGTAGAGAAGATAGATGTTGAAAATGTAGAAAGAAGTCTTAACTCTTTTACAACTCTGCTTTGCGCGTTATGTTATTTTTTTTTATAGCAGTGTTGAGGCGCCACCTCTGTTAGGTAGACGCATTAACTTTGTTAAACTGTATTAGCAGGCATTTTATTAATTGTTTTACTTCGCCGATGTTTCTGCTAACCAACGAAGGGCGATGTTGTGTACATTAGCTTGGATAGCATCAATCGCTGTCGGAGCAGTTTTTTAGTGACCAGTGCTATGCCTTCATCACTTAAATAGTCCGACAATAATTAATACAATGTCTCACTGATGTACATTAGAGAAATTAATGATGTTGATTGACTTGCTCTGACCAGGGTTTGAACCCAGGCCCCACGTCATTGTTTGCTTAGTAGTCAACGCCAACCTCTGATTTTTTCTGATTTTCTTACGCTATGCTACGAGTTTTGGGAATCTGAAAAAATTTTTACCTTTTTTCATTCCTCTCTCTTCTCTATGTGATCCGCATTAAGTCCAAAGCGTTTTATTAAATGGCTTTCAAAAATGTTTGGTGGCTTATCTTTCGATAAACTGAAGCAATCTCTCTTGTGAGTTTTTAAAATCTCAATTAATTTAAATTTGTTCCCCTGTTGCGTAGAAAAGTTACAACCTCTGCTTAGTTTAGAAGTTGCCTTTGCTCATCTCTTTCTTTTATAACCGATCAAAAGCTTCACCAGTTGGATCATATGAAATCTTATTCTTTAAGGGATATTTTGTTTTCTGCTCAGTACCAAAATTTTTGATCAATTTTCATAATCTTTCAGATGTGAAAGATTCCCATGGTGGTCAAATCATGTCCCAATTTTATATATTAATTTTTCTGAATCCTAAATATTGACACTAAATGTATTATTAAAGTACGTAAAGCAAAATAACAAAAAGAGAATATTTAGAAATTGTATATTTTCTTTCTGCATGACTACTAACAGTAATTTAGTATCAGCTGGTTCCCGCACGTAATGTTCCCGTGATCAATTTTTCAATTCAGGTGGAAAGGAAACAGAAAAATTTATATAGCTTTCTTTGTCTTTCTCCTAGATTATTTAATACTTGATCAGGGAAATTTTACGTATGGGAAACAGCACTTTTAGTTAAATTCCATTGAAATTCTACATTAAAATCAACAACAATTACATTCGGTGTTATAAATGAGCTGGCAACACAGAACCCCCCCATACACTGTACAAAAATATGAACAAAATACTAAAACATTTCAAAAGCAAACCCCCAAACCATTTATCCAACAATTTATTATTCTTAAATGTTCAATGCTTATGTTTTTCTTAAAAATATTCCATAAATGTTTTTTAAAACAACAATAACAACAACCATACTTATTTAAAAATAAAAAAACAGCTTTAAGCACTGTTCAAACCAAAATATAAAGAAAAAATTTATTTACTTTCTTATCAATTATAAATACGAATTTAATGTAAAAATTTCAAACCAAATAATTTAAAAAAAATCAACTTGTGTAATTTTTGTTAAATATTCATATTAAACAAACAACTTATAAATATCTGCATAAAGAAAAGAAAAAAAAAGAGAAGAAAACTTAAGTTTTCGTCAGACAAAGTACAACATTTTTAAAGGTAACGTTTTAATTTTTCTTTTTTCAATATCAACTACTCGTATTATAAACTACACTTTCTTTTCAAATATTTTGGAATTTATTATGATTCTTGTCTCGACTTTGCGATTGCTGTAATTGTCTCAGTCATAGCGAGAATTATAATAAGATCCTTTTTATATATATATATAAAATATATACATACTTATACATAGTTTATTTTTTCTCAAATTAATGTTCCTTTAAAGCTTTTTCTCTCTATACATTCATAAACAATAAATAAAAAGAAAACTTTTATTTGTTTAACTTAAATATTTTATTTCATTTATTAAAACTGTATATTTATGTAAAAAAAAAAACAAAAACAAAAACAAAAACTTCTTCACTAATTTTAAGTACAAACATAATTTAGAAAACTAATTTTATCAACTTGCGGTGAATTATATAGAAACTACTTTAAATGCACAGAGGCCTTTAGATGCTGCTGGTGTGTTGTTTTGTCTCTATACGAAATGAGCGTGACCTAATAAACAACCGATCAGAA
This sequence comes from Lypha dubia, assembly GCA_947311025.1. Lineage (NCBI taxonomy): Eukaryota > Metazoa > Arthropoda > Insecta > Diptera > Tachinidae > Lypha > Lypha dubia. Next base: position 127,405,553 of record OX371260.1, read on the forward strand.
AATTAAACTGCTCACAAGCCATTTTATCTAATCTGATCTTGCTAAGATCGGGTAAAAACTATGATGTTTATTTTTTTTTTTGGTAACTTTAGGTTAAACAGACAGTACAACAACAATTTGGTTTTCAATTAAAAGCAACAAAATAAATTTTTTATCAATTATATTTCTTTAATTTTTTTACCAAAATTAAAAGTTTAAGTTTTACAATTCTGTTTTCTAACTCTATTTACTTTTTTCTATTTCGTATAATTTTGGTTTTTGGTTTCTTTTGGTTTTAAGTTTTCGTTATAATTTTTTTTTCTTTTGTCACCGAAAAACAAAAAACAAATTTAAGTTAACAAAATTATTTTGTAATGGTCTGCTGTGGTAAATGTGAAGTCTTTATGTTATATTTGTTGCTATAGATGCTCGCCCTGCTTCCCCTACACTGTTAGACAACACGGGCCATCCTGCCCCCGATCACCAAACGCAGGTAAATACTCTTTCTTCTTTACGTTTTTTTTTGTTAAAAAAAAGAAAAAAATGCATTTATTAACTTTGCTTTTAATTTCGTTAATAAAAATATACGTTACGTTATACTACTACTGCTACTATTACTACAACTACAATTACTACTACTACTACTCAAATCATACAACTCTGCCTACTATTACTTTACTAGAAAAATTAATAAAATCATGCCCCACTCACCCCACTCACTTTATTTATATACAGCCATACATATGTATTAGTTACTTTTTTCTCGCTCTCTTGTTACTCTCTTGCAAAAAACACTTTTTATTTCTTGTTTCTGAAGAAAAACAAACAACTTATACTACTATTGTACTACAACTCTGTCAGTGTTGCGAAATTAATGCAATCGAACCTCCACAACTTAACCATTCATTAGCTTTTTAATTTATTAATAATTTTTTTATTTAGTTGTGTTTTAATTTTTATTTGAAACTGTTAAAAAAATTACACGCGCTTTAAAATAGTTGTAAAGAAATGCTGCAAAGTAAAAGAATACATTATATATTTATGCCACAAATTTAGTTCCAATTTAAAAAAATAGTAATTTATTAGTTGTTAATTTCCAATAATAACAAATTATAAATCTTACCACCGAATTTCATACTCAATTGATTTGAATCCCAAAATTAATCACTGTACATTTTCTTAACTTGTCCTCTTCTGAAAAGAAATATTTCAATATGATGATATTTGTGAATATTTGCAATACCAATGAACACAATCACATTTTTATGTACATATGTTTGTACAACAAATACAAACTGAAGCAATATCAATATATTTTTATGAAAAAATAAGACAATTTAAGAAAAAAAAAACGTCTTGAGATACAAAATTCCAGCACAAAAGAAAAGGGGTATTCAGTGTTTAATGCAAACGGTCTTGCAAAAGTGCAAATGTAAAATATCGTAGCTTTTCTTATGGAATTCAAAAACAATATGCACTAAATATCACGGAAAAAATGTCACGATATTTTCTATTTAAATTTTTTCAAGATCATTTGCATCAAACACTGAACTCCATACTATTATATGAAGAATAGTACATACAAATATATTTAATCTTTCAGTAGGAGACATACATAAATATTTATTATAAGAAAAAATAGTTAAAAATTTGTATAACTTTTCACAATTTAACACTAACAATGCTACGTGCGGAGTCTATCATTCGATGCAAATGGCCTTGCAAAAGAGCAAATAAAAACTTGCGGTTCAGTGTTTGTGTCAAAATGATCTTGCAAAAAATGATCTCAGTGCAAAATATTGTAGCTTTTCTATTAAATCTAAAGGCAAATTTGCGTGTTTTGTGGATGAATTTCATAAAAATGCCATACTATTTTGCATTTACACTTTTACAAGTTCAGTTGCACCAAACACTGATTACCACCATGGTTTTTTTTTTTATGAAAACCACAAAAATACCCATTAATATACTCGGTAACGCCCCTTTCACTACACATATATTTTCTATCATAAAAAAGTGCTTCGCAAGACACAATGTGGGATCATTTACAAAGTGAATGCAATCGTATGGAAATAGTTTTGCATAATATCATTTGGGCAATGCTGGAGTCCCTGTAGTATAGTGTAATGGGGGTATTCAGTATTTGCTGCAAATAGTCTTGCAAAAGTGCAAATACAAAATGTAGTTTTTTTTTTTGAATAGGACTCTCTCTCTCTCTCTCTCTGTCTCTTCCTCTCAGATGTCAAATTATATTATCCAGTAGATTTTTGCGATGAGAGAAACGTTTCGAGGCGATTTCGGCTATCATTTGTCAGATATACAGCCATGTCAAAGAACTCATTTCCGTTTTGAAAGTGGCTTGAGAAAATGAAAAACAAAATGTCAAGTTTTTGGCGGAAGTAGTTCCATAAATATTATATAAGAAGTTTCGTGGTATGCCACGCCCATTTAAGATATAAAAAAAAACATGATTACCTTCTGGTTCCTTCCTGACTAACGCAAATATGCTGTCAGGAAGATTAGTTGACTGACTGGCTTAGAAGTCCATAGCTTTTAAACATACAAACAGACAAACATTCACTTTTCTATATCTCGATAACTAAAAAATTAGCTGAAAGTAGTTTTAAGAACTTCACACAATTTGAAGTAACACTTTACAGCTGTTTTATATACAATGAACACTATACTTATATATAGCTTTTCGCTCCTAAAAGTATGCCACCATCATGGTTGGGTTTATTAAATGAGATGTTTTTTATGAAAATAGTTTTATTAAGTACTTGTTAACATATTTAAAAAGTTTAATAAAACCTAAGTTAAATATAATTTTTGGAAGAAAAAAAAACAGTGTTTCCCAAATGCACTTCTTTATTATTAAAAAACATGACAGCTAATCTCACACAAATCATTAACAAAATCCCATTACGAAACTTTACTCTAATTTATTTTTCCCTTTTCACTCACTTTTATTGATTTTTCTTTTTTTTATAAATTCTTTGGTTGTTTTGCATCATTTGCTTCTTTAAAAGTTTTTAGTTTCTTATTTCTAAATTTTTAATTTGTACCAAACCAGAAAAAAGAAAAACTATAATTTTTGTTAGTCAAGTTGCACAAGGTTGGAGTCACCTGGCCTTTTAGCGAATGCAACACAAAAAACAGATCAATCAATAAAGCAAAAACCTTAAATTTGGAATATGGCAGCTAAAATAGATGATTCCTTCATTGTCGACATGGCGCTATATTTTACCACATTGAATGCAACGAAACATGCCACACAAAGCAGAGCGAACTATTTGTTTTCTTTTTCATTTTATTTCATTTCGTGTTTGTTTATTATTATTTTGTTTTCGTTCCTTTTTTTAAAATATAAATAGAAAAATGTTATCATATTCATAAAAATCACAAAATATTTAATGTAAATTTGTAAAATTGAAAAGAAAACCCTTTAATTGTAAATAGTAAAACTGCAAACTAATAAAACTAACCGGTATTAAAGCAGCATTTGTATTTTATATATTATTATTATTGTTAGCTATCCATAGATGTATCATTTATAATTTTATGTTTCCTTTGAAAACATATCAACCAGGGCCCAAATCGTTACATCCGTTAACGTAAGACTCGACACGTAATAACTGGATGGGAAATTACGTGACGAGTCGTCGTACGTTCACGGATGTAACGATTTGAGCCCAGTTTTTGCAATTTTATTAAAAATTCATTCTTTTTTTCCTCCAATAATTGTACTTGCAACATAATACGAGTACCTTTTGAATAAAAATATATAATTTATTATAAAAACTATGAAAATTTAAATATTGGATGTGATAAGTGGTGTATAAACAACAAAAATTTCTATGTGATTCACTGTATGTGTAAAGAAAAAATTTGTATCTGTATGTGTATCTGTTTGTTTTTTTAAGTTCTTCCATTGTCTATTAGATTGTGAATTAGAAATTGTATAAATATCTGTTTTCTTTATTTTTTTTAAATTATTTTGATTTTAAAATTTGCTTTAATGTATAAAAAAATTGTTTAAATAACCAAAATTATGTTTACTTATATGTGTTTGTCGGTTTGTTTGTTATATAAATTTGCTAAATTACTATTAATTTCGATAATTTCAGTTCCATAATTCTTTTTGTTTTGTTAGTTTGGTTGAGTTTCCTTTGTTTAAAGTTGAAGTGAAAATCCAAAAACACACCCACAAAAACAAAACTCCAGAATACTCCAAAACATTCAATATATATTGAAAAACATTGAGGAATAAATTATTGCTGTTTCTCCCCACCCCTTTCGAACACAAAAAAATTAAACAAATTTACAGAATTGAGTTCAACAAATTGTTATCATAATTTATGGTTTAAGTAAAAATAATAGCATCATATAAGATCATAGTTTTGTTAGAAATATTAACAAAAAAAAATATAAAAACTATAAATTTTAACAGATTAAAACAAGTTGCCTAGTTCTACATACTCGTATACATGTATACACATACATGCTTACATACATACATACACATTCAAAAAGTGTTGCAAACATTTTCAAAAGAAAAAAAAATCTGATCAGAATTTGAAAAGAATAGGCCTCTTTCAGATGCGCAAAGTTTACTTTGCAAAGTTTTAATTCAGCTGGGCGAAAGATAGAGAAGATAATACTTTCTATTTCTGTCTTTATTTCAGCTGAATTAAAACTTTGCAAAGTCAACTTTGCCTGTGTAAATGCACTCGTAGCAAAGTCTTAATTCAGCAGCGAGAAAGACAGAGAGGAGAATATTTTCCATTTAGGTCCATCTCACAGCTAAATTAGACTTTGCAAAGAAATTTTTTCATGTCTAAAAGGGGTCTAACTAAAGAATTCTAATCATGAATTTTATTTTCAATTTTTCTTTGTCTCTACCGCAAAGAAATAAATGAAATAACAAGTACAGAAATAAGTAAGCCATTTTGCACAGTGGGGCGCCAATCCCAGTATGATTATATGCGAATAAGTTGTTAAACGATGATCAGGAATAGGGTGTCAGGAACTAATATCTCGGCCATTTAAAACTTTGCTGATTTATATTCTAATTTGAACAAATATAGAACAAATTTACAGTGAAAGAAAACTCTTAATATGCACAGAAAAAGACAGAAATATATTAAGAAAACTTCAATTTCAATTAATAATTTCGTTATTGCTGATTAAAGCTACGGTTAAAATTCTTTATTCAATCAATGAAATTCAAATTTTCAATTAATCAAAATTGTTAAAAATTTTTAGAAATTTTTTTTATGATCAAATGATTAATTTATAGAAATACGGAATTAATTAGAAATAGTTTTACAATTTTATTATGTCTATTAATTGAAAATTTGTGTGATGTGCGGTTTGTTAATGGATAATTTTGTATTTCATATTTGAAAAAAAAGTTCAATTATCCATTCCTGGCCACATCCATCCCTGATCAAAAAGGTTACGAAACGAATAATAGATGATGTTATTGTTAAATTAATATTCACAATACATTAGCAAGCCTCAGTAGCAGTGCTGCAGTGTGCTGAATTCTAATCCCACTGTTATATATTAATAAATTTGGTTCCGGAATGGTTATACATCGGAACCTATATTTTATTTTAGCTAATTTTCAATACGACTCGTCTTAAGACACATTTGTACACATCAGTCAACGACCTAAGTCTCCAACTCTTCTGGTGGCTTCGAAAAATCGATTTCAAGTACAATCAGGCGAACAGACGGACAGACGGACGGACAGACAGACGGACATGGCTTATTTAGGATTCCTATCTATAAAGATCCAGAATATATAAACTTTATGGATCTCATACGAATATTGTGGAAATTACAAATGGATTGACAATTTTTAACGAGGCGTATAAAGTTTAATGAATGATAGAATTTTCTATTGGTTTCCTTGTGTCTTCCCTTAAGGGACGAGTCTGCAGCTTAGTGACGAACCTCACCAAAGTGCTGTGCTTTCTGGGGAAAAGGTTAGTTGTCCGTTTTCAGGCATTACCATTGGCCCAAAAGCTGAAACCATGCTACATGAACGAACTTACTATTTCTGGTACAATGGGGCAGAAGAAAAATATATTTTTTTTAATATTCAAACGAATAATTTAATCAGTGTAAAATTTTAGTCAGACATATCAAGGAATTTTTTTTTGTTTAATTTAACTTAACTGTGTAGTGTCTTGGTTATCTATAGAATAATATAATAGTACATAATTCTCGTATAATGATTCCAGATAAAAATTGCATAAATAAGACTTAAATTTAAAAAAAGACGGAGCCATCTAAACGGTGACGTACATAAGTGCTGAAGTACGAGTGTAGCCACCATCTAGATGGCAGAATTCATTCTCTTTAAAATTGGAAAATTAGTTTGAAAAATAAAAACAGTTGTACAATTCACAATTGCCTTAGTATTGTTATATCCGAAGTAATGCTGCCATATACGGCACCATAAAGTTGAAATGTTTAATTTAATTGCAGCTATATGTTCTTTAATGTCATGAGCAGATTTATTTATTTATATCTATTTTATAACAAAAAAACGATTCCATAAATTTAGAATTTTTAATACATTCTTATATTCGAAATTCACTTTTCATAATCAATTTTTGTAGTTTATAGTCAACAACAACAACACATACTCGTACGCCAGATAATTTTTGTTAAAACTTTTCAAACACATTTTTAATTTTAAACTCAATTTTAGAATAAAAATACACTCTTACAATTTTGTAATAAAAAAAAAACAAAAAAAAAAAAAAGATAGTGGAAAAATTAGTTTTTAAGAGTTGAAATTTAACCCTGAGTGGCATCCTTTTACATGTGTTCTTTGCTCTTAGCATTTTTATACATAAAAGTTACATAAATTTTATCTTCCTATTTTTAAAAACTTAGTTACAAAAAATGTTCTTTGATGCCCCCTGCAACTTTTGTTCATTTTTGTTAAAAACAATTTACAAATACTATTTATTGTATGTTTTACCAAAAGTTCTTTTTTAGCTAATTTTCCTTTAATTTTGTTTATTGAAACTAAAAAAAAACATATAAAATAAAATCATGTTTAATCGTTTAATACGGCTGTAAAGCAAAAATATGAAATTTAATAATAAATAATATTTTACAGGGGATGATCGGTCGCGGTGGTAATGTTGCTGGCATGCAGCAGCAGCAACAACCTTATGGTCAGCAACAAACGCAAATGGGACAACAACAACAGCACCAGCAACAACAACCGCAACAAATGGGTGGCATGGGGCAAATGGGACAAGTGGGTCAAATGGGTCAGCAGGGTATGATGGGTCAACAGGGTCAACAACAAATGGGGCAAATGGGTCAGCAAATGGGCCAAATGGGTATGATGGGCCAGCAACAACAACAGCCAGGACAAATGGGGCAGCAGGTGGGACAAATGGGTATGATGGGACAGCCGCAACAGCAACAACAACAACAACCCCCCGTTTCACAACCCTCAGGCGGTTTATTATCCGGAGCAACTAGTTTGCTCTCGGGCGCTACTTCGGCTGCCACCGGTGGTCTATTTGGATCTAAGCAACCACCTAAACAAGATCCAATGCAACCACAACAAGGTGCGCAGCCAACGCAGCAATCATCAACCGGCCTGGGAGGACTATTTGGCGGCGGTCAACAACAACAACAACAACAACAACAGCAGCAGCAACAACAAGCCCAACAACAGCAGCAGCAACAACAACCCCAACAACAGCAGCAACAACAACAACAACAACCACAAGTGCCACCTCAAGGTCAACAGCCACCACCACAAAGTCAAGGACCAGGTGCTAGTCTGCTGGGCGGTCTCAAAGGTATCGCCGCAGCAGCGCCGGGTGGTGATGTGCTGTCGAAAGGTAAAGATCTGTTTGGCAAATTCGGATTCGGTTTTGGCAAATAACCCCGGTCATATTATAGGTCGTTTTTATATATATATTATATTAATAATAATTATATTAACAAATTACTAATAAATTATTGAAACAAAAACAAAAACAAACAAAAAAGTGTAGAAAATAGTTAAGAAAAAACTACCAAAATTAAATCAATGAGAGAAAAGCTTTTCAAAAGTCAATATAAAGTGTGTCCAAAACTTTTATCTTTCAGTTTTAACTTGCGGCAGATTTTGGTCCAAATTTTTGGGAAACTTTATTTTGAAAATCTGTATTAAATGGTTTTTGCTGTAAAATAATTTGGCTTTTACTGGAAATTCAAAACTAATCTATCAGTATGATTAAGATAATCATAATACTCGTATATGAGGCAGTCAGTTACTGCTATTAGTTTAACCAAACCTTCGTTTAAACGCTCACTGCTCACATGCGCTTAAAAACTATTTAGATGTTTACTAATTTATGGATTAAAAAAAGCTACCTACAGATCGGACTTTTATTTCTGCTTGAAAACGTAAATAGTATCAAGCGCTTTATTTTTAAATAATTTCTCAATTAAATTAGAGAAGTACCGAAATTTCGAACATATATATGGAAATTGGTTGTTTAAAATATGAATTATATACGATACAATTTTACATTTTATTGCATTTTTACATAGAAAGATAAATGATTTTTAAGTTTCCAGAAAATTTCCATTGTTTTAATTTGTGTTCGAAAATTCGAATAAATTTATGTTTAGTAATTTTTTTACAATTTAATTAAAAAGATGAATACTTTGATAGTTTCAAGTAAAATTTACATCTTTTAACACAAATATACGGTTCGAATTTGTGTTCGAGAATTCAAATAAATTTATGTTTAGTAATTTTTGCTTCTTTTACAAAAAAAAAAAAAAAAACATAAATGCTTATTTAGTTGCAAGCAAATTTACATCGTTTTATAACAAATATTTAGTTCGAAAATGTGTTCGAAAATTTGAATGTATTTAGGTTTTTTAATTTTTTGCATTTTCACATAAAAACATATGTATATGCAATTATAGTTACAAGCAAATTTCAACGGTTTTATCATAAATATACAGTTCGAATTTGTGTTCGAAAAATCGATCATCGATCATAGTGTAATCTGTGGAATTTTTACATAAAAACGTAGATGCTACATTAGTTTCCAGCAGATTGGCATCCTTTTATTATAAAAAGACGGTTCAAATTTGTGTTCGAAAATTCGACCATCATTAAATATTATTATTGTTTGAATATTCACTTAGTTTCAAGCAACTTTGCATTATTAAAAAAATTTCATGATAAACAAGCATCATATATAATAGTATTTTGACATAATATTTAAAAAAGTTTTATGGTATATATCGTGCAGTCTTATCATTATTTACTAATACATTTTTATTGCTGTAAATATTTAGCAAGCAGTTGGAAAGCTTTTCTCGCTCAAAACAAAAAAATTAAAGTGTGCAATTTTTTATTAATTCAAAATTAATAAAAAATTAAAACTTTTTCCCTTAAGAAAAAAAAAATCCCCATCAAAAGAAAAACCCTTTAAGGATTTAAAAAAACATCAATAAATTTTTCAATAAAAATATTTATAAATAAAATTAAAAAAAGGAAAAACAAGTTTACTTCTCCATATACACAAAAGAAATTTTTTTCTTTCATTTTGTTAAAAAAAAAAGAAAACTAAAATCTTATTCAACAAAAGTTGTAAAATTTTTAAATTAATTAATAATAATTCAAGAAAAGAAAAATTATAATCTTTGTAAAGACAATTTTGACAATTTCGAAAATTTCGAAAATCTCCGAAAATGAAATGCAATAATATATTTGTTTAAACAAATTTAAAGTTAATTGAATAAATACAACAAAAACAACAACAAAAAGTCACACCATCATTTAATTGTTTGTAAACATATTATACATAATTACATGCATACATACATTAATTATATTATTATATTATATAAATATATTATATATAAAGTTATATTAAATATTAATAATAATAATAATAATAATAATAATAATAATAATAATAATAATAATAATAATAATAATAATAATAATAATAATAATAATAATAATAATAATAATAATAATAATAATAATAATAATAATAATAATAATAATAATAATAATAATAATAATAATAATAATAATAATAATAATAATAATAATAATAATAATAATAATAATAATAATAATAATAATAATAATAATAATAATAATAATAATAATAATAATAATAATAATAATAATAATAATAATAATAATAATAATAATAATAATAATAATAATAATGAGAAAAACAAAAAATTAAAATTTATAAAACATATTAAATATTTACAATTATTTGTTACGCACATTGTTAAATTTGCTACTGTTGCTGACCAGTTTATAAAGAAAACCAAAAACAAAATTGAGTAAAATACAAAACAAATACATATATATTATATATAAAAAAAAGATAACATAAAGAAAACCATCTATACATATACATACATACATATAAATTATTATTTTAACTGAAATTAATAATAGAAAAAATATAAAAAAGAAAATATATATAAATAAAATAAAACAACTATAAAAAAATGCAAACAAAAATATATAAGATATCTTAAATTTATTAAAATTAAAACCGAAAAAGAACAAAAAAATAAAATAAAGTAAAATTATTACACACAACAACAAAAAAAAAATTAAAAAACTCTCTTATACAAATTTTAGTTCACACACATACACAAACAAACAAACCAATCTACTATAGAGTGAAAAAGAAAACTTGAAATAATTATTTCCTTTTAATTTTCGATTATCACCACTTTGAGATTTCTTTAAATATTTATTGCGCTTTCAAAATTTCTTATAGCATAAAACATACATACATACATTAACATAATCAACAACAACTACCTACAAACTACATACAAATAACATTAACATGCCCACTACTACTATTTACTACAGCTATGAATACTACTACTACTACTACTTTACTTAAATTCGATTTCGACTATAAAAATATCCATTTTCTTTTCTTTAAAGTAGAAACTAATGGCGGTATTAGGAATGGCAACTGAACTTCAGTTGCGTAGCTGGCAACTGAAAATTTTGTGATTGACGGAAAAGCTCTCACTTGCCAGCTGCCATCCGTAATACAAATTTTCAGCAACTGGCAACGCCATCCATAATAGTGGGTGGTGAAAAAATCTCTGAAAACAGCGTTACGTAATATGTGCACCGCCCCTTATATGAAATTCTTCTAATAATAAAAACAAAAAAAAAACTTATTTAACTATTTCCCTGCTAAATATTTTACTACAGTGTGGCAGCACAGCTGCTTTCCTAATCAGCTGCAGCTTTCTTGCGGCAGCTACACTAAACGAAATTTACTTAAACGTTTTTTTATCTTAAAATATTTTTTCATATCAAATTTTCGCTAAATTAAAACAATAATTATAATTGCAATAACTAAAACCTCGTAAAGTAAAGAAACCAAAGCGAATAGACCAATAATTATCAAGCATATAAGTACATTGTAAAGAAAAACAAAACAAAAGAGAAATAAAATAATTTAAAATAAAAATTAAAACCATTAGGTGAAAATATAAAATCAAAGTATTTAAAGAAAGAGACAAAACTACAATAACACATAATAAAATACTTGAACCTATAGCCCTTATCACGGGTGTCGTAGCCGTAGACGTAGTCGAACTTTAACGACTCCACTGTTACAGACCAACCTAAATTACGACGCAAAGCGCAACGTAATTTAGTGCTTAGCTTTTACGCTTAAATTAGTAACCTAAATTAGAGCGTTAACTCTGCGCCAGAAATAGTAATGTTTACTTACTTTAATTAATGAAAAACTCTAAATAAAAATAAGAAATAGAGATGAAGACGCTAAATTGAGCTGAAAATAGCTAAAGTTACATTACTTAACAAACAATAACAGTACTTTTGCAGCCAACTTCACTTCTTGATGCGCTGTCAAAATTGGATTTTCCAATTGCAAAGCGTTGACGCAGCGTTATTTCGGTTGGTTTCAAGGCGTATCCAACAGGTGAGCTTACTAGCACAGCTGACTGAGCTCGCTTTATAGCAAATTTTCATACAAACTGATATAGTTTGAAGAGAGCACATAAATAATGGTACTCATACGTAAGAAAATGCTTTAAATTTGTTTGTGCATTTTGATCTAAAGCGAGTACTTTACACTAACAAAATACATGTTGTTTTTTGGATTATTGTAGTTGGTGTCGAACTGCCCGTACCTGTTAGTTTCATACATTTTGTATGGCCATGAGAAATTTTTGACAGCCAGACAACGCTTTGCGTCGTAATATAGGTTGGTCTGTTAACGACATAACGAACGTTGCCATATTTTACAACGACACTCGTAATAAGGACGTATAAATATAGTACATATACTTATGTATGTACATTCATATAAACATATACTATATAAATATACATACAATACATTCCCAGCGGGAAAAATAAGGACTACGAAGGCCTTATAGAAGGCCTCTGCACCCCTTCTTTTGGATGCGCAAGGCCTTCTCTCTTCCTTCTAGTTACATTCCGTACTCATATATTTTTTACACACGATGTCATTGCGGAGAAGCCCTTCCGCATTCGTTTATTTCGAGATTGATTCTGAAAAGCCTTATAATTAATGGCTTTCCTTTACTTTGGAATATGTATAACACAAAAAAATTTAAATCTCTCTTTCTCTCTTTATCTGTTCTCCCTTCTCAGAGAAACTAATTTGAAATGTGTTAAAAAAAAAGTAAATTGATTCAAAAACATTCCTAAGAAGGCGTTTAGTAAGGGCTTAAGTTAGAAGGTCTTCTGAGTTTTCCCGCTGGGTTATTGAATACGAGTAGATACATATATACATACATTCACACATACTATAGATAATATTTAGTACATACATACATACATACATACATAAATAAATATTTCTAATGTTTTCTTTTTCAATTTCATCTATTTTCAATAATATATTTTCTTACATCAATTATTTAGTTTTAGTTTTTTCTTTTTAATTTTAACAAAATCTTTTACTTTAAAAATCAAAGCATATAAAGACTTTTTCTTCGGCTTCTAATAAAATAAAAATATATTTAAAAGAAAAGAATTATATTAAAATACTAAATTTATATGCATTAAAAAAAAATTTCCAAAATTTAGTGCTTTATTTTAAATTAAACAAAACAAGTTTCCTATTAAAGCATAATATATCATAATTAATTAAAAACAAAAAAAAAACAAAAAATGTATCTATCTAATAAATTTTGTGTTATTATAATAATTATAATAAAAACAAACAAACAAACAAGCAAACAAACAAACAAACAAATAAGAAATTAAAGTAAATGAACCTTTAACAAAATGCCATAAATATACTTTGAAATGTACCTTTTTTGCTTTGAAAGACAGAAATAAATATATTTATGAGTAATTCTGATGAAATCGTACATAAATTCGTACATACTTACATAAAAAAATAAAAATTAAAAGAAATCATATACATACAAACATATTTATAAATAAAGAAATAAATGAAGAAATAGTAATAAAAACAAAAAATAAAAAAAGCAAACTAAATAAATTCTATACAAAACAGTTACATTTAAAAGAACTCACAACAACAACAACAAAAACAACAAATAATTGTAAACATATATAAAAAATTTATTTTAAATTTTAACTAAAAAAAAAACAATTCCAAAAAATTCCTTCATGGTAGAAAAATCGTAATAGTCGTTAACACACTAGAAGAAAATATGTAATACACTCAAACACACACTAATTCACACATACATTTACATTCTTAAATATGTATTGTAAATTTACTGGTAAATTACCAGGCCATTATTTACAAGACAAGCATCAAGTTACAATTTAAACAGGTAGATTATTAGTCCATTAGCAACAGCTGTTTGCTTGCTTGTCAGCTGACTTTGACAATCTGCCAAACTGCATACCAAAGATAAATAAAATTGTTCACAAGCAGCAAGAATCCCACAACAATTTCCGTTGTATGTAATTGTTATGAAAACTTGTTAGATAAGCCTTGATCTTGACTGCATCTAATACCCAAAATCCCATAAATGCAAAACAATATTTAAATAGAGAATATTGGATGCGAGTTGAAATGTGAAATTTTAAGGTCACTTATTTAGTTTTACGTAAAAGTGTAAACAAAAAGACTCTCTCACATAAGGCCAGGCTTAAGTTATTTGAAACACAAGATCGGAGGATTTTATATCTTTTTATTACACACTTACTTTTAAGATCTTATGGAAATTGCAGAACTTTACAGAAACCTTTATACTCCCTTAATGCCAGTATGTAAGCATAGTGTAAGCAACTTTGTTTTAAAAAATTTTTCAATTAAGTGAGAGTACTGAAATGGAATGATATACATTTGATATTTCATCTCACTCTTTCTCACGGAGAAAGGAGAGTTGCATGCAAACAAAATGCAAACAAGCCGTCTAAGTATATCTGAGAATACAGTAGAGAACACCTACTAAGTAAAACTACCCTTCCTTCTTAAATCCCCACAACTCAGGAACCTATGCTTCAGTCTTATCAGAATTTTCTAAATGATCTTAGTAACGGCAGTGCGACAAAACTGTAGCTGAGACCTATATACGAGTATATAATAGTATATAATAGTATATAAATCTCTGCAATGAGACCGCCAAAATACTTTAGATCCCGTCCCATAACCTGGCTTGGATGTAAGGGTAAGACAAAAAGGATAATACCCCAAAAATATCAAATGTATAAAATAAGTATTTCTATTGAGTTTCTGAAATAAGTAGATCCGCGATGTTCTAAATCTATAATTTTCTCTGATTGACTCTGACTCTTATTGACGAAGCAGCTTCAGGAAAAATATTGTTTAAAAAAAACTGTTCCAAAAGATCAAATATGTGTGCTAGCATTGCAAGTGATATCTTGTGAAAAGTCAGAAGATTCTTTGTTTTGTCTCTTCTTAGTGAGGAATCTTAAAAAAAAAATAATGCCATAAAATTGGTAAGGATGGTGACTGCGTTTTATAATTTACAGTGACAAATTCGCTCCACTGACCATTCTATGGAAATTTTTATGCATTCAGCGAATTATTTGATCGGTGAACAGATTCCTTTGATATAGGCGATGCAGTTCCAGTCGTCTTTGCTTGTCATTCATTATCTTTGAATAAAGAGTGCTAACTGTATCCGTAGAAGTGGTGTAAATTTCCAGCATAGATGTTTCAATGGTACTACTGTACGATCTCTTTTGGCGAGTACGAAAAGGAATCACTGAAGCACTTGGTATTCAAACCTACAAGATTTTAGGAAGTCAGACACATATTAATTTATTTTATAGATAAAAACAGAAGTCCTCGGAATAGTGATCGAACAACCTATTCAACTTAACCTCAATTAACTGCCTTAGAAATTCCAGGAAAAAGAGATCTGGATATCGTATAGGATATCATAGAAACGATGATATGAACTGTTAAATAAGTTTAGTTTATTCGGCAACGAATCGCCAATATTCGGAATCGAGAATTAGAAAAGTTCCATGAAATTTTCTTCAGCAATACAAGCGACCTTTTTCAAAAACTAAACGAATTCTTTGAGATTTTAATCTTCTTAGTGAGTAGAAAAGAGGAGTGGGTAATTTTCTTAAGAACTCATTTACGGCTTGGCTTTTTAGTCTCAATCGTGACTAATTCAGACTCTCGACACAGATAATTTTCAATACACATTGTTGTCTTTTTTGTAGCCCCTAATCGTTTTTATTGTCTGAGTGTAAATTGATCACACGATGTGATCAAGATCTTTAAAGAATACTACCGAATATATTGTATATGGCAAATGAAATGTAAAGTCTGTCAGAAATATGATGACCTCTTGATTGGCACTAAACTTGTACGACATCCAAGTGTGACAAGAGTACTCGTACAATAGTTAAATTTTATTCTTATTTTATTAATGGTTTGCCATCAGATTCTTTAGTCTCAATGCAGGAAATATTCCCCCAGGATGAAGTTGATTCAGATTCACCACCTTTACAAATTGTGCTAAAACTGGCCTTTGAGATAAGCTTTTCTAAGCGTTGGCTGTGGTTTGAATGTCCGCATAGAACATGATGAAGGTTCTATCGAAAGAACCAGATATTACGAAAACATATCTGATTTCAGTTCTCTGGGATAAATCAGCTCTCTTCGGGAGCGGGATGATGCTCTAAAATCCGTTGTTTTATTTCTCATTCTTATTAATAATTCGCCTACAAAAGTCACAATTGAAAATTAATTTTTCTTGCCTATTTTGCCTACCAAGCAGAACTTAAATTAAGTGACCTTATCACGCACCCTCGCATCTAATATGGAACAAAAACAACAAAAAATTAAGATGAAAAAAGAAACGGAAAGAAACAACAACAATGAATATTATTTAAAAACAAAACCCAAAACAGAAACAAAAAGAAAATTAAATTCTAAGGGTACGAATTTTTTTTCGCCTGCACGGCTTTGAGGGGACTAAAATGGAATGGAATGGAACAAAAACAATATAAACAATTAATTTTTGTTTGGAAAAAACTCTAACTTATCCCACGCAAAACAAGTCTACAATATTTAGTTTAATTATTGTGTTTTTCTATTTCTTAAAAATTATGTCTATTATTTAAAAACAAACAAAAAAAAGTAACTTGAAGGAAAATAAACAAAAACAAAAACAACAATAATATTTTCTAATTTTTAATACACACAATCATAGTTATTGAAAATTAAATAAATTTATGAAGAGCAAAAGAAAAAAAAACAAAACAAAAATAAAAGAGAAATAAATAAATTAAAATAAAACTATTTGTTAATTTCTTCGGTTTCCTTTCTTTGTTCAAAAAGCCAATCATTAAAATACAACAAAAAGTAAGAAAAAAACCACAACAACAACAACAACAACAAACAAACATTTCAAAACAATAATATTTGAAATTTACCAACAACAAGAAAAAAAGAATAAGCAACTTTAAAGCAAATAAAAATAATATGAAAAACAAAAAAATATTTAAATAATTTAAAAACAAAACAAAAACGGTTTAATAACAAAGAGAATAAAAAAAAAACAATTGTTATACGGTATTATTATACTTTTTCTATAACTTATAATTTATTTATTGAAATAAAACTGAGAAAAAAAAGAGATGAATAAAAATTTAACAAAAATAATACAAATAAATAAATAAAAAAATAAACAAATTAAATTTATTTCAAAAAATTTTCGTAAGTATTTCGTCAAGATCAGATTTTCCTCAGTTTAGTTCTGTCCATATGGACCTCGAAACTCTACAATCTTCTATATTCCTCCAGGAATGGCTATGGAGTGGTTCTGCTAATTGCACAATTACTGAGTTCCCTATAGTAGTAACCGATTGGAGGTTTAACCGACCTGTCACTAACTGCCACATCTAATGTTGACCCAATTCTTGCCAGCTCATCAGCGATTTCGTTTCCCTCAATATTGCAATGTCCTGGTACCCAACATTGCCTAACGCTAAATTTGTCCATAAGCAAGTTGAGAGATAGCCTACACTTGCTGACCAGCTTCGATTTGACACTATGCCCCTTCAAAGCTTTCAGCGCCGCCTGACTGTTAACGTAGAATGTTACCTCCACGCCTTCAGTTACGTGTTCTGTCACTAGTTCCGTGGCCATGAGGATCGCTCGGATCTCAGCCTGAAATACACTACATTCGTTCGGTAGCTTAAAATACCTACGAATGTCCGTTCCTAAAAAATAGACGCCAGCACCCGTGCCTATTCCCATTTTCGATCCATCTGTAAAGACCGCGCAGACTTCGTATAGTCTATCAGATTTGACCCAAAGATTCCTATTCGGAATGACTAGTGAAGGCGTTATAATAAAATTAGTCTCAACAACCTTGGAGTCCGTAAAACCAGGGGATATGGTCTCTTTTTCAAGAGTGATGTATGTATGACCTGTAAATCCTGGCCTTACGAAGCCCGCTTCCGTAAGCCTGAGCAAACTCCTTGCCGCCGTTCTCAACACAAAAGCTGCACTAAAACATATAAAATGCTCAATGTCAGAGTTTTAAAAGA
This sequence comes from Lypha dubia, assembly GCA_947311025.1. NCBI lineage: Eukaryota > Metazoa > Arthropoda > Insecta > Diptera > Tachinidae > Lypha > Lypha dubia. Next base: position 127,423,596 of record OX371260.1, read on the forward strand.
AATAAGTCTGCTTCTACATTTTCACCATCTATGTTCCTGCCCTATTCATTTGTTCCATAATTAGGGGTCATTCCCTTAGTGCTGATCCTCATAAAAAAATGTTTGGTGCGAACTATGCTTTTCTGTACGGTCATCGAGTGACAGAAGTAGATTAGTTTTAGTAGGTAGGAGTACGTATCCCCTGGGCTTGCGAACTGTAAGCTTAAGAGATTGAACTTAGCAGTACCTAATTACAAGTATTTTAGAATAGGGATTTTTGGACCAATCTGATAGAATGTAGACGAGTCGAGAATGGAAATGCGGACGCTGGTTTTAATTTTTTTACCAAGTTTTTCAGACTACCGAATGGTTCTAGTGATCCTCAGGTCGGCAGAACATGTAAGTGAAAGCGACGATTTAACCTTCTACGTTGACAGTCAGTCAGCTCTGAAAGCCTTAAAAGAACGGAGTGTCAAATCGAAGGTTGCTAGCAAGTGTAGGCTAACTCTCAATTTTCTTGTAGACAAATATAAAGTTAAGCTACGTAGGATTCCAGGTCATTGCAAAAATTTAGGGAAATGAAAGCGCTTATGAGTAGGCAAAGATAGGATCAGCATTAAATGAAGAACTTAGTGATAGATAGGTTAAGGATACACTATATATAAGGTCAGTATATGGAACTCAGTAATTGGGTAATCAACAGAACCTAATCATTCCTATGGCCAAAACTTGACTTGTGTAAATCTGATCTATAAGTGCGAATGAATAGAAAGGTTTTGAGAGTCGTAATAGGCTCTTTAGGTAGCCATTGCTCGGTTAGAGCAAGGACCGGCAGAAGGAAAAATTATACTCCAGATTATTGTAGGAGTTGCGGTGATGAAGAAGAGCCAGAAACTATCGAGTATAGCATCTGTTTTTGCCAAAGGCTGCATCACCATAGGCAAAGATAGCTGAAAAGACGTTACCATGCGCGCATTAGTGATTTCGCGAAGTGCATACGTGAGGATATCAGCACCTTTATCATGGGATTTAAGTGGCTTTGTGATAGATGATAAGGGCTCTTTGGTTTCTTCTTAGACATTAAGGAGGCGAAGAAAATTAGCAAAGGGAATGATCCAATGGATCCAATTGGGGTCTCCGAGTGGTTGTGTGCTTGCACACTAACCTTCCTAACCTAACCTAACCTAACCTAACCTATGCCGTGGGAGCAACTATGTAAGTAAAAAAACCTGTGCCTCATTTCTGTAATTAATGTGAGAGTTTCTCGCATCGAAAAGTTTATTATCATTCTGAGCAAAACAGGATGAGTTAGAAAAAATTAAAATTTTCGTCTTTTTAATTAGGTTTGCAGGGTGACTCATATAAAATTTCTACTAATATTCTCTGAATCATCCCACAAAAAATCGAGTGACATGTACAATTTCAAGTATTTTTTCGATATAAGAACTTCTCACAAGTTGCAGAAATGAGGTACTAAAAACTTAATATTTCCATTTAGGTTTACACTAAGGTGCCACTTATTTGTATGAGCGAAATTTTTTTTGTACTAAAATCAAAATCTACTTGTGTATTATACGTCATTTGCAAACTACCGGTTAACAGTCTTCTTGCAACATTTTTTTAGTTGCCCTGAAATTCGTATATAAAAATGTTTTCTGAAACAGAGGTTGATTTTTTTAATTTAAAATCTTATTTAATTATTAAAAATGTTACAAAACAGTAGAAACAAATAAGTATGTATGTAGAGTTAAAAATGTAAAATTTTCTTACATCTAACAAAGAAAAGAAAAAAATATCATACGGCAATTAGTGTTTGTTGTTGCATTAGGTTTTGCTCTTAACGAGAATTTAACTTTTTCAATCACAATTGTCTCTGTTTTGTTCTTGTTGGTTGGTTGGTTTATTTACTTTGAATTTATTTAAAATTTTCATTTATTTTCTTAATTATTATTTTCAATTATGATCCATTCATTCTTACTTAAATATCTTTATTACTTTTTTTTTGGTTTGAATAAAAAAAAATTAAACAAGAAGAATTTAAAAACTTAAAATTTCAAAAACCATTTACAGTAACTCTGTATCAGTGCATTTCTCATAAAACTTGTCACTCCCATCTCTGACATGGATGGAAGATGAAATTGCGAAATTTCAAAGAAATTCTAGTGAAACACACCAACATACATTTGCGGTTACATATGAAATGGTTTTTGAAAGGAGTTTTTGTTGTTGTTGTTTGGTACTGATGTTGGTGCTTTTTTGTTGTTGTTGTTGTTTTATGTTTTGTTAAAAAATGTTTATAATAAAACTAAAAATTAAAGTGGATGTGCGTTGTGTTTGTTGTAGTTGATGGTATTTGTTGAATGTCGTATTGGAGGTTCTGATCTTGGCTAAAGCTTGTGGAAATCTTTTACAGCGAAAAGATTTAGAAGCACTTGCGGTGAACAATACCTGGACCAGATTCATCGTATTCTTGTTTCGAGATCCACATCTGTTGGAAGGTGGATAGAGAAGCCAAGATAGAACCACCGATCCAGACAGAGTACTTTCTTTCAGGTGGAGCAATAATCTTAATCTTAATGGTGGATGGAGCCAAGGCAGTGATTTCCTTTTGCATACGATCAGCAATACCAGGATACATTGTGGTACCACCGGACAATACAGAGTTGGCATACAAGTCCTTACGGATATCAACATCACACTTCATGATGGAATTGTAGACAGTCTCATGGATACCGCAAGACTCCATGCCCAAGAAAGAGGGCTGGAAGAGGGCTTCGGGGCAACGGAAACGTTCATTACCAATGGTAATAACTTGACCATCGGGCAATTCATAAGACTTTTCCAAAGAGGTAGAGGCAGCGGCGGTAGCCATTTCCTGTTCAAAGTCCAAAGCAACATAGCACAATTTTTCCTTAATATCACGTACGATTTCACGTTCAGCTGTGGTGGTGAAGGAGTAGCCGCGTTCTGTCAAGATCTTCATCAAATAGTCCGTCAAATCGCGACCGGCCAAATCCAAACGCAAAATGGCATGAGGCAAAGCGAAACCTTCATAGATGGGCACTGTGTGCGAGACACCATCACCAGAGTCCAATACAATACCAGTGGTACGACCGGAAGCATACAAAGACAACACGGCCTGAATGGCAACATACATGGCTGGCGAGTTGAAAGTTTCAAACATAATCTGGGTCATCTTCTCGCGATTGGCCTTTGGATTCAAGGGTGCCTCAGTCAATAATACTGGATGTTCTTCGGGGGCAACACGCAATTCATTGTAGAAGGTGTGATGCCAGATCTTCTCCATGTCATCCCAGTTGGTGATTATACCATGTTCAATGGGATATTTCAATGTGAGAATACCACGTTTGCTCTGAGCTTCGTCACCAACGTACGAGTCTTTTTGACCCATACCGACCATCACACCCTGATGACGGGGCCGACCAACAATCGAGGGAAACACAGCACGGGGGGCGTCATCACCAGCAAAGCCAGCTTTGCACATACCCGAACCGTTGTCAATGACTAAAGCACCAGCATCATCATCACACATTTTGGCAGTTTAGAGTGTCTGAAGAAGTGGTGTTTGTGTGAGAAAGAGAAAGAGAGAGAGAGAGGAAAGTTATTAGTTATTTTTGTTATCGAAGGTACATGACAGGAAAGATGTAAATAATTGAGGAAGTATTTTTTAAAGGCTCGTCGAATAAAATTATAATAAACCTATTGGGAAAATCTTTATTGCACATGAAACGCAAAACTTTTAAATTGAGAATCATATTTTTTTAATTATTTTCTCTTTTTTGTTCGTCCGTAATTTTCAAGTTTATATAAAATGAGCTATCGCTACTGGACTTATTGACATCCTGCCTGCTTATGTGGCCGTCGTTTTATTTTTGAGTAAATTTTTCCAAACGTTATTGCTGATCTTTGATGAATAAATGAATTGCTTAGAAATAATTGTATTTCTGTTTTAACAAGACCAGAAATCTGATTTCAATGACGATTTTCCGATCAATGTTGAAAATATTTGTAAAACATTTTGAATAAATTTCTTTCTAGTCACACCACTTCGTTGATTCAATGAAAAACAATTTTAATAATAACAAAAATTCTCATGTCAAAATGTGCGAAATCGGGCAAAACTTTTTCATCTTTCATTTTCATGGTTCGGATATTCACTAATTTTTTTGTTTCTTTTGTTTCCATCAGAATCAATTTGGAATGAAGCGGTTGTGGGATGGTGTTTGTAATAAAAAATTATTTATCATTTCATAAATTTATAGCATGAGATATTTTTTTCAAATTATAATGAAAATCTATTGATTCTCTTTTGACTCAGAAATTCGAAACTAACTTGTTAATTTTATATATGAAAGTTATTTTATCAGACTTTAATTGAGTTCCATCATTGAATTTATCAAACCAAAATCTATTTTTTGCGACATTTAATTTTTTTTTAGAAATGTCTTTCGAAATTGAAAACAGTGAATTTTTTTTTTTAATTTTGAACTTAGAAAATTTTTTAATTGAATTGTTTCACAATTTAAAAAAAAACACTGTTGATTTTTCATAAATTTTTTAATATGTTTTTTTAAATTTCCTTTAAATATTATCCATTTATATTAATTTTGAATTTAAATAAATTTTTTTAGGTTATAAACTTGCACTTATTTTAAAGGTCCATTACATAAGCCGCACTATTCGCGCTGTGTGTAATTTGATACGGAAAAACGTAAAATATTCTGTTCGTAGTTCAATTTTACACAAATTTTGCAGGAAATTCATATATTTTCTTTCACTTAATTCAAATATCCTTTCATTCACTCAATTATCCTCTGTCAATATTGTTGCAAATAAATAGTTTTGTTTTTTATTTAAAATCTTCACCTTTTTATCGGCCAACAGAAACGAAAATAAATTTGAATATAAAAAAATATGTATTTAATTGTTAGTTGGATCCTTGTTGGCGACTAAACTCAACAACAAATGGATGTGTTGCGGTATTGTGTAGCCTTTATAAGAAACTTTTTTGTCGCTTTCACATACACACACCCAAACTCACACATATGTATACAAACTACTACGTATACAAGTTATTTGTGTTAGAACTCTCTGCAGGCGTGTGTAACATTTCTATGCGCCATTGCATTTTGATCAAAACAAACAATGCACTCATACACTCACATACGATTTAGAACCAACACTCTGGCATTAAATTAAATGAGCAACAAACGCTATTTGCCAACCGAATTTTCTCATGGATGGATAAGTGTATGTATGTGTGTGTGTGTTTATTTTTGCTTATTTAAAATTTAAAATAATTAATTTAAGTTTCTTATTGTGGTTTTTGTTGTTATTTATGCTAAATTATTTGTCTTTTAGCGACGATGAGTATCAATCCAAATATGATCAAATGTTGTATTTGTTAGAGTGTTACAGCCCTTGCACCCTACAATTGGTATGGTTTAAGTGAAAAGTTATTTGAACATAAATAAATCAGTATTAGTTGACATGAAGCTTTAAAGTTTTTTGTCTATTTTTTTTTGAGCTGCCACATGAGTTGTCAAGTATTTAATTTACGAAAAATAGTTTGAGACTTCAAAATTAAAGTCGTTCTTTAGAAAAAGTGTTCGAATTTAAAACCGATTTCAGAATTCAGATCGCATTTTTAAAAAATTTAGAAAAATGGAATTTTCAGACAAAATAAATAGCATGAAACTATAAATTCGGTTACCCAGGTTTTTTTTTCGATATTTAAGACTAAAAATTGATTATTTTATGGGGAAGGTGAGGATTTTTCGATACATTCATCTGAAAGGTGATTTTAGAAAATTTTAGATTTACACAAAATTATTGCCCAAAAGCCCTTAAAAATCATAAGATGGACTCGTTAATATCTGTATCAAAATATGCCTAGAATCCGTTCGGGGCCTACATGCCTTCAAGGACAGAATTTTAGAACAGGATTCTGCACACCATAACTACGATTTAAGATCGGAGGAACTGATCCGTTTAGTAAATACGAATGATATTTAACTGACATGAATCCAAGAGTACCATACCAGCAAGCTGCTATTTTTAGCTAAAAAGCATAAAAAACTACAAAGTAATTTTCATGACTAGTGTAGCGTGCAAGCAATTTATAAAAAAGCATTTAAAATACCATTAAATGATCAAAATCACTTATTTTTGCAAGAGCAAATAATGATCTCTTCTAGATCTAATCAAGAGAGGCTAAAATAAAATGAGAAGACCAAATCAATCAATGTTCGTTCGATTATGTAGTTTTTTATTAAAGCAAATTACGTAAAATCAAAGGAAATAAAAACATACACACACACACACAGTCACATTCACATACAATTGAATAGAAGCCAAAATAATGAGGAGGCTTTAATTGATCTCATTTTTATGATATAATCAGAGTGACCATTTTGATATATGTACGAGTATTTATTATTAATTATTTTTTCCAATATTTTGCTACCAACAATTTGTTTTAGAATAATTTGTTACAAATTTTATACATAAAAAATATTAAAAATCTCTGGAAATATTGTAATAAAATGTCAATATTAACTTCTTTTATATAAAAATTGTTGATGTTTAGCTCTACAAATAAGAATTTAATTCACTTAAAATGATCTAAACAAAGAAAGAGGTAATAGTTACGAGTATTTATTTTAAGTTTTGATTTAAAGGCCAGTTTTTGACTTCATATTTAAGTATGTAAATAGTTAATTGTTATTTAAATTTATGTTGTATTTAAATAAAATTCTATTTTTTCATTAAAGTTCTTATTTAATTACGATGAAAATATTGTAGCATCCAAGGCGAATTAAACCAGGTGGTAGTGTTACGACAGCTGACTATTTTTCCCTATTTATATTTTAGTTGAAAATGTCAAAGAGCTGTTTCCTGGTTATAGTTTTGACAACTTCAATTGTTTAGCCATTACTTTTCCTCGTGCTGCCAAGTTCTTGTTTTCTCCTGCTGCCACCTGGTTTAATTCGCCTTGGTAGCATCACGTAAAATAAAAAAAATTCCCACAAATTTCCCTAAAGAACAGCTGACTAGAACAAATACAGAAAGAAAAGAAAAAAATAGGTTTTTATTTTAGCTAAAAATAAGAATAATTAAGAACTGCTGAAATATTTTAAAAGAATAAAAGCAATTTTCAATATGATTAAACGGTTAATAGCGACAAAACAAGATTTTATGCAATTTGCCAGCAGCCACAAATATTTTATTGGCTTTATTTTATATAAGAAGAACAAGCAGTCAAAAACATATGGAAATTCGAAAATCTTAATTATTATTTAAATTCACAAGGTTGTTCCTTTAGTTATTAATTAAGTACTTTTTTAAAATAACAAGTCAAAAACACAGTTTGGTATTTAATTACAACTTGAAAATATTTAGAACTTAAATATCAAGTAAAAAATTTGCCCTGAGTGAATGTTATTCCGAAAGGGTGTGGTGATAAGTTTGTTCGAAACAGATGATGAATATATATTCATTCGAATTTTCATTTTATATCTATAACCTATTTGCCGAGATCTTTTGAGTTTTCTAGAAATCTTTAATAAATATAATAATTGGGAAAAAGTTAATCATATTTTTCTCCGCTTTAGAAAACATGACTGACTTCGTCTAATTTTCTTGCAGATCGGTTTAGTTTTTTTATGCAGATTGATGAAATCTGGTCACATTGCAAACAACGTTCTCTATATTCTGTGATTGCTCACGTATTTCTCTCTCTCTCTTTCTATATTCAAATCAACGAACTAATTAAAACAATCAATTTTCTAAAACGAACAATTATCAATGCATGCGAAAATACCCAACATATTTATTTTTTTACAAATCACTTTAGGAAAAACAAAAACAATGATCAAGACAAAAAAAAAAACGATTTAATAAAAAATAAAACAGACGTTTTCTTGAAATAGAAACGAACCTTAGAAGGACCGATTTGCACTTGATGTTGTTGTGCACAACAAATGCAACAAGAAAAATACAATTTCAAGTGTTCGTGTTTTTTGTTAACGACACGAAAATCGTAGACACTTGTAAGAGAGGAAAAACTAAGTGCATTTGTTGGAAGGGAGGGTTGGCTGCAAAAAAATCATGTGTATGGTGTTTTTTTCAATGCAAAAGAGCATTCGTGAGTGTGTGTGTGATTTTCGCACATAAAATAATAAATTAACATCAAGGTTGGCCTATTCCTGCTCCCATAAGTATGATAATGATAAATGTCCGTAAAGAATTTTGAAATATTTTTCTTCGGGTAATTATGTATGCAGTCGTCTGTGTTTTAATGGTGGACATTGTTAATTGTACGTTCTTCTTTTTCTTTTTTTGGTGTGAGAAACAAATTATTTAGTTGTTGTTGCTGTTGCTAGCAGAAGTTGTGAAAGCATGTTGTTGGGCTACTCATCATCATCATCACCACCACCACATGTTGCATTTGTTGGCAATTTTTCTGCAAATAAAAAAAGGAAAAAAAACTATAGGAAAATTTTTTCATCTCATCGATGTTGTTTGTGTAGTTGTTTTCTCTTACGAGTACGAGTACGAGTACGAGTAGAATTAAAACTTTACCATTTATGTCTAAATGATTAGATTTTGTCTTTGTTATAAAAATAAGTACAAAAATTCTTTAAAAATATTTCGCTGATTTTGTATTTTATTTTTATTGCATTTCGTTGCCAATATAAAAATAAATGCATGAATAGTTTAAACGTTTTATCGGAAGTGGTTAATTGAAGGGGGTCGAAGACATACAACCAACACACACATACATACATACGAGTACATAATTACTCATGTATGTACACACACGGCTGGCCCTCCCCAGCTTAACAACATGTCGCTTCTCTATTTCAATAAAATTGCTGAACATTAATTAGACGAGACATATCGATTTTTTATCAATTCATTAATTGAGATTTTGTTTGAATCTATTTAATAATTTCTTTACATTTATGTCGTGCAGGTATATTTATTACAATTTTCTATAATTTTTATTAATTTCAAAGCAAAAAAATAGGCAAGAAATTTTTTATTCTTTCATTTAAAACATTTTGCTTTAGAGGTGAAAAAACGCTTGGCAGGAATTCAGGGTTAATTTAAGAAAAATTCTTTAAATACTCAAAATAGCTGCTGAATGTTAATTTATTTTTGAATTAGGTATTTAGCATTAATGCATCGAAAATTTGTTTTTTTAGATTTTGCTCAGACAAAAATAAGTCTAATTTTAAATAAATTTAAAGTCATCACAAATTAAACATCTTGGCTATAAATAGAAGCCCTCACTAATGAATCCATGGATCTGTAATAACTTTAGCGGTCTATTCATGGAGGTTCATTTAAAACTTTTTCATAAATCTAACTTGTGCATTGTCATAACTTAGGGAAAGATAGATATGGTTCGAACCCAGGTCCTAAGTTATTGTATGCTTAGTAGTCAATGCGCTAACCTCTTTAACAAACACCAATATCAACTTCTTAAAAGTTTCTGAAGTTTCGAAGGTCGTGGCGTCTTATAAAAAAATTGTCTCGCGACTGCTGAAATTTCGAAACTAAGTTCCCTAATTGGAATTAGTTTGTTTTTTTTGAAATTTCATTTGAGTTTTTGATATTGAATTTAATATTCGATATTAAATTCGAAACTTTAAAATCATATATAAATATGTAATTATCCCACTAATATTATAAATGTGAAAGTTTGTATGTATAGATAAATATACCAAAGGGGTAAAAATGGAAAAAAATTTACTTATTATTTTTCTACTAATATTTTATAAATTTATTATAATATAAAATTTTTTGGCTGTTGAAATGAGTAACGCTGGTAATTTTGTACTTCTTTTCTTTTGGTACTTTTTTGGTACTTTTGTACTTCTGGTACTTTTTTTTAAATTAATTTAGTGGATTATAATGACATTTGGCAGATAAATGACATGTGACCCACATTAAAATATAGGGATTTTATTAAGGGAAAAATTGGTAGCTTTGAACTTTTTATTTGTGTACTAATAATTTTTATAATGTTTTAAAATTTAAAATTTTTTCTGGGTGCTGAATTGAGTAAATCTGGTACGTTTTGTACTTTTTTTTAGTGATTGTTTTACTTTTGGTACTTTTTTTATTGAGAAATTATTTTTTCATTTGGTACTTTTGTACCTTTGGTAATTGTTGTACTTTTGGTACTTTTTTTATTGAGAAATAATTTTTCATTTGATAATTGTTTTAATTTTGGTACTTTTTTTGTGAGAAATTATTTTTTCATTTGGTTCTCTTTACCTTTGATAATTGTTTGACTTTTGGTACTTTTTTTATTGAGAAATTATTTTTGGATGAAATTTGGTAGACGAATGTCATGTGAAGTAGCTTAAAATAAAGGGTACTTTTGAAAGGCTAAAAATTGGATAAATTGGTAGTTTTAGTACTTTTTATTAATGTACTATGTAATATTTTATAAGCTTAAAAAGTTTCTAGGAGCTGAAACGAAGCTAGTACTTTTGCACTTATGGTACTCTTTTATTTTTGGTACTATTTTTTTTTTTTTTTTCGTTAAATTATTTTATTGAACTTTGATGAAATATGGCAGATGTGCCCCAAATTAAAATATAGGGAACTTTTTTTTTTTTTTTTAATTAGGACCAGCGCTCAGGGGATGACCCCTACTTATGCAGTGCACTGTGCCGGAACTCAGGGAAAGCGACAGGGTAGAGAAGATAGATGTTGAAAATTTAGAAGACTGAACTCTTTCACAACTCTGCTTTGCGTGTTACTTTAATTTTTAAGGCAGTGTTGAGGCGCCTCCGGTGTTAAGTAAACGCATTAACTTTGTTAAGCTGTATTATAGCAGGCATTTTATTAATTGTTTTACTTCGCCGATATTTCTGCTAACCGACGAAGGAGGGCCATGTTGTGTACATTAGCTTGGAACAGCATCAATCGCTGTTGGAACAATTTTTAGCGACCAGTGCTATGCCTTCATCAATTAAATAGTCCGACAACAATTAATACAATGTCTCACTGATGTACATTAGAGAAATTAATGATGTTGATTGACTTGCTCTGGCCGGGGTTTGAACCCAGGCCCCAAGTCATTATTTTGCTTAGTAGTCAACGCGCTAACCACTTCAGCCAACACCACCCTCTAAAGGGACAAACTGATGCTTTTGGTACTTTTTATTTTTATACTAATACTATATAATTTTTTGATAAATTAACGTACTTTCTTTGGGCTGAAAGGGAAAAAAAGTTTTACTTCTGGTACTTTTTTACTTATAGCACTTTTCTTCTTGTTTTAATTTCTCTCTTGAGAAATTCACTGAATGAGTTTGGATGAAATTTGTTAAGCGGATAGTATGTGACACAAATTAAAATATATGTAAGGTATATTTTAAGGGCTAAAAACGGGAGAAATTGGTTCTTTCGGTACTTTTTGTGTTTCTAAAATTTATTTTTTCATTAATATACAGTACAAACAGTTTGTAATTTTGGTACCCCTTTGTTTCAGACAGTTTATGCCTTCATTGGCATGCAGCGTGACGAAGTTTTCACTTCAAAAGTGGTAGAAAGTAACAAACGAACTCTGATAAGAGGTTTTGGCTGTGTTTTAATTATATTTATATTTGTTTTCTATCGTTCCTTGTTGCTCCTTTTTCTTGCAAATTTGGACTGAGTACTATTCTAAAGTACTGCATGATCGATTCTATCTTTCTTAATGTTAAACCAAATATAAAAAGTTAAGTAAATTTTAGCTTTGAATGTGCAATAATGACAACACTGTTGCCTGGCAATAAAAATTTATATATTGTTTACATGTTGCTAATAGCTTTCGAAAGAAACTTTATAGGCAACACATCCTTAAAGTATGCTTTAAAAATTTAATATCATTTAATACAATAAAAAAATCTTACTATTAACCCAATTGTACAACAAGCAAACAGATTGTCCAAAAAGAAATACATACAATAATTGTTCCATACAGAGAGAAGATACTGAATCACCACTACATACTTAAGGAGACATATAAAAAGTTGTTAAAATCTTAAAAATCCATTATTCATAAGAAAATTCAATAAACCATGAAAAATATTAAAGAACCAGCCGGTTTTTTTTTCTTTTCGTTTTATAATGAAAAAGAAAGGTAAAGTCTCTAAAACAGCATCAAAAATACGCTTTCGAACGGTTTCATCAAGAGAATGTTTCAAAGAGGGTTTTGCTTTAAGAAACGAAAGAAAGAGTGTGTGTGTGTGTTCTTCAGTAATGGCTGTGTGTGTGTGTGAGCTTTCAAGCCCCAGCACTTAACAAGAACAATGACGCAGCTTACAAATATATTTTTTCTTTTGTTGTTGTCTTGTGCTCGTCGTAGATCGTCATTAACGATGGGTACAAGTTTTTTATTGGCTTCGTGAGTTAGTATATGATGTATATGGGTATTTATGTGTGTGTGTTTTTATGTTCATGTGCAGGGGCTCTGTGTGTTTGGCCCCATCGATCTTTTTCTTGCTGCTTCTTATTTTGCTTCTTTTGCTGTTGGAGCTGGCTGGCTGCTTTAATTGATGTATATTTCTTTCTTTCTTTTTTTATTTGCTGTCGTTGCTGTTGTTGCTGTTGAGTTTGCTGTTGTTTTTCTGTGCTTGAGCTTAAAGGGAGCAAGCTCGCTACGTAAGAATTGAGGTAAAAAGAAAGTGCAAGTGGACGCGGATGCTTAAGTATTCCAAAGAGGTTTTGCTTGTTTTTTTTATTGTGAGTATTTAGTTGTGTGTCTGTCTGTATATCCGTCCGTCCATTTCTCCATCTGTATGTGCTTATGAGTGTTTATTATTTTAGAAACCAGTTGTAAGTTGCTGTCGACTGAGCAACAAGAAGGCAGCAATTTTGACCTACATTTTGTTGCTGTTATCAGAGTACGTACGTGTGTGTACGTGTGTACAATCAGAATGTTTTATGATTCGATTTTTTTTTCGTTTTTTGTTTTTTGTTGTAGTTATTTATTTATTTTAGTTTCGTATTTATTATATTTTATTGTTGTTGGTGTTATAGTCTGTACGTATTGACTTTCGCGGCTTACGTGATACAAGCCGAATTTTCGGTAAAAATGAGGCAGGACTGAAAAGTATTTTTAGAAATTTTTTATTTAAATATCTGCATTCATGTAACTTTTGTGACCACATAATTTTTTTTTAATATTATGTGGGTGACTCCAATATTGAAGCTGCAACGGAGTGTTAAAATTTTTAACACGAAAAGTATAATAATAATTTTACTCACACCACTATAAATTACACACATACGTATTAGAAATATACATACAAATATATTTATTTTCGAAATAGGAAACATATTTTGCTTTATTCCCGTATTGATAAGAATTTTAATTTCAACTTTTGATAGTTATTTTCGAAATCTGGATTGAACTTCGAATGTCAAAAATTTGTATATGTTTGAGATCACATTTACGAAATACCATTTAAATTTTCGCAATTAAGCTCCAATTTATTTTATATTGATTTTTTCAAATTCAGATTTCTAATTTCGAAAGCCAGAATAAATTTTTCGAAATATAGTTCCTATACATTTTATATATAATTGTTCAAATTCAATTTTTTCATTTCTAAATTTAGTTCGAATTTTCGAAATTAAATTCGAAATTTGTAAACTAAGATCAAACTTTCGACCTGTTGTTGGATTTTCGAAATTAAATTCCGAAATTAATTTAAAACTTTCGAATTTTTTTTTTATCATTCGAAATTAACTTAAACTTGGTATTTATATAAAAATTACACAGGAGAGTTTGCCATCTACATATTCAAACCGTTTTTATCAACTCCAGAAAAATTAGAAAGATAGAAGAAAAAATAGAAAAGCATTCCTTTTGCCATTCTCAAGCCACTTTTCATACTGCCAACGTATAAAGACACATCTTCAATTATTTCACAGATTTCCCCCCAAATTTTATTTGTTAAATTTTTAGGCCTACAATTGGTATTTGAGCAAGAATTAGCACAAACGACGCGCATTTTTTTCTGTTTGTCAATTATTTTAAACACTTTCGAATTTCTTTTCGTTTATATTTTAGGTTTTTTTGCATAAAACATTTTCAAAAAGTAAAGACTTTTTATGAATTCTAATAGCATTTAACTAATCGATATTCGTAAAGCCTTATGCCATTTTGAATTGATTTAATTTTCACCAATAAAGTGAATTCTTTTGCTCCTTTAATTTTTTGCTTTATTAAAAGTTGTTAAGTTTGTTGAAACACTGAAAATGCTGTCATTTAAGGGCAAATGGAGACAGTGTATTTTTGGCTTCGCAGATTCTTGATGAGCTTTATCCTCTTTTCTCGTGAAAAATCTAAAACCTTTTTCAAGAACGACGGCCAAAATTAAAGTACAAAGTAAAATAAAGTTGAACTATTATTGTCCCCAACTTCTTATAGGAGAAGTAACAAGCCGGCCATAAATGCCTTCTAACAGAAGGTTAACTAACTGTCAGTTTGCTTAACAAGCATCACTTAAGCCATGGTTAACGGTTAGCGTTGTTCAAACCTTCGGTTATTTAAGACAAGCATGAGCATGGTTATATTTGTTTACTAAATATATTGTTGTGAGAGAAAGCTTTCGTAAAAATAAAACGCAACAGGAAGACACTTAAATAAATACATATTCATATACATAATGGCAGGATAATATATAGTTTTGGTTTGAAATATTTTTTAAACAAATCTATAAGCCAAGAAAATATTTTAACAATTTTTAAATGAAAACTACTTTTAGTGTTTAATATACCAAGATAAGTCGCCTAAACAGTAATGGGATCCCAGTAATTTCTTGGAAAAAAGCCCACGATCTTTATGCGGATTTCACCGTCAGCAGACGATATATTTCTGGAAGTTGGTTGATTTAGAGGTGATTCTAAATGTATAAAAAAGGAAGACATTAAGAATATCAGCTATTTATGCGCATGGTAAAATATTCCCCTGATTAATGATCAGAGGCACTGTGCTTCGTTGCAGTAACTTGTAAGAAGTTATCATATCGAAAAAAAATTAATAATTTGCCGCCCCAACAATTTGTAGGACGATTCGTTGAAAATTAGTTGGATTTTTATATGAGCCATCCTGTAAAGCTTATAGAGTACGAAAAGATTAAATTATATTTCCCAAACTACATGCGAGAAACTAATATCAGAGTGACAAAAACGAGGCACAGTGCCTCACTGCTTTGTGTACACCAGATGTTTTTTGGTAGGGTTGTGTTTTGACAGTTAAACTAACGTACAGATGTCAAACTTCATTTAAAAAAAGTTGAACACAATTTTGTATGTATGGAGTTTGTTTGACATCTTGAGCATTAAGGTTGATGTACATAACACGCGCGTTCTACGTATCGCCACATTTCACTCGGCTGTCAAAATATTTGAATTAGTGTAATTGTTTATGACAAGTTAAACAACATACAGCGTAGAACGTTTAAAGGCATAGAACGCGTTGAAGTAGATATACTTTCTATTTTTGTAAGCATCCTACGCGTCACTCAAAGCGATCAGCTGTTTTTGATAGCCGTTTTGATGGTTATTTTGATGCACAAAACGCTTCCTATGAACTTGAAATTAAGAAAAACGTAAAATGCATAGAATGCTTCAAATGCGTTGAATGCGTTGACGCTAAAACTCGTGTTATGTACACTGAAAAATATATTTTTTTTTTCAATTAACCCTTTAATTAAAAATATAAAAAATTTGATTAAATATATAATTTATTTAATTAAATTTTTAATTGTAATAAATAATTTTAGTTAATAAATGTATAAAAAATTTAATTGATACTTTTGTTTACTGGTGCAAATTTAATTAAAATTTTAATTGATATCACAAATTTTTTAATTGAAATCAATTTTTATTTTTTTCTGTGTACCTCCATGTCATTTTTGTTGTTGTACTACACAGACCTTATAATTGGACCAAAGTCTACGACGCTACGTACCGAAGATAAAAAAATCCTCAAGACTTGAATATTTAATAAAACAACAAATATATTTTTTTAAATCCAAAAAATCCGATTTTTCTTTCCATTATTTTCAGGGTCCTTCGAACCATATAAACCCACAGAGTCTTTGAAATATTTTCAAGAAAATTTTCTTTTTTCAAGAATCCCCAATTTTTCATATGATGTCTTTTACATCAAAAGTGCATCGTAAGAATTTTTTTAAAATAAATGGAATCTTTTAATTTAATATATTAAATTCGGATCTAGTCTAAACAAGTTAAAAACAGCTGATCTAATACTAACCGATTTATCAAACGAATGTTGTTGTTTCTCTGTTGCCAAAAAGTAAGAAATTGTTAGAGAAATTTTAGAGGGGAAATTTGTTTTGGTTGTGGGAGTAAAAAGGGATTTTTGTTTCAATTTCCGCTGGCATCACTGTTGTTAGGTGCAATTTCTATTAATATCCTCTATTACCTAAAGCATGCTTTAATGATTTGAATTCTACCTAAAGCTCTAAGAATTTTCTCAATCTCAATTTATTATCTCTGAAATGAAAGAAAAAAGCAAAAAAATAAATTCTCTTTTTAGGTCACGTTCTATTTAAAACTGTTTGAATTAATCCCACGAGTCACAGCTGTACTCTGTTAAATAATTTTTTTTTCTTTAATTTTATATATTTAAAAATCCAAAAATCTTTTTTTTACATATTTCCGCTAAAAAGTCTTGTTTAATGCGGTATGATTATTTATTCCCACAAAAAAAAAAAAAAAAAAAAGCAAAAGCCATTAAAAAAAACAGAAAAAACTTTCGATTGTAGGCCTTTTTGGTGTGCATTTTTTTTTGGTATTTTTCAAAAAAAAAAAGTCTTAATGTAAGATTCTTTGTAAACGTAATCTTTTTTTTAATATCTTTTTCATTTTGCTTTTGGTTAGCTAAGCCTAGTTGTTTTTTCTGGGCAGATCTTAAAAGTTCTTTACGTTTTTTTTTTTGTAATCTTGAATATTGTTGTGGTGAGTAAATACAAAATTGGGTCATATGTTGGAAAAATCTTTTTAAATTTTTGATCTTTTAATAGATTTTAGTGTTTTTTGTTGTAGATTTGTGTGTTCCCTTTTATTGATTTTTTTTATTTATTTTTTGGTAAGTTAATGATTTTTCAAATAGAGTTAGAATTTGTAAAAGTATTTGAAATGGCTTAATGTCAGATTGTGTTCCCTTTATTTTTCGTGGAAGCTTAGGATTATATTCTTAAGCAAAGCAAAATTCTTTTCAATAAAAAAAGAGAACATGTGTACATGTGTATGTATGTGTGCTTTTATATGTTCTTAATTTTGTTGAAATTTTTTGTTTATAATTTCTTGATCTAATTTGAAGTATTTTCTTCCTTTATCGTATACAATATAATAACGAGCCCTTATTGCGAAAATAACTTAAGCCATAGAAAAGTGGAGTTTTGTTTTAGATTTTTTCCAATTTGTTTAGAATATTTTTAAAAAGCGCTTAAATAAAGTCGAACAAACAACAACTAGAAAATTTTCGTTTTGGTGATTTTTTTATGATTATGCGTTTTTTTGACTTTCATGTTGAATTGAGGGATTTTTTTTTTGTTTGGAATATTTTTTAAAATCACCTTAATAAAGTTGCCAAATTGTGACTCTTACGTTAATTTTTCGCACAAACAACAGCTTGAACATTTTCGTTTTGGTGATTTTTTTATGATTATGCGTTTTTCTTACTTTCATGTTAAACGGAGTGATTGTTTTTCGTTCTTTGTTTGGAATATTTTTTAAAATCACCTTAATAAAGTCGCCAAATTGTGACTCTTACGTTAATTTTTCGCACAAACAACAGCTTGAACATTTTTGTTTTGGTGATTTTTTTATGATTATGCGCCAACCTAACCTAACCTAACGTTTATTCTATTCTTGAGCCTTGTATCAGTTTTTCGTTATTTTTCGTCTGCACTTTTTTTATTTTGAAGATTTGATTGTATTTTGTTTTTTATTTCGATCATTTATTGTTGATTTTAGTGATATTTTTCTGTTATAGCGATTAACTGGGATTCGTCGTTCTGGGAGAATTGTTCTATTTTACCACTTCGTTCACCAGCTAAGCGAGTTGATTCCACGCTTTTTTGAATGCGTTTTTTTTTTTTTGTTAGGACCAGGTCGTGGGGGACCGAGGGCAATGTGCTGGAACTAGGAAAACTGGTTGTGGGTAGAAGGATAGAGGAAGTAGTGTTTGTGGACATTAGATTTGAACTTTACCATACTGAAGGTAACTGGAAGGCCCTCTACTCATCATTGGACAGCTGGCGTTAGGTTACTACCACGTAAAAGAAACTTATTGTGTGGAAGCTAATTTTTCTTTTATTTGTGTGCTTGGTACCATCCCTTCCCTTTCTCAAAGAAATTAACTGGCTCTTTCTTACAAAATAAAAAAAAGCCAACCAAAAGGTAATCAAATTATTAAACAATTACATTTTATTAGAATTCTATATAAAAGTTTCGAAATTCTATTAAGTGCAAAGGTGTGGTCGGTCGTCAAGACAAATCTTTTTATTGGAAATAATTTTACAAAACATTAAAATGGTGCCTTTAAAAATAATTGAAATTATTTTCTAAAGAAATTTCATATCATAAAGCCAATAAAATATAAATAACACCAAAATGTACGAACTCGCGTATGAAATCATTAATGATTTTTTTTTTTGTTTGAAAAAATTTTCAAAATAAAAATCAAATGTTATAACATTTCAAAAGTCCTCAACGTATAAGAAAGTTTGGTAAATAGAATTGATTATCTTTCTTTTTATAGAAAAATGTAGCTTTAAACAAACATATAAACAAAACCAAGAAACAAACTTGTATGCATTCATTAAACAAAAGATTTAAGAAACAAACTTGATTTTGTTAATTTTGGGTTGTTGTCGAAGAAAAAGATTTAAGAAGCAGCTACACTGCGAAAGAAATATAAGAAGATACCAAATAAAAAGATTGGTTGGTTAAAGCAAGTCATGATGCCAAGAGATTGAGATGCTCGACCACGATAATGTGGCCGCTTAATGATCAAAATGATTATGATCATAGTCATCATCTTCATCGTTATAATGGTAATGATGATGATTAATATCAGCATGTAAATAACAGCAACAACAACATCAAAATGATAAACAAAAACTAAAACATTTTCACTTTTTAACAGCAACAACTACAATGAAAGAAAAGAAACAGTTAAGCAAAAGAAGCAACAACAGCAATAAAAGAATAAGTCTGCATGTTTGGATGTTTAAATGAAATGAAAGACGTTTTATAATGTTATTTTTTTTTGTAATTTTAAATAAAAGCACCCAAAAAGAAATGTAGTAAATTCTCATTAAAAAAATTAAGAAGAAAAAAAAACCAAACGAAAAGAAAAGAAAAGAAAAGAATTACCTTTATTTGTGAAATTAATACCTGAAGATAAAAGCTAAGACGGCAAGAAGGCAAAAAGGAAAGAATGAAATCATTTTTAGCCCAAAACTAAAGAAATTATAATTAAATATTAAAGAAATGAATGAACGCATGTTACAAATATTTTCTGAGCTAGAAAATTGTGTGCTGATCTTTACAAAAAAGAAGCATTATTTAGATCAGTAGGTCAAAGCTAAATATGGCATTAAATTCGGTAAATAATTTATCTTATTTTTAGAACAAATGAAATTTAAATTTTATTTAATACCAACAAATAACGTGTTACTTTGTTTGTGTGAAAATTGAAGGGTTGAGACAAAAGTCTTTGTTTTTCTTATTTTATTAGACAATTTATTATAGCGGTGTTATACTCAAAGAAAGAATTAGACAGGATCAGTATTCTAAGAGGCAAGGGAAAAATTAGAGATAAAAAATCAGCATCTATTTAATCTATAACACACATAACAGAACAGAAAATGTTCAATATATGCTCAGATTTATTTTATCTAAAATATAAATTGAACTTTTTATTAAAAAAAATTGAAAAACATTTTACAAAAATTTAAGTTTCTAAAATTTTTAGGCCGTGTTTATTTAGTAACGAGAAAAATAGTAACCCCTGACCCCATTGTGGCCACAATATAATAAATTATATGCCCCATAGATTTGTATAAATATCTTGCAATGACTTTTGCACGTCAAATTTTTATCAACTGCACTTTTAGAACTTTTGTAAATGTGTGAGCTTTTAGAGCAGATGGTTATCGTATAAAAGAGAATAGTTCTCACTTTTGAGTGTTTCCCTTTATCTGTATATATGATAGTTCAATCTCATAATATATATTATCGAACGGGTCTAATAAATTTTGTATGTTTGGATCTTTCTTGCACTATAACTTGAAAACTGCTCAATGGAACTGGATGAAATTTGGTAGATGGCATATGACCCAGAATAAAATATAAGGTACTTTTTAGGGCGTAAAAAGAAAAATAATAGTACTTTTGATACTTTTTATTGTTTTACAAAATTTGTTTTCCATTAACACTCTCAATAGTTTCTGGAAGATAAAACAAGGAAAAGCTGGTTATCGAACGGACCTAATAAATTTCGTATGTTTATATGTTTGTTGTACTACAAGTTAAAACCGCTCAAAGGATTTGAATGAAAATTGGTAGATGGATAGCATATGTTTCTGATTAGAGTATAAGGTACTTTTTAGGTTGCAAAAATAGGGAAAAAATTGGAACCTTTGGTACTTTTTCTTTGTGGTACAAATTTTACTATTTCCATTTACACTCAAAATAAGTTTTGGGTGATGAAATAAAGAAATGCTGGTACTTTTGGTACTTTTGTTTGTGGTACTTTGGTTTTTGGTACTTTTATTTTTGGCTTTTTCTGATAAATTTTTTATACAAACTGTTTGTTGCCTATAATGTTATTAAATGAAGTCATGGGTAAAAGATCGAGCTTAAATAAATAGGAAATTTTATTATAAAATTTAGTTTTTGATCAAACAAATAATTGATTCAATTACGGAATTGAATCTAGTTTTGTAGAATATTATTTGTTTCTGTGAAATTTATTATTAGATGTTAAAGAATTTAAGTACAGTACAACCTCCCTAATCCGGACACTCGCTAATTCGCACTATCAAGTAATCCGCTCATTTGAATTTTTCGGACAGTTAATTGAATCTATAAAATTGTCTTAAATTATATTTTTGAAAGTATTTAAATAAGACACAAATAAAATGTATCGATTAAGCAAAACAACAATCGAGTAATTTTGAAATTCACAGACAAATTTTTGGTAACGAATAAATTCTTATTTTTTAAAATTAATATTTATTGTCACTTTTAGTATTTTTCTTTATGTTTTCTGCAAATTAATTAAATGCAAATGAATTCTTATGGGTACTTATAGTTCTTCTGTTCGCTAATAAAAACAAATTATACACAGAGAAAACAGTGCCTAATAAATACCTAATAAAATAGAACAAAGTTAATAAGATATCTCTACGAATTTTTTTTTTTAAAAGGAAGTCTTATTGTTTTAATAAGGAAAACTTATTGAAAAAATCAAGAAGGAAACTTATGGTTTTTATTAGGTATTCTTATTGTTTTTTTCAATAAGGTTTTCTTCTTGATTTTATTAGGTATTCTTATTGATTTTTTCAAAAAGGTTTTCCTTATTAAAATAATAAGACTTCCTTTTTTGAAAAAAATTCGTAGAGATCTTATTAACTTTGTTCTATTTTATTAACATCATCATCATAGGCACTGTTTTCTCTGTTGTGATGTTAGGAGATACAAATTTGATTTCATCAGAACGTCATGGTACGTTCCGAATGCTTATTTACAACATGTATTTGTATTCTCTGGATGGAGGGGTGATGAAAACATTTTCATAAAACTTACGTATTATTCAGGGAGTTGAACCAAGGAACTTCGGTTTAGTAGATTGACACTTTATCCACCTCACTAATACACCTTACTTTAGTATACATGTTAGCAGCCAGTTTAAGAAGATGATTTATAGTAGCACAAAAAAATTATGAAAAAAATTTTTCCTATGTTGATTTATATGTATGAAATAACAAGCAAGCTAATATAATCAAGAAGATATTCTTATTAAAAAAATTAAGAAGATGATTTACACATGATCATACAGGAACCTAATAAAATCAAGAAGAAAACCTTTTTGAAAAAAACAATAAGATGGCCTAATGAAATCAAGAAGAAAACCTTTTTGAAAAAAATAATAAGATGGCCTAATGAAATCAATAAGAAATCCCTTTTATTTACAATTCATATGAAAACCTAATAGAATCAAAAAGTTTTTCTCTGTGGATTGTTTTTTTGGTGCCAAAAATAACGGAAATTGGGTAAAAAAAAATTGTAAATAACAAGTTTTCTTCTTGATTTTATGTGTTTTCCTTATTGAAAAAATTAATAAGATTTACCACATAAAAACAATAAGGAATCTCTTCGAAAAAATCTTCGCTTCTTTCTGCTGGGATACCCCTTAGCCTAAAAGCGTTTCATAAAGAAAATCTTCTTGATTCTATTGGGTAGTTTTGGATCTGTGTATGCGCTTAAAAATTTATTTTAGTCCGAACGATCCACTAATCCGGACAATAGCTGAAACTATATCCTTCCGGATTAGGGAGGTTGTACTGTATTTTTAAAATCTAAAATATTTTTCACAAGAAATTTAAATGTTTGCAAAAGCTTTCAGCAGACCTTTTCCCAAATCAAATTATTTGCTTTGAGTGGGGTTTCCATAATACAAATAATTGGTTTGAGAAGAAAATATGTATGAAAAGCACTGAGGTTTTTAAGTGAAACCTGTACAAAATTTCTACTAAAATCATTTGTTTGTAATGTGGAAACACCACCTTAGTTTTATATCCTTTTTGCTAATTTCTAATTACAAAAATATATAGAAATTAAACTGAGGAATTAAAATAAATTTAATTTCAAATGTCGTATTTCATACATAAGACCAACAGGTGTATTTGATTTAAATTTAAATTAAAGCAAATACAAACTTTTATAACTTTTCATGATTATAATGGTTCGAACAAACACTACAAACAAATTCTTATAAAATTTTAACAAACTATAAAAACAGTTAAACAACATTTTAAATATTATATGATGATGGTATTACCACAATACCCAGGCAGAAAGAAGTATTATGGAGAAAGAAAAGAAAAAAAAACAGATCGTGTCTATATAATGTTGAAATAAATGAAATAAAATAAAAAATAAAAGGAAAAAGAAAACTTTCACCCTGCAATTTTAAATAGCAGCGCCGTGCCACTATACTCAGCTCAGTATGGACTACAAAGCAACCAACCATTCACCACACACTGCTGCTAAAGTGAACAGAAAGACTTGCTTGCTCTTGGTGATCACCATCATTATCAACATCAACATCAACATCAACATCAACTTCAACATCAACATCAACATCATCATCATCATCATAGTGCTTGTGTTTGTGATGATCATCATTAAAGCAGTTTTAAAGTTGAAAATATGAAGAAGAAAATATAAAAGAAAACATATAGAACTCCACTAGAAACTTAAATTAAAACCACAAAATATCTGCTACAAGTACTTACTGCAGCAGTACAACTTCCAGTATGAATTTTATTGAATAAGCTGAAAGATTTTTGTTTTTCATCTTTCATGATGTTTTTGTTGTTTTTTTTTTGTTCAAGTAATAAAAATAGCAAGAAAATAACATATAAAATATGGAGTCTAAAGTAATAAAAATAAAATTCACACAAAACAAATGAAGGGAAAGAAGAAAAAGGTTTTTATGATTTTTGTTTTTTAGAGAAAATTACAACAATAAAATACTTTTTTTTAAATAAAAGTGAAACAGCAAACCTTCGCTTAAAAGTTGAATTTTTATTGGCGATTTTAAAAGTGTTATTTTTTTTAAGAAGTTCCATAGGCCGCTTAAGATTTTAAATTATGAGAAATTAGAAAAAGGTAGTTATTGTAGAAGGTACATATATTTAGAAGATAATTATTTTGGAGGTAGTTTTAGTACTTTGGCTCAAACCTCCTATTTTAAAAGGACCTTTTCAAAAAATTTACTTTTCTAACAAAGTAGTTATTCTTAAAAGCTTTTTTTTGTTCTGTTGTAAAAAAGTAATTTTCAAAAGAGTTACTTTTCTAAAAATGTCCTTTTCTAAAAAGGTACTTCAATAAAAAAGTACTAAAAATGTAATTATTTAAAAGATTCTTTTTTTAAAAGTAACATTTTTTCAAGTTCTGTTAAAAAAAGTTAATTTTCTTAAAAGGAACTTTTTTAAAAAGGTCCTTTTCTAAAAAGGTACTGCTATAAAAAAGTACTAAAAATTTAATTTTTTAAAATATTCTTCTTTTAAAAGTAAATTTTTTAAAAGGTGCTGTTTTCAAAAGGTACTTATTTTATGGAGTACTTTTCTTAGAAGGTCCTTTTCTAAAAAGGTACCTCCATAAAGAAGTACTAAATATGTAATTATTTAAAAGATTCTTCTTTTAAAAGTAACATTTTTAAAAGATGCTATTTTCAAATGGTACTTATTTTATAGAGTACTTTTCTAAGAAGGTTCTTTTATAAAAAGGTACTTCAATAAAAAAGTACTAAAAATGTAAATATTTAAAATATTCTTCTTTTAAAAGTAAAATTTTTAAAATATGCTGTTTTCAAAAGGTACTTATTTTACAAAAAGGTCCTTTTCTAAAAAGGTACTAAACATGTAATTATTTAAAAGATTATTCTTTTAAAAGTAACTTTTTTAAAATTTACAGTTTTTGAAAGTTACTTATTTTATAAGGAACATTTTTAAAAGTAAATGTTTTTAGCAGCTCGTACTTAAAGGTACTTTATTTGTACTTGTACTTGTTTTTAAAGATACGTTTTGTGACAATTACTGTTTGGATAGTCACTTTTATTAAGATGAACTTATTTAAGAGGTTACTTTTTTAAGAGGGAGTACAAGGTACTTTCTAAGCTATACTTTTTTTAGCAGATAATTCCTTAACAGGTACTTTTTTAAAAAGGTACTTTTCTTAAAAGTTACATTTTGAGCAGCAATTTTTGCAAGGCACTTTATTAACAGATCCATATGTTTTTTTTTTTGTTAAAAGAAACTTATTTAAGAGCTGCTTTTTTAAAGGAAGTTTCTTATAAGGTTGTTTTACTTACTTTTAAAAAAGTAAATTTTTTTTAATTAATTAATTTAAGAAAAGTACATTTTTCTAAAATATACTGTTTTAAAATACACTTCTTTGACGGATATTTTATTAGAAAGAACATTAAAAGAGGCACCTCTTTAAGGAGTGGTTTCTTACAAGTTATTTTCTAACTGGTACTTTTTTTTAAGACGTACTCTTTTTCATATCCTAAAAAGTAATTTTATGAAACTATTTTTAATAAAAAAGTTCAAGAATGTATTTGTCTTGTGATGGTTCTTACTTCAAACTTAGGAGTGTGTGTATGTAAGTAAAAAAATATTTAAAACGTTTTTTTTACCAGCATATAAACTAATGCGCCGTTTAATGAGGAATCAGTGTTTCTCCTTTTTAGATAAAAAACAAAGAAAAATACTCTGTACCTACTCGTACTAGACTTTGGCGTTACACCAACCGATACAACTAAAGCACTGTAAAACATACACTCACACACTTACAAAACAATTTTATCTTTTATTTGTAGTTTTCTTCTTACAGTCAAATGATAATGTTGAGATGTTTAAGAAAAAGAAAATCTTTGCTATTTTTTCTTGGGTACAACAAAAGAAAAAACAGAGAAGAAACTGAAAAAAAGTTTAACATCAAACGAACTTCTTATTTACAATAGAAAGTTTAAGGCAAACTGATAGAAGAAGAAAAGAAAAATTGTTAAAAAAAAACTCAAGATATAAAAATATGTACTAACAAAATTGATTGTTATATGAAGTGAAAGACTGTTTGACTGACTGACTGACGGACTGTAATGTGTAGAAATGTACTCGTATAAAGATAAGAAATGTAATAAAAAAAAGGTATATATGTGTGTATGTATGTACATCAATTTACCACAAATTACATTCACACACACACAGCTCATATACTTTTAGTAAAAAAAGTATATACGCTTATTTTTATTAACTTTTGAAAAGGCCTATTTTTAATTTTTACCTTTGCTCACTTTCAAGCAACAACAACAACAACAAACATAAGATACGAGTACAAGCAATAACAACAACTATAATGCTAACTATTTCAATAGAAATTGTGCGGGTTGCTAAAAAGCAGGAGTAAATAAAGTAAGAAAGATTTTCAGTATTTAACGTTCTGTTTCACATTTGTATGAAAAAGATAAGAAACGAAAAGAAATTTTCACTATTTTTTGAAAATAATGAAATTAAAAAAAAGTTAAGTCAAATTGAACCCTTTATTCTGTATTCTTTAGAAATCTTTTTAAATAAAATATTTTAGAGAAATAAAAATTTTTGCTAAAGTTTTTGTTTAATTTCAAATAAATTAAATCATTTCTAACGTTAACTGCTGAAAGTCTATTGATTTGACAAGAAGAAGAAGAAGAAGAAGAAGAAGAAGAATGCGTTTTTACAATTTCGAGTTTGCGTCTCAACTCTTTAGTTTTGCCATCACATGAAATAAAAACATCCATCCATCATTGCCATGAATATCAGATTGATGTGAATTTCATCAAAATAATTTTGTATTCCTTCGAGCGGTAATTAGTTTGCAGGACCGGCATTTAGGGGTTGTCTTGCACAGGCCAGTGATCGAACTCAGGTCCTAAGTCATTAATTGCTTTGTAGTCAACGTGCTAACGACTTCAGCCCACATCACCTTCAAGAAAAGAAAGTTTTATTTTGTGTGAAAAAAATGCATAAAATGCAGTAAATTACCAAGTTTTGCTAAAAAAAAATACGTAGAAGATAAATTAGTTCGATAGGTTTGTTGCTTAACTCTTTTGTTTGACTTAGAATATAAGACGGGTTCGTAAGTCTTTTAATTTGTGACTTCAGAAATTGTTTATTCAACTATTTTATATATCGAATTTTCAATTACTCAAGATCTTTAAAGGAATATAAGAAATGTTATTTTTGTTTATTTGTGCAATTGATTCAATTACGAAATTAATTGAAATTAATTAAAGTTTTCGATTAATCTGATATGTAACAATTGAGAAATATTTTTTCTTTGAATGAAACAAATGCATAAAACGCGTAAAATTTTAAAATGTTGTTAAAAAAAACATATTAAACATAAATTAGTACAAAAAGTTTGTTGCTGAAGTCTTTTGTTTATCTTAGAATATAACACGGGTTCGTATCTTAAGTCTTTTATTATGTGACTTCACAAATCTTTTATTCAATTATTTTAAGAATTCCTTATTATATAAGATTTTTAAAGAAATATAAGAAATTTTATTTATTTGTTGCGGGTTAGCAATATCTAAATATATACATATTTCGTTGGTAGCCATACCAACTCATCAGTAGATGTTTTTATTATTTGTTATGTGTGCTTGAAAAATTTTGAAAGCACAAAAATATATTTGTGAGTTATTGTATAAATAGATGAGCTTTAAAATTTTTAAACATAAAGGGTAAAATATCTACTGATCAGTTGGTATGGTTACCAACGAAATATATATTTAGATATTGCTAACCCGCAACAAATAAATAAAATTTAAAAACATAAATACTTGAGTACATGCTCAAATAAATGTGAAATATAAGAAATATTATTTT
Source organism: Lypha dubia (assembly GCA_947311025.1). Classification (NCBI taxonomy): domain Eukaryota; kingdom Metazoa; phylum Arthropoda; class Insecta; order Diptera; family Tachinidae; genus Lypha; species Lypha dubia. The sequence continues at coordinate 127,451,306 of OX371260.1, forward strand.
TGTTTATTTGTCAAATTAAAAATTCAATTAAGTGAAATTAATTGAAGTTTTCGATTAATTTGATATGTAACATTTGAGAAATATTTTTTCTTAGTGTATGACAAATTCATAAAACGCATGAAATTATAAAATTTTGCTAAATACGTGTGACCTTCTCCGAGAAAATGGACCGGACCTAGTGTGTGAAAATGAAGGTTAGGTTAGGTTAGGTTAGCAGGTTGCTGGTAAAGTGAAGATTAGATTCCAGCTCACTTGGGTCCTTACGTGGTCCCATTGTGCTACCTGTAATGAAGGAGATTAATAGAGGGAGTAGTAAAGGGAGATTAGAAGTCAGAAGAAGAATAGGCAAAGAGAGGGACAGAGAAGAGCAAGAGAAGAACAGGTGGGAAAAGTTGAGGCAAAGGGTGAATTTTGCAGTGTAACAGGCAGGATGTCAGCCTACTATTGGGCGAACCATCCACTGCTCCTGATAAAGGAGCTAAGACAGCCAAGTTCCGTAACTGAAAGCTCGGAGAGTGTACTGAAGGATCTGTTGCCTAGAAAGCGAAGGCGGTAATCCTCCATAGGTGGGCAGCGGCATAGAAGGTGTGTTATGCTTTCATCCTCCTCCTCGTCGCCGCAGCTGAAGCAGTATTCGTTGTATGGTAAACCCATGCGTCTGGCATGGGTTCCGAAGGCGCAGTGTCCCGTGATCGTGGCCACAAGATTGCGCAATTGTTTTTTGGGAAAGTTCAGCAGATTTTTGGTTCTGTTGACGTCTATGCAAGGCCATAGTGTTCTCGCTGTGGTGCAGGTTGGCTCATTAAACCATCTGGTTTGAGCCAACTGCAAAAGTGTTTTATCAATTCGCTTCCAGCAGGCCAGGAGTGGAAGGCCGCAGAAATTGTCAATATCAGCAGCCTCTAGCTCTGTGCCTCTCCTGGCCAGATTGTCAGCGATGAAATTGCCTATATTTTCCCCGTGTCCCCGTATCCATATAAGGGTAACACTAGAATAATTAGCCAATGTGTTGAGTGATTTCCTGCATTCCAGGGTAAGAAGGGATGTTGTGTACACACCCGAGAGTGCAATTATTGCAGGTTTGTTGTCGGTTATGATTTGAATAACTCTGTTTGTTATTCGATAGTACCGCAGCCAATTTGTAGCTTTTTTGATGGCGGATATTTCAGCTTGTAAAATACTACATTCGTCCGGGAGTCTGAAGGAAATCTTGATCCCGAATTCTTCAATGTAGACACCCCCTCCAACCCTGGAGCCCCGTTTAGAGCCATCCGTGAACACTCGTAGGGCCCCGTGCGGTGTAGGGGGGAAGTCCTCCGATAAAGAGTAATTAAATACTCTACTAAAGGAAGGTTTTGGAATGCAATGGTCGATGAGATCAGGGATAGTTCCGATGGTCTCTACAATGCTGGCATGACCCCATGGTCGATGATTCCATGCGTCAATAGTACTAAGTCGTACCGCAGTGCGTAGTGCTAGCTTCCTAGCCAATAAGTCAGCCGGAAGCCAGCCCAGCATAGCAAAGAGAGCCTTTGTGGGCGTAGTTCTAAGGGCACCAGTTATCATGATTGCCATTAAGCGAAGAGTTTTCTCAATTCGCTGTCGGTTTGTTGCCAAGTCCAGTGCTTTCCACCAGATTGCAATACCGTAGAAGAGTGTTGGTTTGATAATAGTTTCAAATATCCAATTAATCCCTTTAGGACTTAAACCCCAGGTGGGACCAATGGCTTTGCTGCAAACATATATTGCCGCTACGGCTTTTGTTGCACGAGCGTGAAGATTGTGTCTCCATGTTAGTTTGCTGTCAAGGATGATGCCTAGAAATTTGGCCTTGTCCGATAGGGCTAGTGTAGTGCCATTTACTTTTGGTAAAGTAAAATTGGGAATTTTGTATCTTCTAGTGAAGAGCACTAGTTCCGTTTTGGTTGGGTTTACGCTGAGGCCGTTCTGTGAACACCAATTACTGACGTCGCTAAGTGCATCTTCCAACCTGTGCGTGATTGTATCAAGATGGAAGCCCGATATAGCCACTGCCACATCATCTGCATATGCAACAGTATTGACGCGCATAGACTCCAGTTTCTTTAGCAGAACATTTATTGCCACATTCCATAGTAGAGGAGATAAGACACCACCTTTTGGCGTACCCTTGCGGGCATACCTGGTGATGTGCGCTTCCCCCATGGTCGATGTGATGGCTCTGCATTCAAGCAAATTCTTAATGAATTGACGTAATGATTGGTCTATACCAAGCTCTGTGAGAGCTCGGATAATAGCAGCCGAGTTGATATTATTAAAGGCGCCCTCAATGTCCATGAAAGCCACCAGAGTAAAGTTCTTATGCTCAAGTGATTTTTCTATGTGACCTACGAGCGAGTGTAGTGCCGTTTCAACCGATTTGCCTTTGGTATAGGCGTGTTGGTTGGCTGATAAAAGATTGCTGTCGATTGTCATAGTTCTGATGTGAACGTCGATCAGTCTTTCTAAAGTCTTTAGAAGAAAAGATGTAAGGTTGATAGGTCTGAAGTCCTTCGCCTTCGAGTGCGATGCTTTTCCCCCTTTTGGGATGAAAATTACATCGCATTTGGTCCATTGTTGCGGAATGTGGGACCAGGTAAGACATGCTCTGAAAATTGTGAGTAGCCAAGGTGTCACAAGGTCTAAATTATGTTGTAGATCTGCAGGAATGATTCCGTCCGGACCAGGTGATTTATACGGATGGAAACTTTTTATAGCCCAGTGAAGTCTGTCAGTAGTAATTTCTACGTTCGTGAAACGCCGGGCAGGTGGGCTTCTAGGGACTCCAAGGAATTAGTAGTCCATTTACCATCTTGCTTCTGAATGAATCCAGGTACGGACGGTTGTTTGGCTACAATTTTACGCAGCCTGTTAGTGTCGGAGAGGGATTCCACATTGTTACAGAAATCTTTCCATGACTTGCATTTTGCGTTTCTGACTTGATTTTTGAATTTATTCAGTGAGGCTTTGTAAAGAGCCCAGTTGCCCGTTCTTTTAGCCCCGTTAAAGAGTCTGCGGCAGCTTCTGCGAGACTCCTCTAAGCTGGCAGACCACCAAGGTGGTTTGCTATTTTTGCGTGTTGTGGAAGGTTTGCAAGAGATTCTTGTTGCTTCCTTAAAGGCATCAGTTAGATTGCTGACAGCCAATTCTATGTCAGCTACTTCCTCTATGATTGGAGGATGTGCAATTATGGTGGTGAGGATATTCTTATGTTCCTCCCAGTTCGTTTTGCGTCTGTTTAAGAAAAGTTTGGAATTTCCGTTTGTAATACTAATATTGAATTCAATATAGCGGTGATCAGAAAAGGAGCATTCAGCTGAGACTCTCCAGTCCCTAATTATATGAGCATGTCTCGCACTAACAAGTGTAATATCTAGTACTTCTTGTCTGTTTGAGACTACAAAAGTTGGTTCTGAACCTCGATTTGACACTACTGAGTTATTATCAATAATAAAGTCAAATAGACACTCACCTCTTTCGTTGGTATCTGAGCTACCCCAGATATGGTGATGTGCGTTTGCATCCGCACCCAGTAGGATTGGAATGCCTTTCAGATTGGCGTTGTGTGCTATCTTGTGGACCAGATTGTGTGGTGGTTGGTCCACATGGTCATGCGCCATGTAGCAGGATAGAATCCATATGGAGGATCCTCCTGTCTCCCATGCTGCGGTTACAGTATCTTCATCACTAAAATCAGAGAGAATGAATATATTGAGATTTGCTTTTGCTAGGATACAGGATCTAATGTTTTTGTCATTGTTACCTATTTTTGTTGCATACAGCAGCTTGTAGCCAGTGGTACTGAGTCCAAGTATTTTGCCGTGTTTGGTCCACGGCTCTTGGATCAGCACAATGTCCTCCCCATTTTCTGAAAGGCGGAGGGTTAATGAGGTTGACCTGCAGCACCTTCGCCATTGTCCGCGTCGGGGTCATAGTTGAAGTTAGCCTCGGCATCTCCCTGACTCGGGTTCAGGAGTGCGTCCTCGTCATCTCCGAAAATGAGTCCCTCCAGGAGATCCCCAACCAAACCTGCTGTTGATTGAGAGCATCCTGAAGTGACCGAATCCGCGGAGTCCCCTATGACCTCCGTGCCGGCTGGCTTGTCAGCTGCTTTTGTTGGCCCCTTCGTTTGGCCGCTAGGGTTTGCGGGATCGCGTTCGCCATCACCGCGGTACACACAGAGCCTGATTCCCATGAAACCGTAGAAAACCAGGCCCTGTCTGTCCCGAAGTAGAGGCAACGTCTCCTTGTTCAGGACAACGATCACCTTCCTACGAGCACCCTCTGCCCCAAAAACCTTGACCACCTTCCAATCACTGGTTGGTAGGTCAGGGTTCGCACGACGGAAGATGCCCAGGATAGCCTCTGGATCATGCGGCTCTGCCGGAATAATCGCAACTGCTCTCGGTCTACGAGGAATTTCGTTTACCGGGACCAGTTCCAATCTCGCTCCAGGCCACACTTCACCAAGAGACTCGATCACCAACATTAGCTTCACGGGTGTGAAAATGAAGTTTTGAGAAAAACGCATTTAAAGTTTCATAACGCATTATCACTGTGAACACACCTTCAGTTGGGAGATGCCATTTGGTATGGTTAGTTATGATTGGGTGCCGACTTTGGTGACGTCATGCCTATGTGGTGACGTATTTTTTCGCTTTTAGTGTGACAATACCTTTGCTATTGTTGCTGCTCTGTTCGTTCTCAACTATGTGTTTGCTCTCAGCAAAGGGTTGATGTGCGTATACTAATACGAAGAACATTTGAAAAATGACTATAAGAAAGGAAAAGAATAAAGTGACGCCTCAGTCTTGTAAGCATTACCAAGTACCACCACTTTGACTTAAAAAAACGAAATTGTATGAAAAGAACTTGTGGTCTCGGAAGAAGAAAGATTTAATCTGCGATTAACGGCTGAGCTACCAAACGAATTACCTCCTCTCATCGCACCAAGCGGTTTATTATTAGATTGCAAATGGTATTTGTATGAGAATGTCAGGGTCTTATGTACTGATTCACAGAACCGGGATTTTGTAGCTCCTAAACCGAGTGAACACAAAACGAAAAAAAAAATCGAAAAATAAATCTCAACCTGCCAGCAAGAAAAAAAAACGAAGCACCGGATTACGAGAAAAAGAAAGCTGAAGTCAAAGCGCCGAAAAAAGAAAAAAACTGAAATTGTCAAACGGAAGAAAATCGAAGTACCAGAGTAAAATTTTAATGTTTTTCTCATTTTTATCGATTTTCCCAAGTTCGTTTTGAACGTTTTTATGGGGTAAATAAATTTTTATCAGAAGTCTAACTCATTTCATCTTATTCTACACCATTTTAGGTTAGAGAATCCATTCTTAAGTCCAAACCCGTTTTTTGACACACTCCCTACTTTTCTCGGAGAAGGTCACATATACTAAAAATAAATTGTTATATGTTTGTTGCTTAAGTCTTTTGATTAACTTGAAGTACAGGTTCGTGTCTTAACTCTTTTGTTATTTTTTATAGTACGAGAATATTATTTGCTTGTTTCGTTATATATTTCAGAACATATTTTTGTACTTTTTGCAAAACCACTCAAGTCGAATTAACAGAATTTAAAAAAAAATTTTTAGGCCGTATTTTAAGGATGTCTTTTAGGGTTTAATCGTATTTCTACAATGTTTAGCCTCTAAAACAGTTAATATCTTAAAAACTTTAGTTATCAACATTAAATTTTTACATTGCAATCCAGATCAGTTGATTACATATAATTTTCGTTTTTCATTGAAAGCATATACATACATACATATAGAAGGTTTCATTCTGCTCCTTAAAAATTGTTTTGCTCTTCTGAAAATTTAAAAAGTTTTACAAAATTTGTTTGGCAAAACTCCACAAATATATATTATGAAAAGAAAAATTAAATCATTAACCTTAATACGAAAAAATTGATTTATAATAAAAAAAATGTACATTAACACTCCACAAAAAAAAAAAAAAAAACAATTTTCCTAAAACACAATTTATAAAATATGTCACTAAAATTTATTTTTAATCTGTTGAGTCAGAAAGAAGAAAGTTGTATTCTATTGTCGATGTTACGAAAATCATAAAACAAAAAATCATTAAACAGGCAGCTAAACTACAAGAAAAAACACACATATAAAATTATAATTTTATTTTAATCTCATGAAAAGTAAAACCATTTTTTTCAATACTTTTGTCAAGTTGTTTGTTTCTTGACGTTGAAGAAGACGAGCGCCAGCAAGACAAGTTTTTTTGTTTGTTTGTAAGTTATTTTTGTTTAAATTATATAATTATTAACATTTATGTAAAGGAAAAAAAATAAATTATTTAAAAAACTCATTAAGTTTCGGTAGAAATGGAAAATAAAAGCAACAAATGCATACAATCAAAAACACAAACATACACTCACATGCTCACACATATACACGAAAATGTAACAATACAGCGAAGAAAGTGTTTGAACGAACGGAGCAAATGTAAATTAAAACATGGCTTGAATTAAAGCTTAAGAAGTTTTTTTTTTATTTCATATAATTGCTTGTGTGTGAGTCTGTGTATTGATTGCATGGCATTTGTTTCTTTGCGTTTGTTCGGGAAAGCTAAAGACAACAACCAGAAGAAAAAAAATTTACAAGAAAGATGGTATGCAAACATATTTACACTTACAGACTAGAAAATACAGTGAAAGCTTTAAATCAAAACAATTTATTACATTCAAGTTGGAATGTAATGAGAAATGAAACACTCTGCAAACACATTCACATTCTTTTAAAGTCTTACTTGAACATGTTGTGTTGAAGTTTTGTAAAAGAAAACGAACTGAAAAAAAGATCATCAAGCAAGCAAGTGAAAAGTGATGCCAACTTGTAGAAAAAAACGACTCAAATTATTCGATTTTTTAAAATGTTAAATTTTGTATAACGAAATTCACAGCAAATAAAATTATTTCAGTTTAGTTATGAAATCTTGCTTTTGAAATCGCTTCATTCAAAAGCTGCCCAACGGTACCATTATCAGTTTGGAGAAAAAAAAAACACCAATTTATCTCTGTTAAATTTGACAGTGCAACACGAAAAAATATAACCGTATACGGACACCACTACATGATAAAAGATAAAAAAAGACCCGTGTCTCCCAGTTTTGCCCCAAGCCATGCACTTTTTAGTTTATGGGCCCCCAAATATCTGGGGCTCGGTGTCATTTTTCCAAAAAACTAATCATTTTCTCAGGCTCATATCTTGCAAACCATTGAAACTTTTGATTTACTCTCTGAGGCAAAGTTGTAGATCTTGTTATAAAGAACAAAAATTGTGAACATATAAAATCAAAAAAACTTCATCATCAAAATCAAAATCGCAAAAAACTTTAAAAAATTCGATTTTTTTTACCTTTTTATCCTGTTCAGTTCCATAGGTAGCAAACCGTTTAAAATTCAAGGAAACAATCAACTACAAAAAGTGAGTAAATCAAAATTCCGAAAGCATTTCTCTGAGCACCACAAAGGCAAAGACAGCAACAACAAGCACAACAACAACTAAAAAAATCGCAATGAAAGCAACTACAAAACAAAATATTTAATAACGTGGTTTGTTACGAAGCTTTGAGAAATTAAAGAAGTTTAAAAAGCATGAACTGAGACATACACTCGCACGTACACACATACACATCCATACACAAACGAAAGCACATCAGTGACTTCTATGCAGTCTTCTTTCTGACTTCTTGCTACTTGTTGCTTCTGCTGTAAGTAAGTGGATGATTTTTTTCTACACTTTGTTGTTTCTTAAAGCTGCCTGCCCGAAAGGCAAGTTTCTTCTTTCATTTCAAGCTGGCGTTTTTTATTTGTGCTGTAGATGTTGCTGCTATTGCTGTTGTTGTTCTTGTAAAATGTAACCAAGCGAAAGCCTTCACACTGGTCTAGTCTGGTCTTGAAGAAACATTATGAAATTGAAATGAAATACAAACTAGTAGTGAGTATGTGCGAGTTGCTTAGTATTTGTACGGTGCGCTTGGCTAACAGAATTTGTGTTCAGTTGAGTGTGTATCTTCTAGCTGAGCTTGTGGTAACTGAAAGTGTTCATCCAAGTTTAAATGTTGTCTTGTTGAGGATAAGCATGGTTTTCACTGTCGCACGCAAAACAGACGTACCACGAGTGCCGAACCAAACGTTACGTTCAAATTTTGGTCTTCTCCAATAAAGAAAAAACAAACACACACATACAACAAGCAAACAAAAAAAAAAAAGAAAACAAGAAAGAAATTTACAAATAATTTAAAAGACCAGTATTGAAAAAGAAGAAACGTATTAAGAAAGAAGTTTAACTAAAAGTGAAATTTTTCCAACATTTTAAACAAAAAAAGAAAAATATGACATAAAAAATGCAAGAAGTTATAATTTTAAATTGAAGAAAAAAAGAATATGATTGAAATTTCTTTATAGAACCCAAAAATTAAAAATAATAATAAACCAGCAAAATGTGTTTGACTAAACATTTTAGAATTTTATGAAACCCTTAAAACAAAATAAACAAAAACAAAATTTAACAAAAATTTTGATTTGAATATTGAAAAAATTTACAGCTACAAATTCAATATACAGCTAAAAAGTAAAAGTGAAAGTGTTAAAGAAAAAGTGGCGCAAGCAGCAACAGAATTTTTAAAACGTTTTGAGCTCAATTGGAATTACAATTTAAACAACAACAACAACAACAACAACTGCGAAGACGACAACTTTACTCACACCAGGATTACTCACGGCCTCTTTAAGCATATTGTGGATTATTTAATTTTCAGTTGAAAATTTTAACAAACAAAATAAAAATTCTCACTCACTCACACAAACAATTTCTTAACTTTTCCTACAAAACATTTTAATTGTCCCTGATAAAACTTCTATTTTCGCCTTAAGAAAAAGAAGTTTTTAACATAAAAAATTATCAACATTTTGCCTTTAAATATGGATATTAAATTTTCACCATCCACGATGGATATGCCATCAGCGAATGACATTTTGGCACCCGGTAGTGTCAATGCCAATTGTCAATATTCAACAAGATATTGCTGTAAGTGAAAAAGTATATATTTTGCAATAAAATAAAGCATACTAACAAAGTTAAAAAAAAGAATTTAAGTAATTAAAGACAAAGTGTTCAACAGTTATTTTGAAATAATTTCGAGAAAAATTAAACTTTAGCGAAGAAAATTAACAACCAAATAAATACTCAAAATTAAAATAAAAATATTTTAAAAATATTATGCAAAAACATTTTAACAAACTGACAACCTTAAAAATCTGTTTATATTTTATATTGAAATAATTGTGTTACTAAAACAATTTTTAGCAAGATAAAAAAAATTTAAGTCCATTACAACATTTGCTGGGTAATTTTTACGGAAAAAAGTAAAAAAAAGAAAAATTCTGAAATTTTAGAAAGCAGAATTAAATGAAAATATATATTTTAAAAAATTTTGCTATTACTAACAATATGTTCGCTGGGTTATACATAAAAAATATCTATAGCAGCAACATATAAAGTTTCTTCCAATGAAGAACAGCAGGAGCATTAAACAAAGTATCTAAAAAAAGTATTAATTGACATGAATATGTTTGATGGGTTATTTGTTTATAAAATGTCCTTTGATATTTAGTTCTAACGAATACCCTTTTAAATATTTTTTTTAGATATGTATTATGGCAAATTAAAGACTAGTTCGTAAGAGCCAGTTGAAATAACATAAACTTAGATGTCGCTCATTTGCTGCGAAATCATCATAACTAAAAAACCGATCTTGGAAAAAAGTTCAAGTTTTGCAGTTTTCTGTCTAAAAAAAAATACCGTAATAATTTATGCAAAGTAAAATATAACATAAAATCATGTATAAGTTATGATGGTGTTGCTGTAAACGGTTAAATTTTCTTGGGCAGTTTTTTTATTTAAATACGCCCCAATTGCTGATAAAATGAAACAAAAATTTGTATCAAGGCTGTAATAAGTTAAGCATTGGCTATGTAATGTTTGCTGGGTTAAAATATTAATCCTTAAAATATTTCTTATTTGCTATTAACTCTATAAACTCTTGAGTTTTTTTTAAATATGATATTCAGAAAAAACTGTTCGAATAAATTTTGGGCTGCTACATGCAAAAGTACTATAAGTCCACTTTTAAAAATTTATATTTTACGTTCATTTTGTAAAAAAAAAATTTTAAGTAAGATATCATATATATAAAGAATTTTAACTGTCATATTTGAAAAGTTTTCAAATTAAAGGTTTCTAGAATATCTAAACCATTTATGGAAACTTCTCCCAACCATTTCTAAATATTGTAAGTAAAAATGTTTGCTGGGCAATTTAATTTCTTGTTTCTTTGAAGAACCGTTTGACTACGCTTGCCGTTGAAATAAAACTAATTTCATAAATTAAAGAAAGATTGCAATGAAACAAAAACATACCATACAAGATTAAAGCTTTTAAAAGCTTTAAGCATAAAGTTAGCTTTTCTAGTTAAATTTAAACTATGCTCTAGCACTTTCTAGATTGTTTCTGTTGAAGAAGGTGCTTTTAGACGGCATATTTTTGTTACATCTGAATTATCAGGTGTGTGAGTACTGGTCATGTAACCAACTTTGCATGGCTGTCAAAATTCTTAGATTACACACGATTTTTAGTTTTTGCTGTCAAATGTGTGTACATACGTGTGCTGTTATTCGTATGTTTGTTATAACCTCTGAGTGTCCATAACAGCTGAGTTTGTGTGCACAAGTTTTGTTTGCCATATTTAATGTTATGTGCGAGTTTTTGTAAAATTTGATTAAAAATAAGACACCTGCTCACATTTCCTCGCTCTTTCTCTATTTAATTTTTTTCGAACCCCACAAATATATTTTGAAAAAGTTGTTGATAGTAATTTTTATAAAAATTTATTTTAATTTACTTTAATACATTTTATATATTAAAATTATTCGTCATTATTTTTATAAATTAAAATATTTTGTATTAACAATTTTTGCTTTTGTTACGCCAAAACAGCTGATGACGAAAGCTTTTGGAAATGAAAGCATCATCTGATATTGCTTCTGTAATTTTCAGATGACAATAATTCAAAAGTTTTAACTTTTGCCGTAGAAAATTTGATGAGTCAGATATAAAATACGTCACCTAAAACCATTTTCAAGATAGAAATATATCATCATGTGCAGCAGTGATGTCAACCTAAAATCTGTTATAGTGGAAGATTTTTATATATTAGTTTTACTTTGAAAAGTGTTAGAATTTTATGCTTCTAATTGATTTTTCGTTTAGATTTCGAAATTCATTAATTTTGCTATCTAAAGCTAATTTTTTTAATATGAATTTAATTACACTTGGAAATAAAGTTTTTTATTTAAATTATGTAGTACATATTTTATTGTTGGTATCGAAGACTCCTCTAATTAGAGTTTTTCATTATTTTTTAAAATTCATGAAGAGAAAATGCCGGGATATATTTATGTGATTTCCACTTCTTATTATAAGTGGAGTTTTTCTTACGACAATTTACGGAAAAAAAAAATTTCGGGATTCCTAAAATCATGGAGAGAAAATCCCGGAATATTTATGTTGGATTTCCAAGGGAAAAGTCTTATAATAATTTGAGTATATCATTCGAGAACTCACCGGGTTTGATTCCCGGGATTCCTAAAATTTTTCAGAAATCTAATCCCGGGATATTTATGTGGGATTTTTAGGGAAAAATTCTTATAATAATTCCATTTTTTCTTCGAGGGATTCTTCAAATTTTATCGCAGAGCAAATCCCGGGTTATTTATGTGTGATCTCCCGGTAATAATTCTTAATAAATTAAATTTCGAAATTCAGTTTGAATTCTCGAAATATCAAAATTGATATGCTATTTTTGAATGTGTCATTTTAAGTTAAAAATTTTTTATATTGAATTGAACTTCCTTTAAAAAAAATACGCAAAAATAAATATTTCCTATATGGCCCCTATTGTCAATCTTTGCTGCACAAAAGATCCTTCGGGCTGCGCTTAATAGTATAGACAAACTTAAGTTCCCAGGTTGCTGTGAAAAGAAAGTAGACTCCAATTCACTTGGGTCCTGGTATGGTCCCATTGTTCTTATAGACAAACTTAAAATCACATAAAATTTCAACGACTTTGGTTTTTTGTTTGTTTTGAATCTTCGCAACCAAGTTCTAATTTTTGAAATTAAGTAAAAGTTTTCCAAGCAAACTATTTTTTCTTACTTCATATTAATTTTTGTTTTTTTTTTGCTCGACCCTATTTATTGTGCTGCAAATAATTTTGTATAAAATCGTTTATGCTTGTTTTCCTTCTCGTAAAAGATTTTGTGACGAGTTTTTTTTTTTTGCAAATCAAACAATTTTCAAGTTCCTTTGAATTGTAATTTTTTATGTAAAACTTGATAAAAAAATTTTATATTTAACCTTTAAAACCGAAAACAAAGGAAAAACCCAACCAAAAGCATGCAACACTGAAGCAAATTAAAACAATACAAACAGGAGAAAAAAACTTCACATGTAAAATAAACATACAAATAAATATGAAATGATTTGAAAAGAGTTCGAAAACTTTTATCACTTTAATACACAATCATCAATTCAAGCATAAATGTGGCATATTGCATTACCAACATGATTGCTATTATGTACCAGTATATTAGTCTTCTTACAGCGTACGCTCGCTCTCTCATGTACCACAACATGTTGTTGCTGTTGCCGCTGCTGTACAACAAGTGGCTTGGAACAACATTTCTTTTGCTTTTTACTTTATTTAACAGCAAAACAAAAACTAAAGTATAAAATCCGCCTTAGTAGTCGTATCATTATTATTATTTTGTTTCTTTCGCATATTTTAGAAGGAAAGTTTTTATTACAACTTTTTTTTCCAAGTTTCTTAATGTTTTTATGTGCATATTTAACATACGAACTGTATGGCATTCAATCCTGTTGACTGTTGATCGCAATTTTTTTAATTTTCTCAACAATATTTGATATTTTTATATGGAGAATCAGCAAGTACGCTTAAGATATGTAGGAGTACTAGGGAAATTCTGCGCTTAATAAAATTTTATAAGCTTAAATTATAATTTAAAAATTATGCTTTCCCAAATCAAACAATGGCCATTTAGAGGATGGTGACAGTAGCACTGACAATGACAGTGAGTGTGACAAAATATTAGACAATTAAGCATTTTCATAGTGGGCAAAAATATATTTGCAATGCATTGAAATATTTACTATGACAGAGTGACATGTTCGTCACTTGAACTTACACAGTTTTGGGACAGTCATCTTTAATTTTCCAAAAAGTAGCACAATGACAAATTATATTTGTTTATAAAATTTTATATAGCGAAGCGACAAAATAGAAAAATCCGTGGTTGCTAATAATGTCACAATGACAAAGAGACAAATGTGACACCGTAGTGAAAAGGTTAATGTTGGAAACGTGTCTGAAAAAGGTCTAACATTGTAAATTATATTAAATGACAAATGTGTCACAATACGGGTATAAACAAAAATAGCATTCCAAAATAAAACAACGACATATGTTTTGTCATGTGTCACTGATATACATAAAGCTTTTATAGAAAAATATGATATGCCAGTGATGAAAAACTCACCATCATACAAATGTCATGAGTAATAGTGACTAATTTAAATATGTAACATACGAGTATATGTATATAAAATGACAAATAAAGCGGCAACTTTAATATTAGAAATTCATATTTGTAATTTGCAGAAAGCGAGGTCACAGTGATAGTGACAATATTTTAAAGGGCAATATTTTAAAATTACGAATTTGATGATATCAGAAATCGGTCATAGTCACTATTACCGGATTTTCCCACATGAAACAATGAAAAAAAATATATCACAATGACAAGTGACCAATATCTTAAGATGACATACATACATTTTACATACTGCCTATTATACCAGAATATTGAATGTAATACAATGTATGTATAAAATATGACAATGACAATGAATGTATGTAAGAATGACAGACATACATATAAAGTATATGTATAAAAATATGAGACAAGTACTTTTCCTATTCGATAACGTTGTTTTGTAACAAAATTTCATACAGGAGCCCTTAAATTGTCGTAAAGTGTTTGCAAGCCCAAAGATGACTGACTTTAAAACTTACAGTGATCGAGTGAAGCTTTTGCCTTTATAAATGCTACAACCAGTGTAGCCAGGTGTGGGGATTTCTTCCCAAATTGGGGATTTTAGCTGGTTTTTGCGGACAGATTATCGTGGGGAGGGATTTGGGGATTTTTCATTTACAATGTACCTATTATCAATTTTGCTTTATTTTACCATTTTCTTTCATACATTTTCTTTACATATACATATGTTTATGTATCTTGGCGTTTTTTTTTCTCCATATTTCGATTATTTCAAGGCGATGGTATTGATAATGTTGGTTTTTATAACAATTTGTTAAAAAATTTTAAAACCAGAATTTATTGAATTCGATATTGCCAAAATGAATGTACCAATTGACGATAAGGAAAGTAATTTGGTTGTTGCTAAAATTGATGTTGGCATAGAATGTTCAAAGGAATTAGAAGCAAAAGGATTTCAAACATTTTTTTTTAGATTATTTAGCTGTACTAGCAAAATAAATGCTTAATTAAAATATTCACTGAGAGTATGAAAAGTTTTGAGTGATTTATAAATTTACAACTCGAAAGCATAGAAAAAAGAATAAATTTGATTCCGTGTATGGAATTTTAAAATATTCTATGGATTCAAAAGTTCCACTGAGCACATACGAATGCATTAACTTAAGTAAATGTATGTAATAAAATTAATAAAAAAAATTGTTTTTTATGTTGCTTAATATACATATATTTATTGGGGACAAAAGTGGGGATTTCCAGTTTTAAAATGGGGATTTTTGGGGACAACACTCTTTAATTTGGTGACATTAGACAATATTTGCCTGGCTACACTGGCTACAACAATAAAATTTGTGAATAAAAAGCAATAACAATGCAAAAAGAAATGTTGCTACTCAGGTTGCTTCTTCGCTGTGCCGTACACACTCAGGTCTCGTACACACTCAACCAGACACACTCTCTAATGCTAAGAAATAGTGGTTGTTATCTGCAGCTTTTAGCTTTTACAGTAAAATATTTCTTTCTTGTTTCTAAACATTCAACAGAGTTGTACTCGTACCGCCACTATAATTGTATTGAGTTTTTTTTTTAAGAAATACATTTTTCCCCCACTACAAAACAGATACAGATTGTTAAGTTTTTTTATAATATTTTTTTTGGTATTTCTATTATTTTTCGTTTATTTTTCTTGTGTTTACAAAAACAACAACAAAAAAGTTATACTGGAAAAAGAAAAATACTTTTGCTAAACATACGACACGAAGAATATTAATGGGTGAAAGTTGTTGCTTACGAGCGTTCCGTATCATATTTATCTATGTGAGTGTTTTCAGTTGTGCATGGCTGTGTGCATTTCTGTGTGTTTGTGTGTGTTTTTGTATAACTATCGTTTATAATATAGTTTAGTCTAGCAGTCATTTGTATTTAAGTTTTATTTTTCTTCACTATTTGAAATGTTCACAAGAAACTCTGGAGTAGAGGGTCTTTTTTTTGTTTCTTGTAAATTGACGACAAGGTTTCTTTGAAATCCCTTTTCTAACTTGCAATTTAACTTCTTAGCTGCTTTTCTAGTTGCCTTTTTTTATGTATCTGTTTTATGGTGTGGGAGTTTTATTTTTTGTTTTTTGTTTTTATTTTTTTTTTTGTTCATCCAGTTATTATTTTTCTGGTAGAGAAGTTGACATCCTGTTGCCTACCTACACTTTCTTCTAACTGGCATGTTTACTTTCTTATTACAATCATGGCTTTGGCTTTGGATTTTGCTTCACTTATTTTTCAAATCAACATTTATCTGTTTCTTTGACCTAAAAAACGAACTGAGAGTGTGGTATGTAAATAAATGTTAAAGGCTGCTTTTTGTAATGGGAATTTTTCTAAACAGTTTTTTTTTTTTTTTTTTTTTTGGAAAATATAGGACGCAGTTTTGTTTCAAAAAGATCATAAATAATAATATGAACTTTAGAAGATTTAACATGAATCTGTGGAAAGCTCATAAAGTACATGAAATTTATGATGAGAAGAGCTTTGCAACTGATTGATACAGGAACATGAGACGGAGAAGTTCTTAAAAGCAACCAAATATATTATTTCTTAAGAAAAGCAAATTGATGCATATGAGTTGAGTACCTACTGAAAAATATCTGCTTTGTGGCCACCAAAGGTTCTACAAAAAAAGATTAACGTAACTAGAAATAAATTCAATGAAGTGCAATTTTGACACGCAGTCGAAGGGTCCATCCATATAGGTGCTGAGGACTCAGACATATAAAACATTTAATTTATAAAACAAGTTCAACTACACTTTCAAATGAAAACATAATTGGGGTGTTCACACTGTTGTCATATCAGTCATATTGTCATAATGACTTATTATTTTACAATAGTTTAAAAAAATTGTTGTTGTGCTTCAAACAAAAAAGTCATACAATAATAAGACATTTTGAGGTATGTTTATGGTTTGTCATAGAATAACAGTAGAAATCTTACTCGAGCAGCTGCAACTCCTTATTCGAGCCGGCAAAAATATTTATAAGCCGCCACTACTTTCAAATAACACAAGAATGAAAACAAGGCAAATTCATTATTGGCAGCTTGTGAATGTTTTTCCACTTGCCCCCGTCAAAAAAAAAAAATAGTTCAGCTCATGTTACTGGCAACAGCTGCTTTTGATTATATTTATTTCAGCAAGTTCGTTTAGATAAAAAAAAATTAAATTTTATTTGATAATGGACATTTTAGAAAATTTACAGGAAATTTATTATTTTCTTTATTAACAATTAAAAAACATTTACATTTAAGCCAAAATGCAAACGTATGCGCAATAATCTGACTAAAAATGGAGTGTTGTTAAATATTTATCAGCTGGCACAATTACGACAATTACGCACACTTATTTCTGACGAGGTGTTCACACTTGTCATATTTTGGTGTGCTATTATTTTATGACATATGACTTATAAGTACAGTGTGAATACCCCAAATATATTATATGATCACGTTTTCCCTCTTTTTCGTTGCGTTTTTTAAATTTGCCGATTTTTGGCGTATTTGAAATTTCTATTCGTTTCGCTGGTTTTTTTTAATTTTGGAATTTATTTTAATATTTTTAATTATTACTTTTGGCGCTTTTCGCGCTATAATTATCATATATTTCCTTTTGGGTAACTTTTTGTTTCAAATATATTTTGAAACTTATTATTTGCTTTAATTTTGGTGATTTTTTTCTCTTTTGCCGCAAACTCATTTAATTTTTCTATCCGACTTTCTTTCCGTTACGAAACGTTTTTCGTATTAGCGCTTTTTTGTTTTCCTTCTTGCGATTTTTCCCTTTTGTAGGACATTTTTGACTTATTTTCGTTTTAGCGATTTTTTTTCGGTTACCTTTTTTTTTCTATAGCGATATAGAATTTTTAGCGATATATTTCTTTTGGATGCCTTGTAGCGATTTTATTCGTTTCAGATTTTTTTTAGTTTCGACATCTTTCTGCCATTTGGGATAATTATCAATGTGGCAATATATGAGCTTTGGGTGTGTTTTTCTTTTAGCAGCTTTCTTGACTTATGGTGTTTTCTTTTCTACACACAAAATAGCACCTTGTTGGGAGGTACATATGTAAAATGTCTTGCCAACCCAGCAAGAATGCAGCTTGTTATTTCACTAGAACTAAATACAAATTATGAAAAAGTGGAACGCCCTGTTTTCAATAGCTAAGAGCTAAGTTTTACAGGGCACTATCAAAACTGTCGATTTTCGGGGCAAAAAGTGCAATGGGTTTCACCATTAGTGAGGGCGATTATTTTAGAATCAAAACATTTTTAGAGAGCAAAACAATTTTAAGAAACGAACACCAAAGTACATTTTCTGCATGGAGATGTACCATTTTTTTGTAGAAAAGAAAACACCATTAATTTCGTTTTCACCATTTTTTCATTTGAGAGATTTTTAAATTTCTTAATTTTTGTCCTATTAAAGATTTTTTTCATTATAGTTTTCGATTGATCGTTCTTTTATTTCTTTTGTACATATTTTCGTTTCAGCGCTTTTAAGTTTTGTAATTATTTTTCGTTTTTTGATAAGTTTTTTTTAACAAGGCGATATTTTAGTTTATTTTTTTTTCACTTTTTTTAGTTTTAGGCATTTTTTTCATTACAGATTGATTGATTTAAGATTTTATTTACTTTTGACTAGTTGTCGTTTTAACGCTTTCTTTTTTTTTTTTTTTTGATATTTTTTATCATAATGATATATTATTTGAAGCTATATATTATGTATTTCGTTTTGACGGCTTTTTTTTTAATAATATTCGTTTTTTCCATTCTTTTCGGCTCAGAGGTTTTTAAGTTTTGTAATTTTTTTCGTTTTGAAGAATTTTTTCATAATGGGGATATTTTATTTGAATCTGTTATATCATTTTGACTCCATTTTTTACTTGTTTTCGGTTTGTAAATTTTTTCCTTTGTGATTGTTTTATAGTTTTGCCAAAATTTTTTCACTATGGTGTCACTGCATTTTTATCTATTGTTCTGTTTGGTGTTTAGTTTTCGTTTCAGCGATTTTTTAGTTTTAATATTTTTTTTGTAGTTTTCTTGAATATATTCTGGTCTAACAATCTCTTTCATCTTTTTAAATTTTTCGATTTTGGTTTGCAAGTTTTTTAATTTTGCATTATGATTTATGTGGTAATTTCTTTACATCAATTACGAAGGTTCCAAATGCGTTTATTATTACAGACGTAGCATAAATTCAATATGATACAGATTTATGGAAGGGATACCCTTTAATATTCAAAACTTAAAACCTCGAAAATAGGTGCATTTACAAACACATAAATTTTCAATAATAACTTCCCTCGCCATAGTTTCAGTTCTTTAGGTCAAAGAACGATTTGCTGCAAATAAAGTGCTAAAAATTATTATCAGTGTCATAACTTTAATAAAATGGAAAATAAAATTCACATAACATCATTTATTACAAATATTTATTTTAACTATTAAAGTGTTAAATATAAAACTTTTAAATTGGCTTTTGTTTGAAATTTCTTTATAACAGAAATTTTGGAACTTATATTTGTGCTAAGTGTGATAAAAAAAAAAGAAAGAAAAAAGGTGTTGGTGCTAATTAAAATGAAAACAAAAATCTTTTTGTTACTAGCAAAAAAAAAAAATCTTAGGTATTGTTTGTTGTTTTTGTTGTAGGTTTAATTTAAACATTTATGTTATCCCTCTCTCCCTTCTTCTAACTATCTCTCCTGTCTAATCTGCTGTCGTTTTTATGCTGTTTTTTATTGTGTAAAGTGAAAGTTTTTTTGGTTTGTGTGCTTAACACTGGTTTTCTTGTTGTTATAGTTGTTGTTGTTGTTGTTGTTGTAGTTGTAGTTGATAGTGCACTCAAACATATATATACATGAACATAGAGGCAAACACATGCTTTTAAGTAGTGTTAGTGCAGTGATGATAAGAATTTTAATTTCGCTTCGTTTCAGGTTTGTTTCTTAAGTCTTTCGTTTTTTGTTAGCTGTTTGATCGAGTGTTTGTGGGTTTTGTGTGTGTGCGTTAATTATGCTTTACATGGGATTTGAAACCAAAAAAGACAGTGAAAAATGCGTTGGTTGCTTTGTTGTGCATGTTTTTTTTTTTAAATAATATTTACTTTTTCTTAACCGTTGCTTCATTTGTATTTTTTTTTTAATTTAATTTCTTTATTTAAAGCTTTTTCTAAAAGAAAGAAAGAAAAAATTTTTTTTTAATTTTAGCTGCTTTTTTATTACTTTTTTATGCTTTAATCGCTTGGCTTTTGTTGTTGTTGTTTAATTTTTTTTTTATAGAAACTAAAAGTGAATTGTTAAATTTAAGTTTTCGGTTTGTTTTTTATGTTTGTATTTGCCTTTGTCTTGTGTTATTTATAAAACAATAACATAGAAAAGAGAAATTTATTTGGTTTTCAGTATTTAATTACTGAAACCTTTTTCTTTCGTTTTATGGATTCTTAAGCTGGTTGTAACCATTTTACTTTTTTTTCAATTTATTTAGTAGTGTTACATAAATCTGCAATGTGTTGCCTTGCTTTCTATATATGTGGACTTTTAATTACTATCACTAATTAAATTTAAAAGTTGAATACAGCCATCGGCCAATTGTTTCTTTTACTTTTAATAACTTTGTTGTCTAAAACAAATCACAGTAATTATCTGTAAGTAAATGGTTAATTACCAAGAAACGTTTTTTTTGGTAGTAAAAGCCTAAGATTTTTAAATAATTTTTAAAGAAATATTATTACAGACATAAAAACTAAAGTTTGTGGAACTAAAAGCATTGAATTGTTTAAATAAATATTGAAATATTTCTTTAAAATTTTTTTCTGTTTAAAAGTTTAAAGCAATTGAATTTATTGATAATCTTTCAAGCTAAAAACAAATAATGCTTTAAAATCAATCGAAAAGGTAAAGAAAAGATATGTGTTTAAACGTTAGATAATATTAATGAAATGATAAAGATGAGGAAATATTATTTGTAAGCTTTTGTAATACGGAAAGTGAAAAGTAAATTTTTTATTTCAAAATTTTATTGAAATATGTTGATTAAGTAGAGGCTGCTTGAAAGTTATGTTTATCAAAAAGAAGAAAAACACTCTAAAATACTGATAAAGTATTAGAAAAGTTTTTTTAACTTCAGTGCAGTCCGCCAAATAAAATTAGCAAAGCTAAAACGGAAAAACTATGAAAGCAAAATCATCTTACAAGCGAGTAATTATCAAAATATTATGACATTACATAAGCTCACGAATTCCAAAACAGCATACAAGAAATACACAAAGAAGAAGTAAAGTAAAAGCTTCATATGAAAATATTTCTTAGCTAGTAGTTTTGTTATCTATAAATTAATGAAATGAAGTTTCTAATATACGGCGATATTTTATAAGAATCCTCGATTTAAATTTAATAAAAAATATTTCTTAGCTCTTCTTCGCTAAAAGTATATATTTAGATATTGTCATTTAATCATTAGTTTACACCAAATATTAGATATCTACGACTTTTTTCAGCTAAAAATCGATAATATATGAATTTTTGGCATTTTTTGCATTTTTCATAGCCTGTGTTCAAATTAAGGGCAAAATAATATTTTTTGTTTATCTGATTTTTTTGTAATGCGGATCGATGTTTCACCCCAAATATTAGAACCCTACGACTTATTTTCAGCTTTTATTAATATCGCAATATTTTTTTTTCCAAACAATTTTTGTTATCGAAAAATATATTATGGCATATTTTCGTTATTGTTTTATACCAAACGATAACTTTATTTAAAATTATTGTTATCGATAAATTTTTTGTGAAAGTAAATAATTCATAACTATAAATTTTACACTTTGAAAAAATATTTCCTACATTAAAATTTTTGTTATCGATTGCAACTTTACATGAAATTTTTATCGATATACTTTTAACAAATATATATTTAACAGAAAAATCGATATACTTTTAACAGATATATTTTTAACAGAAAAATTAAAATACAAAAATCTTTGTTACAAGAACGTTTTAATATCGAATACGTTTTTGTGGAGCATTTATAATATCGATATAACAATCTGTATATTGCCGCCGATAAAAGATGTAGAAATTAAATGTTAAATGTTTTGCGAAAGATAACTTTATTTAAAATTCTTATAATCGAAAATTTTTTTTGTGAAAGTAATTATGTAATTCATAACTACTTTAAAAAATTTTTTCATTAAAAAAAATATTGAACGATATCAACTTAACAGAAATTTTTATCGATTTATTTTTAAAAAAAATTTAAATACATACTAAAATATTTTCTATAAGTTCTCATAGATTATAAATGATATCGATAAATTTTTTTGCATCAAAATTTTGTTATCGATGGTAAAATTTTTTTTATCGATAACGGTATTTTGTTACCAATGAAAATTGTGAAGAAATGAATAAATTTCTATCTAAGTTTTGTGTTGTGTTAAAAGTGTTTGCTAACCACCGAGTTTGTATAAAAACTTTGTTACCGATAAATATGTGATTGGTCATCATTTTCACTGTTTATTTCCTAAAGAAGATCATTTCAGTTTTAATTTGAGATCTTTAAACATGCTTACAGATCACATTAGTGTGTGATGTATAAAGGTTTTTGATTCAGGACTCTGCCATTCCGTTTTGCTTTCATTTCTTCAATATTGGTGTTCCTTTCTTAAGTCTTTTGTTTTCCTTTAATTCAATATAAAGAATTGATGTTAAAGCTTTAAACGTCTTAACATAAATAAATAACTTTGTAGCCAGTCCAAAAAACTCCATATATGTGAACCCTATATCTTTAGATGCAAAGAAAAATAAGTTTAAAAGAATTTTGAAACTAAAACAACGATTTAGAAATAAATTTAATTTAAAGCAAAGAAAATCTCAAATAACGGAAGACTAGAAATGTTTTTTTCAATAAAATACAACAGAAAAAAAAACTCCAACTTGAAATCACACCACATATTTGTCTAGAAAAAATAGAGCGGGTGTGTCTTAACATACTTTTATTTTGTTCGCCTTGTGCGAAATTTCAAAGCAATTAAAACTTCCACTTAATTCTCTAATTTTGATGCATTGTCATCATCTTCGTTTTTTTTTTTTGATAAACGTTTTATTGGTTTTTAAGTTTTTAATAACAATTTGGTACCAAATTTTAACTTTTTTTTTATAGCACAATCTCTTTTTTTTTTGATTATTGCACAAATCTTTTGGCCTTTATTATGTGTATTCATTGTTGTTGTTGTTGTGGACTCATGTCACTTCATTCATTTACTTTACTTTTGTTATATTTAAATTGGTCATCTTATGTTGTTTTTTCGTTTTATTCCTTTTCTTTCTTTTTCATTTATCACGTTTATTGAGTAATTCGCTTATTAATTGCAGAAAAAATTTGTTGAAGAAAACTTAAACTCATAATAAAGTAAAAAGTGCAAATAGCAAAACTACAAAGAAATAAATGAAAAAAAACTGTAATTATTATAAAAGAATTAACTGGATTTTTTTGCACTTTTACAAACGATATTGTTAAAATATACACAAACCAACAAAAAACTGTTAAAGAAAACCTTATGTAATCATGCACGCGTAGATGAATTTTTTTGTTTTTTTTTTTTGTTTTGTGTTTTTAACAATAAAATAGTGAATCATAACACAAGTTGTGTTATTCCATTAGATAATTTTGTTTAAAATCTATAGTTGGCAAATTTATGTTGGTTTTTCTTAATCACTATAATTTTAAAACAATTCGATATGTTCGATATATATTCTCTGTTGTTAATTATTGGAGTATGTAACAACTAAAAATATATTCGAATTTATTGAAAAGGATTTCTTTTTGGTAAAATTTTTCGAAAGTTAAACTTTAACAACGAAATTAATTGAATCAGCCAATTTCGTAATTAAAAGTACCTAATTAGAATCAAAATTTACTAATTCCCTCGCAATGTATGAACAAAGAAAGCTTTTCCGATGGTGTAGCCTATCCTAGGACGAGTTCGCGTGAGACATACCCATGGTGATATCCTCTAAAATTTTTTTACTTAACATAACTTTTAACAATTTCAATTTAACAATAACAAAAATATTGCGCTTTAGGTAAGAAGTGCATATTGGTCAAAAATGTAACCATGATTATAATAATTGATTATAATAATGATAATCCATACTAGAAATTGTTTTCAAATTTAATTGATAGTGATTTTTCATAAATTTAAAGGTATTTAAAACCAAATTAAAAAATACATTAAAGTAAGATAGAAAAATTTCTATAACTCCTCCTTTCATCACTAAAGCAACAGAAACATGTAAAACAAAAAACATACAAACATATTTACACTATAGAATCAAGAGATAAAAATTACTCATTCCGCATGTGGTATCAACGATAGTACAACGTATATAATATATTTTTAAAATCCCCAAATTCATTTGAAAATTTAGCAGGCAACTGTTATAAAGACAATTCTACAACTAACTTTAATCAACAACTCATTAATATGTAAAATAATATATTCAAATAACATAAAAAATTTCACACTATCGAATTTTTAAAAACCTACATATGTACATACAAATGTATACATACATACATATGTGTATATGTATGTATACGTGTATTAATTCGCTCACATTATAGACAAACATATTGCTCGTATTCATAAAAAATTCATGTTAAACGAAAATCTTAAAAAATTCACATACTCAAGCAGTAGACTTGAAACAAAGCTTTTGTCTTTTGGCTTAACAGGGAATTTCCAGAAAATCATCGAACATTCAACTTCTTTTGAATAAAAAAGAAAAACCAAAAATAACAAACATTCATCCAGCATAACAACTTACAAGTACTTACTCATAAAAATATAAGCAAATAAACATGGAGAGCATGTCCCTACTCACAAACACATCCACTCACAAACACTCACTTGCATACATAAAAAGAAACATGATTAAAAATGTTTGTAGTAATTTTGTTGTTTTCCCCCATTTTTCCACCCCAGAGCGAAAACAAATGGGTTCTTTTTGTTGTTTTATTCTTTACTTTACTTTTTGCAAAGTAAAAATGGCAGCAGCAACTGTTTATTGTTTATTTTAATTTTCCTTATTTTTTGTTTTTTATTGCACTGCACCAACGTTGCCAATATGATGATTTATAACTGTGATGAGAAGCTTAATCCTCTTATTCATAAACGATTGATAAAGTTAAAGTGCACAATAAAACCGCCTTTTTCCCATAAAAAATTTCCCATAAAATATTATGATAAGGGGTTTAATATTGTATTTGATACAAATATTATAGCCAGAGGAACCGCCAATAGGCAATTGCATATTTTTTACAATGCGATGCATGTCGGCCCAAATAATATATTTATACAATTCAGAAATTTTTAATTATTTTGGCATTAATTTGCATGCATATTTCCTACTGCACCACATATTTGTTGGAGGGTATAAAAATCTATCGATAAAAAATTTTATATATCTTGAAGTTTGTTAATGAAATTTAAATAAAAAATGTTTTACCGATAAATTTTCTATATTATTTTATTATTATTATTTTCTATATATTTTGAATATTCTTGCTAAGGCCTGATAAGATTTGCATTTTTATATCCCTGTTTATTAGAAAAATAAATTTTAAAAATTAACTGATAAATATGCGACGTAAAATTTTCCAAAAAATTTATTCATCAATTCTGGTAACGCTGATTCTCCCCAATTGTTTTTGGGTTGTTGTTACTCACTCTATGATACAAAAATTTAACGGTAACTGTTAGAGAATTTTACTCTATTTTTATTTTTTTTATTTTTTATATAAACATGTGTGTGTGTGTTGTGGGTATGGAACATATGAATGACCGAATGAATGAATTGTTTTTGTTTGTTGTTGGGTGATTTTGATGTTTGTTTGTGTTATTTTGCTTAATTTTTTACCAGGCGACCATGATATTAAAGCACAGTGATATCGCCGCGTAAATTGAATGGCTGTAGTAAACAACAACTAAACAAATACATAAAAATAATAAAAAGTGCACAACAATGAAAAGGTAAAACAATACGCAACAACAACGGCAAACAGTGGTTTTAGACAGGGAAAAAATGGAAATTTATCAAAGAAAAAGTTGATATATTGGTTGATGAAATTTATTTATTATCTATCTAGGCGCACAGTAGTCTTGAAACATAAGGTCTACCCACAGAGGTGACCTCACAGGCTAAATTTGAAAGTTCTACCGTAAAAGCTTCCCGAGATATTAAGGTGTGAAAACTCCATATTTAAATACATATTCACTCACTGACTCACTCACTCACTGACTCAATATTATTGGGCACTTCCAGTATAGCTAGAGAGCTGAAACTTGGTACACAGGTAGGTCTTGGTAAGAAATTAACCAGAAAAATCTGAAAACGGGCACTTTCCACCCGGGGGACTAGGGTGCACCTTCTTTGTATGGGGCACTTCCATTTGAGCTAGAAAGCGTACATTTGGTACACAGGTAGGTAGGTAGTGATAAGCAATACATATAAATATTTATATAAAAACAGCTTAGAAAAAAGAAGTGAGATCCGCAGAAAAACATAAATGTGAAAATAAGGCCAAGTTCCTATCCAAAAAATTTCAGCCGAAAAAATTACTGAGATCAAAATAAGGACCAAGTTCTTCATAGGTACAATACCATCTCAATTCTAGGCAACCAGTAAACTTGCCAATATTTTTCCAAGAATTCTTTCCCATATTAGATAGGCAAAAAAATATTGCCAAGCTTACAGGTTGCCTAGAAAGGAGATGATATTGTACCTATGAAGAACTTGGCCCTTATTTTCACATTCATGTTTTTCTGCGGATTTTATTTACGGTAGATTTTTTTCACTAGATATCGATTGATACTTCAAACGATTTAAAAAAGAGTTTCGATCATTCAAAGTCATTCAAAATTTTTTTGTCACGGGTTAGATAATTTATATGCAAAGCATCACAGAGGAATAACATTATTTACAAAACTCACATAAAATGTTGTAATATATTAATTAAAAATGATTTAATAAGAATACCAAAGTAATTTATCAGCCCTAACGCACACTAGTGCTGGCAAAATATATTTTTCAATATTTTCAAAGATGTATTTTTCAAATTAAATCCAATGAAAATTTAACGGCCGAAATTCATGTCTACCATAAATTATCTACAACTCTGCCTAAAAGCTTTCCTGTTAAATGTATCGTGTAGTATTAAGAACCTAAATTAAATTTATTTAATAACAACGAGTAGAGTACATCGCCGTCACTTATAGCAAAATTGGTTAAATAAATATTTAAAGTCTACTAAGTCAGCTAATATATCTTTTCAACATTTTTTAAACCTGAAAGCACCAAATATTTTTTTTATTTTATCGGCAATTTTACGATTCTTCTGTCAGCACTTCACATCTATAATGACTACTTATGAAACTTTTCAAAAACAAAAAGCTGTGTAAAATCTTCATCGTTTATGTATTTTTGTTTTTTAGTTTTAGTATTATAAGTTTTATTCAAATTGATAATTTATTTTTAACCAATAAATTTTAACAAAGAAGAAAAACTAGAATTTTTTCTAGACATTTTTACATCTTCAATAATTCATGGTACTTTAACCACTGTGCCCGTTCATTCCCTCAGTTACGTTTGGAGATTTGTATCTGTATCTAGTAGGTAGATATACATTTGCCCTCTGCAATGCATTGGCTGTCTGTTTGTATGTTTTTGTGTACATGTGAATCTACTTACTAACACATTCATAAGGGGAGGGGAATATGTACATATTTATGTAGTGTTTTTGTCATAATGTTGACGGTTACAGAGAATAACAACAGATTGTTGACTGACTAGGCAGTCTCTTGTTGGCTTTCCACCACACGCAAACACACACAAAATAACACCCGTATTTAGAAATAAATTTTCTTATTTTTCCACATGTTTTCAATGGATGTTATATTGTTTGTTTTCTTAAATATACAAGTATCTGAATGTCTGTGAAAAAAATTGTATTTTCTTTGCCATTTTTTCCTTTTTTGTAAAGTTAATGTTGCTTTTTATATTTGCTGATATTCATGTATTTCTAGATGCTGGTTTGTTGTTGTTTTCGCGTGTTTGTTGGCTGGAAGAGGTTTCAAATTACAAACATACATTTTTTTGTCTTTATTTAAGAGAAAGTAAAATTTGAGAATATTGAAACGAACATAACATCGCAGTTAACAGATAATGGATGAGTTTTTCTGGAAATGGAAAAGTTAAGTTGATTTGCATAAAAGTTGGTATGGAAGTTTTTTCTTCTTTGTAAAATTGTGATTAGATGTCATAATAATGTCCCCTTTGATAACGTGCATAAGAGTTATGGCATAGGCTAAAAAGCTTCATAGCTTCCATGGATGTTGGTAAATGTTAATAAATGTCTATGTATGCTGTGACATTCTGTATTATTGTTTATAATAAGCTATCAGCCTAAGTTCTAGTTTTGTGGAGGCCTTTGCTTACTGAATAATTACTTCGCAAGTGGCCATCGTTTGAACCTAAAGAGCTTTTTACAGAACATTCAATTATTAGACAGTGGATGGATTTCAATATTTCAGTTGCTTTAAATTCGAACATAATTACACTCAACCAAAAAATCAATTAAATTCAAGGAAAAAATTCATTGATTCAACGAATTTATTCCATATTTTTCACCCAAGACTCTGGTTCTTTGAATTCAACGTATGTCAATCATTGGCTTGTTGAATTCAACGTACCAGTTCGTTGAAGTTAAGACACCAAACGTTGATTTTAAGAATTTATTTCTTGATCCCTCGTATTCATACAACAAAATCAACGTATGTTAGTTAAAATCAAGAAACAGGTTCATTGAATCAAACTATTTGTTCATTTTGTGTTTAAATAAATGAACGTGTTTCTTAAATTCAAGGAATTATACGTTAAACAAAAAAACTAATTTATTGTTTAATTCAACGTATAAAATCAAATAATGGTTTCAACGTTGAATTCATAAATACATAAAATTTTACCTTTGAATTTCAAGGAATATTTTACTGAAACAACGTATAATACGTTGAATTTCAAAGAATTTAGTTCAAGGAACGGGAGTTCGTTGAATTTATGTAAAACTGTTTTTTCAGTGTATAGACTTTCATAACGCCGCAGTACAAAATAGTGGCAATGCCAAGTCGAATTTAATACTAGGTGGCCTTATTAGCGTACGTCATTATCAGCTGTTTAATATCAACATGGCTATTAAAAACCGTAGTGTCAGAAATTCTAAACAAATTAAAGTATTTTTACTCAAATAATGTTGCAATTTTTTAATAGATTGATTTGTTTAATAGACTGATTGTCGCAGCAAACCGCAGGTTGTATTTTTTTATTGTGACATTGTTGTAGGGATAAGGCCACTCAGTATTGAGTTCGCCTTTTAAGAAACATCGACGTCAAGTATTAACAACGCCAGTAAATAGAAATCACACTTAAGAAAAATATTCATAACAAAAAAAATACGTTAAGAAAAATCCCCAAAAACATTAAAAATCATCAAAATGAAACAGGAACCAAAACATAAAAAAAATAAAAAAAAAAAAAAAAGATTTTTTTTAAAGCAAAAAGATCGTATAAACTAAAAAACCGCAAGTCCTTGAAAAACGCTAAACTATAGTAACAGCAAAAAAAAAAAAAAGAAAAAAAAACACCAAATACAAAATTAAAATAACGCAAAAACGAAAATAACACAAAAACGAAAACATTCATCAAATAAAAAAAAAAAAATCACGAAAATAAGAAAATTGCCAGAGTAGAAAACCAACAACTCAAACTAAGAAAAACGACAAAATATAGAAATTTGCAAAAAAAAGAAAGAAAACTTAAACTAATCGTAATAATTAAAAAAAAAAAAACAAAACCTTGAGACTAAAAATCGAAGAAACTAAAAAAAATCTTTAAAACCATAAAAAAATCACAAGCCGGAAAAACCGATAGAGCCCCAAAAATTTTCAAAAAAGAAAATAAATCACAAACGAAGGAAAACAAATCAAATTAAAAATTTTGACTTCATATGTGTATCAAAAAATTGCTAAAACGAATATTTGAGTATTTAAATTATTATCGGTCACAATGTACAGATTTATATTTTCTTTTGTAAAAACTATTATATTTTCTTCATTTATGTATTTACAGTACAATACGCATATAAGAAACTCGTTTATAAGAAAAGCTCGGCTATAAAAAACACTTTTCCAGATACCATGTACATTTCCATATAACTACGTGCTAAATAATCCTTATATAAGAAACTCGCTTATAAGAAAAACTCTGCTATAAGAAACAAATTTTTATGAAAAATTATATTCCTTCCATAGAAAATTGTACGTGTATAAGAAAGTATTCTCACAATGAAATTTTTTTTCAATTTGGGGAAAAATATTAACTTTTTGATTATATTTTACAATTTACATTTGTGAACACTGGTCCAAATGAAAAATGAAGTCGTTGATTTTTGTGAAATCAGCCGGCTTCGTTGTTTTTTTTTTTTGTACAAAATAATGTGTATTAATTTTATTTCAAATATATATGTATCTGCATACTCCATAGGAAATTTTTTAAATTTTGTTTCTGACGCATATAAGAAATTATCTTCCTTATATGCGTGTTCTCTTTATAAGAAAGCTCGCACATAAGAAACAAAATCTGTACATTTTCAGACTTTCTTATATGCGTATTGTACTGTATTTAGTTTACTTTCATTTAAAATATTATTTATTCAACTGTGAAAAATCTATTGAAAATATTCTTAAAAGATTTTGTGATTGGCATAACAAATACCCAATTAACCTAAATTTATTTAAGCAAGCAAAACTTCTAAGCCCAAAAATAAGAATCAAATTTCAAATAAAATAGAAACGTTCATCTTTAACACACACAGATTTTTTTCTTTCTCTGTTTAATTAAAAAAATAAAATTAATAACTTTCAATATTTTTTATCGCTAAGCATGGATCAGATATTATTTGTTCAGAATTAGAGAAAAAGAGCGTAAAGATTTTAAAAGCATGAAAAGGAAATGAAAAAAAAAACACATAATAAAAATAAAAGAATGCATTTTTAGCAGAATGACCCACTTTTGGAAGTTCTCACGAGACTAAATGGGACTGTAATAGAAGAATGATCGTATGAAAACAAAAAGAAAATAACAAAAGCTTTAGTAATAAACACAACAACAAGGTGTCTTACTACTATTGCAAAAACAATAAACAATAACAATATTAAGAACTATAAAGCCCACGTTAAATAACAAAAGAAAAAGCAAAAAAAAAAAAATTCAAATATTAGCTAAAAGTTTTTATGGCAGAACAAACACACACAGTGTTCCCAGTTCAGGGGATTTCTTCTCAAACTGGGGATTTACTTTTGCTGTTAGGAACTGGTGGGTTTTTTGACCACAATATTATGTGGATAAATTTTAATTTATTTATTTGAATCGGAAAAACTGTTTTGATCAGTTTTCTTAAAAGATCACAAGAAAGTATTCGCCGAAAAACAAAACTGATCTACACAAACAAGTTCAGTGTTGGGGATTTTTGGGGATGGAAAAACTCAAATTCGGGATAAGCTATAAAATAAAACTGGAAGCCCTGAAACTAATAAAAAGAACCTAACAAGATCAATCAGACAGTCAGCCAAATTAACAGACAGACATGCTGTCAGACGGACAAACTCAAAGTCAGTTGTTGTGCTTATGAAAGTAAATGCCTGGATTTAATCAGATTCTAAGCAACAAGAACAACAGCGACAACAAAAGAAAGAACGAACAGAAATGAAAAGCATTTCGTGCCAACAACAACACCAATAATAAACAAGCAATGCCAACAACTGTGAGGATCAGCAATACAAAAGTGTTAACAAATTTCAATGAATCAGTTGACTTATTGTTTTCTTTTGCGCTTGTTTTGCATGAATGACAATGAAATTTTTGTTTAAACAATTGGAAATGAGAACGAAAAAAGAATGTTATTAACAGAAAAAAGTCAATTAATTAAATTTCATATGAACGTTTACTCACTAAGACTTTACTAGATTTAAAGATCATTATTGGTTGAGAGGAAAAGTTTCAACAAATCTACGCTTGAGTACAAGGGTGTTGCAGAATAAATCTTAATGTAGAAGAAAATGTATGTGAGACATTTTCTGTACATGAAAAATTATCGAAGCTTGGATACACACAGACACTTACACACATATATATTTTTTATAAAATAAATGATACCTATAAGAATTTTAAATATCGGACGAAAAGTATTTTTAACCGACTCCAGTAAATTAAAAAGGTTATCAGTTCAAGGATTATCTATTTTTGAAGTTTGAACCTCCATAACTCTATAATTATGAACCGATTTTCTAACCAAAAGTAAAAAAGTACCAAAAGTACCAAAAGTAAAAAAGAACCAAAAATACCAATAGTAAAAAAATACCCCTTTTGGTAAATTCTCATTTTATCCCCCCAGAAAATTTACTGTATATTCATGTAAAATAAAAAGTACTAATTTGTCCCCTTCATATACATACTATCCGTTTCATAAATTTCATCCAAATCCATTAACTGCTTTTCTTGTTATAGTGAAACAAACATACAAACTTTCTCATTCACGATATTCCAGTGATGGAAAATTCAGTACTTTTGTACTACATATTTTCAGTACTTTTTCACAACAAAAATACCACAGTACCCCCACGTCATATTTAGTACTATTTTTTTATTTTGTTTTGTTCCCTGTTTAGAAATCTGCGTTATTTTTATAATCATTGACAACATTGACTTCAAAACAAGAACATAAGGAATGCACAAATAAAAGTTGTTTATGGTACTATTTTGATAAGCTTTTTAAATTTCGTATGTTTCGTACATTTTTGTAATTCTCGTTTCTTGTTTGAGATTTTTTGTGTATCATATGTGTTTTAAAACTTTTCAAACATATTGGGGAAAGATCTATTGATGATATGGCATTAACCCCAATAAAATGCAGGCATGCACATACATATGTATATTTATCATCTCAACCCACAACAAATAAAAATTTTTGAAAAATATATTTTTATATCAAAATGAATTAATTTTTAGTTTGTTGTTAGAATAGTTTTGTATTTTTTATATTAAACTTAATTAACTTTTAGTTACATAAGTCGTTAATGTGTAATATGAATTAATTGTTTACTTTAAATAAATGCATTCGAGATACAAATATTTATATGTATAAAAGTACAATGCACGATGAAAGTTTTTGTATAAGTAAATTAATTTTTTTGAGTAAAGTATTTTAAATATTTATTTATTTATAACAAAAACAATTTTAATTTTCTTCATTTAATTTTTTTTATTATATAAATGGATATTTAATTTTATTTTTGAATAAAAATGCATGTTTCATAAAAAGTACCACAATGTTCAAATAAGTACTCTTTTTCTTGACGGACAGTACCATTTCAATTTTGCATTTTCCATCACTGCGATATTCTATGATTCTTCAACCAAATTTCATTATTCAAATGAAATAACTAATGCCCCCACCAATAATTGTAAAACTTTCGCAACAAAAAAACGGAAGCATGAGTGAGTAAATCTTATAAATTGACTCACTCATACATGGACAATTGATTCTTATAAGAATTTAAAATGGCATTTGTGTGCGAGCAGAGTCTTAGGCGAAATAAAACAAAAAAAAGCAAAAATAAACGTTAAAGATGATGATGACGAAGATGTTTCGTGTTTTCTTTGTTTTTTAATTCATTCTTTTGTTTTTTGTAAAAAAGATTGTGCTGTGGCTATTGCTGCAGTAGTTATTGTTGTGTCTGTAATATTTTGTAGTTGTGCTTACTGACTTAGAATTTACTTTTCCATTTCAATAAAACAAAAAAAAAAATAAATAAAAGAAAGGAAATAAAAAAAAGACAAACAAAATGTGGGTCAAAAGAGAAACTAACGGTAACTGACGTACAACAAGATATAAAGATCTTACAGATCTACTCACACATACATACAAGACAAATACTACAAACATTTTAGGAGAAATAAAGAAACAAAATCTTGTTTTTAAAATTAAAAGAAACCGAGTCTTCGGTATCATAAACTATTCTTTCTGCTTTTGTTGTCTTAAGGCTTCATGGACTTGAAGCAAAAATATTGCAAGAAAGGTTAGTTTTTTTTTTGCTACCTATAAATATTTAAAAATGTATTTAATAGATCAATAAAATAAGCTGCAGTTAAGATGAAATTTAAAAAACAAAGTGAATGTGAGATGATTTAAAGTCATTTCGATTAAAGAGGAAGAAAATTTAATACACGAAATAAAGTTTATGTTTCCTTTAATTATTTTCAATAGTAAATGAAAATAAAAGCCATGACAAGCAAAAGAAGTAAAATCAGCTACAAAATTTCTATAAAAATAAACAAGCAATTTTCAAGTTGGGCTTCTTTCACACCATGTTGTTACTAATTTGAGTTTTGAACGAAAAGAAAGTGAAATTTTTTCTCATTATCATCGTGTTAAATATCTCAAGCAAAATTATTTATATATGTTCCCACTCACACATACACAAGCAAATGTATTCTTACCAATATACAGTTAAGTTAAGTGTCAGAGATGGAAAACAAAGGTTTTGATTTTTAAGAAAATTATAAAACTTAAATGCACTTTTCAGGCAATAAACGTATGCTGCAACATTTTCACAGCCAAAACAGTACTTTGAATTAAACAATAAATAATATTAAAAATTAATTAATATAATTTTTAAGTTCATCAGTATCTTGTATCGTTCATGTTAATTAAAAACTTGCCATAGAAGCTGAAACATGAATCAAAATTGAAAATTAAATTATGGAACGCATAAGTTTGAACGAAAATCGCTAAAATAAAAATAAAAATTGTTTACATGAACTTTTCGAATTTGAAAAAATTAAAAAACAACTGCAAGAAACCCTCCAACACGAACAAAATGCCAAAAGGATCTAAGAGGTGACCGATACCCCAAGAAGATAAATACGTTAAATATGGTGGTGTTGGCTGAAGTGGTTAGCGCGTTGACTACTAAGCAAACAATGACTTGGGGCCTGGGTTCAAACCCTGTCCAGAGCAAGTCAATCAACATCATTAATTTCTCTAATGTACATTAGTGAGACATTGTATTTATTGTTGTCGGACTATTTAAGTGATGAAGGCATAGCACTAGTCACTAAAAAACTGTTCCGATAGCGATTGATGCTGTTCCAAGCTAATTTACACAACATCGCCCTCCTTCATTGGTTAGCAGAAAAATTTTTTAATTAATAAAATGCCTGCTAATAAAGCTTAACAAAGTTAATGCGTCTACTTAACACCGGAGGCACCTCAGCACTGCCTTAAAAAAATTAACATTAACGCGCAAAGCAGAGTTGTGAAAGAGTTAAGTCTTCTAAATTTTCAACATCTATCTTCTCTACCCTATCCCTCTTCCTGAGTTCCGACACAGTGCGCTGCATGTAGGGGTCATCCCCTGAGTGCTGGTCCTTATTAAAAAAAAAAAATACAATAAAATCGTCAGACTTGAAAAAAACCAAAAAAAAAAAGCTGAAAACATCTCCAAAAGTACAAAAAAATCACCAAACCGAATAAATCAAAAAACTAACGGCGAATGATTTAAGTGTAAAATTTAAAGGCCCACCAAGACCACAATAAATCGCCAAAACGAATAAAATCGTCGAGCTTGAAGAAAACACAAGCCAAAGGTATAAAAATCTCTAGAAAAAGAAAAGAAGGTATTTTCATTGTGAAGAAACTTAAACAGTACCAAATATTTTGATACATTGCACGCTCCGCAATGTATCACGAATAAGCATATACGTACCACGATATCCATCCCTGATCAATGTGCCTGAATTTACTGTATGTATGCCAACATCTACATACGTGTCATTAAAACATCTGGCCAATATAATTAAAACCTTTTAGGTATTTTGCTGCAATTTTTGGAAATATTTTTATGTAAAACTTTTTTCTAATTTAAAATCTAAGAAATTTATTGTATAACTTTTGTGTACTTTCTCAATGTTCTCTCAATGAGTGGCAGGCAAATGGCAAATTTTACAATTTTTCCGCTTTCTAAAGACAAAATCAATGAAACATTGATTTATTTAAAATAAATTAAATTAATTTTCAATAAGAAAATCTCATTTCATTCTCATTTGTCACTGGCTTTGAAGAATTTTTTTGTTCACAATTCACAAAGGTTTTTTCTTTTGTTTCTGTGATCCTTCTATTACACAGAGAAAATTACCATACTTCGTTAATTACTGCCTATTTAACAAAAAAGATTGAAGACGATTAAAAATGTTCAATAATCTTCAATCGTATACGGCAAACAGACATTTCATACCACATTTCGATCATGGCGGGATAAATTCATCAGCCATAATGTTTACAATTCTGTATCTGTGTAATTAAACTGCTGGATATCAAAGACTATCAACACATATAGTAAGAACTGTATATGTATCATAACTTGAACAAATTATAGCCGATTATTAAGCCTTAGAAATTATAATATAACGAACAAACAAAAAAGATAATCACGCCTAAAGTATGCTTTAATAACACACAAAAAATTCTAAGACGGTAAATAAAACGAATTATTTATTAATTTTGATCAATTTGATTGAAAAATAACAACAACGAATACTTTTTTTTTTGGGTGCCGCCGTGGCTGATAGGTAGCAATGCTAGCCTAGTAGTACGGAGGTTGTCGGGATGATTCCAGCCATAGATCCTGGGTGTGTTCTGCAGACAAGCTAATCGCTTTGCGGGTTGTGTTTGTGTAAAAAAAAAAAAAAAAAAAATTTAATTTTAAGGCACCGTTTTTCATTGAAATTCATTGAATTTATATTCATTAAAACAATGTATGCGTACATTGAATCAACGAATTTATATAACCAAAGTAATGAAATAAGTTCAGTGAATTTCATACATTAAAGGAATGTAAAATAAATTTTTCAGTGAACCCTTCTTTCTACATCAGCAATGCCAGTCAGTGCTCTCGAATGTAGCTGGATGCTGCGTATACGTGATATGTAATGTATGTGCACTTCAATGTAACGCATACGTTTGCTTTAGGTCTTAGTGAGATCCGGCAAATGATGCGAAATGTCGGGGCACAGTGGAATATAAAGATGATGTAGAAAATGTTTAGATGTTCCAAGTTTATTTAAAAAAATAAGATATTTTAAATGAAAATTTTCAATTATTCTAGATTTATTTTAATGAATTTGATTTAGGTTTTGACCTCATGATTTTTTGATTTGATTACGGAATTATTTGAACTGCGTGACCGTAGGAGGGACAGTCTAGAACTATACAAATTTATTTCAGCATTAAAGAGGCGATAGTAACAAAGTTGAAGATTATTCTGTCAGGTAAAGTAATTTTGCAACTAAACTGTAAGAGAAGACATTTGATATGATCCCAATAAACAAATGAAATAACAGGTGGTGTCCTAAGAAGGGATCCTAGCAATGCAACAAACATTATGAAAGTAACAAATCACTAAATTTCGAAAGTTAAGAAAATTCGCCAATATAAAAATATTTAAAAAGCTCTCAAAACGACCACAAATCATTAAAATGAAAAAGATTACCAAAAGTAAAAATTAAGCGACAAATTAAAAATTACTACAAAGAAAATTTCAAATAATAAAAAAACCAATTGATTACAAAAACCACAAAATTAACAAACAGTCAAAACGAAAAAAAAATCACCAATCGTTAAAGCAAAACCTCCGCTATCACGAAAAAGGACCAAAACGAAAAAAAAATGCAAAAAAAACGTAAAACGAAAATTTATAATTAATATTTAAAACAATGCCAATACAACAAAATAAACCACAAACAAAAAAAATCAGTCAAAATAAATCGCCAGATTTAAAAAAAAATCGCTGAAAAAAACGCTAAAACAAAAAAGCACCAAATTAAAAAAAGTTCCAAGAGTAAAAACCAGATAGAAGAATGGGAAATACCAATGATGTGCAAAAATTTGAAAAAAAAATCGTCAAGAAAAACAGTCATAAAAAACGCTATTATGAAAAAAAACTCATTAATGCAAAAAAAAACTCAAAACCGACAAAGTAACGAAAATAGTCACCAGCTATTGTGGAAATTTGCTTGGACATGTTTTGTCATTTTGACCCCACTACATCCAAAAGTTTTTATCTTACCAAAAACAAGATTTAAAATCATATTTTTGTCAATTTTTAGCAGAAGTCTGAAAATCTCATTCAAGGCTATAGTACGGTGAAAATTGCAAAAAAATGGCAAAAATCGTATATATTTTTTTTTTAATTAGGACCAGTACTCAGGGGATGACCCCTACGTATGCAGTGCATTGTGACGGAACTCAGAGAGAGGGATAGAGTAGAGAAAATAGATGTTGAAAATGTAGAAGGCTTAACTCTTTTACAACTCTGCTTTGCGCCTTATGTTAATTTTTATAGCAGTGTTGAGGCGTCTCCGGTGTTAGGTAGATGCATTAACTTTGTTAAGCTGTATTGGCAGGCATTTTATTAATTGTTTTACTTCGCCGATGTTTCTGCTAACCGACGATGTTGTGTACATTAGCTTGGAACATCATCAATCGCTGTCGGAACAGTTTTTTAGTGACCATCATCACTTATAATGTCTCCCTAATGTACATTAGATAAATTAATGATGTTGATTGACTTGCTCTGGCCAGGGTTTGAACCCAGGCCCCACGTCATTGTTTGCTTAGTAGTCAACGCGCTAACCACTTTAGCCCACACCACCCTAATATGAATACAAATTTATGTATACTAAGAATATTTCTTAAAACAATTAGAAAAACCAATTTCAACATCATAATATTTTGAGTCAAATGGCTGTAATATTTGGTGTGGACAATACTTTTGTATAGGAACATCGATTGGCAATAGGGATCGTACGGTGAAAATTGCAAAACATCACGGCTTTCAAGCCGAAACTAAATCAGACTGATAAGTCTCATGTAACTCCACCAGTTTAGCATTTTCAGTTCATTCAAAGTAGCTCAGGTTGGGCTATTCGACCTAAAGCTGATATCCTTCAGCATAGCATAGAATAGTTTTTGAAACGATAGATGGCTTATAATCGTCATTACGATTAAATATTGAATGGAATATTTAAATTGATTAGTTCAATATGAACTAAAGAGAGACGAATGCATATTGGAAATCTTCAAAAACTTATTTCGATTATAATTTCATCAGCAATTTTCAGATATACATACACACTTTATATATTATATATTTTTTTTTGTTTTCTTAAACATGTTCACTTTTTCCTCTTTGTTGTTGGTTGATTTAAAGTTTACACTTGTATTTTGAGTTACAATGAACTCTATTTCATCAAAGCAACACTCGACTAACATCAGCAACGGCAACAACAACTAGACAAATTGCTGCAATACGTAAAGCCATGATAATGACTGATTAGATATGTAATGGCGAGATGGTCTCGAGCTGCAGCAGCAGCAAGAAAATAAATTGAACACTATTTTGTTCAAAGAAAAAGAAAAATACACACACACTCACACACAAATTTAGACTAAATAGCCGAGGCTTTTAAAATAAATTTGAAAGAAAAAAATATTTAAGTTAAGCAACATACCAACTTGTCTTTCAAAAAGCAAAAACAAACAATATTTCGAAAAAGAAAAACACTAACAACAACTTTTACCAAGAAATATTATTTATTTATTTATATAAAATTTCTATATACAACCAACAAAAAATTAAAAATATTTTTTGGATTTATGCATACACATATGTATGGATGCAAGTGTGTATGTATGTGAGTAAATGTGTTTAACAAATCTTTGAAAAACGCATTATGTTTAGCTGGAAAAGAAAGAAGAAAAAAATTTATTCAATAAATATAAAAAATGTGTAACCGAAAGGCAGAAACCAACCAGCCAGTCAGCCAGGCCAGGCCAGGCCGTTGCATTAAAACGAGTTGGATACGAGTTTGAGAAAGATTTCATAGAAACAAACAAACAAACAAAAGAAAGAAACTGAAATCGAATGAAACAAAAAAAAAAAAAAAGCACAGGCTCTACAAAGTATGAAGAATTCATTCCATTTCATTGGCAACCACAACAGCAACAAAGTAATAATAAAAATAAAAAATATAAATAAAAAAAAACAGCATGAAAAAGATTTCACTTTCGCTCATGACGTTGCAGTTTGTCCGTCCGTCTGACTGTCCGTCCCTCCATTCATCCGTCTGTCTGTGCTTGGGTTATATGAGCTCAAACTTAATAAATGGTTTCTTTTTCTATATTTTGTTGGTATGTATGTATGGATAAGTAGTTTCTGGTTTTCTTTTTAGATTTCTTGGCATTTCTTCTTTCTGCGCACACACACACACATCTGTATGCTTGGATGAGTGTCTGTACATGTGTTAAGCCAACTTAGGTGGCAATTTGAATTTTATAACCAACGAACCAACCAACCAACCACCCAATAGAAGTGCATAAGATGATTTGTAAGTTTCACATTAGGACCGACTTGAAAATATTAGACTAACAGATACATTAGTTGCTTAATTATTGTTATTGTTATTGTTATTATTTACTTAAAATACCAAAAAAAAAAAATAGAAAAAGAAAAAAGTCGCTTCAAAAAATTTCTTTTGAAATTTTATACATCGGCTGCGATCCGTCATAATCATCACCACACTACCCTCATCATAATCATCAGCCCAATCGCCATGATGATGATGAAGATGACGACGAGTTGGTTGATTGCTTTCGTTGATGGTGTGTGGTTATTATATTGTCACTGCTGATGATGGGTGAATGGATTTTTTTTAACAAAAACTTAAATAAATAAAAAAA
Organism: Lypha dubia; assembly: GCA_947311025.1. NCBI lineage: Eukaryota > Metazoa > Arthropoda > Insecta > Diptera > Tachinidae > Lypha > Lypha dubia. The sequence goes on from OX371260.1 coordinate 127,491,936, forward strand.
CAATAAAAATATATAAAATACAGTTAAAAACTACTTGATGATTTTGAAATGCCGGATCTTGAAAAAATTACAAAAGAAGTAACAAAAATATATGTTCCAATTGATATTATTTCTTTTTTTTACAACTCTCATAAAAGAAACTTTTTAATTTAGTTATTTTACGTAAAAAAAATAATTACACCATGCAACAAGCAAAACAATAAAAATTTGTTTTTGTTTTTTGTTTTTAACAACTACAACTCGCAAGGTAAACGTTTTTGTAGAAAATATCTAGTATCTTTGTCCGTAATCGAACCGGCAAACTCCGGAGAAATAAGATAGTGTTGCTACGTTATCAGGCACGGTGGGTAAAATTTCGGTGAACCTGATTTTTTCAGAATTGAAAAAAATATTCAGATCGAAATTTTGGAAAATATGTTGTTAGTGGAAGAATGAATACGTTTTATTTATTAAAAATTTATAGAATTTAAAAATTTTTTACGGAATAAACTCATGTAAAATATGAGCACAAAGTGGAGCAGGTTAGTACGAAATTCCCCATCACTGCTTGGAAATTACTAATAATCAACACAAATCCATAGTCCGTTATTTTCAAAGTATTCTACTTTGTAATTTAACTTTCAATAAAAAACTTGAGCCAGTTTGGGCACGAGCTACATACCCTAATAACAAGGGTTACGATAATATGTGAATATCCCTAATATAGAGTAAAAACAACAAAAACTTAAATTACAAAGTAGAATATTTTGAAGATAACGGACTATGAGTTTGTGTTGATTATTAGTAATTTCCAACCAGTGATGGGAAATTTCGTACTAACCAAAATTGTTTCAATATGTAAAAATGGAATAAAAATTAATTAAATTAATTCTCGTATTCTATTTCTGTTGAAAACTTAGATAAATAGTTGATATTCTTCCCAATTAGTATCCACTTTACGAAAATTGTAAAGATGGACAATTGAACGCTGATGAGAGGTGTAGCGGCCTTAAAATCGGTATTCTGATACGTTCTGCTAAACTGATTGGATATACTAATGTTTTTCAACATACAAAAACCCTTAGTAATTTGAATTTTCATTAATTCAATAAAACTTAACTTGAGTCTGATAATATTTCTTTTCGAACGTAACATATTTTTATAGGACAATTGAAGAAATATCATATTGATTTTTTTTAAACCAACGTAATGTACATATTGCAAAAATATTTTGGGGTATATATGAACATAAGTATATGCATATTTTTTATAAATATTTGGGTTTTTTGCCACATATGTGACATACTCGTATATGCATACTAGTTATAAGTATTTCTTGTAAATATTTCACTAATGCAAATATTTTTAGTTAACATGTTTTTTTTTTCAAATATTTGGATGATAGTTTTTTTAAGTTCGCCATATTTTTCACAGTAAAGGCGGCAAGGATAATATATTCATATATTTGTATTGTATATGATTGAAGTGTCATATATTTAACTGTTGGATGTTTTTCATATTGAAATAAATTATTTATTTGCTACGTCTATGTATCTGTGTGTCACTGTGTGGTTAAATATTTTCCAATTGCATACCAGAAATTAACAAAACTAAAAAAAGGATAATAGATGGCATGGCAACCAGTATGGCAAAAAAATTTGGTAGTTCAAAATTCTTGAATTCAGTTGGTTTTTGGTGTTTGTATTAAATTTTGGGTTCTGTTTTGTACTGACTTAGTAAAACGTTTTGGCTAACATTTTTGTAGAAAATTTTATTTCCGTCTTTCTTCTCATTCGGTGTATTTTTTACGTTATGTTAGAATAAAACCACAAAATGCAGCTATGCGGTGGACTTAAAGGGTTAATATGTTCTACAAAAATATTTGCCATAATATTTTCTATAAAGTTGCTCAACATACCCTACACCTCAGATTTAAAGAAAACATTGTTTTATATACCGATGCAGCATGCAAGAACAGGACAGAGCTGGGAAACTTTAAACGGCTCTAAAATAAAATTCCGATGTGCTCTTTCTTTTTTGATCTCCTCTACCAGAATCAATCGTCGGAACCACGCATTTCTTTATCCTGTTGAACTGTGAAATTAGAAATCAAACAACTCTATCAAATATGGCTTCTACCGAAAACAACGTTTGTTCTATTCAGCCGTGCAGTTGAAATCGAAAGTGATGATTATATATGAAATTTTTAATTTGTTGCTTGAAATATGTTAACAATTTCTTTCTAATATTTCTCTGATTATTAAATTTACTAACTTTATCCTGTACAAATATTTCTAATAAAATATATTTCATTTGCATGCTACGAAACATATTCAGCACGAAAAATATTTATTTTTACAGCATATGAAAAGCTATCATTATTTTCATATAGTCCGAAGAAACAATAAAAAAAAATAATTTTTATACACTGCACTATATTTTTTAAAAAATCATGAATATATTAAGTATACGCAAGGATACACACAACAGTTCTGAAGCCAAATTTAATTGATTGTTTTTTTTATATTTCTTTTAGGGGAAGCTGAAAAAGTTAAATCACTAATCAGATTACGGGCTGAATTATCACCACTATTTACTGGGAAAAGAAATGCCTCCAAATATGCCTGGGCGTAAGTAGAATACCATTTTCTATAAAAATAAATTCTTCTATAATCAATCAATAATTATTACAGGATTTTTAAGTAAAATTTAATACAGAGAATCATTGTTTTATATGCAGGCTTTATTTTTACATACATAATTAAATATGTATGTATGTATATTATTTATATACATATTTACATGTGTATGTTTGTTATAATCAAATTTTTATTTGTAAGTCTTCAACATTCTCTTCAACATTTCATACAAAACGATATCAGCTTTCATATGAAGACATAAATTATTATGAAATATTTATAAAATAATTGCCCAATTCACAAGCCTAGTTGTATCGCTTATTGTTGTATATGAAAAGACAATTTAAAATAAAAATTCTGGCAACAAAAATTAAGTGATCTAAAATTATTTTCGTTTCAAGAAATTTTGTTTTAAATTTCCTTTTTTATATACAACAAAAAGCGATACAATCAGGCTTGTGAATTGGTCAAATGTTGCTCTTTATATGGAGAAAAATCAGAAGAAATGTTACTGGCAACAGTTAAGCTATAAACACACAGACCACAGCAGACTTCACAACAGCAGACTTCAAATGCAGTTGGCTTCAAGTGCTGCCATGTAATTAGCTACTTAAATATTTTGAGAATGACAGCAGCTGACAAATGAATTTGAAGTTTTGTTATTATTTTTTCAATATTTGTTTTACTACATACTTCAGAGCTGCCACATAAATATTTCATAAGAATAAAAATAAAATTACCAGCTCAAAACGTTATAATATCGAGTAAAAATTTAAACCAAAATCAATTTATTAATTTATTTTAATTTTGTTATGTTAGTTTCGTTTAAATAACACAACATATTTTAAGCTCTCATTGCCGTAACATTTATATTATATTGGCAGCTTTGTATCAGCTTATTGCTGCTTATGAAAATAGAAATTAGTCTAATTTGGCAGCAACAGCAAAAGTAGCATCGACAACAACCTGCCTAGCTGTCGTCAAAATAATCAATTTCATATAAGCTCGTGTATTTTATTTTTGACACATTGCTGCCAGCTGCCAGCTGCTCGCTGTGGTCTATGTGTTTATAGCTTAAGGCATTGAAATAATTTGGCTGAACATATCGCTCCTTTATTGCAACACAACCATATCTGAGGAAAGCAAAAATTTAAAGTTAATGAAAAATTAAAGAATTTTAAAAAGTTTTAATCGAAATTTTGCTCAAAATTTTCCATAGATTCGTACAGAGTGCCATGATTTTATCTTGAAAATTTTTGTGTTCAGTATTTAACGCGGAATTCTGTAAAAAAAAAAAAATATTGCTAGAGTAGTACTGTGCTTTTTAATGCAAAAACATATTAAATGTTTCTGGCAACATTTTAACAGTAGGTGTGTTCATTTACTTTACTAGTGAAAATTAGCAACGAGAGAGTAACAAAAAATTTTCCAAAATTACTCTCAAAAATGTGAAAAATTAAATGAAGACTTTACTAGCTAAAATTTGCAAGTTAAAGTAGTGTTGTAATGAATTGGTATATGTATATGAGTACTTAATAACTACCTCTATTTTTTTGGACAAATTATACATATATGTATATTATTAGTAAAATAATGCGATTATGGTCATTTATATATTTAGAATTGTCTTGACTGGCGTTTTTCGAGTACGGCTTGTAACAGAATAATGAAAAGTTTTGCAATTTTATTTAATCTAGTATTAGACGTAGTCGAAATACGCTAAACACGATAAGGGTGATTAGCTACTTTTGAATGAAATGAATGAATAAAATATCTATTTTTAATTAGTTTATACGTTTTAACAGCCTGCCTAGACATATGTAGAATTTTTATTCTAACCTCGGAAATAACGGCAGAATGAGATCACAAAAATGTTTATTTCCACCGTTGTGTTTTATTTTCCAAACGATTTTCACAAAAGCTTGTTTTAATGAGTGTTAGAATAAGCATGAGTTAATAGATATTATTATTTTGGCACCTTATTACGTTATTATTATAATAATTATATAATATTAAGTATTTTTTAATGTAATTTTATGAAGAACTATTTATGTAAATAAACACTAATAAGAAACTACATTAAAGGCCGTGTCAGATACAACTTCGTCGCTTTGCGTGACGTTTCTAACTTTAATGAAAAAGCGTAAAGCAAAAGCTGTATGACACAATAAAAACTTTGACAACACTCACTTTACCTATAAAAAATGTTGGTAGTTTTTACATATAATTGTCAAAGCGCACAAAAAGTTGAGAGTTGCCTAACTTTTGGCTTCGCGTTGCGTCAAAAGTGCTTTATGTGACATGTTTCATATAAGTACCTACATTTTATCTTAGATGTCAAAGCGAATTCACAACGCAACGCGAAGCAAAAGTTTTATCTGACATGGACTTAACGCGCAAGCAAATGTAAGTTGAAAAGGAGAATTTTTGTTAGTTATTGTATAACCAAAGACTATAGATATATAAAGATGTTGCACTGCCATACATTGTGTTGCCACTGCTAAATTCAGGATGTGATTTTGCGAAAATCACTTTGTGTATGACTCATGATAGAATTCTCATCAACGGCGAGCAAAATACCAAAATTGAAAGAAACTCTCAGCAAAAGCAATTCATACTTATGAACATTGTTTATGTACGTGTGTTTACTAGGCTTTTGCCAAAGACTATAAATATATAAAGATATTGCACGTAGAACATTGTACGGCAAATGCTTAATTTGCTGGTGGTTTTAGTAGTAAAACCACTTTTTTCAAGAGAGTCATTTATTTTCTCAGAGAATTTATTATTCTCATGTCTCTACTATTCATTTAGATATGTATGTATACATGTGTTCATACGTTTGTGTCTTTGCATACACAAGTATATGTGCATGTGTGTACATTTAATAAACAAACGAAAGATTCCATATAAACAAACAAAAAAACTTTTCGAGCCTTTGCTGCAATAGAGTCATAATTCAAAAAATCTTGTTTGGCAGGAAACGAATTTAAAGTCTAGAATTTACCTATAAATCAATGGTAAAATATTCTTCTACCAAGAGAATAATAAAATACAAATATCTTTCATATTTGTATAAAAATTTTGCACAATATAAAAATTGATATCGCGATTAGTTATATACATATTAGCTCAAAAATTACATATTTTGAATTATGACGCTTTTGAAGCAAATGCTCGTTTTGTGTTCGCACAATATACATATGTGGACATAAGATACGTAAAGCTAATGTCGCTGATTCTTATTTGAATGGCAAATATATGTATTTTATTGTTGTACTATTGCAAGAACATCGATTCGCACCGAATTTAATATTATTTAAAATTGGAAATTTATATAACTACATATTGTATATCTACATATATAAAAATAAAGTGTCACGACGTTTGTTCTCGCTAATCTCCGAAACTACTGCACCGATTTAAATGAAATTTCGCGCAGATATGTTAAGAGTGTATAACTTGAAATATAGGCTATAGGTATATGTATTATTTTGAATTTGAAATAGAAAAAATTGCTTTTTGAATAACCTGGTCATTTATAAACAGATTTTCAAAATTATTGTTTTGTTTGAAAGGTGTTGCCTGCAGTTGGGTCTCATAAATTTATTTATGGAAATCTGTTAATTACTCTGCTAGCTCAACGGATATCTTGTGCTCGCTGCCGTATGGATATAATAAAACCCGCGCAAATTTTGTCATATCCATCAGAAATGTTTGTACATGCAAAAAATTATGATAAAAATTCAGATTTTGGAAGTTTGTGTGCACCCTCTGACTTGTTTTTCGAAGTTTGTAAGATACACATAAAAGTTTTCGAAAAGATTTTTACTCTTAATAAAGCAATGAAAAATATTAAAAAAGTCATGATTCAGCAATGCATAGAATGTACTAATAGTACATTTTATTCCTTTTGGTTTGACGAGAAGAATGCTTGTTACAATCATAGGCTGGAAATTTTAAATTTGCTTATACTAATATTACTAAGAAAGCATTCTGCCTGGGAAACTTACCGGTATAAACAAGCACATATTGAAAAAGTAAAAATTTTAAAACATTAATTTGAATAAAAATTAAAATAAAATATTATACAAAATAAGTACTATGTTTACATGTCTTTTATTTTATCTCCCTCTTATTAGATCTCATACCGAAAGTTGTGCGCTGTTGAATTAAGTTTAAAAAATAAGTAAATAACAGCATCATGACTTCGGTGTGAACGTAAATACTTCCATTTATACAACAATAAAGTAAGTATATTTGCCCTACAATAACGAAAAGAATCATGTTCGTTCCCTATTTATGTTTAACATCCATTAATAAAGTAGCTAGCGAAGCTAAATTCATTTTTAATTTTAAAACAGAATTAAAAATGTGTGAAATAAAAAAAAGAAATACCCAAAACAATACACACACCCAAACAAAAGTATTCATGGTAAGCATATACTTACATACATAAATAAATGTGTGTTTCTGTGTATATGTAAAAAATACTACTCTCTTTTCTGTTATTGGTTTTGCTCAATGCAAAGACAGTATTTTCTATTTACCCTTTAAACCTTCCCCCCTCGTCCATAGAAGTTTACAATTTCTGTTTATGAAAAATGTTCGCAGTGCAACATCTTTATATATCTATAGTCTTTGGTATAACATTAATGCTCTGCCTTTGCAATCGTTTCCAAAAATTTAAACACAAAAACATATAGTCTACACCCGCGGTGCCCACAAGTTCCTTATGGCAGAGCAAACACCAATACATTTAAAGAAAAACAAATTTTTATTCAAAATTTTTTGTTGTAAAAACAAATACTTGCAAAGAAAACACAAAAAATATATTTCATATATTTATTTCATATCATACGTTAAACAAAAACAAAATGTACATTGATGATCGCTGTCGTCAATGTTTACCAGGAAAGCATACGAAAGTGTTGTGGCTTTGCTCTTGCGTGTATACAGTGAAGAACGACAAAAAAAAACTAATAACACAAAGTTGTTTGTGTATTTCGCATTGAGGTTGCTGAGTGCTGTATGAGTATATTAAAACACACAGCCTATAGCTAAGAGTATTACAGAAACACCACTGATCTACACAGTAAATTTTTATGATAGGAAAAGAATCTGACAACTGGCAAAATAAAAATTTCCAAACTTAAGCCCAGAATTCTGTTCAGTATTTCACGTGGAATGCTATCAAAATGCATGTATAAAAAATTTGTGTGGAAAATTCGTGAAAATGTTGTGAGAGGTGTACTCTGTTTTTTTGTGGATAAACATATGAAATGCTGCTGTCAACATTTTAAAATACCTGCGAAATAAAGCACGATGCCTTTATTTCATACGGAATTTTGACAGCTGAACATACAATACAAATTTATACACCACATTTTAAATGTCATATTTTCCAAGTGAAATAATCAATGTTGCTCAACGTTTTCCACAAAATTCGAACAGAGTACTAGACTTTATGTTTGATTTAATAAAAGTTAGAAATGAACATAATATTTTGTATTTCTTTTTTTATTTACAGCCTTTTTTATAAACATTTTCAAACTTTCAAGACTTTTTGTCTTGTCGAAAAAACATTATTATTTCGGGACTTAGGTACATACTATGAACTACGTTTCATTTCATATGTTCACCAATAACTTTTGCGAATTTACCTAATTTGACGTAAATTTACAAGTTCCAAATTTTGAGTTCGATCGCTTTTTCACAATAACAGAAAATAAGTTCGAACAATCATTTCGCAATATACGAGTAAGTGCAAATAAATCTATCTGCGGTCCGCACGTGCAATTAGAATTTGACAGTTAAAAACATTACTATTTCAATGTTAATTTTAAAAATAATTTAATTTATTTGCATAAATATATCTGAACTAATTGAATTATTTGCCTGCTTAGTGTAAAGTACCGAGTATCTAGGTACTCATAATATTATAATGTGTTGCTTAGTTCAATTCCATTAGACATCTTATTTTGCTTCTGTTTTTCCTAAGTTACACAAAAATAAATTTTTTATCTTTTTAATACTTTTTATCGTTTTTAAAGTTTACATTTACTTACAATTTCTTAAATTTTCCAAAATATTTTTATTTTAAACTTAATTAAGAAATATAGTTTTGTAAACACAAACGCAAAACAGCTGTTTGAATAATTATTGCAAGTAAAAATTTTACTTGTAAAAACTTGTAAGAATTTTTCTGTCTCTCAATTTTTTACACTCTTTCGACGCTCTCTCGTTGCAAATATTTTGGGTTAATGAACGCTTTCTAGTAACAATTGTTACAAATTTGTAAAAATTTTTAGTAAATGTACACAACTAGTATTTCAGCAGTATTTCGTACGTAGCTTCGACAACTGACCTAAAATTTAGTAAACTTTAAAAACGTAACAACTTTTGCAAATCGCTACATATACAACACCTATAATAAATGACATATTTTCAATGTGAAATAATGAATATTGATTATCATATTCCACAAAGGATTGAGAAACATTTCGTTTTTCATATAAATCAAGGGTGCCCAAGCCATATGCCCTTGATGCTCATTTGTTTTTGTAAAACTCTTTGCTATAGGCTGTGTGTTTTAATACGCACATACAGCACTCAGCACTAGCAATAAGAAATACATTTGTTTTGTTGTTGTTGTTCTTCAATGTATTCTATCTTCGATTGTTTGGCTAAAATGTTGCAGAAACATGTCTCATAGCTTTCATAATATCAATAAAGTACAACTAGAACTAAATTGAAAAGTTATTTAAGTCTATAATGGGGTAGTCTTTGCTTTAAAAATTCATATGTTGCATTTTCCGCACTTTTCAATGAAAATTTGCAATGTGATAACTGGTCGATGAAGTGAATTCATTAGAATTAGATATTCATCATCCAAAGTAAAATGAATCCAAAAAGAAAAAAAAAACATTAAGAAAATTACATATTTTTACAGAAAAGAAAACTTCATTAGTTTTAAAATAATTAAAATTTATGAGAAATAATTTATTTTATATTTTTATATCCTTAATTTATTTGTTATGAGTTGGCTTATTTATAAGCTGCTCGTTGGTTGCTGATGCCAACTCATAACCATGTTTATAAAGTTTTCAAACTCATTTGTACAAATTTAGAAATCAATTCTAATTGATTGCTTTCTCGGTCACCTCAATCCATAAACTTCAAACAAGAAATGTTTACTAACAAATTGACTCCCGATCTTCTAAATCCCACATTGAAGACTAAAATATCGCAAACATTTTTAATTTTCCTTTAAATCTTCCATACATTTCTCCACACCCAACACGATCCGACCATCCATCCAATTTTTATATTTCATTTCCTGTTATTTATTTTTCATGCATCCGCTGTCGTCAATTTGTGTCTTTTATCAGCGTCGTTGAGCGTGAATTGAATGTTCCTCTGCCTTTGTCAAAAATAATCAAAAAATGGAACAATCTTTTGCAGGAATACAAGGTCAGTATATTGGATATTTAAACAAATTCAATGTAAGATGAAATTTTATATTAATGAGCAACTTTCTTAATATTCTCTTTCCCCCTCCCTCTAACACCAAAAAAAATATTACTTGGCATTTGCCACAAAGGCGATCAAAATGTCCGAAGAGCCCAAAAGACGTGAATGGCCATTTTTCACTTTGATGGATGTTTATTTCAGCGATCAGGTGAATGATCCATCTTTGCGTTTATTTTCCTCTACAAAAACTCTTAAAGAGACCATAGACGACAGTGTCTTTGAGGATGATCCAATTATTGCATCAGCCATTGCGGCGGCTTCATCGGGAGCCTACATGAATATCGATGAATTGGTAAGGAGGCAAAAGGAAAGGGCAGCCAATGAAAAGAAATTCATTATGAGCGATTACAAATATGATATGAAGCCCATGTTGCCTAATAATAAATTCAACAGCAGTGAAACCATCAAGTTGTCGAAGAGTGTTGACGACTTGAGCATGCAGCAGTATAAAATTAAGGAAGAACTTATGCGACATCGTGAACAAGAGCAACAGGAAAATGTGGCCAAATTGAAACAGCAGGCTCGTCAACATCATCAACAGCAACAGGCTGTAGCTGTAGCAGCACAGCAACAGCAACAGCAGCAGCAACAGCAACGTTTTCTGCAACAGCAACAACAAGCTGCTCAACAGCAACAACAACAGCAGCAGCAGCAACAGCATCATGCTCATTTGGTATCACAGGCAGCTGTCACACCACCACCACAGCCGCCGTCAACTACTTTGCATGCAGCTTTACAACAGCAACAACAAACTTTGCTACACCATCATCAACAGCAGCAACAGCAACAGCAGCAGCAGCAACGTCAACAGCAACAGCAGCAACTACAACAAGAACAGGAACGTCGTCGTGAATTACACATGCATCATTCGCCACACGTCACACCGCAAACCTCACCCAGCCAACAGCAGCAGCAGCAACAGCAACAACAAATCCATCATCCACAACAGTCACCATCCACACCCACACCGACGACCACAGCCCAACAGATACACTTGCAGACAGCCCAACATCAAGCGGCCCAACAGCAATTGCAACAGCAACAAAAACATTTACAACAATCCTTTACCGATCCCAATACCATCGATCAGTACCTGCTGTCATGGAATAACTTTCATGGCAATATGTGCCGCGGCTTCCATACCCTGCAAAAGGATGAGAAAATGGTCGATGTTACCATAGCAGCGGGTGGAAAGATTTTCAAGGCCCACAAATTGGTAGGAATCACGTCTTGCTCAAGTTGTTGACGGATTTTAATTTTTAAATTCTTGTCTTTTTGTCAATGCGTTTTATTTTCATTTCGCTTTTTTTTAGGTTTTATCCGTTTGCAGTCCTTATTTCCAGCAGATATTTTTGGAAAACCCCTCTAGCCATCCGATTTTGTTAATGGCCGATGTGGAGGCCAGTCATTTGGCCGGTTTGTTAGATTTTATGTACAGTGGTCAAGTAAGTGAAATAAAATCTTGTTTAAATGCGAGAAAGCAACATTTTCTATACAACAGATAAGATGTAAACAACTCCTTTAATTGGTTATGAAATGCACAAATACTTTAAAGATTCTTTTTTATATTTATTTTATTTTTTTTTATTAAAATATTTATTATGATATGTGTGTTTGTATGTTTTTCTAATCCAGGTCAATGTCAAGTACGAAGACTTGCCGGTATTTCTTAAAGTGGCTGAGGCAATGAAAATCAAAGGTTTACACACAGAGGTAAGTAAGTTTTGTATCAAGAAAACATGTTTATTTTTAAGAGAAGGATGCATTTAGCGTCAAAGAAAACCACAGAAATATTAATTTTGAAAGTTTTAATTGTATTTCAAATCTAATCAAATCTTCACTTTGATCTTCAACCTTGTTTACTGTAAATTTCATTAAACTAAACTCTCTCTCTCTCTCTTTCTCTCTCTCTTCATTCATCCAAAATGTAAACTTTTAAAATTAGCGATCAAATTAGGGGGAAATGTTTGCAAACACGAGAGATCTCGTTGCAGTAATTTATTTAAAGCTGGGGTTTTTGAGCCTTAAATTAAAGGGCTGGGCTGGCCTGCAAGTTAACCCATTCTTTATATTATATTTTCTTAGCTTTCAAAATAGTTCTAAGAACGATGACCTTTTCTTTTTGCCCACACACAGAAAAACATGGATGACGATAACAAGGACAGCAGGTCTTCTCTCGACAACGACTCCACCGAATGTCACTTTGAACGCGGAACGCACAGTGTCAACATCACCGGTCAAGGCTATGATCCTCGAAAATCTCTACATGACTCACATACAATGAACGGCAGCGGTGGCGTTACCGTTGGCATTGGTGACAGCACGACCTTGAACAATCTCAGCAATAACAGTGGCAGCACATTAACACCACTGCCGGTACAAAATTTTCCTTCCTTCCGTGATCACATCAAGTCGAAAGCAAGTTTGGCCGAAACTTTTATGAAAAATCTCAATCGTAATAACAATAATGTCGTCGGCAGCAACAACTACAACCATTTACCTAATAGCAATAGTGTTGGGGAAACTCTGAACAAGAACAGCTTTAATATTTTGCAAAGCAACAGCAAGAAATTAATGGATTCGGCACGAAAACAGAATAAATATTTGGCAAAACGTAAAATACTCATGCATTACAGCGACGAATTGAATGAGAAGCGGCTAAAGGAAATGGAACGCTATGGAATTGAACACGATGATAACAATAACAATCAAGAGATAAACATTAACGAAACAGTGCCACAACAACAGCAACAACATAATAACTTTAAAATACGTTTGATGGAAAATCACTTGAAGGCCAACCAGGAACAGCAACAAAAGCAAAACAGCAGCAACAACAACAAAAATCATTTGGTTGCTGAAGAGGGCGATGAAGAGGAAGCATTAAATTTAGTACAGAACAATTCTCATGACTATCACAAGAGCGAAACGAAAATTATACACGAATCGAGTGATGTTTTGGAAATTGTGGAAAATGAAGGAACTGATGTCGATCAGACGTCAGAATCGGATGTGGCCAGCATTAATAATGGCACCCAGCTGAGAGATGAAGATGACATAAACAACAATAATCTGACCAAAAAGGAGGCCATGGAAATTGACAACAACAATAACACGAATACGAAAAATATGGCCTTGATAAATGCCATCAACAAGAAGCATGTTTATCACAGCAAAACAACATCGTCGGCCACTATCACCACCACTACAAACACAAGCAATACAATAGCGGCCAATGAAGAGATGGAAGCACAGTGTGCTATGGAGCCCTGTGAACTTGAAACGCCACCACATCAAACACATCAACCACACCAGCAACAACATCAGCATCATCATGGCGAGAGTGGAGACGATATTAACAACAATGACAGCAATAACAACAATCATCATCAATTGGATTTGAGTACGGTAAAAAGTATAGCGACTGCAGAGATTTTGTGCGGCCTAAAGAGCAAAGTTTTCAAAATGGAGGCCATTGACACAGCCGAGACTCAGTGTCGCAGTTTAAGCGAGATCAAACAAGCTGAATGATATTAAAATGCAATGCAGCAAAGAGAGACAGAGAGCATTAATTAGAAAAAGAAGACAGAGAAAAAACCTTGGGTATTTCGTTGAGAAATGAAAGAAAGACAACAAAACATTAATATGTTTATTTTGCGCACATGTTTTTTCTTTATTTTTATTATTCTAAATATTATCTAAATAATAGTTATTTATTTTTATACACATACATACATAAAAAGTAGTTTTAGTTTATACAACAACAATTACAACAAATATAAGCAAACATAAATTAATTACCCAACAAAATCTTAAGTTAAGTGGAAATATGTATGTTAAAAAGAATTATAATTAAATTTGACTTTATCAAAGACAACAACAGCAACGACAGCATCAAAAATACACAAGAAATACTGATCTTACAAAAAACAAAAATTAAAAAAAAAAAAAAACGAAAAAAAAAATTCCTCCTTGTTAAGCAAAATTTATTTTAAAAAAATATCAATTGAAAACATTCATTTTAAAAACATGCTGCAGCTCCGACTTGCCAGCTCGCATTAAATTTAAAATCTAAAGAAAATCGGTTCAAAATTCTCATTCAATTATTGAAAAAATAAATTATTGCAACATTTTTTTTTGTATTTGAACCCACTAAACATTTCATCGAACTTTATTTGCTTCCTCTATTTCCCCTTCTTCTTCTTCTTAGTCTTACTGGTGTTGTTTTTTTTTATTAACACTTAAATTTCATTTTATTTCTATCCAATTTGATTTTTTTCTCAATCGTTATTCTATTTATTTCATCATTCTTTTTATTATTAAATAAAAAAAAAAACACAACGTTATTATTAATATTATTTATTATTTTAGTTTATAGTTAAACAACAACAAGAACAGCAAAAAAAAAACGAAGAAACTATCCTTGAAACCTTCAAAGTTTTTTTCAAATAAAATTCTATATTTTAAAAGAAAAAAACAAAAATTATTAAAAATATTTTCATTTATAAAATTTACAAATTTTTTTTATTTAAGTTTGAAAACAAATTTATAAATATTTTCGGATAAAATGTAAAAAAAGTATACATATACGAATTTTTATTTAAAATAATGTTTTATATAAATTGTTTTATTTTTTTCTCGATTTATTAACAGATTTTTAAATAAAAATTTATTCAAATTTTATGTTAAATTTCATAACAAAAAAAAAACTAAATGTCTAAATTATTATTTTGAAATGTGAAGGGGGAAAGGGAGCAATGAGAAAAGCACCTCTGCTGAACAGTCATGCTAGAAAGACTGTAACTCTCTCTTTAACGATCACAAAAAATTATGCTTTCGACCATTAATTTCATTGCAATATTTTCAAACTGTACTTTAGAAATTTCCAGTTGTCGCCTTTATAACAAATTTATATTTTTAATGGAAATTATTATTGTCAGTTCAAAGCTCCTCTGTTTCAACATCTTAGGGGCTGATCAAATACAACATAACGCCGTTTTCAAAAACTTTTACCAGCCCCACTACCATTCCACAACTTTGTAACGCTTTTTCCGAAATTTGTGTAGACAATTTTCACTCCTTAAAAAATAATTGTGACAAAAAATAACCGACTTCAATACCAAAAGTCAACTCAACAGTATTTCAGGGGCGGGCACACTTACATAAAAAAGAAAGAAAAAAATTCAAATTTAATAAAATGTGTTTTGATGCGATTAACAATATTTGGAGGAATAATTCCACACGATTTTAATAAAAACTTCCTAGGACCAAACGGCACAGAAACCCGTTTAAAAACACAAAAAGAATAATGAAAACCGGTTCATAAATAGAGGAGCTGTTATTCAATAATTAATAGTTTAGGGGAACTACTTGCCCCCGATTTAAAAAAAAATTATGCGGCCCAACTTCCAGCAGTAGCTTTTAAACAAAAATGGGTTCATAAATGGAAAAGAATATTTTGTGAGGGGTTTAATTTCCCCTGAATTTTCCAGTAATAAAAATATAGGACCGTACTGCAAGCAACCCTTTTGAAACAAAAAAAAAAAAAAAAATACAGTTTTAGGATAATCAATATATTGGTGAGGGGCGGGCGATAATACCAGACTTTTCTAGGCCCAAACTGCAGTGATCCCCGTTAGATCAAAAAAATAATTTTGAAAATCGCGCCATAATTAGAGGAGCTGTTATTCGATAATCAATATTATAGGGGAACGGCTTGGCCTCGATTTTTCCAAAAAAATTTTGCGACTCAGCTTCATGCAACCCCTTTCAAACAAAAATAAAAAGAATTTTCAAAATGAAATGCAACGTTTTCAACAAACCATAATTTTGATTTAAAACTCCTATTTACGGATTGCAAAAACTTCAGTAAAAAACCACTGGGTCGCACTTTCAGTTCAAATGTTGCACAACTATGTTTTAAGTTTTTAACGAATTTTTACGAATCCAACGCTCTAAATACGCTTCAATGACAATACTACCTACTCAAATAGCTAATGAACCGAAACAAATTTTAACTGAAGCTTAAAAGGTTAAAAATTAGAAGTATGGTGATAACCAAACTCCCCATCTTCTAATGCAGCGTCTGCATTTTTATTTAGAATTTTCACAATTTTCATTACTAGTTTTATTAAATATTTTTTGTGTCGAAGGCGATTTTACGTTGCATCGTTTTAATAACGTTTTAATTTTAGATTAAATTACTTTTACGTTCTATGGACATTCCATTCGAATCGCCTTAACTCGTGGTTTCGTACCATAGCACTTCGACTATGCTCGCGTTTGGAGTTGTTCGTATCATATCTATAGAGGATTTGTAAGGATATAAAATATAAAATCATGCGAACGATAAATTTCACAAAATTTTACATTTGTTGTATTTTATATGACCCACTGTAGAGCATGCTTTTCAACCACAATAAAACACTACTGCTACTTTGGGCTCTTGACTCGGCTGAAAATATTTATATTGAAAAAAGCTTTCTTTAAAAGCTTTAGTAACAAATGCTTTATGTCAGCCGAAAAGCTTACAAAAGCTTTACGCTCATCCCTTTCTCGCATTCAAAGCCTAAGGTTAAGGCGCTAACAAAAATTCCAAAATTATAACTACCTTTTCAACCCCCTCTTTTTGCTATTCAATAACAACGATTCAATGGACATGCGCCTAAAAATATGTGAGAGCTGAAACACAATTTTTTTTTCTTTTGTTTAATCCAATTTATATTTATTTTAGAAAACTATACACTAAAATTTTAGAAGTTTGTACTAAAGAAAACTCCCTGCCCAAAACAGAAAACTTTTCCATCGTTTTTCTTTTTCATTTCTTTTGTTGATAGAAAAAACTACAACACCAAAAAAAAAAAAAAAAAAAAAAACACAAATCAACTCATTCAGATAACACACACAGGACATTGGCAAGAGAATTTATTACGTTGGCTGGTGGGTTCGTTCAATTAATTTCTTTCTTTTTCAGTTTGTTTCGTGTGGGATTTCTTGGTTGTTGTACTGAAAAAAATAAAAATATACACAAATAAGATAGACAAAAGAGTAAAAAAAAAACTATATAGAGTTTGTGAAAAACCGGTTAATAAATTATTGGCAATTGACTGTGAATGGTGTTGTAAAATAAATAAAATGATAAAAACATTTTAAAAAATATTTAGAAAATCCAAAAAAGTTTAATATAAAATCGTTGTATGAAAACCATGATGGATGGATTTAGTGTTAAGAAAATAAAAATATATGAAAAATATAATTAAACTTAAAGAAATTATAGTGCTTTTTTTCAAACTGAAACTGTTAAAAAAAATGTTTATAAATTTAAAACAAAGCAAATAATTAGATGAAATTTGTGTAAATTTTTGAATTAAAAGACATTCTTATAAAAAATTTTCTTGATAAAGGAATATATTACAAAAAAAGTTTGGCACTTAGTAGCACCATCCCTAGTTTCCTGCCGCCACCCCCAAATTTCATATTTATCCTGCAGCCACTCAGCAAAATTCTTATTTTTATAAATGCTTCCAAAAACGAAAAACTCAATAATTGAAAATAAAATACCGGAAAAAAGACTAATTTAATATACTTACGTTACTACAACAAAATTTTTAATTAACAAAAAATCAACAACAACAAAAACAAACTTACTACTATTTTCAGCTCCGTACAAGGATATTTTCTCAATATTCCAAGAAAAATCGCTTAAGCATAAACATTTTGTAAAAAAAAATATTCGCGCCATCAAAATAAAATTTTGTTACCACCAACCCTTAATTCCCGCTACAAAAAAAGTACGTACACACTTCTGCAATATAAACTTATACGCACATACAGCCTCACACGCAAGCTGTAATGCATACATGCATACATACATATTCTATTCTATGTATAAGGACGACAGGAAGAACTGAATACCGTTAAAACTTTAACAGCAACATTTCCACTTTGAGTAGTAGAAATCCCAGTTATTGTTGTTGCATTTGTACATTCACTCACTGTTGCCAGAAATTTTATCATAATTTTTAATGATATTTTTGTCATCAAAATAGGATTAATTGACTTAGGGGCTGTGCACATATTACGTAACCCTCCGAGGGGTGGGGGGTTAAAGATTTGTTACGGATTGGAAATTTTGCACTGGGGTATAAAAACTCTGAAAACAGCGTTACATTATATGTGCACAGCCCCTTATTGTCTGATATGATGATTTTTATTTTAAAAATTATAATATTTTATATTTTTTTTTGTTTATTAACAGTAAAATTTGCAGCACACTCTGAATACACAACATTTTACATAAAGCAAATACTAAAACGCTTCGATTTCATGTATTCGATTTTGTTAAAAGAATTCTCCTGGCTTGATACACGCTTTGAAAATTATAAATAAAAAAGTATCTTCTTTGACTGGTTGAATAAGCGAAAAAAAAATATCCAAAAATTAGCAAAGAAGGATATTCAAAATTAAGATGACGAGTTTAGCGAACTGCATTTTCTCAACTTTAATAACCACTTTCTTACTATCGATAATCTTTGTTCGGAAAAATATTGCTCAAATTACTCGAGCTTAGTTTTTCGAATTTAAATATAAATCGACACAAAATAAAGAAAAATATTATGATAATGATTTCAAGATCGTTTTCATATCGATTTTACTCGAAATCATCTTCTATTTTGTTTTCCATTTTGTTCTAGGAACATTGAAACAAAATGCGGTGGCAGAGAAATCGACATCTATACAATTAATAGGCAAGACCTTATTTTGTGATGGACTTTATGGCCACATTAGTTAATTGATTTTGATAAAACTTATACCAAATTGAAAATATTTAAGTATGCACAGAAGTGAACAAGATTTTGTGGAATATTATGGGTTCAGTATTTTGGGAGGTATAAGCGTTTGAAATTCTTACCACTAAATGTACAAATTTTGCTCATGCATGTGAGTAATAAAAATAAATAAACAAAAAAAAA
This sequence comes from Lypha dubia, assembly GCA_947311025.1. Classification (NCBI taxonomy): domain Eukaryota; kingdom Metazoa; phylum Arthropoda; class Insecta; order Diptera; family Tachinidae; genus Lypha; species Lypha dubia. The sequence continues at coordinate 127,511,059 of OX371260.1, forward strand.
ACATGCATGGGTTTTTCTAGAATTGGTTTTTCATAGAAAGTAACAACAATTTTGATGATTTTTTATTTGCCATTTGATGATTGTTTTCCCTCAGCTTCTGGCAACGCTGCCCACACTATTCCTGGTTTATCATTGTTTTCTTTTTAATTGTACTTGTGTATGATTGTGTGTAATTTGTACTTAACAAAAATATTGAATATTTCCTTTTTTGCCATCCCTTTTTCTAGCGTTATTCTACTCTCCTACTACTAAAGAGTGAGAGAGAGAAAATTTTATAGAGCCTGAGAGTAAAATGTAATTTAAGGAGAGTATAAAACAAGCAGTGTTCCCTTGTTTTTTCATTTTCCTTTATTTTTGTTTTTTTTGCGTAGTATTTTTTTTTTCTCTTCTTTAATTTACTTTTCTTTATTTTACTGCATGTTCAAACAAACAAGTGTAAAAGGGCGTTAAGGCGTTCAACTTTAAAGGGCGTGTGAGCAACACTTAGGATACTTTTTTTTAACGTTAGATTTGTAGGTCTTGCCAAAATATTAAAACAGTAAGATAAAATAGGATTGATAAGAAAATTAGGAAATTTTGGAAAGGATTAAATAGGTTGCACGTGAAAGTTATCTAAGAATGGTTTATGGAAATGATGTGAATCAGAGGTAATAATGAATGGAATAAAAAACAAAATTGGAAAGTTTTTTAAAAAATTAAAAATATATATATAAAACTCGTATAGCGTCGATAAAATTTAAACATTTTTTTAATGAATTTAACTGAAATGTTTATATCGCACGTTTTGTATTATTTTTATTAATTTTTAACTTTTATGCATAATGATTTGGATTGAAATCCCTAATTTTGATAAGATTTCGTTAGTGCTGGCAACCCTAAAATTTGTAGTTTCAAATTAAAAATATAATAGAAGGAATTTAATTTGAATGTACTTCGCATACTATCACTACACCAAGCAGAACTGATTACAACAACAGCAACGACTACTACAACTGCTAGAAGTAAACATAACAAAAATAGCTTATACACTTAAAGAAAATAATGATCCAATGCCCAGTGAATTCAGTGACTACCATTATTCGATCCTTTCGCTATTCATATTATTAAAACAGTTCAATTTTATACACGTACATATATGTACATCTATATGTATATACTCGTATAAAACCGAATGTGTGTTTGTTTATTTGTTTGTTGGTTTGTTTGGTTGTTTGTTCCTTATAGGAGGCTAAACCTCTGAACCGATCTTCCTGAAATTTTCACAGTATTTAACTGGAACTCTCGGATGAATTATAGGCTATATGAAGTTTTGATTGGACAAAGAGGCGTGGCACCGCCCATATAACCCAAAAATTTAAATCGCCATATTTTGGGATTTTTTGACCTACGTCGATGATATTTGGTACATTTGGTATTGGCATAATTTAGAATACGTACCAGGAGAAAAGTGAGTGGCACCACGCCCCTTTTTAGGAAAACCAAACTCTTGGGCCGATCTTCCTGAAATTTTCACAGCATGTTACTGTGACTGTGGAAGGAATAATAGGCTATATGAAGTTTTGATTGGACAAAGAGGCGTGGCACCGCCCATATAACCCAAAAATTTAAATCGCCATATTCTGGGCATTTTTTGACAAGCTAGTACGTATGTATATATTTATAACTTAAAAAAAAATAATTTAATTTATAATTTGCATAAAATAAAACTTAATTTTAGCTTTTTTTGTGGCCAACTGTTTTAAAATAAACTAAGCTGTTCTTGAGGGTTATCTGGAATGAAAAATGAAAGAAATAAAAAATATATTATTTATAAAATTAACTAGATGACCCGGCAAACGTTGTTTTGCCATACAAAATATTTCTAGTGCATATTTTGGGTGTTATATAAAAAATAGCGAATGTGTTAAGTGTGTGACGATGATCGCGGATGAAAAATATACCAAACAATAATTTTGTTCTGTTTGAAATACGAACGTCGATGATTCTCCTGCATCAGGCGGACATAGCGCCATCTGTCATTCAACAACAAAAATAATAATGAGGTGGACATAGCGCCATCTGTCATTCAACAACAATATTAATTATGAGGCAAACATAGCGCCATCTGTTGGGTTAATAGTTTAGTAAATACAGAAATTGCCCCCTCCCTCCCCTCCTCGTGCCCCTAGCATTTTGAAAAATAGATAGTAGCCAATTCTCAGACTTACTGAATATGCCTAAAAAAATTTCATAAGAATCGGTCAAGCCGTTTCGGAAATACAGAAATTGCCCCCTCCCTCCCCTCCTCGTGCCCTTAGCATTTTGAAAAATAGATAGTAGCCAATTCTCAGACTTACTGAATATGCCTAAAAAAATTTCATAAGAATCGGTCAAGCCGTTTCGGAAATATAGAAATTGCCCCCTCCCTATCCTCCTCCTGCCCCTAGCGATTTAAAATATACATTAGATCCTATTCTCAAACCTACCAAATATGCATAAAAATTTCATTAAAATCGGTCCAGCCGTTTCGGAGGAGTTCGGTAACACACATCGTGACACGAGAATTTTATATATTAGAAGATTTTAAAAAATTTTATGGCAATTGCAACAGAGTTAAAAAAATAGTATAAATTCTTCTTCTTTCCCTGCACACCTTCAATATTAAATTTGTGCGTTATCTCAGTAAATATAATATTCTTAAGGTTTTTTTATCACTCCATTTGGTGTAATAATGGCTGTGATGGCATCAATCTGAGAAGAGTAAAATGAAAATTATAGAAAAAAACAAACATTTATTAAACAAAAGCATAAAACTTGCATATACATCTCTATTTTCTGCAGAAATATTTTTGTTTAAATTTTTAAGTGACTTCTCATTTTTAAGCGAAAACTGTTTAGCCAAACACTGTGTTCCTGTTTGCTTTGTTGCCACTCTATTTAGCAAAACATGTTACTTAGCCAAAACATAAATAAAAATAAAGTCTGTGAAATCAAAAGCAATTCTTTTATTTTTATAACAATTTACCTTAAATAACCTTTTTTTTTGAGGTCGTCTACGGTACCAAATATTGAAAATATTAAAATTTTTTTAAAGTTTTGCGAAATTTTTAATTACCATTTAATTCATTTAATTTAGTTTTATACTCAGCGCAGTTACATTGGTGGCGCAGAATTTTTCGTGGTGGATTGCTTGAGTTTGATTCTGCCATTCTCTGTTTTTTTTTTTCAACCATAAAAATATTAACGATAATTAGGGGCTGTGCACATGTTACGTAGCGCTCCAAGGGGGATGGGTTCAAGATTTGTTACGGATTGGAAATTTTGTACTGAAAAATTATTAAAAAGCGTTACGGGGGGCATAAAATCTCTAAAAACAGCGTTACGTAATATGTGCACAGCCCCGTAGCAATTAAATTAAACTCATAATAATACTCTTTGATATACAAATTGCTTTGCACTGTATGTCTGAAAAATTATTCAACTTCTTCTTGGAGTTCCAAATCGGCTAAAAAAAAAAATACCCAAAGTAGATGATTTCTTAAATTTTTTAGCTTTCAGCCAATAAAAGTTTGTTTTTCTTTAAATTTCAGAGATACATTGAACAGACTGCTGACTGTTTTTTTATATAACCAAATAAATTATCAGCTGTATTTAATAAAGATCACTGAAAATTATGTATAAGCGATCGTATCACATTTCTCTTTTTTCTTAAGCCTTTATGAATTTCATATGTAAAAAATTTTGTTTCATATCTGCTTTAAAATATTTATTGGACTTTTTAGTTTTTGAAGGTAGTTTTCAAAACTACATGCTGAGCATATAGTAAGATCACCAGAGTAAGATATTATCCCAGGGACTATTAGTTTTCTATAGAATTCTTTGGAAATAAAGTGTCTTATTTCAAGCATTATTTTTATACTCGGGACCACTGAGATTATTATTATTTTTTAAATGAATGATGATAAACGGTTTCTAAGACCTTTGAGCCCCATCATCACTGAAATTCGAAATTTCAAAATCATTTTTACTGTATTCATCTTGAATTTTATTAAAAGCTTGAAAAAATTCATTGTACAGGGTGTCCGTCGGGAAGGTATACTACTTTGTTTTGCCGCCATTTTGGTAAACATTACTCTTGACAGTTCATATTTGGCAGTCATGAAGTAGACACGTGGCAAATTTATTATGGAAAAATATTCGATAAACCAACGTGTTTTAAAGGATGTTACAGCTCGCCCATGACAACTCCGATTTTCATGAAAAAATCATAATGAATGACGAAGCACATTTTCATTTGAATGGATATGTGAATAAACAGAATAGTCGGTTCTGGGCAATGGAAACCCCTCAAATTATTCATCAGTCACCTTTGCATCAATTAAAAGTGACAGTATGGTGTGCAATATGGTCAGAAGGAATCATTGGACCTTATTTCTTTGAAAATGAAAACTGTGAATGGGGAGCGATATTGTGATGTGATTGAAAAATTTTTAACGGCGCAACTGCATGCTTTGGGCTTGATTAACATGTGGTATCAACAAGACGGTGCCACATCGCATACAGCCAAGATTACAATGGAATTACTGCGAGTAGTATACCTTCCCGGCGGACATCCTGTATTTTATTTTCACTGTATATTTCTAACTTCTCTGTGGTTTATTTTCATCAGCAATTTTATTTAAATTTTCGAAAAACTTTGCAATTTCTGAATTTATTAGTCTTTTAAAATTTCTTTATCTCATTTTTGAAATTACATATATGAAAAATACATATGTATTTGTTGTTTTAGTCTATTCACGTTAAAATCCCAAATCCTACGGAATTTTATTTTAAAATAAACATACATAAGGATTAAAGAAAATGTTCCGAACACACAATTGACGTCAGTATCAAACATTAAATGCGTCGTAGAAAAGTATGTGTACTGTGCAACACCGACACCGAGTGATAGCGATTTAGCAATCGAATAGAGGGTAGTAGTTTTTACAGCCACTGTTGACTAGGCACGGATGTAGTAGCCGAATGAAAATAAAACTACTCACCAAAATGTAGAAAATAAACAACAATTTCATTTAGTTGATTGATAGCTTTTGCACTAGCAGGTTTATGTCGCATTGCCTTTTGATATTTCTCTTTAAATTTTTTTTATTAGATACACAGCGAATATTTGCAACAACGCACAATTACTTTATTTTATTCAAGCGTACAATTTATACGAAGATTTTTTAATAAAAATTAAGTAATAAAAAGGATGATTGTAGGAAAGTAATTTTTCCTTTTCTTCAATAATAATCATGAAACGTTGAAGTTTTTTAAGGTTTCCCATTTTTATATTGTTTCTGATGCAATACTTGTTTGATGTAATTTATTAACTTAAAAATTTTTTCATTTATGTCAACTGATATACAAAACAAACAGACACAAATTCAATGTCGGTATTGTGTTATGTTCACGCATTTTGTTCACTGTATTTACACTAATAATTACTCATTAACACTACTACTTCCTAGATTCTCTTTTTGGCGAATACTGGTTTATACCATCGAGAGAGAGAGAGAGAGAGAGAGAGAGATTGTGTGTGTGTATGTGCCTGAAATATTCTTAAGTTTTATTGTACCCGTAAATCGTTTATTTTGATGTACTTTTCTCATTTTCATGCTTAGTATGTGTGAATTACAAATACATATCTCCATTATAAATACCCTGCAGTCGGCGTAGCTAGCGAATGACTAGCTATTTCGCTAACTACCAGTCGTTACCAGTAACTACCAGACTAACTACTAGCAATGCACTCGACTGACGATTTTAACATGGGGATGACATTGACGGTAGTCAATTGACACGATCAGAGCGGTGAAATCACTAGTCAAGAACAAACTATTTCGCTAGTCATGATGTACCAGTTAGATCGTTAATGATATTTCTTTAAAGAAAATATGTTATACAGAAATTTAAATTTTTCGATTTTTGTTTATTTATCAAATTTCTTTTTCAATATTTATAAAATTTTCAATTCTTTGTTCTTTTTCTTTTTTTATGAAAAGTTTTAATTGACTTCTGATGGTCATTTTACCTTTCTAACACTTTTTTAATAAAAATTTAACATTCACTGACCACGAACGTCCAATTATACGCCAACACGAAATCATAACACTTTCATAAAGTCTTTTTTATTTTTTTGTTGATTTTTTTTTTGGAATAAGGGCACAGTTGTTTCTAACTCGTAAAAAAAATTGAGGTTGAAGGCATTAACATTTATGCATATACTGAGTGCGTATATATGTACATGAGTCAGAGAGTCAAAAGGCGAACTCTTGCATTACTTGTAGCTAGTGAAATAGTTAGTCCATTTTTCGTTAGCGAAATACCTAACGATTTCGAGTCAATTTCTAATTTTAAAACTGCAGGGTATCTTATACTATTAGAAAACCGTACGTGCGCGGAAATGATTATGTATTATTATGGCTCAAAAAAAAGATAATTTTTTTTCGTATTTTGTTTAAATTAAAGAAGGAATATGTACTAAATTTTTTTTCAAAATTGTAGCCAAACATTTAGCCGGTCGAGGGCGGTGGTTATTTCAATGTTTAAAGAAAGAAAAGGATATGAAAAAATTTACATACATATGTATGTGTGTACATTAAACTTACATTTAAACTTAGTTAGATAATTAATTAGAATTTTAAGGAAAAAAACGTTTATCTAAAAATAAAAATAAATAAATTGAATTTTCTACAAGTTTCTAAAGTTTAATATAGTACTAGAGAATTAGTTATCATAAACTACTAGCAGAAATTAAGTTTCTTTAGGTTTTATTATACCTACATATACATACATACATGTACATAAATAAATGTACATAAATAAATTTCCTTAAATCAAAAAGGTCATACCGACTTTGTTTCCTTTTCTAAATGTGGAAAACTAAAAATAAAACCAAATTCATTCGAAAATACTCCGTGTAGGTACTTATCGTATGGCCAAAGGTTTTTGTCCTCTTACAGTAACAGACAGCAAGTAAGTAAGTAAATCGTTATCATACATACATGTACATACTTATACATATACCATAACATAATTTCTACACACCAACACACCTAAAAATATATCATAAACATACATATTCATACACACACGTTGTAAAAATTTATGTAGTAAAAATGTTAACTGTGAAGTGTATTACTTATTTTTCTATATTTAGTGTAACTGTTTCACTTCTTTCTCACAAGTGTGCGTACATTTCCACATGCATGGATGTGTGTGCGTGTGTGTTTGCTTTTTAAACAGACAAACCCTACAACGACATTATTGCCCTCCATTGCTCATATATTTTTTAAGTATGTATACAAAAATTAACAAAAACAACAATCACAAAATACACATCTGAACGCACACTTGTATGTATATTCTTGCTAGCGCTATATCTCTCTCTCTCTCTCTCTCTATTTCGCTAATAAATCTAACTAACATTAATATTAAGGTAACAAAACTAACTAAAGCTCTGTGACAGACTGACTGACGGACTAATATAATAAATGCCACAAGAAAAGAAGTAAAAGAAAAAGAAAGAAAAACAAAACAAAACAAACAGTTAAATAATACAAGAACGAAATTAAAAAGGAAATGAAAGAAGTAACGAACTTACAGCCGAAACAGTTCAGCACATACACACTCTTACACATGGACCATTTCATTACACACACATCTACATACATGTATGTATTCGTTTGCTACGAACTAAAAAGTTCGATAAAACGAAAATATGTAGTTATGTTTTTGTTTTTCTCACAACGAATACAAGAAGTTATAGTTTAGCTGCATGTGTGCATGGGTGTGAGCGCGTGTGTTGTATGTGCAATACGTATGAAATAATATTATGTATACGTAAGAGGCATCCTAATAGACAACTTAGCAATATTAAATGGGCATCAGGGTTGGAAAACTCAATAATTGAATATAATTTAATTTTGATATTGAACCATTACTAGCTAATAACACTGTGTTACAAAATCAAGGCTTTTTTAATTTAGTGATACATAGTGTTTTTTTACTCGCATTGATTTTGGAAGGATGTCTAGCAAGAAAAAATCATTCGAAACTTGATCAATTAATGCTTATTTATTTTTATTATACTGGAAAGTTGTGGTTTCTTACTATTTTGGAGTCGAGTAATCCATTTCTGATATTTATTTTTACTTAAAACTTGTGCGTGTGCACACTATCACGAAGTACTTTTTAATGTTATTAAGCCATCTATTTTAGAACAAAATTCCTTGTAATTTTAAATAAAATAAGCCTTTGAATCGATTAGAAATATGTATGTTTTACAATAAAGCCACAAGCGCAGTGTTATTGATTAGAGTTCTTGATCTTTTTGTGAGCGGGATTTTATCAATTCAATTTGTTTTTGTTATCACTGTGGAAGAACACGAATTTCGATTGATAACATTTGCTAGCTTCCATATTTTTCCATCCCTGGTCATATGATTTTGTTTGATGTATTATTTCCTTTTTTATCTTCTAACTGTTAAGCACGAGTTAATGAGAGTGGGAGAGTTTATGCTAACAAACGAGTGAATGGCAGTGATGCCAACTTAGCTACTTTGAAGATGACTCGTAATTTATCCCGTCAGCTCATAGAAAACACGTAAACAGCACATTTGGCACGTTGTGCAGTAAATTTTCTAGCTTTTATCCTTTTGTTTCATCTTTGTGCCATTTGAAGGGTTTGCGATTGCCAGATGTAGAAAAAGGATTGAGTACCATATCCTGCGCTTAAAAACGGATTAAACTGCCAAATGATCCGTGGAAATTTTTTTGTGAATATTCAAATTTAATAATAATTTTCATTTGGTTCGAAATTCAGAGACTTAGAGGCCACAAAATCAAAGTCAAGAATTTTCCCAAAAATTTTAAGGGTAATTTTTCAGTTTTTTACAGAGCATTATTATTACTATTTATTAGAAAGTAATAAAAAATAGATATTAAACCTAAATTATAGTTATTTTTTTCATAATTTACATAAAGCAAAGTTCATTGGACACCCGAACCTTAAAAATAATTCCGAATTTGCAGGGAAATGAAAACTTGCGATAAAATAAAAAATAATTTCCGAATTAAAATAATTCAAAAGTGATTAAAACTACAATTATTGGTGAGTATATTATCTGTGATAAAAATAAGTGGAGCTGTCTAGCAGAAAACCCAGAATTAAATTTTTTTGAATTCACATATTTAGAATATTAAATCTCAACATCTTTTCCAAATTAAGAAATATTACTACCCAAAAAAAAAGCTTTCAGAAACTAAAACATTCTGTTAGACAGTGTTATTAGTGAAAATTTAATACGAGAGTTATGTAAAGCACATGTATTAGAAGAAATATATATGTATTTATATGTAGACAATTTAAAAATTGCTAATTTGTCATCACTGCAAATAGGTGTGTAACAGTGTGTAAAAGGGAGTATGTATACGTATATTTCTATCTGCATATAAATAAATATGTATGTGTGTGTGTGTGTGCGTATATGTTTTTGTTCTATAAAATATTCTTGTGGAATTTAACGAATCGTAGAAGAAGGCAATTTCAATGTCATCAAAAAGGGCTGTTGTATGATATTTTGCATTCGATTAAGTATCACAGCCAGCTTTGATGAGCATTGCAAAGTACCAACAAAATCATCTTGATCAAATGTTAAATTTATAAATGAAAAAGCTAAAACAAATAAAATATTTAACAAATAAATTATTTATCTAGATAAAATGTATGCAAAAGACAAAAGTAAAGTGTTTTTTTTTTTCTCGCACCCACCCAGTGTTCATATAAAAATATACACAACATATAAAATACGAGCCTAAAAGTATGCTTTGTATAAAATTATTATTTAAAATTTTTTACTCTTCACTTCTTTTCATGTTGGGTCGGTATGAAGCAAGAGAGTAAATGAATGTGTTATATGTGTGTTTGTGCGAATGTGTGTACATGGCTGCTGGTGTGAGTACTTTATTTTGTGTGTTTTCTGTGTAACTTCCGGTGAGATTCAAACAAGTTGTTAGTGTACCTTTCATTAAATACAAAGTAATGCTGTGCATAGTGTGTTTTTCTTTTTGTGTTAATTCATTTACTGTGTTTTTTTTGTTTCTTAATTTTATTTTATTTCATTTCTTTTTTAATTTTTAATATTAAAATAAAAGAGTTTTAAAAATTGTTATATTATAAGATTTCTTTGATTTACTATTAAATTCTTTAATTCAGTGCAGCAGTAAAATTGTGTGGAAAAATTCCTAAAGCTTTCTTTTAGACAATACATACACAAAATTTTTTTCAATCGCTAGTGGAAAATATTCTTTAACAAGTGCCTATAAACATATTAAAGTTTCTTATAAAAAACTAAAAAATAAAACAGAAAATTTTATAATAAATTCTTGCGTAACTCTTCAAGATGTTGTGAAATGTTATTATTAAAAAAAAAAAGAAATTCATATCACAGCCATTTTGATGAGTTATACGGGAATTTGGTAACATCAAAATTATTTTTAGTTTATACGCAACCACAACTACCAACACTGCCAACAGTACCAGCAGCAGTTACAAAATCAACAGCCAGTGATAAAAAAAAAACAAAAATAGAAATACATCCATCCATATCCTTTAATATCAAACATGCACATGTACATACATCCATGCACTCTGTCAGCTCGTCCAAAATATTCAAAGTATACATACCAAGAGTGTTCTTAACAAATCTTTCCAAGTTCTTAAAATCTTTAGTGTGTTTGTTTGTTTGTTTCTTTGCATGTGTGTGTGTGTGTTTGTTTCTCATAGTTAATTTTAAAAATTAGTTTTTTTTTTACCACTTCGTTAAAAAGGTTTGTGATTTATGTTCAATTATCATATCACAGCCATTTTGACGAGTTTGAGTAAAGAAAACTTCAACAATTCAATTTATTTAAACTTCATTACAAAAAATATAAAGAAACAAAAAAGCAAAAAAAAAACGGAAACAACAAACATTTACAACAAGTGCATTTTCATTATAATACGAAATACATCCATCACAGAATCATCCTTTTATACTTTCTCATCATCTGTTTAAGTATTTGTGTTACTTCCTCTTTAGTTGCAGTTTGTGTATCTCTTGAAATGGAAAAAGTTCAAGTTGAAAGTGTTTGTGCGAGTTGTACGCTTGACAAGCTCACAAACAATAGAAAACTTTTTAAATATATTTTATATTTAAATAATATTTCTTAAACAGGGTGTGGTTTAAGATTCTACATTTTTTTGGATGAGGGGATGGTGCGGGTCATGTAAAAAGAAATTATTTGAAATGAAAATATTTAAAATGCTGTATAAAATTTATATTAACCTTTTTTTTCAGATTTCTAATTAAGATTACAGTTTTTAGCTTCAAAGGCGTCTCGTGGCACAGTGGTCTTACAGGAACAAAAATTTGGTAAATATTTGTACAAACATGCAAATGTTAAACATTTTTCAAATCTTTAAATTTTCTTATAGCATTAAATGGAAGAGATTTTGGAAAAAAACAATTTTCTCAACAATTTATATTAAAAATACTTTTACTTTTTAATAGTGTTTTAGTGAAACTTTCCACCTTCAATTTGAGGTTATATTTAATTATATGACAATTAAATTAATCAATTAATGCACTTTTAACACATTTAGTTCGACATTTTGAAAATATTAATTATTTTTAAGACTTTTTCGACAATGGTTTCTTGACAATTGAAATTTTGGCTAAAATAATGTTCAACATAGAATAGCTGCAATTTTTCTCATTTTCCCCTACCAAAAAAAAAAAATCTGAAATAAATTTCTAACAGAATATTTTTTTTATAAATGATGCAAGGCACATAACTGGTACGAAGAACGAATTTCGTCGTTCGTGCTGACCGAATTTGTGGGTCAATACACCTTGCGTAAATTCGTCGTTTGAAACACAATCAAAGGGTTGTCGATCTAACAGTTCTACTTGTTATTATCGTGTTGTTCAGACTTTTTAGCGTTCCTTAACGATAGCATTTTAGTTGATTATCAAAATTTGTTCTTATTTTTATATATTAATATTATTACGAATAAACGTAATTATTATTTGAACTTATATTGATGTATATATGAAAAGTCTATTATCAGGCTCAAGTTCAGTTTTATGAATTGATGAAAATTCAAATTACTAAGAGTTTTTTTGTGTTGGAAAATATTATTATTTATATCCATCCAATCAGTTTTTAGCAGAACGTATCAGTACTGATTTCAAGGCCGCTACACCTCTCATCAGCGTTCAATTGTCCATCTTTACAATTTTCGTAAAGTTGGATACTAATTGAGAAGGAATATCAACTATTTAACCAGTTTTCAACAGAAATAGAATATGAGAATTAATTTTTAATTCATTTATTATTCTACCTTGAAACAGTGCTGGTTAGTACGAAATTTCCTCATTACTGTTTGGAAAGTACTAATAATCAACACAAACTCATAGTCCGTTATCATCAAAGTATTCTACTTTGTATTCTAACGTTTTTGTTATTTTTTTTACTCTATATTAGGGAAATTCACATATTACTGTGACCCTTGTTATTAGGGTATTTATAGCTCGTGCCCAAGCGGAATTAACATTTTTATATTATTATTATTACGAATAAACGTAATTATTATTTGAACTTATATTGATGTAGAATACTTTGATGATAACGGACTATGAGTTTGTGTTGATTATTAGTACTTTCCGAACAGTAATGAGGGAATTTCGTACTAACCAGCACTGTTTCATTGTAGAATAAAAATTGAAATAAAAATTAATTCTCATATTCTATTTCTCTTGAAAACTGGTTAAATAGTTGATATTCTTCTCAATTAGTATCCACTTTACGAATTTTTTTCTTTTTAAAACTTTTAGCGATTTTTAAACAATTTTGGTGCTATTTTCCGATTGGGCAATTTTGAAATTTCCGCAATGTTAATTACTTCTTAAAAGATCATCTGAACTATGTATCTGCAATATATTGGACCTAGATGTCAACATAGCATTCGAATTTGTCTATGATGTGATTCAAGAGTCCGACTTTAAGGAGTCTTTAAATATAGGACCTTCCTAATCTCTACATCAGTCCGCCGATTGAATTTTCGTGTGACTCATCTGAATGTGACGAAGAAGTTTATTGTCGCAAAAGCATAACCACGCCTTACTACAGAGCTTGGTATTAGAATTAGTAATCACATGGCTAAAATTAGTGCTTTAATAGAATCCTGGGCGGTGGCGAATTCAGAAGACGAGAGATGAGGTCATCCATATGGGTTCCTGCGAGATAAACCTAAATGCAAGATATATCCACCACGTATTGATTCCTGCAATTGATCAGGGATTTTGTTGCTTTTATAACGAAGTGTATTTTTTTTTATTTTTTAATGTTTCACAGATAATTTGTGAACCGATTTTAAAAATTCTTTTAATGTTTGAAAGGGTTTGCACTTGGAATCCATACCCAAAGTATTGTTTGTCACATAGCTCCTTCATTTAGGGACTAATTTTTTCAATATAAATCTGGGGTGAAGTTGTGCCCCATAAGTCCTCCATTTTTTATATTCTTTATTTTTGTTTTAAAATGTTTGCAAGTTTGGCCAAAGATATTTTTATATATGAGACAATTTGCAAAACCCCCCCTCTTAAAATTTTTATTATCAGGCAACTCCACCACTTACCGACCGATTTGCTAAATTCTCTTTTGGTTTGATCGGGTTTTCTTGCAGTTTGGTCGGAGGCTCAAATTATCCGTCCGAAAAATAAAATTAAGATTTATGGTCCATTGTCAAGTTATATGCTGTGGTACTGGGTACGTATATATTTTTGAAAATTTAGAGACATATTGATTTTCGAGTAACTGCTAAATTTTTAAGTTTCTTTTCTTGTTTGAAGGGGTTCTTGGCGGTTTAATCTCATATTTTTTTTTAGTTTAGAGAGGCAGGTTGGCCGCCCGAAACATTGATTATTGCGTAATTCCACCATTTATTTGCGGATTTCGAAAGTGGACGGATGCTTTTTGGTCCATTATTTCATATTTTTTTTTTATTTCAGAAGTTACTTTAATCGTCATAATAAAATATATGTATGTAAGTTAGAAGGAATTATAAGGGGTTTTGAACTGTCACATAGCTGCGCCGATTTTGTACCTGTTCGATTTGATTTTTGAATTCGTTTTTTTATTTCCAGAATAATTTTGTACAGTATCCACCACTAAATAAAATAAATAATAACACAAGCGTACATATAGATTCTCTTAATTTTGTTTATTGGAAAAAAATCTTTAAATATCCAGGAGACATATTATGGCATTCTATATCGATCGTAATTTCCATTATAGTAAATTTCAATATCGTTTGATAACGAATGCCACAATTTGCTACCCGATTGCTTAATTTCACATTACTTTTCATACGAAAACATATTTTATGTAAAAACAAATTTGACAAACGAATTGTTAAGAATGCCAACATAAAAAGAAATAACAATAATTTCACTTAAAAACCTAAATAATCGTTCAGGTTCGGCATTCGTAAAATGAAAAAGAAAGTTTCTCTCAATTCTCAAATTCTTCTTTTTTTCTTAATTTTACTTTAACGAATTTAAGAAGACAAATTTTTCATTTTATGAATGCAGAACCTGGACGAATAATTTAATCCCTCAATTTTGTTTATTTTTTTTGTTGTTGTATTTATTTATGTATGTTTAATTATCTTGCTAAAGATATACATAAACTGCGAGTTACAAACTCATTCGATTGGGTTGAAATTTTTAAAAAGTCCTGCATAACTCTTATAAGTTTTAAAAATAAAAATGATTAATTTTACACTGAGAGTGGAAATGATGTTAAAAATAAATTATATAAAGATTTTTAAGTTTTTAGTTAATGATGAAACAGTGAAAATTTTTAGTACGTCTAACAGAGGGTATCGGGTGTTCATTATTTAACGTTTTATTTTGTGAGTGTGGTTTATCCCTTCTTTCCATGCCCTGCATCCGCAACAGCTGATTTCGAAATTCAAATTTTTACAACTGTGTTGGTTATTTGGCATTTGGCGCGGTAGGAAACGAAGAGTTGCATTTCAAATCTATGAAAATTTTAGAATTTACCACATAATTTTAATCACTTGTATTCTTCTCAAGCAACTCTTTATTATTCTTAAATAGATATGTTTGTATGTATGTGTGAATTGTTTTCCCTTGCATTTAGAATGCATAAATTACTGTTTTCCTTATGGAAATTGAAATTAAACACTCTTATCGGATATAAAAAGAGTTGAAGCGTGAAATGTGTTCTTTTTCACTAAAATTGTGATCGCCAATTTTGGGTTCTTATTGTGTCAGTATACCATTTTCAAAATTATGTTCACCATTTCTTTCTCTCTCACATTAGCGATAAGGGTGAATAATAGGAGGAATGGAAGAAGAAAAACAATTCCCCGGGAATTATTATTCATAATTGGGGTAATTATTTCTTTAAATTACTTTTATAACATTTTATGACGTTGCCATATTTTTATGGCACATAAAAAATTAATAAGATGGAAAAACTAAAAATGTACATATTAAAATACAACTTAAAATGGTAATAAGTTTTATGCGAATTTATCTACGAATCTGAAATCGGGTCATTAGCATTGTATCTTAATTACTATAATTTTTCAAGTTTCTTTTTTACAATTATGCTTTAAATTTTTATGAGAAAAATTTCATCTGATATTCGTGATGGGGTGAATATTTTAATTTCGGTCTACGAAGGAATTTTCTTTTTAAGGATGTCTTTATTGATTGTATTCGATGATGAGGTCTTTTACAAATATTTGAATTTGTGTCATATGCAGAAATACAAAAAACACCAACTCCATGTATTTTGTTGGTAGAAAATTTAATTTCGGAAGTCAAAAGTATAAATATGTACATATGTGTGTATGCTTCAAACTGTGACAAAAATATAAATAAAAATTATTTATTCAAATACGAAAAAAAAAAAAACATTTGCTATGAAATTTTTTCTGAAGATTTCTCTTCATGATTTTAGTTTGGTTTTATCTGTGGAAACTTTAAAAAGGGTTCCTTTCCAATACCTCAACAATTTTTTACATATCACACCCCTTTTGCACAAATGCAAACTCGCACTTATTTCGTATTCATTTTCAAAAATTTTGCAATATTCTTCATAAAAATCAAAATTTGACAGCTGAAATAAAAAACAAGTGGTTTACAACAATTGTCAGCTGCGCTTGCAAGACTACCTTATGACGCGTTGAACTGCTATGAGTATACTTAAGTATACCAATTAGCCAGGTAAGAATTTGTGCTAAATGTGAGATAATTTCAATTAAAAAATATTTTTTTTTTCAGTAAATGCACAGTGAAACCTCTCATAAGGGATACTTCTTACAGCCGGAAAATATCTGTATATCCAAACTTAAAATAAAAAGATGTATACTCCTCTTATAAGCAGACACCTCTAATAACCGGACAAAAAAAGTTTCCGGTTATGGGAGGTTTTACTGTATATGTATATCCAGGAAAATACTACATTCCTTCTAGAATATAATATACGAGTACAGCAAATAATAGATCCATTATGGATAGCAACTGAGTTGACTTACCAGTTGCTGAATATCTTATTCTCAGTGAAAATACATGACACATGACATATACGAGTTTGGACAACATTAACTGATGAACATCTCATAACCAAAAATTGAGGTTAGGATAACGTGACAATGAAATTAGATTGCGATGAAGCGGAAGCTGAAATACTGCAGTACACTGGAAAAATGGTCATTGTCATGTCACTTTATTTTTTACTATCGGTGATACGTCGATAACGTTATTAGCAAACTCATTGTTCTTAACCAAGAGAAGGCTCAGATATACATACATACAAGTTAAAAACTCTTATATGTTCGGAAGATTAGACATGCATTTCAGTATTTAAAACCAGGCAAGATAACACAAGGACCTCATGGGTGCACTTTCTAGCAAATGATTCCTAAAAAGGATAGACACGGATGGAAATGCTAAAATAAAGCACGAATCTTTGGTATATTGCATTAGAGGTTCACCCACAGCAAATCACTAAGGAATTGTTGTCAAATCCAGTCACAGCAAAGAACGGCGAAACTGTAAGCATCGCTGGTGAAATTAAATAAGATGCTTTCTTCAATATCTGCGCGACATTTTATAGAAAAGCCATTAGAGAACGCATGAACATGGCAGTACTGCAACGTCCTAACGGAGACTGGTAAAATAGCACTGTTGGCTCCTTGCATGTTAAGAAAATACATACTGTTGGTACTGCCGAATATTACTATTTTTCCAAACATCATGACATTTCACTCATTGAGGTCGGTATAAGAAACGAGACACCCACCGATGCGTTTGGAGATGTAGCGTCTCCTTACGAAATACTCATAAAGACTAATGGCAATTATATAGAAAATTGGGATCAACAATGAATTGATTAAGCTGATGCCAGCTCAGCTAGAAAAAGTACTGAAACCAAGTCGACTATCGGTGAAAATTTAATGGTCCTGTCAGCAAACAAACCCTAGTTGCTTCAGCAACGTAGTAGGCGGAATATATTTAACGATTAAGTCATCACACAGACGATATATAAAATGGTGAAAGATCTGGTGAGGAAAGACATCATAACCTACCGCCCCAAAAGAGGAAATTATAGCCGATACTTTTGCGGTACCTAACGAACACAATTAGTTTTTTGTGAATGCAATTTAAGATCAATTGCAAGAAAGTTCTCGTCTAATTTTATTAAATTTCAATAAAAAGTACGAGAGTTATGCAAGAGAAAAATCAAAACAAAATTACATCGCCAATATAAGGCTTGCATTAAAATTTTCTCCTAAGCTATTCTAATGCATCTTAGTCTATGAATATGACACTTTACGACAACTGAGAGTTGTCAATTTCAGTTGTGGTCTTCTGGGCAAATATCCATACTATAAGATCTACATAAAGGCTTTACAAAAGAGGAAATCACTCTTAGTATTGTAATCATTGCATATATTGCAAGTCTAGCTTATTTTTTATCAGTTTGCAGCAATGCAATAACAAAATATATAAATAAGCTATACCTGCAAGATCTGCAACGTATGCAAGAGCAGTTTTCAACCAAGAGTGGTTACCCTCAATTTCTTTAACAAAGAACCAAATGAGAATTACTTTATACTATTTGTATGAGTACATACATACATACATAATTAACCGAGTTTTACATTTCAGTTGAAGATAATAGATTATTTTTTAAGAATTTAATGTACATCTAATTTAATTATTCATGTTCTAAAAATGAATTGTTGCAAATTGAGACATTTTAACAATTTTTGCAGAAAAAAAAATATAAGAACAATTTATCATAATAAATTTTAATAATAAAACAAAACAGTCTAACAGGCAAGAAAAACATTATGAAAATAGTGAGAAAGCGACAATGAGTGAGAGACAGAGAGCAGATTTCATGTTTTACATTTTGGAATAAAGGATAACAAAACGGGAAGAAATGTACTAAACGCGATAAATAAAATATTTAACTAAACATCAAAGCAGAGCATGGACACGAGGAAAAATTATACCTAATTTATAAATAATATTAATAGAGGAATGGCGGGACTTTCCAAGGGTTTAGTTGAGTAGGCAAATATCTTTGTTGCAAAGAATTATTTGGACATTTGATTTTTGTATGTTTAGTTTGTTTTGTTTTTTTTTTTTAATGTGTGATTTTCACAATATTATTTCACATTCACAGATGTTTCATTTCATTAACCACGTCATATTTTGCATCTTGTTTGTGTTTTTTTGTTTTAATGACATAAAAAAATTTAAATGACGTTATTAAGTTATTACTTAAAAAAATAAACGGAAGAAAGGAATCATCTTAAACTTCATTCCTGTGTTCTTTTTGCACGTTCATGAACCAAAAAGATGTTATTATGTTTCATCTTCGTCGGCTTCTTTGTCATCTTCTATTATTTACTTCTTCTTTAAGTTCTGTTTTATGAAATTTTTGTTAATAATGAAAAAAAAAAGTTTTAATTACGAACACACAAACTGCCTAAAAACTTCCCCTACTGGGTCGGATGCTGGGGCATTATCAGCTGGGGCTGAAGCAACTGTTGTGGATGTTGCCCCGCCGCTGCTTGATAATATGGGCTGGGCATTAATTGTGATGGATGTATTGTTAGGGGGCACACAATCTGATACGATGCTTGGGTCTGTGGGGCAAATGTTGGCTGGGGTCCCCCGCCAGCGGGGGATGGTTGTGGCTGTGGATGGAACGTTTGATGTGGTTGTCCCGGCGAGGGTGTAGTAGATGGTGGAGTTTGTGTTAAAAATTGCAATTGTTGTGGCTCATACATTCTGACCTGCAATTTAGATTTTAAAAAAATTATTAAATGTAAATATTGATTTTTCTTTTTCTACTTTTCAAACTTACCATTGGAGGAGCATAAGGCTGTGATTGGAAATGTGGTCCATGTGGTGTCTGTGGATAAGATATGAATTGTGTCTGCAATGGTCCTGCAGCCAACAATGGTTGGCCTGTTGCCGCTGAGGCGTGCATTTGTGATGGCGTCATGGGTCCTGTAATTTAAAATTTATGAATATTTTTATAGTAGAACGTCGGAACTTAGGAACAAATTTTATTAAATTCTTCAAGTTACAACAAAGAGCATATAATCACTTTTGTTTCACATTAATTTTATTACCGCCTTATTTCTAAACGATTGATAAAGTTAAAGTGCACAATAAAACCGGGTTTTCCATACAAAATTCGTACATAGGGCCACTATAATAAGAAGGCTAATATAAAGTTCTATTTTTTTTTTTTTTAATTTTGGTTACTCCGAACATCCTTCTTATAACAAAGGATGGGAGGTTTATTTGGCCGAACCTTCGGTTATAACGCCATCAACAATTTCTTTATCTGTTCAATAAATAAATTGTGATATTAATAACAAATACATAAATTCAGTAAAGTGCAACAACTGATGGTTTGACAATTGATCGCTTATAATAAAAAGTTGGTGTTGATAGTAGAAGGAATATTAAGGTTTATACATAAATTGTATGTATTTTTAATGCCAAATCATTTTTGAGTTAATATTAAAAGCTTTGCAACTAAGACTTAGTCAACTTGCACCTTCTCTGTCGGTTATTTATCTGACATTTTTGTAGATAATACGCACACGCTATTATTTCGGAAATTTTGTTAATTTAAACTGGCAACCAAATTGAAGCGGAAAACAACATTTAATGATTAATTTTAATGTAATCCGTAATCTTTATTTTAAAAACTCGAGTCTAAGTAGCAAATCTGAAAATTGATTTAATCCATAATCGATTTAATTTGTTGTTTTGGGTTACAGTTGACAAATTATACGTCGTAATGTACGACAAAACTGACGATTCCTTAATCTGTAGATATGTATGTGAAATTTTACTCACCATAATTGCCTCTTCTCATGCGTGGCTGTTGAGCAGCTTGTGGATGGCCGGGAGCATGAAAGGCTGTTGCAGGTTGTTGTCCTGGCATCATATAGATCGGAGTCTGTTGTCCACCACCTGCTGTCAGAGGTGCACCCTGTGTGTAAATTGCTGTCATTGTGACTGGTGTTTGGGGTGTATGAGGCCGCGATGGATTTGGAGTGCTGGGACTGCGAGGTGTAAAAGGCTTAGCTGAGGGATTGAGGACATGTGTCTTTTTGACAAGTGGTGCTGAACTCGATCCCGCACCAGTTGTAACCGAAGTGTTCATATTGTTTGAGGGAGGGTTTGTTTTATCAGTTGGTGTTGAACTGCTGCTTGCACCCGACATCGGGGTGCCAGAGCCATCCGATTTAATAATAGATGTTTGTTGTTGCTGCAACTGCTGCTGTTGGTTAGGTGTATTGTTATCGATCGCAATTGGCGAAGTTTGCTGCTGTTGGTTCGTGGTATGTCCCACGCCAGTTGGTGCCATATTTTGTGTGACTGTTGGCTGCTGTGTTGACGTGCCAACGGTATTTGTTTGTGTTATTTGTGTAGTTTGTTCTGGTATTATGTGCTGTTGCGTTTGCTGTGATACATGTTGTGTTTGTAGTTGTTGTGGCACATGTTGCATTGGCATTGATACTGGTACTGCAACATGTTGTTGTACATGCTGCATCTGTTTTTGTGTTTGCTGATGTTGTTGTTGGGGTGGTGGCAAATTCTGTTGCTGCTGTAAATGTGGTGGTGGGACATGTTGTTGTTGCTGCTGCTGCAAATGTGGTGCTGGCACATAATGCTGCTGTGGTGGTGGTCCTGCATGATGAGTTTGCTGACTCTGTTGTGGTGGCGCAGCATGATGTTGCTGTGGCATATGCTGCAAACCCACATGCTGCGATGGATGACCACTGACATGTTGTTGCTGTTGCAGGTGTGGTGGCTGCTGTTGGGGTGGTGACACCGATGGTTGCGGCTGATGGCCCTTTCCAATGTTCATATGCTGCTGTGATTGCGTTGGCATTGAGCCACCCTGCTGCTGAGTCGGTGGACCAGGTGATGGTGAACTGTTACTCAATTGGAAATCTTGACCGAATTGCCTTAGATCCTGTAATTGGTTTTCACGTGAACGCATTTGCCTTTGCGGTTGAGGTGGTGGCTGCTGATTACTCGATGGACCGGACATACCATGAGGACCGCCAACAGACTGTAATGGGGGAGAGCTACTGTTGCCTCCTTGCCCTCCACTATGTGGATTGCCATGTTGGTTGTGTCTGCCTTGATTTTGATTATCATTATTGTAGTTCATTGAAGAGTTTGATGAAGAACCAGAATATTGGCGCATTGGTCTTTGAGGCATTGGTTTTCCGTCACCTCCTCTACTTCCAGATTCACCATTCATTTTCGAGGCACCTCTATAAGGAGCTGGGCCTCCATGCATTGGGGCTGATGTATAAGGCTGGTAGGATGATTGAGATTGTGCGGGATTTTGCATTGGCATCGTATTATAAATGATTTGTTTTTGACCTCCAGCGGAATTGCCTCCTTGAGACATGACACCGCCTCCTTGGGTCATGCCGGAGGAGCCTCCTCCTCCACTATTGGGTGTAGTATTATTACGTACCATTTTCTGATTAAGAGGCGCATTTGGCTTACGTTTTATCATGGAGCCACTACCACCCTGATATTTGTTACCGCCATCTTGTTGGGAAGAGGGTGGAGCAGAACTCTTCATACCACCTGTCATACCGCCGACAGATGATTGCATAGAGTTCGATTGTCCACCCATCGAAGAAACAGATGACTGATTGTTTCCCATCATACGGTCGTTACGATCATTTCGATCATCACGATCATGACCACCGTGACCACCTCCACGTGCCGATGAGCTCATAGTTTGCGACGACATGGCAACAGGTGGTGGAGGTCCGGTAATAGATCGCGTTGGCTTTGTAATGTAACGCTCAGTCATAACGGGTGGCTCAAATCTTTTGCGTTCTCTTTCTCTTTCACGTTCTCTTTCACGCTCTCTTTCTCTATCCTCGCGTTCGCGTTCTCGTTCTCGTTCACGCTCCCTTTCTCTTTCCCTTTCCAAGTCTCTTTCACGTTCTCTCTCACGTTCACGTTCTCTTTCGCGTTCGCGTTCCCTTTCACGTTCCATGTCGGGACGAGCAACTGCAGCAAATAAAGCTTCCTCGTCACCATTTTCCAAGTCTAGGCGATCTCTACATGCTGGATTGTTTTCAATTTCCGCTGCCAACTTTGCAGCTTCAGCCTCACGTTCCTTGAATTCATCTGAATCAATTTTGTCCAACGGAACAGTGTACGACGAAAGAGAATCATCGAAAGTGGACTGAACACCAAATGTATTTTCATTCTTACGAAACATATCGTTGGGATCCCAACCGTTAGCTGCATCATCCAATTCAATATCAACTTCACCATTCATCCCAGACGGATCCCAAGGTTCCAGTTCTTTTTCTTCAAAACGAGAGCCTGTTAATTAAAGACAAGAAAAGGGAACACAAATAAAAATGTTTATAAAGTTCCACTTTAGTATGAAACATACTCAATTTTTTTTTCATATAAATCAAATTTTTATTCCTAATTTAAAATCTTACCATTACATTTTTCCGAGATGGCGGCATCGGTTTGAAAATTACCACCCGTGGCAAATTGTGAATCAAAGTCTTTAGCTGAAATACTCACTACCGTATCGTAGGGAAAAATCATAACATTTGGTACCGATTTCGATTCATCCGGTGAGTTTTTATTCAATTTAATGCACGATGGCAATTCCAGAGCCACATCAAAATCATGAGAGAATGTACGAAATACACCCTCATAAATATTACCCGAACGCAGGCGCATTTGTACAACATTGCCAACTAGTGCAGTGGCAGCATGCATGAAATATGCATTATTGTAGATGCCCTGAGCTTGGGATCGAGATTTATTATTCGGTTGTCTGTTATCATTTGAATATCTGCAAAGAGACAAAAGTAATTAAATAATTAATTAAACTGCTGTTTAAAATAACAATAAAAGAAAACATACATATGTATGTATGTCTGTATTATATGTGTAGTTGTATTCATTTATAGAAACGTGCTGTAAAAGTATAACGTGAAGAGTTTAAAGAAATTAAAAATATAATTCTTTCATTCAACATTTGAATTTGTTTATGTACGTGAAGAGCTGATAGCAACAATTAACAAATAAAAATAAGGTCAGTGTCCTCCATATTCATATGTACGCAAGAGGTACGAATTTGTGCAATCAAGAAGATCAAAACCAACATGGAACTACATATGTACATACGTAATAATTTTTGTTTGCGGAAGTACAAAACAAATGAAGATAAAAAATAAATAAAACTGATCAAATTTCATAATTATTTAGTGAAATAATGATTCATAACGAAAAGAAAAATACTAATTAAGAAAATATTTACAAACATATATACGTACGTATGGATGTATAGGTGTGTTCCAGAAGTATAATGTTCAAGATAAAATTTTTTTGTTAAATTTTGAGACAATGAGAGAGTAAATAAAATTTTTTAATTTTCCTGTTCGAACTTCTACGAACTTTTTCTTTTGGTAAGTTCGGACAAGAATCAAAGATACAGCTGTTTTTTGTTTACAAAGAAGGTTAGGTTAGGCTTCGAGGGCCGTTACAAATTAGGAAGTGACACACTTGGTTCCATTGATTTGGTAAGCGGTGTGATACCCTATAGCGCACAGGGCATAGTATATTGGTTAGTCAATTGCCTGTAAGTGCCCTGGCAAACCATTACGATCGTGCTAAAAAGGACGATAGATTGACTAGGTCTACACTTGCCAGACAGTCTAGGTCATGTAGACTACTAGACCCCAGAGTAATAGTGCAGCCATTGACAATTTTTTACTGATGTATATATATATATTTTTTTTTTTTGCTATTGCCAATTTTGGAATTTTTTTAAGCGTTTAAATCGCCAAAATAAAATGTAATTGGACTTAAAATTGTGAGTTACGTATTCCAAATGTTTTTAATAATTTAAATAATATTTCGATAGTATATAGTTTAGTGTTGAGTAAACAAGAGAAACCATTTTGATCTTTTTGATGTCTCTTTATTAACTGCCCTTTATTCTATTTTGTAATGTTACCAGCTAAATTAAACATACAACTTAAAATTAAAGAATTCTGTTCACGATGCAAATTCACACGATCAACAGAAGCGTTCATTAAATTACCAAGAACATGCATACATCATGCACGTTGGGCATGAACAGTTGTTTTAAGTATTCGGGTTGCAAGTCATGTATGTGGATGAGACAAATCTGCTTATTAGGCAGATTCGTTCACAAGACAAACTGAACAAAAATATATAAAAATGCAAATATACTTTAGGAGAGCTTGCTGCATATGTCTATATGCCGAATTTCCTCTCATCTCATAAGTCCGAACTTGCCCGAAGTCTTTTGGTTTAAGTTCAATTTTTATTTAAAATTAAAGACGAAATAACCTACATATCTGCAGTTTACAAAAGTTTACAGGAGAGGTAAAAAACGTTATAAAAATAGAACTATTTGCAATATACTTGCTGATATGTTATTTGGTAATAACTTGGTCATTTGTAATATTAGATGTTCAAAATTTTGCACACATATGTATGCATTGATATAGGGAATAATAAACGATAAAAAAAACCTCAATTTTGAAATTTTTGCAGATAGGTTATTAGGTCTTTAAGATGACGATTTGTATGTATGTATGTACATAAATATGTACTGCATAAATGATAAACGCCATATACATACCTATAATTTGTATGCAAATTAATATTTGAAAATACATTGTAGATACATGTCTCGAAAAAAAAAATAAAACAATAATTAATAAAAAAATAAGACAACAAATAATAGAATTCCATGAAAAGTGGAAAAAGAGCGGTGCATTTAACGTGTTATATGAATTGCTTTGAGTGTATGTTTGTGTGTGAATTTATATAACAGAACTTGCAACATGCATATTGTAGACATATTAAATTAAGGTCAATTGAAATTTAAAAATCAATTAAGTCTACGTGTATTTTAGAGGGTTTTTTAAAGCCTTTTTCTGGTTGTAAATATTTTTTTATGAATTCAATTTCCTTTCATACCATCCCACACACGCACACACACACACCAGCCGACAAAGCAGCCAATAACAACACTTTAGAACTATGTACATTCATATGTCTGTTGTCCAATGGTGAATTTTTGATTAGTTGAAAGCAGGGATCGCAAATAACAGTTATTATTGGGTAAAGGACCCAAAAATAATTATGAAAATTTAACCATAAATGAAAAATAACAGATAGTCAATATTTTAAGAGAACAAATTGTTCCTTAATTTTTTTTTTTAATTTATGGAGAAAACAACCCCTTTCAAACAGAATAGAATTTTGAAAATCGGTTCATAAATGATTGAGTTATAAAACTTCAAACGAAATCACAGTCTGCAATAAAATACAGTCATTTACGATCAGAGCCCTGATAGATTTCGAATTGTTTCATAGGCAAAAGTAGCGACAAATAGAGTTCTAAATGAAAATACTGATTACGCCATTTAACACAGCGGCGTGAAATATTTAAAAAAAAAACTATTCCAAAATTCTACGAGGAAAAAATTTCCGAGTATGGGAGCCGGCGATAAATGTCAAACAGAAGACATTTGACAAGAGCCAAAACAGTTACAGTGCCCTGGTTTAAATTACAATGATGATGTTGATAGATATTTACATATGAATAAACATACATATGTATGTAGGTATGTACATACATAAGTATATGAAGAATATTTTTATGCTAAGAACAAACGCATTTGAGCGCAAAATAAAGACAAAGCAAAATAAGTTAAAAAAAAAAAAAATAATCGGATTAATAAATCAGGTCAAGTTTTGGGTCGGGGTGAAATTAACAATAGAATTTCTAAACATAAAACCAATTGAAAAAAAAAAAAAAAAAAATAAAGGAAATGTATGCATTTTATAATATTGTTTTGAGAATGCAAGAAAATCACTTTATTTACCCATGAAGACATTTCTAACCATTCACTTTCTATAGGCAGTAAATTTATTTCTGCACTTGCCATTATTTTCACGCATCCCTTATTTTTCGGAAAAAATTCCCTTTTTATTTTTATATAAGTAGATCATGCTTACAAGGTAAAATTTCAACATTACAAAACGACTTGGGATTTTATTGTTGTTTCTAGTAGTGATGTTACGAATACTCGTATTCGTATTCGACTATTCGATTATTCGCCTGTTTTAAGATATTCGTATTCGTATTCGTATTCGCCAAATTCAAGCGAATATTTTTCGAATAATTTTCCCATACATTTTCCAAAAAAAATCATACAAAAGTTTAAAAAAAGTACATAAAATGTAAAAAAATATATTAATTTTTATTAAAAAAAACCCATTGTATTTCACGCAAAGTAATAACCTTCTTAAAAAACAAACAAAAATATATATAAATTATAATTTAAGTTGTCTCAAATGTATTAATAAAATTAAAAATGCTTTCGCAGCAGTGAATTGAACAAAGTACATCATCTATCGGCAATAAATTGGAATATACTCGTATAACTTAAATGCATGATATTTAAAGAAACTCGGTGAGATGTTTTGATTCTGTTTATATGTAAATGTATAAGGATGGGAAGCTACAGGAATCAAACTAAAACTTTTTATATATGAAATTCCACTGACACAGGTGGATGCGCCTTCTGCAAAAATATGTTTGCTAAACAGCACTGAATTATTCGGCATCTTAATACAATAATAATGTTAAATCACTAAATTTTTTTTTTCATTTATAGTTACTAACGCAAAGGCAGGGATTTTTTCCAATTAAATTTGAAATATAAACCTCAAAAGAAATATTCGTATTCGTATTCGGCGAATACTGTTTTAAATATTCGTATTCGTATTCGCGAATACTAAAAATTGATATTCGTAACATCACTAGTTTCTACCTGTTCCTATCAAAAAAATATACCTATGTCTTTTAATTTGCATTCACACCATTTTACTCACAACAACAATTTGGTACAAATTTGACAGGAGCAGTCAAAATTTATAAAATCAGCTGTATTATTAGCACTACCTGGTAAGTAAATTTAGTTTGTTTGAACTATAACAGAACAGAACAAAAAAAAACTAACGACGTCTAAAGTTGTTGTACCTATATACAAAAATCGATCTGCTGATTCAGAACAGAAAGTAAATACACCAGTAAAAAAGGTCGATTATAAACATACAAAATTTATATAATTTAATTTTCAGTCAAAACAAATCCGTTCGATTTAAGCAATTTTGTAACAAAAATCAAATTGACTTATTTCAAATAAATGCTTCATAATTTATTGGTTGACTCTTTTAGAAAACGTAAAACAAAAACTTAGGTTTTTATAAAAACATTTTTTAAAATTCAAAAAGGAATTGAATTGAATTGAATTTTTTTTAATAACTTCAATTGTAGTGAACAATAAAAAAACATGCAGACTTCTAGGATAGTCAGTAAAATAAGCTTGGCATGTAATGAAAAAACTTAATGTGAGCTTTGCTAGTAAAAACCTAAATTTTAACTTTTTTTGTTCCTTCTATTTTGTTACTCCTATTGTAATACAAATTTAAACTTTGATAGTAAAAATAATTTCAAGGAACAAGTAGGTAGGTATAGAAACAAAAAGACGATCGGAGTTAATTACGGAGGTACATGCATTATGATCGAAATGTACCTAAGTCTTGCCCGTTTGTTTGTACAGATTTTTAAAATTACAAAATTTTTACATTTATTTGAGCATGTACTCAAGTATTTATGTTTTATATTTTATTTATTTGTTGCGGGTTAGCAATATCTAGATATATATAGCTACCAACGAAATATATATCTAGATATTGCTAACCCGCAACAAATAAATTAGATTTTTAAAATTTTAATTGAAAATTATAATGGAAATATGTACATATATGTATGTACATATATACTTTTTCTGCTAGCACTGTAAATTTATGTATGAACATACATACATACATATGTACAAAAATATATATAGCATATAGGTATGTAGCTTTGCATGTCAATAAGGAGCTTAAAGTGAGTCAGCTTTCCTTCAAAAAGTAAAATCTCAATACAAAATAAGTGGAACTTGATCTAAAGCCGTATGTGATATGCCGTTATATTAGTATGAAATATCATTTATTTTTTTACATTTTTATAGGTACATAGCGGGCTTACACAAACATACATATGTATGTATGTGCTTCTTCCTGTAAATTCTTTTTCTAAACATCCTAAGGATGCATCCGTTTTGAATAATTCCATTAGGTAGCCAAAAATGCATTTAAGATCTGAACGAGACCAAAAATAGATGTAAATATGTCGGCATGCTTGTGTACATCTCTATTTAAAGATTTTGATATAGTTTTGTCAGAAAGTTAAATCAGCAACAACGCTGATGTTTAAGAAATAGTTTGAATACCACAGTCGAATTTTATGCAACTTAAGTCCATTTGCTAAAATTGTGATCTTTAATCATTTTTATCTTAAAAAGTTATGTACATATGTATATTCCAAACAGTGATGCCAACTCTTGCAACATCAAAGGCACTGTGAGCCCATGGAAATAGGGTAAAAAAGGGTAAAACTGAAAACAATTTCGGGTAAAAAAGCACTAACCTAATTTTGTTTTGGGTCTGGTGGATCAAAAGACAGCCTTGGCTGTACTGAAAAAATTGTATTTGGATCTATTGCTTTTTCATGTTTTTTTGTGCGACTTAGTCGGAGTAAATCGCTTTTATAGAGCATTTATTTCACAATTACAACAAATGCAATATGCTTTTAGTTCATCTTTTGCTGGTCTAAGCCACCTTTTGAAAGTTATATCATTCTCCCAGGCTTTTCTATTTATTCGTTTTTCCGGCTGTACGAAAAATCGCCCAAGTTAAAATCGACCGAATAATATGTAGGATCGCCCAAAAATTGTTTTAAAATAAATTGGGTGATTGTTCATCGACTTTGGGCGATTCAACATTTTCAGATATTTGGGTATTTGTTCATAATGAATAATTGCCCAATTTTTGTAAAGAGTTAAAAAACCCAAAAAAATTTTTGGGCGATTATTCATTTCACACTTTTGGATTTTCCTTCATCTTTTTTGGGCTATCGGGCACTGTTTTTTGGGTGTTTCTTCACTATGACGAATCACCTAACTATTTTGGGGTTTTACTTCAGTTAGCTGCTTTGTGCGATTTTCACTTGGGCGATAATACGTACAGCCCGTTTTTCCATCTAAAGGAAAGACATTGTTAGATGATGAACTGTAACACATATAAAATGAATGAAGAAGTTACTTTTAATAACTGGCAGTTTCTTGCTTATATTTACACAACAAGCAAATCAACGGATATGTAAATTAAATGTAAATCGTTGCTAAAGAAATAAATCATGAAAGTTTTTCACGAATTAAAACGAATTCTAGAATTCAAACTCTTAACAGTTTGCGAGTACTAATCAAAATATAGATGCAAATAATACGCAGCTGGTTAGAAAAGTATTAGGTGGGTTTAAAGAATATGTAGTAAGAAAATGCATTAATGCCAAAAATGTTGATTATTTAAAAAGCACTTAAAAGCACTGTGAGAAATTGTTAAAAGCACTATAAATACCCGCTTTTCAAAAACGGGTATTTAATAAAATTTCGGGTATTGCTTGAGTAAAAAAGCACCAAAAAATACCCGAAAAGCACCAAAATGGCAACGCTGATTCCAAAAATATATTTAATTAAACTGTATCCCATTAAACAACCCATAGAGCATAGTATGTATGTATGTATGTAAAAGTAAAAACAAATATATATGTATGTACATATGTATGTACTATAGTAGGCACCTATTTTAAACATTTATAACCCAAATAATTGCAAACAACTTTTTTTTAAATCACGAAAGAGCCTCCATAAATAAAGTAAATGATTAACCAGCAGCAAATACATATGTATGTATGTATGTAGTACATACTTACAACTCCGATACTTTTCGAAACACACACATATTATTGATATTACATAATATTCAAAAAGTAAGTATATTATTTATTAATTTATTCAACTAAAGAAATGCTAACTAGGAAATGAATATTGTTGTAAAGCAAAATGATACAAAATTTAACAAATGCATATTGCAACTTACCTTGAGATACCACCACCAGTGGATATACCTCCACCACCGCCACCACTCAGGCGATTTTTGCGTTTATTGTTCATTTTGTTTTCCCTTGTCGATGAAAAGATTTTGGTTGCAAGCACAGAAGGCAACAGACAAAATTACTGCACAGATTATTTTTATTTGTTTAATTTTCTAGTTTGTATTTTTTCCCTCTTGCTTCTTAATATATAATCTCTTTGCTTCAAAAATGTTTATTTTAATTACGAAAAGCACTAAAATTTTACTCTTGATTGATTGAATTTATTCTGTTTTTTTGCTAAACTTCACTGCAATGTGTACGTTTTCTTTGTAGAAATCGTTAATTTCAACGCAAGACTTTTTCTTTTGTTTATTGAACTTCTATTGTTTCTCGTATGTTTTCCCTCGTTTTTATTTCATGGGTTCATGCAGTTTATTTTGTCTTCGTGTTTTTTTATGGAATTTATGTTGTTCCCTTTTATAAATTTTTTTGGGTTTTTTCTTCAATTAGTGTTGTTTCTTGTTTGCTGTATCTTCTTCTATTCTTATTTTTTTTTGGCTTCAACTTCGCTGCAAAATTTTCAAGTTTTTCTTTTTCGTGTGATATTCGCTCGTCCAACTCTGCTAATGCTCAGTCGCTGCTCTGCTTACAAACACTGCAATAGTTTTCCTTCCAAATCAATCTTGGCCAACTTTCGCCACGTAATTTGCCCTGTTTTCGTTGCTTAGCCTTGCAAATTACTTAATCTTCTTGTGTAACAAAGTTAACTACTTACTTTTGTTAAATTGTTGCAATTTTTAATTTAATAACAATTATTTTTTAACAAATTTTTAATTGCTATTTTAAGTTTTACTTCGATTATTCCACATATGCGTGACACCCGTAATAACAAAGTGCTACCAGACTTAAGTAGCAGCTAAGCATTTAAACGCTGCCACATTGACCGAAGAAAAACAAGTCAAAAATAAACACAAAATACTAAGGCTACCAGATTAACTAAAATGCTTAGTTAAGTGTATGTGAAAAATATGGCAGCTATTTTGAAAATATTCTAAAACAGTTTAAAGTTTCCGTTACATTTAATCATTTTTTGTAAATGAAAAATTATAAAATTCTATACATAAACCTACAGATTTTAGCTGCTGTCATACTTGTGAAATTAAAATATGGATTTTTACCATTTTTCATAAGACTATTTATTATAGCTTGTGCTCAAATTAAGGGCAAAATAATATTTTTTCTTCATCTGATCTATTGTAATGCGAATCGATGTTACTACAGAAAACATTAGTTCACATCAAATATTAGAACTCTACGACTTATTTTCACCTAAAAATCGATAAAATATGGATTTTTGCCATTTTTTTGGATTTTCAAACATAAATGGTAAACATCTACTGATGAGTTAGTATATCAACCAACGAAATTCATTTAGATATTGCTAACCCGCAGCAAATAAATATTGATAATCATAAATAAAATTATTTTTCAAATGAATAAAGAAAATTTTCCATTCGTTTTTGTAACAGTTACATACGTATGTATTTAATAAACAAAGTATGTACATACATATGTATGTATGTATTTTATGTGTATATAACTTTATTTGGCGACATATATTATATATATATATATATATATATATATATATATATATATATATATAGCATATATATATATATAGCATATGCTAAGTATTTGGGCAAACAGTATCTAGAAGAGATATTTACAATTAACACTTTTTTAACACTATTCGCTAAAGGAAAATTTAAGAAATTCATTAAGATTTCTGATAAATTAATCTTTGATAGTATTTATTTTAAAGATTTTATTTACGAAAACCTTAAAGCTGTGAAAACAAACAGACTTTATCAACATGACAACAGATAGATTGAGAATTTAGGCCAAAAATTAAGAGATGTTGGTTTTAGCCTGTTAACTGCACGTGCTAGATTTTATTTTCAAATTGATCACCTGCGACTTAAGCTGCTCGTTGATTCGTTGACAATTATTGCGACATATATTGCAAACAGCTGTACCGAGCTGCCTCGATAGCAAGAACATAATTTTGGCTATAGTTGCAATATATGTTAACATATTTATTACTAGGCGAGACGGTCCCAATGAGTCAATAATGTAACACTTAAATTTATTAGGTCCACCAAGAGATCACTTTTAGGGATTTGTAAACAAATTGGGAATCTAAAATAAGAATATATTATAATTAATGGCCGATACCATATAATTTGTGGTGCATTTTATGCTCACATTCTATATCCAATATTTACAAAACTTTTAGAATTTTAAAGATATTTCTTTTATGCGACCTATTGGCGTTTTGCCATGTCACCTACTAGTACTTGCAGATGCACTGGCATGCACATGTATTTACTGATATTGCTTGTTTATTTTTCCAAAGCTTGAAGGTTCCGACTTGGGTCGATCCTATTTGCATCGCTCTTTAAAATGTAGCTCAGTCCGCTTTGCATCAGCTCGATTTGTTTCACTACGTCCGATTGGATTTTTCACTAAAATTATTATCATGTGTAAAAAAAAAAAAAAAATAAAATAATTTAGTTCGACAAGTTTTCATAAGAAAATAATGAAGTAAATTTTCTCAGGGACGCCAAACTTAGTTACCGCATAAACTGATGGTAACAGTTAGTTTTAGTAAAACTCAGAGAACTTCTAAATGTGTGAGTCACACAGACGCTGCAGGATCAAAATCTCTAAAAAACGATCATCTTCGATTAAAAAGATGGAAAAAAAAAAATATTTGGCGTCTATGTTATTTTCGCTTACTGTTCCGTAAGCCGATAGATAATACATGTACGTAAGTATGTACGTATGTATGTTAACAAATTCGTTATAATTAGAACCTGAAGTTATCATGAATAGAAATATGCACATCTTGTTATTTTTTAATAAAAAAAGTGAGATTATAATTTATTTAATTTACTGCTTATAAAAGTGAAAATCTCCTACACTGATCGTGTGATCAGCATTGTGCACATTGTTAAGATTTCTTATAATAAATTTCTAACTCAAAGTTGAAGGTGATACAAACATTGTGCTATAAAATGAATGAACATTTACCTCAGCACTTTAGCAAAATTCTGTTGAAAATTAAATAAAGCGAATAGAGCCTCCAACATTTTAGTTACACAGAATGAACGACTTTATCGGTTTAATAGGGCTGCTGGATCTTGCAGCAGACGACCGTGTTAAGAAGCCGCTCTTTTCACTCACAGAGAGAGAGAGGAGGACAAAGACAGAGGAAGTGTTCTACACTGTGAACCTCCTATTCATTAGGAACACTTCGACAGAAGTCGTTACACGGTGTATTCAATCTCCGTTTCAATTGGCGATCAAAGGGTTAACTAGATCATTAGAAAACGAATTTACACAAGCAATTACTAGATATTTAATTTTATATTAGCTATGTATTTACAAATATTTTCCACAAATAAAAAGTTAAACAATTATCTAAATTAATTAAAAAATTTTATAGCAAAAGTGATTACAGTGGGGAAAATCTATTTATGTGCAGTGCTTGTAAAATTCTTAAATTTTATAAATAAATATTAAAATTGCACAAATTAGCTTTCGTTTATTTTTGGTAGCAACAAAACACGTATTTTTTTACCACTTTTATTAATAAAAAAATATTTTTTTTGTACAGACGGACAAAAACACTCCGAAACAGGACAATTACGTATAGTTCAGTACTTTTTGGAACATTCTGTTCCTGGACTAATTTTTCTTGCTAAATCGAAAACTTGTTTTTAATTTTTTTTTGCGTGGCAGGCATCCGCTAGAATTGTAGGTCTGCCTTCGTGTACGTATTTGTGGGTGGTTGGACAGTTTTCTAATTCCTTGTTAGCAATAAACGTCTAAAGTGCTTTATATCATATTAATATATATTTTTTTTTTGTTATCTTTTATTTACTTATTCATTTTGCACATAATATCACAATATCATCACATCTACTCAGTCACATTTGCTTCTTATTCGTCTCATCTTAATTTAACTGACTGACATCCGTATCAGTTTTATTGTTGTAGGAGTGTTAAAAAAAACATCTTTTCAAGAATTAAGAAAAACAAATTTTTAATTTCAGTAAATCAAATTCACTTTAAGCATTTTGATTTAATAAAATCGCAGCATAATAATTTTGGGGGACAGTTTTTATTTAAACGCGTTTCCTAGCGGTCTTTACGCGAAAAGTTATTAGAAAATAAAGATTAAATAAATGAAAATAAATTATTTGCGACAAGCTAAAACCACCTATAAAATATAAAAGAAAAAGTGTTAAAAATATATTATGAAAAATTTAAATAATTTAAATTTAAATTTAAAAGGTGAGTTGAAAAATAACATAATAAATAGTTATTCTGTTCGAGGTACAAGTGTATGTAGTTTGTTAATTTATTTCAAATATTGCTGTGATCTTGAGCTAGTTCCAATATTTTAGACAGAAAATTATTTTGAGAAATAATTCTGTTAAAAAGGAACTGAGTTTCATAAAAATAAGAAAAAAATTGAAAATCGGTATATAAATAATATTTCGGGTGAACAACTTGCCAATAAAAGAAGTAGTTATGCGATAATCAATGTTTTGGGAGAACGGAAGACAACTTGATAATTTTATGGGACCGAACATCGAATAAACCTGTATAAAAAATAAAAAAAAAAAAATTTAAATACTGACTACAACAATTCGCATCTTCGATTTTTCAAAAAAAAAAAATCAAAAAAAAATTAGGATAACACTGCGATCAAATTCGTTTGGCCGGATTTTGAAAGAATATTTAAAATCAGTCAGTAATTGGAGGAGTTATGCGATAATAAACTTTCATTTGCTTCTCGATTTCCAAAAAAGGGATGGGATCGAGCTGCAACCAAAGTTTTCAAAAAAATAATTAAAGAAGTTATTGGATTTCAATAATATTTTTTTTGAGGGGTGGGACGCAACTAACCACCGAATAAAAAAAAATTTCATGGGTCCAAACTGTAAAGCAAACATGTTTGAACAAATCAAGATTTTTTTTTGAATATCGGTAAATAAATGGAGGATATAGGTATTCCATCGTATTTAAAGGGAACAAAAAAATAACTTTGAAAACCGGTTCATAAATGATAGAGATACGGAGGATCAAACATTAAACAAAATACGCCTTTAATTGATAACATCTTTCTTTTTTTTAAGTCATTTAAAACTCGAATTCAATAGTATGAAATTCTTCCATTCGTTACTATGAAGGTCTCTCTCTCTCTCTCTCTCTCTCGGATCCATGAGTGCGCTAGTATGGAGTCCTATTTCATGATATCTTTTTTTAACTTGTGGGTGATTATGAAACCTTTTACTCGTTATTCAATGTATTATGAAACTCTCTCTCTCTGTCTTTCTCTCTTTCAATCCGATATTTCTTAAATTTTTGATTAAAAATAAATTAAGAGATCTTTGAAATCATTTCAAACTTGAGCAAGTTAAGTGCCTCAACTTTTCTAATGGCTTCTAGAACCTCAATCAATCAATGTTTTTGCTAAACGTATATTCTGATGGTTTAACAAAATCTCCTCTTTGCGAGACATCCTAAAGGAGTCCATCGCATACATCAAAAGGGCGACAAATTTGAAATTTACCGCCAACTTATCTCCATCGACTAAGTATTTTAGGCGGAAGAAAAAAAATACTAGAGAATTGTAAAAAACGATGTAAGAAAGAGTGTCTAAACAATTTAGAAACTTATTGGAACCAATACTGAAGATCTACCAAAATGAGCAATACTCCAATTCACAGCAACAGTGCTGAAAAGCTGTGAATTCTTAATTGATCTGCATATTGTAAATAAATTGGCTCGATCTTCCAAATGACAGACGAATGATTTCAGTGTCTAATGTGCTGTTTTCACATGACGAACAAGGGATTTGAGTGTGAAATTTGTCTAAAAAGATTTCAGTGTTTTGAGGGATTTCCATAAAAATTTTACATTTTTAGATGATTTTTAAGAGATTTTGGTCATTTGAGGGCAACATTTTTTATAATTGTGTGAGGATCAATTTTAATTAAACTAGCAAGGATGCAAACCAAAAATTTTAGTCGAGTTAATTTTGCAATACCCCGACTAATCACATTTAACAGCAAGCTAAGTATGTTAGGACGTAAGCTCGACATACTCGTATTTATCTCAAATTAATAAGCGGTTTTCATGACACAAACAATTGGGGTGAGTGAAATCCACTCAAACTTGTTGTGTGGGGATCACTCACTTTTTTGAGTGATTCCCATACTACACTCAAACACTTAGTTAAAAGCTTTGCGAAGCAACTGCATTATAGTCTTCTTAACTATTTTTTATTGATACGTATCCGCCGATGAGTGAAGTTTTAATGACTTTTGGCAAAATATTCTATATATTTTTTTTTAATAAACAATAAGTACATGTCATTTTACAAATATTTAAGATTCACACAAAAAAAAAAAAAAAAAAAAAACAAATAACTATTACACGTAAAATATAAACAATAGACTTTGTTTGAGATACAAATTATAAGTTAAACTTGATTTGACTGCCGACTGACACGGTTCGCAATGCGAATTATTAAAAAAAATTTGTTCTGGCCGGTGATCACAAAGAAAACTACAAAAACTTTGTATATAAATAAAAATGAGCGAGAAACGTGTGAAGAAGAGAGAGGAGAACCAATCGCTGTAATATACAAAAGTATCTAAACTGAAACGTTTAATTTTATAAGTAGTTGTTTTTAAAAATATTAATTAACAAATTAGAATTTAAAACATATTTTAGTGTTTGAGCTGTGTGTGACATGGTGTCTTTTTTTTAATTAAATTTGATTTATTTTGAATATTTTCTAGTCAAGGTCCATAACGAAAATTATCCCATAAAGAATGGCGAAACTATTGCTGAGAAATATGTTAAGCCAAAAGAGCCGCATTGGATTTTGAGACGGATTTTTATTTTGACCTGGATACGTATGTATGATCGTGAAAAAGCCATGGCGGATTTAATTGCCGGCATTACTTTGGGTCTAACAATTATACCACAAAGTATTGCTTATGCTGCTTTGGCAGGTTTATCATCCGAATATGGTTTATATTCGGCATTTATAGGCGAGTTATAATTTTTCTGACTACCACTTCATTTTCAATATACAGAATTTATTTGTTTTAGGATCCATAATTTATGTTTTCTTTGGCACAATACCTCAAGTTTCTATTGGACCGACCAGTTTAATGGCCATAATGGTTTTACAATTTTGTGCTGACAAACCGATACAGTTTGTGATTGTTTTAGCTTTTCTAGCCGGTCTAGTGGAGCTGCTAATGGGTGTTTTCCGTTTAGGTAAGTACAGAATGTTTTTTGTTTTTGTAAAACATGACACTGACACTGACACTGAAAAGAAAAAAATGCACAAAATGATGGCATCAAAGTAAAACCGGAATTTTTGTAAGTGAGCAAAGATAAATATAAAACAAAAAATATCTTCCAATGAGCTGAGTCCACAAGATATCGTTCACTATTGTGAATAAATATTTTCAATTTTGTATAAGTTTTTTCAAAATCGGCTAAAGAATGCGGGCATGAAGACCATCCCAAAAAATGTCTTGTACCGAAATAAGTTGAATTAACACAGCCTCAACTTTAAATTATCGACCGTTCAATATATCGAGTCATAACCGCAAAAATAGCTCAAGCGACGTGGTTTTCAATTTTAATTTTTTTTCTTGTAATAAATGAAATAATTCGCAACATTTGCATAATATCATACAATTTCATGGCCACTCACGGAACCGCTACGAATTTATAGCAAAATCAATTTTATTGAAGTGTGCATTGAATGATTCTTTGTATTTTTTCGTGACAGAGGCTTGTCACTTAAGCTAAAATTGTTTTTGTCGTTTAAGCTATTTTTGCGGTTATGACTCGATATCTTTCATTCCTTTTTGGATCTTTGTACTCTTAAAATATTTTTAATTTCTCTTTCAGGTTTTATTGTTAGTTTCATTCCTTCGCCCGTTACAAAAGCCTTCACAACTGGTACCGCCTTAATAGTGGCTTTCGTTCAAGTTAAGAATTTATTGGGCGTTCGTATTAAAGGTCTACTAACTCCAGTGGAATTCTGGAAAGGCATTAAAATAGCCGATGCTGTTGTTGGTATTATATGCCTAACTGTTTTGCTGTTGCTAAGGGTAAGTGAAAGTACAATTTCGAAAGCAAAGACCAATAATTCGAATATAATTTCCATAACCAGCAACTATCCACTGTTACATTCAAAATACAAAATGACAGCACACGACGTTTAAAAAAGCTTCTGTGGTACATCAGTATATCTCGTAATGCTTTGGTGGTTTTCCTGTGTGGTCTCATGGCTTTTCTATGGATTCAGAAAAGTTCTTTGCAGGCAGTACCATTTTCATTGTCTTCGAAAGTGGATTCTGGTTTGCCAAGAATAAATTGGCCACCATTCGAATTCGAACATAATAATAGAACGTATGTTTTTGTCGATATATGCCGTGAATTGGGTAGTGCTATTATTGTGGTACCCATTGTGGCTGTACTGGCCAATGTGGCCATTGCAAAAGCTTTTGGTAAATATCATTTTGATCTAGAGAAATTCGTATCATTGAAGTTATTTTATTATTACTAAGTTAAGGATGGACAATTGGATGCTTCACAGGAAATGTTAACACTTGGACTGTGCAATTTGGCCGGTTCTTTTTTTAGCGCTATGCCCACTTGCGGTGCTTTTACACGATCAGCAGTAAGTAATGCGAGTGGTGTAAGAACGCCCATGGCTGGTATCTACACTGGTAAGAGCTTTTGAATATATTAATGTAATTGATTTTGATTTTCTTTGTTTTTTTAGGCATAATAGTTCTCTCAGCTTTATCTATTCTTACGCCATACTTTCAATATATACCCAAGTCTTCCTTGTCAGCTGTTCTCATCGCTGCAGTTATTTTTATGGTAAGAAGGAAAATGTAGAATTTAATATTTTTATACTGTTAACCAAAAATTCGAATAGTATTTAAAGTCTGGATCCTAATAGATGGGGAACTTAAATGTCCGTCTCCCTCTCGTTCTGTCTGTCTGTCTCTCTATCTGTCTGTACGTGAAAGTGGTTTTCCTAAGCCACAAAAAGAGTTGATGTTTTGGATATTGAACTAATAGGTAGGGATTTGTCTTAGGACAGTTCGTATTGAAAATCAGAACAATTAATAGAAAAAAAAATAACTTATATGTGTATGACTTGTTGCGGGGTATATAAGATTCGGCATATTCAAATATAGCTCTCTTACTTATTAAAGTTTCCATCAGGCACGCGTTCACAAGTGTTTAAGATTTTTTATTTCGATTTTTTATTTTGCCAAAGAAGATGTAATGAAAAGAATCTGCATTTTTATTGACATAAAACAAGTTAGGCCTCACCAGCTATTTAAGAAAAATATTTATACACAAATGAAAGTTCATTTTATTTTTTATTTTATTTTTAAAAA
Organism: Lypha dubia; assembly: GCA_947311025.1. Taxonomy (NCBI): domain Eukaryota; kingdom Metazoa; phylum Arthropoda; class Insecta; order Diptera; family Tachinidae; genus Lypha; species Lypha dubia. The sequence continues at coordinate 127,551,315 of OX371260.1, forward strand.
ATCTGCAAAAAATACACTTAAAGAAAATACACTTGGAATGATAAAAATCATCGATCTTATTATTTCTCTATAGGCTTGACGTAGGAATATAATTTATTTGGCTATTACGTACTATTTTTCTTTCAATTATTTCTTAAACCAGATTGACGTGGAGCCCATGATGACTCTTTGGAAAACCAACAAGAGAGACTTTGTAAGTTGGTTTGGATGTTTGCTGGTGTGTTTGTTGGCTGGCGTAGAAATGGGTCTCTTATACGGAATAATTCTCAATATGATATTTGTACTGCTCAGACTGGGTAATCCAAAGTTGGAAATTAGCTTGAAACAGGTAAGTCTCTTTGTTATATTGTTAGTAAATCAAATATATTTGTGTGAATCACAGTGGGGGAAAAATAAAAATATTCGGCACTTTCTAATGAAGATGTTATTAAATTTAAGTTGATAGTTTGCATTTTGTATTTTTAGAGGGAGCGCAGCCACAAGACTCCAAAGTGGGTTTCATCACGTTTATTAAATATTCAAACATATGCCAACCTGATACTTTCATTCTGCTAAAAAAAAAGACTTCGAAATTTAATTAAACTCAGAGTTTAAAAAAGTATGCGACAACTCCGCTTACAATTTAGAAGATATTCGAAAAAAATGCAACTTTACTTTTACACCTGCCTTGCTCCATCGTTTTCCCAAAGAAATTTAAAAATCCCAATATGAAGCAGGTCGTAGCAAATATCGTTAAAAAAAATTTTACATCATCGTTTTATGTGGGGTTTATGTAAAAAGAAACTGTAGATTTCTATCTATTTTTTTTTTTTTTGAAAATTCCCCACTGTGCTACATCGGCTTTTCTTTTGTCTTATTTTTTTAAATATTTGCCCACAGGACTTCGAAAAACGAGAGTCATCACCTCAATTTGAATTAAAATTTTTTAAAATGAATTTTTAATATAATATATTTTTTTCTTCCGAACGTTTTTGGTTAAAATTTACTTTAATATAAAATAATTTCTTTTCTTTTTCTTTCCAGTGTGACCATATCACATGCTATATTCTAATCAAACCACTTTCAGACATTTATTTTGCCGGTGTGGATCATATACGAACCGAAATTCGGTCTGTCTGCTCATTATATCGATATGATTTTCCCATAGTGCTGGATTGTTCTCGTTTTATGCTCTTCGATGCCACCTTCATTGAAATGATCAATGCCGTGGCTAAAGAGCTGAAAGAAAACAATGTTATTCTGATATTACAATCTTTAAGTTTAAAACAACAACATCTTTTGCCCATTCAGGTGAATACAAGATTTGTTAATGAAACTTTCATAACAGCAGATGATTTAAAGCCAACGAAAGAAGACTTGACGTCATTAAATATTTAAAAAAAAACAAGATTCTAGACTTTTTTAAATAAAAAACAAATAAAAAAAAGTACAAAAAATAAATATTTACTAATTAATTTGCCTATAAAGAATGTAAGTATAAGCTTCCTCATATCCGTAGTGTCACTCTCCCCTTATCATTCATTCCCTTGATTGATAAGCTTAAAAGATAAATAGCGTGAGAACAACTGAAAAATGATTAAATTAATTGATCAACATTTTTAAATACGTTGTAATGTCTAAGGCAGTCTGGTTGATTTCTCTTTATTCCGTTCTAATTAAGTACTCAGTTCTTTTATCTTAAAAATGCTGTAAAAACCTTTAATTATTTTCTTATTTAAATATTTTGCTGTTTATGGAGCGTCATACTTTAGTGATATTGTAAATGCGAGTGCAAACCTAAGTTAATTATTTGAGTTTGATAACACTGTACAAAAAAAAAAAAACAAAAAGATTCCAATTAAAAAGTTTTTGCCACTCCTGTGGGCGTCAACTAGAAATCACTGTGTATTCAAAAGAACATGTCTATTAGAGCTGAAGTTGCGATCTTTCTTCTGCAGTAGATTTCATCAAAATCGGTCGCTGGTTACCGAGATATAGCAGTTGCAATTTTATAAAAAACATGCAAATTAATGGTAAATTTCTTTTAATACAGATGTTACAAATTTGTGAATAACTCTGAAGTGTGAGCAACCGGAAAGACCAAATTTGGCACGCTTGTAGAAGTGCATATTGTGATGTTCTGACAATTGGTTTGAATTTTTTGCGTCCGTTACTTTGGGAGATATAACTGCTTTATATTTTAATTTCACTACTTGACTGGGAAGGGAAAACACCAGTCGGGCCAAAGATTGACCATCGTGTAGCCAAAATCCAAAACTATCATATGTTGAAAGATTCATTCAAATAACTCTAATGGTTACGGAGTTATAGTATTTCAAAGAAAATCGTTTCCCGAAATCCACCTGCTGCAAGATTCTGTTCGCCTGGTGTTTCACAAAAAAATTAATTGTTGTTTTTCAAGTTTTTATTTTTTTTGTTGGCTAAAACTTCCTTTTACGCTTGCTGACATATCTAAGCCGCTATTAAAGATTAAAATTTGAAATTTTGTATGCTGATAGAGAATCAAATGCAGAATATTTTACAATTTAAATAATTTTGCCACGCCTATTTTGTAACCTTTAAAAGTGGGCGTCAATTAGAAATTAGTTAACGTGTGAATACGTAGTTTAATATTTAAATTTTCGAAAATACATGTCGATTAGAGCTAAAATTGCGATCTATAATCTGCAGAAGATTTCATCAAAATCATTTGTCTGGTTACCGAGATATAGCGGTTGAAATTTTCTAAAAAAACATTCGAATTAATGGTGAATTTCTTTTAATACAAATCTTACAAATTTGAGAATAACTCTGAAGTAACTGGAAACACCAAATTTGGCACGCTTGTAGAGGAGAATATTTTAATATTCTGACAATTGGTTTGAATATAAGGGTTTCAAGTATAAATTTCGCTATTTGACTGGGAAGGGAACTTCTAGGCGGGGCAAAGTTTGACTATCATAAACCAAAGATCCACCAAATCTATCATATGTTGAAAGATCCAGTCAGCTCGAATGATTACTGTAAACAAATTGTGTCAGGGCCTTTTGAAATTAAAGTAACGAAATACAAATTAAAACAAGTAATTCACAAACTATTTAATATAATAATCGTTTAATATTTTTATTTTTTAAATTTTTTTTCATTAAAAGTTTTAAATTTAAACATAAAAATATTATTATAATTTACACAATTTAAAGTATAATTTTAATTTATACTAAAATAAAACAATATTAAAGATAAATATTACACACAGACATTAAAAACATTTTACAAATTTTAACAAATTAACTTGACCAACACAATTTATAGAGATGGAAAAGTTTATAGATTTAAAAAAGCTGGAAGGTATACAACAAAAAAAAAAAAAACGGGTTGGGCTCACTTGCTAGTGGGATATTTAAAATTATTTGAGTATTATATAGAATGAAAATAGAAATATTAAATAAAGTAAGTTTATAATTCAAAATTAGGAGATTGTTTGGGTGTGTTCTTTTTATTTTAAAAGAAAAAGAAGTAATTGAGATTTTTTTATTCGTGAGATTAAAAATGTTAATATAACAAATTCTTTGATTGTTCATTTAAAGGCAGTTGTGAGAGTTAATAAAAAAGGTGTAGTTTAGATCCATACAAGGATTTAAGCATTTCCTTTTCTAGTGTGTTTGGAAATGGTGTTGTATTTGCTTTTGCTATTTCTAGTTTCGGTTGTGAAGCCAAGAAGCGCGTTTAAGACATTTTAATTGTGTTTTTTTTTGTTTTGCAGGAAAATTATTTGTTTTCTATAAACATTTTATTATAAAGTAAATTGTACTTTTCTTTGATATGGCAGTTGTTTAAAATTTTCATTTAATTTTCTATAAATTATTTACTATTTTCAAACCTTTTCAAAAATATTTTCTTTAAACCAAAATATATAATAATCGATACTTATGTATGTATATGGCTCGATTATGGACGGCAACTGAACATTAGTTGCGTCGCCAGGCGGCAACCGAAAATTTGTGGTTGCCAGAAAAGCACTAAATAGCAACTGCCATCCGTTATACAATTTTCACCAACTGCCAAAGAAACTGAAGTTCGTTTGCCATCCATCATCATCATTATCATTACTATGATTTTTTTTAGTTGTTATTGCTATTTTTTTATAATAAAAAGAAATACTTTTATTTAACACTTTTTTCTTAAATAAACTAAATATTTTTAATTTATTATTTTTAGTATTTTTTTGTTTTTTTTTTGTAAAATTTAGTTTTTGAACACAGATTAATTCGTTAGTATAGAAATTTCAAATTAATTTCTTACAATAATAATTAACATTAATACTTTTTTTAATCAAAACAATTTTTATACGTTAGATTTTGTCGCTGTTTCTGTTTTAACGATTTTTAAATCTTTAACAGAATTTATGATGCAATACAGAAACTTTTTCAGAAGACACCAGAGGCCGGCAAAGAGTATAAGACTTTCGCGTTGTATCCGATCATTAACACTGAGTTTTTGTGATACATTCAGTTTTGTTCAACTTTCTTATAAAAAGTACCTTTGCGTAGTACATACTCGTACATACATACATACCAACATATATATATATATATATATATGTATATATACTTTTTTGTAAAAACTCTTTTTTTATTAAATAAATTTTTACCGCAAAAATAAAGTTTTTGTTTTCAGTGTAGAAATTTTGAGGCCATTTTTCATTTTTGACTTTGAAAACTGATCCTGAAATATTTACATTCAGAAGAAAAACAATATTTTTGGGTTCATTTTTAATTTTTAACAAAAGTAAAATATTGTCTTAAAATGATTCATTGCGTTGGGGTGTTAGTACACCGTTTCGGGAAGTACTATGCATGGAGAATGTCCTTAAAATCGGCAGGTAATATCATATATTGGCTTAGCACCATTTTTTTATGGTTCAGTCTGGCCCCATTTTATGATTTTGGAGCCATTTTGGCTTGAGGAAAGGTTTTTGTAAGAAACAATAAAAAATTGCTTTTGGAAAAGCAAAAAACTTTTTAGGAATATTTAATTTTTTTTCTTTCGGTTGCATTTTTCGTTTTCCAGTCTAGGGTTATTTTTAATTTTGCATTCGATGAAAATTTTGTCTCAAAAATTACAAAAATTTACGCTAAATTGAAAAATAACAGCAAAAATTACGAAAAATATCCCAAAGTTCGTGTTGTTGTTTTCTAGTACAAAATTTTTAAGGCCAATTATCCATTTTTAATTTGGGGCCATTTTTCATGGATATCATTTTTATAAAAACTTCTTATTAAAAATTGTTCTTTTTTAAGTTCCTTTTTCTACAACGAATCTTTTAGTACGAAAAGTATCCTCCTTATAAAAAAGGCTGTACTTTGAAAACTGTACATTTTTGCGCACAATTTTATGCGCATTTCGAGCTTTTGCTGTAAAAGGTTCTTAACTCAAAAACATTAATTTTGTAGACAAGAATTTCAAGACAGACTTTCTGAAAACATTTCACTTCCCAAAACTGGAGTTCAATAACTCCTTAATTTTATAATGTTGCATTTAACATGATTTGAATTTGAAGAAATTGTTTTCGAGGAGTGCCAGCGCCACTCTAATGTATAAAATATTTGTTACATTTTTAATTATATAAATTTACAGACATACACAAATATTGGTTAAATATTTAATAAAATATAATGGATTTTTGCTAAATATTAAAAATAAGAATTAATTATAATATAATTTTTAAAATTTATAGTAGACATTAATTAATTAAAGTTAAAATAATATAAATATATAAAAGTTGATAAAATTCAACTTTAGGGCATTTAAAATTACAAAAAAAAAAATCAAATAAAATAAATTAAAATTATGAGAAAATAGCAAAGAGTTCCCTGAAACACTTTTTCCAATTATCTCTTCCTCTCTCTTTCTCTTTCACCGTTTTACTTAATAGAAATTCATACATAAAAATGAAAATTTGTAATGTTGAGAACACAATTGAAAAACACAACGAATTTTTCGTGGCGAACTTTCGTCAGAAGAAATAAAATACATACAACATGTTTGTATATGAATTTGTCGTGCGTAACGAACGCTGCCCAAGGCGAATTCATTTTACAGATGGTGTTAATTCTACAAAAAGTACAATATTGCAATCACAACATTTGACATAATTGCCCCTATGGTTTCATGTACAAATTTTGACATTTCGACCTCCATAATGCAAAAAAAAAGTAGCTCAGCTCAGCACCTGTTAAGAGAAGTCGCCTTGAAAAATGCCGCAAAATAGAAATAACTATTTCTTACACCGACGAACGACAAATAAATTTTTTAATTGTAAATGTTTTAATGTATACCGAGCGCAATATTACAAAATTTCTTAAAATGCGAGATGATCAAAAATGTAAAAAAAACTACTCCTGCCGCAGAAAATGCCAAAATTTCAAAAATCTTAAACAATAAAAATTTTTAATAAAAATCGATTTAAATTTGAGGAATGCCAAAAATTCTGTAAAAATCCCGGATATGGCGAAATTTCGCAGAAAATTGGTGACATCGCTGAAAATTGCAAAATTGCCAATTACTACTCGTAGTTTCCGATAACACTAAAATTGATTAGAAAGCGCTAAAAACATAAAAATGCAAAAAAAAATTAAAGAACGCGAAAAAAACGCATATTGCTAAAAATACATATCGCTGTTTCGAATTAATAAATACAATTAAAAAAATTACAATCGGGTAAGAAACGCTAAAAACACAAAAGCACACGATAATGACAAGTTAGTTCTACAAACTTTAATTTTGTTTCAAATGACGAATTTAGGCAACGAATATAAAACGACGAAATTCGCCGTTCGTCACTGTTGTGTTTCTAAGCATAAACGGTAAATGAGTTTATTGCTGTAGTTGCCACCTTTCTAAATTGAAGTTATTCCTCTTTAAATTTAATTTATTGGGAATTCATTTAGAAATTTTACGTTTTATATCAATTATAGTTTTAATGGTAATTTTTTAAATACTTTCGAAAATTCTTCACCTTTTGCGACAATTTGCAAAAGTTTAGTTTTTTTTTAATTTCAGTTTTTGGACTTAATCACATTTAAATATTTCTTTCGGTTGTGCCTGTAGTTTTTTTTTTTAAATTAAATTATATCGGTATCAGAGAGTGTTTTAACAGTGATGAGTTGTTGTGTGTTTCAAAAATCCCCAAAAGCCCTTTTTATCATTGTTAGGATTTCTGTTTCTTCTTTTTCACATTTTATGGGTTAATAATAGTTTTGTTAAACAAAGAAATAAACGAATTTAACGAAAAATCCTTACAAAAGACCTAAAGGAACTTTTTGTTTTTCTTTAACAAGGAATAAATGCATAAAAATACAAATTCGACGTTTTTCGTTTGGTGTTCGTAGCGAAAACGCAGATTGAAAACAGCAGAGTTGTGGTAGCACCAAAACAAATACAATATTTGTTCAAGAAAACCGCCTGTTTAAAGGCTAAGTTGTTCCAAACGGCTGCTAAGTGTAATCACACGTTTAAATAAAGTGCTGAATTGGAAGCTATTCGGCAACAGCCACACCAGCCGCCACATAAGGCACGATGCGATATTAAGGAATTCTGAGGGAAAAATAAAAATCATAATTTTTTTTCATTGACTGGGACTGGGGGTGTGGGGGCATCTATTATAAACTTACCGATGGTGACTCCTTCATGGCCACATGACTACCTATTGGTTCCCAGACAGTGCCGTGCCGCATTATAAAGCCTGTATGCTCCATGTTAATGGAAAATCCTCCCTGTGGACATTGTTTTCGCCGGTTATAACAATCACCCGCCGAACCATATGCTTGCGGCGTTCCTGTACTTTCAGCAAATGTATAATCACTCTCGTACACCCTTAATGTAACAATATCGATTCGTATTTTCTTAAATATAGTACGCCCCGATCTTAAACTGTTATCGCGGAACTCACGTCGCCTGGAATCCGGTGGACACATATCGGGATTATGAGTTTTATATTCGGAATATATTGAATAGTTTTCAGTTGAATTTAATGTTACGAATTCTTGCGGCGAATTGAGCATATTATGACAATAGATCTTTTTCGGTTTCGATCTCACATAGATCGTATACTCTCCATCGGCATAGACATTGTGGTATTGTCTAAGATCATAACACGATGTGGGATAACAGTGACGTGGTGGTGTACATTTTTCACGTATTATTTTATCGCGAGTAGGACACGCAATACGTTCATGACGCGAATCGTAGCATAACATGCGACGACGACGATAACCTTCACAGTTGCACTAAAGAAAAAACGGAAAGGCAGGTTAAAGAAATATTTTGCGAAGTAAATGAAAATTGTAAAATAGAATTTTAGGAAAAGTTTGAACTACAAAATACATAAAACAGGCTTTTAAGTACAGCAGTGTTGCCAGCTTAGACATAAATATGTGAAAGTATTTTCTAAAACATTTATTAAGTATGAGGGTAGCGTTTACATTCACATTTTTGTGTGTATGTGTGCTATTTTATGGAGGAAGTTTCTTTGTTATAAAAAGTTCTACAAGCTTTTTCAAATTTAAATAAAGTAAATGGCTTCTTACGTCAAGCCAATCTTCATACGAAAATAGACCCTTCAAAGAAATAATAGTTGGAACACACACTTCATATTTCGTACGCATTCTTTACAGCGGTTTATCATACTCTTCACCAAAAATAGTAGGGGTATTCGTAGGTTTGTCACGCCGTGTGTAATTTCTTCACTTTCTATTTGAGACCCATAAAATATATATCTGGATCCATAAAGTTAGGGAAGTTGAATGAACCATATCCGTCTGTCTGTTTGTGAAATCGGATTTTCGAGGCCACCGGAAGAGTTTAAGACCTGGATTAGTAGGTATGCCAGGATTTGTCTTAAGACTGTTTGTATCGAAAATCAGCAAAAATAAAAATAGATCAATATATACGAGTATGTATGACTTGATGAAGGGTGTATAAAATTCGGCACAGTCGAATATATTACTCTTAGTTGATTTTTAGTACAAATGAAAAAAATCAAAGATGTATTGATTGGTGTAAGTCCAGAAGAAAACTATGTTTTGTTTTATATGGGAAGTACATATATTTAAAAACAGATCGTAATCGTTGGCAATTAAATGGGTGACATTGAATCTTATAAAATTACACTGGCATTGTGCGGACACCAAGAGGAATGAAATGTTCGCTCTTTTTGTTTTGTGTGACGATGCTTTAATTTTTAAGAAAATTTTGTTAACGATTGACTTACTTTGTCCGTCCCGTCGCTAAATTGTGAGATCATCTTAAAGCTTAAAATATTACTAAGGCATGCATGTGTTGGTCGAGTTTGATTTGGTCAGGGGAAATATTAGTACGACAACTTTTTTTTATGACAGACATTATTTGATTTAAAAAATTTTGGGTTTAATGAATTGAATTATTTGATGGCGGTTTTGGGTTTTTTTTTGTATTTTAACGTCTGTTTTTAGTGCTGATCGGGAACTGTGGATTTTCCTCACACAATATGTATTTTTATACACTTTCTAAAGGCAGCCACGGCTGCCATAAACTTTAATTGCTGGACATTTTTGCTATAATATTTTTGGCAAAAAAAAAAAAAAAAAAAAACGACAAAATTTCCTCGACCTTCTAAATTCATAAATGATACGAGTTACGGAAGGCCAAACATTTAAAAAAAATAAAATCCCTTGTATTGATAATCTCCTTACTATTTTTCTAAAGTCGATTGTGGCGTTTCTCTTTTTTTGCAAAAAAAAACCTCAACAACTAAAATCTGGTGCTAAAACAAAAAATATTAAGAAAGAATATTTAAAATAATCACTCTTACACTGGACATTGTTTTGTATTCGCGTTTGACACAATTATTGCAAATCTTTTTAACAGGCGGCTTGTTCGCAGCATCACAGTACGAATGATTAATAGGATTGCCAAAAACGGATTCACAATACACGGAACGTGATTGATATTCTTCACTGCAATCGGCTGGACATTGATTCCAATTGGAAACGGACCATTTGCAACCCACCTTGCAAGGCTTGAGCATACGTTTGGGTTTGGGCACTCTTAATTGGCGACAATACGATGAATCGATAAATTCTCGACGTTTGGGAGCTCCCTTTATTTCTGGTTTATAGACGCGGGCACAATGCATTTCCTTGCGACGTGTTCCATTGCCGCATTGTACAGAACACTAGGTAGTGTCATTGTCATTGTTGTTGTTTATATTCATGATGATGGTGATGATGACAATGATCGTGGTGTTGGTGTTTGTGGTAGTAGAAGTGGTAGGTAGCAGTAGTACAAGTATGAAAAGGAGGTGTTGGTGGTACGAGTATGTAAAAGAAGGGAGGTGAGAAGAGTAATGAAATTGTTATTAGTAAAATGATTAAATTTAACGTACAGAAAAATAAAACAAAGGATTAACAATTATAATTAATTTCTTTTAGTTTTAAGAATTCTATCCAGAATCAACTTACATTTGACCAATTAAACACATATTTAATAGCGCAACATTTACGTCGGCTCAATGGTTTTTTGTCTGCCATACAACCAATACCCTGGGCGCTGCGACATTTTACCGTACGATTCTTTTCACATTTTTCATCACATTTGCCCCACTCACCGGCCCACCAATTGTTGGGCACACTACGTGAGGTTTTCTACACAAAGAATTAAAATTATTTATTAAATTGATATAAATGCTAAAAAAAAACGAAAGTACTTACAATCACAGGAAATTCGGTAGAGCTGCTGCTGGAAGAAGTATAAGAAGGGCAGAGCTCCTGATTGCACACTCGTTTTGTATCACGATAATTGGCTTTTGTTTTCAAATTACAATAATCGTCTCGAACGTATGTCTGATTTAAGTAACAGGCCACAGTACGGGTCTGCACACCATAACCACAAGAACGGGAACACTGCAAAAATAAAATAGACCTTGAAAATTAATTTCACAATGATTTGTTTTCCGATAACGATTTCAACGGCGACTAATTCATTTTATAAAAAGGCAGCTGAGACGAATTATGATTTTATTATGGTTCACAACCCAACATGTTTTTTATATTATGATTTACAACCAATTTTGTTGTACAACGGAACGAGCAGCTGTTTGAGTTAAGAGTTGTAATTAATGATAAGAGCTTAACAATTACATTGTTTCCAATTTGGTCTTCGTGTGGATGTGTGTTTGCACAATCCTTTCTACCTTAACCTTGACAAATGCACTCAACTATTAGTTTAGTTGTAAATCATATGAGAGGCGTTCAATTCACCTTTTATATAAGTTATTTGAAAAGTGTTGAATATATTTTGCTTCATACTCGTATTTTATGTGAAGTTTGACATCCGTCATATGTCACAAACGACTGCTATTATATTACATTTGGGTCTGCTTTATTGAAATGTGTAACAGTGACATTTAAAGTTTTGTATGAATTAAAACCTCGAAAATAATTAAATCTTTTTTAAACATTTGAGGGTGGTATTGGCAGAAGTTGTTTAAGAGTTGACTCCTAAGTAAGCTTTGTGCCTGGGTTCGATCCCTGGTTAGGATAAGTCATCAACATTATGAATTAATCTCTAATGTTTATTAGTGTGGCATTGTATGAAGTATTGTTGAACTGTTTAAGTGATGAAGGCATAGCTCTGGTCACTTGAAACTGTTTCGACAGCGACTGGTACACAGAAGCGCCCTCATTCCGCCGGTTATTAGAAACTTCGGCGAAATAATAAAAACATTTAATAAAATGCCAGCTCATACAACTTAAGAAAGTTAATGCGTCTACTTTCCACCACAGGCACTGCAACTTTGCAGAGTTAAGCCTTCTACACTTCAAATATCTATCTTCTCTACCCTATCCCTTTCTCCATAGTTTTGGTGCAATGAATTGCTTAAATAGGGAGGGGAAATCCCCTCCTACAAAAAGCAAAAACAAAGAAACACTTACCGCCATCCAATCTGTATATTCCCAACAACCTTCTCTACACTCTTCATGTGTTTTGATTTCAAATTTCATACTACAATATTTCAAATCGACAATATTTGAACGTTGCATATCGGGGAATGTTTGTATGCAATGATGGGTCTTTTCACGTGTGCCCACCATGCCACACGATGCCGAACACTCCGAAATACTTGTGACATTAAGACTGAAGAAAAAAGAACAAAATTTATAATTTCAATAACTAAAACTATTTGCTAAGAAAAAACGAAACTTACGTTAAAATACAATCGGTATTACAGTCTCTATATTCGGTGGGCGGTTTAGCGTGTATATCACAGAATTGTGGCGCTACTTTAAGCGCTTGCGTGGTACTGACACATACCGGCATACGATGCATGGTACCATGACACAATGAATCACATGTGCTCCATTGTTGCATTTCCCAACGATAGATTTCAATTTCGGGTTCCACATAATTCTTTTTATCCATCGTATACGAGTACGTCATCAATAAGGTGTCGTTATCTTTTTGGGCACTAGTGATCAAGGATATTATCTGTGAAATTAAATGAGAATTATATTTCATTTTATGGGTTTATGTTTTTAATATGTATGTGCTCTTACCTCTATTACCATGTCGCGTTTCAATTTTCTTGTATATGTGGTATTTACTCTTTCCACAAAACTTTTCGAGCCATTATAATCATAAGCTACACCGGCATAAAAGCTGACATTTGGAAAAGCGGTGATTATATTGGCTCCATTAAGTAACGAATTGCCTTGATCATCTCTTAATACAATATAGTTTTCGTCATGATAGCCTGGCTGTTCAATTACTAAGTTTGAGGCACCTGAAACAAATTGAAAATAAAGTAAATTAATATCCATGGGTACATTAAGTGTCTGTCCCATGTTGTTGAAAGAATTCTTTCTTACATAATTGTTTAAAAAAAAAGAAATTCTTTGGGCATGGTGGGCCAGTTAATAAAAACTGATTATCTGTAAAACTATAAAACTACAGGGGTTCTATTACAAAAATCTCCTTAAAATGAAACCAAGTGGAATCGAAGGACATTATTTTTTTTTATTTTATTTTTTATTTATTTATTTATTTTCGATGTCCCATAAGACTTAAGTCTTATATTACAGTATGGAACTGAGCATATGTAAATACAATAAATCATAAAACAAAATTGACTTGGATTTAATTTGCGATTTTAAAATGAATGAATGAATGAATGAAATTTAAAATCGAATATACGTAATATAGTTTCAAAAAGTTAACCAAAAATTAATAATAAAACCAGCGAAAATGATAATAAATAAAAAAATATATAACCTGAAAAAATGGTAAAACCTACAGTGTTATAATACCAGACTTTATCAAAAAACAATATATGAATGTACAAAAATATATTCAACGTGAGAAATGACAAAAAATACTTTTCCTGAATTGACGTGCGTTACTAATGGTCTGAATTCTATAGGGGATTAAAGGCCACGTTAAGTTTTCTTTTACTTACGCTATCGCAGCTGGCAAAAAGGCCAAGGATTATTCTAATTTTAATTGGAGTATAATACTGAGTTTGCCAGAGATTTCTTAACATTGAAAACGTTCGACCGCATGCAAAATTAACGTGATTAGACCAAGTGAGAGTGCTGTTAAAATGTATATCAAGATTCTTAGCAGAATTTACAACATCTATGGACTGGTTGTTTAATGTTAAAATCGGATTGCAATCAAAATTTGATAACCTCTTTTTAATAACACTGTGATAGTTTTTGACCCGAAAAAAAAGAACTTCGATAAATCCTTTTCGAACTATTAGGGGAGAGTCCCCTGAGTGCGAAAGTGCATTTGGAAGTGTCAGATTGGCTCCAGTTTTTGAGAAATCGGTATATATCCATGAAAATTGGATTTATCGAAGTTCATTTTTTCGACTATCACAGTGTAATCAGGCACTTGGACTTAGTAGGATTAATTGCTAGACCATTAGCGGTAGCCCACTCGCAGAAACGACGTAACTCCTGATTTAAGGTCCTCACAATTTCATCAATGGCGGTATTGCAGCAGCTAATATAAAGCTGAACATTGTCCGCATACAATCTAATCCTGCAGTGTTCGAGTTTGCCCTGAAGATCATTCAAGTATATTGAAAACAGGAGAGGGACTAAGATGGAGCCTTGCAGAACACGACGAGTTAATGACAAAGATGTTGAAACTGAGGTAGGCGTTTCAACATATTGGTATCTATCGACTAAGTATGAATATGTTAGACCTGTGGCAGTTGATGCAAATCCAAACATATGTTTAAGTTTAAGACAAAAAAACCTATTGTCAACCGTTTCGAACGCTCTGGAGTGATCCAAGAGAACTAAAAATGTACCATTACTGCGCTCTACCTGCTGTCTTATATCTTTACCAACATCTAAAAGAGCCGTTATACAACTATGATTTTTACGGAAGCCAGATTGCTGATCAGTCAGCATATTATTAGTTTCAAGATATTGTGTAACTTGATTATGAATTAATCTTTCAAAGACTTTGGATAAAAATGACAAGATTGCTATGAGCCTATAATCAGAATTGGGTTTAGGAATAGGAATAACTTTAGCCAGTTTCCAAATTTTTGGATACTGGTTGGTGGTAAAAATCTTGTTAAAAACAAAAGTTATAAGGGGAAGAAGTTTTGGAATTAAAATCTTCAAAAACTTTGGATCTATTCTATCTACACCAACTGCATTGGATTTTATTGGTAGCAGACTGGATAAAACATTACATTGATGCGCTAAATTCTAATTCAGTTCTTGTTGTAAATGTTTTTTTAATGTACGTCGCTTACATGGGCTTCTAATTTAAGCTGTTATATTTCATTATAACTTGAGAACGATTTGTCTGTCAGTCTGTCTGTCAGTCTCTCCGTCTGTCTGTACGTGAAATCGGTTTTCCGAAGCCACCAAAAGAGTTGGAGACTTGCTTCTTAACAAGATGTATTAGGATTCAACTTAAGACGATTCTTATTGAAAATCAGCGAAAAGAAAGAAAAAACAACAAAAATGTATTAAAGATGTTTACGGGAGTTTAGTTATCAGGTGATATCAGCAACAAAAAAAATTTATAAAATAACATTAGAACTTAGTGATAATCTTGCTGGTTATGTGCTTATCTTTATTCGAAAATATCTTACAATTTTATTAAATGGCAGCATATAAAAAAACGGGAAGTAAAAGCAGATATCATCTAAAATTTATTAATTTGTATCGCACATCCCAATTTTGTCAAATCTATACAGTCTTTGCGAAGAATCATTACTCAAAGTTTTCAGTTTGTTATTTGTTTAGTTACAAAAATATTCCAATGTTATTTTTCATTATATGTAGAAGGTGCCACGACTACCTAATTTTTCTTGACTATTTTTAAAAGAATAATGCACTAAATCAACGGATTAACTCCTAAGAAATCACTCCCGCCCACTACCTTACTGTTTGGTGGTTATCAGTTGTGGTTTAATTTTTTGGCCTAGTGCAGCATTTTTTTTACTAAACGAATATTGATTACAGACATGATTAAACAACTTTTAACCTCAATTAAATTTACAAACTACCACCACCAGCAACAAGTCACAATAATGAATGATAATTAACACTGAGTAGAAACAAAAACAAAAAAAAAAAAAAAATCAAAACGGAACTATGGGGCAGTCCTCAGCAAATAATCAAATAAATTAGATAGCAAATTACTAAAACAAAAAGAAGACATTACATGATCATTTAACTTTGACAACGAAGGCGCCAATTATAAAATTAATATAACAAAAATAGAAAAAAAAATTTAACAAAAAATTCGCAAATAAAGTTCAAGTGTATGAAAGCTGTCAAATAAAAATAAATGTAGCGCCATTTAAGTAGCAACAACAACAACAACAGCTACCGAATAAAAATAGACAAACAATAACAACAACAACTGATAATGACACTATTTAATCATGAAGAGCCAACTAACAGAGAAACTATAAAAACAGTTCTATTGAAATGAGCTGAAAGGTGCCGCGAGGGGAGGTTCATTACCCTATTATCGCAATCTTTGCAACATTTTCTAATCATGCTGCTGTTGTCTCATAACAACAATAAACAAACCGTAGAACGAATTTAAAATATTAAACTACACTCGACTCTATTGTTACAAGGTTTTTCTTACAAAATTTTGAAATGTCAATTCAAGGGGGGTTTCTTTGTAATGTTTGAACCTCCATATGTAACTCTACCTCTTAGTATTTGATTATCAAAATTCTCTTTTTTTTTGCATAGGGCCCCTATTACCATTTTTTTTGAAAATCTGTTGGGCCAGGTTGTGCCCCTCAAATATTGATTATAGAATAACTACTCTATTTATGGAACGATTTTCAATACTATTTTTTTTCTTCTTTGAACAAGTTTATTTGCACTTTGCTCCCATAAAATCCTTTGGAAAATGGGGGAAAGTTGCCCTCCCCTCCCCCAAAATATTTTTTATCTCCAGCTGTAATGACGAGGAAGAAGAAGAAAGCATCACACACCTTCTGTGGCTCTGCCCAGCTATGGAGGATCATTTCCTTCGCTTTCTAGGTAGAAGATCCTTAAGAGCTCTTAGTAGCGGAACTCGGTAGACTTAACTCCTTCATCAGAAGCAGCGGATGGTTCCCAAATAGCGGGCTTGACATCCTGCCTGTTACCACTGCAAGTCTCACCCCTTGCTTCGATTTGTGCCACTTGTTTCTCTATGTGTTTTTCTTTTTGTTTCTCTTTCGCCTACCCTTTTCTAGACTCTCCTAATCTCCATCTCTATACTACCATTCTCCCCTATAGGCAACACAATGCGACCACATCAAGACCCAAGTGGGCTGAAATCTTATCTTCTTTTTTACCAGCAGACTTCTAACCTAAACTTACCTAACCTTGATCGGGTATTGCATGTAGTTTGGTCTTACAAATCTTTCTCTAACTTTTTTCCCCCCAAAATATTGATTTTCGAATAGCTCCAGCATTTATAGAATGACTTTCATTATATTTTTGTAAATACAAAAATTTTAAATTAGGCGGACCATTGGACCAAACTGCAAGCGTACACTTTCCATTATTTTTTTTATCGGAGAGATAAGATTTCTCCCCGAAATAGTGGTCCAATAGGAATGTAAGTGGGACCGCTGAAAAATTGCAAAATATAAAAATGTATCTCTTAAATTTGTATATGCCACATGTAGTTTTAACACGATTTTTTTCACGTTTTTTTTAGTTCCGTAGTTACCGTGTTAAAAATGTGTTAGGTGTATATAAAACAGTTTGAATTACAAATTTATTTAATAATCTGTCCACTATTTGATGACTGATGGGCGATTACAAGGCGACTGACTGTCACCCTACTAAACACGTGTCAAATATTAGAATAAAAATTATTTGTAATAAATTAAATAAAAATACAAGATTTGTAATTAGTGATAAGATTTTCACAAAATATATAATACACTCCCATACACAAACACACACACATATACATATGTATGTACATACATGTATACAAGTTTGATTTTTCATTTATAGAAAATGTCTCATTAAATACTGTTTAGAATGTCGATCACGCATGCTCATAGAACCCACCTAAAAAAAACATTTTTTTAAAGTGTTAAATATCAACGGGTCTCGTATACAAATTGAATAAATAATTAAAAAATATAATTTTTAGAAAATTTATTTTTAATACATTCTGCGAAAATACGAAACATTATTTTTAATTTGAAATTTGCAATGCAGACATAATTGTGCGGTGGGAATTTTAATAATTAAAGACAGTTAGAGAAAAACTAAAAATTTAAATTTTTAGAAAAATTTTAAATAACTTTTTGATTGCAACTGTCGTGACTGGCAGTGAAGTCTAAGCAATTCTGATGATGAGACCGTCTATGATCACAGCAGTAATCATGATAGCTGGCACCAATTGCATATTTTGGGACTATTTTCACATAATTATATTTTGCACGTGTATTACACATACATATATACATACATACATGTTACCTTTCTGACTAATAAATTAGTCTTTTATCTGTTTTTTTAAACCAAATTATTATTGACAATGATGTAAACCATACATGTTTACATTAAATATGCGAAAAACGTTTAAGTTTTCCTTACATACAAACTGAATATTAATATGAGAAAACATTAATAAATTATTAATACCGACCATAGACGTAGAATTGCTGTTCGAGGGTCACATTGTCACCCTAACATTTCCCAAATTTCGCCAATAATTTATATATACGAGTATAAATATTACCATCTACATATATTATAAATGTGACTGTTTGTATGTTTGTTTATGTGTTTGTATGTTGGCCTGTTCGAAACAAATGGACTCTTAAGCCAGTAAGTCAATCTTCCTGAAATTTTCACTGTATGTTTGCAGTGGTGAGGAAAGAGCAATAGGTTAGTTATTTTAATAACTTAAGTGGGAGTGGCACTTCCCATATGGGAGAATACTTTACATGAGAATATTTATGGATCTAATGCAACAAAAGACTTGAAATTTAGTGCGCTTAACCCATTTTAAATTAAATTTAAGGAGAAAGTGGGCGTGGCATATCTTCTATAATTATTTTAATATAATTGGGAAACTAATACTCGTAAAGTAAACGACCTGAAAGTTTTTAGGAGTTACCCCTTCGATCAAGTGTACTACTTTAGATTTAAAGAAAAAGTATAAAAATTACACAAGTGGGCGTGGCATATCTTGCATAATTATTTTGATATATCTTGGAAAATCATAAAGTCAACGACCAACAATTTTGTAGAAGTTACTCCGTCGATAAAATATATTAGTTTAAAAATATTAGTCAGAATCAAATAGGTGGGCGTAGCACTTCCCACATAGAGGAAATTTTTACATAAGAGTATTATGAAACTATTGCAGCAAAAACTTAAAATTTCGTGCGCTTTGCCCATTTTATATTGAATTCAAAATTGGATAAGTGGGCGTGGCAACTCTTCCATAATAATTTTTTATATATCTTGGGAAGTAAATAAAGTCAATAACCTGATCTAAGTTTTATTCTTCTACTTATCACGAACAGTTTATGGTATGTGGCGAAGCACGCCGGTTCTTAGCAAATCTTATACAAAATATGTTGAAATTTTCTCCCACCTCCTAAAAGACTAATGAGCTATACCTGCCGGCTTTTATACCTGTTTGATTTACTAATTTTTCTTATATTATTATTATTAATAATATCCAGCAATTCAAATGTCTAAATGTAGATTTTGTGCTTGTGAATAAATAAATGATGGCAAAACACCATCACAACTGATGTCATACGGCCAAAATAACCGGCTGACAGATAATCTAAGAAGTTACTTACCTTTTGGTATCGTGGTGACATGATAATAATAAGTTTTATATTTCGGCTGTACCTTGTACAAGTCCGATACATAGAAATGGCCCGTAAAATCTTCACAAGTATCATTGCGACCCTCACAAACGCCACACTTATCTAAAAATAGAGAATATGGAACATCATTAGAAAAAATTAAAAAAAAATTAAATTAAAACAAAATAAACTTAAAGCATGTTTAATAAATTTTTAATATTTTTTATGCGGATTTTATCCATAATTTTGTTGTTTTTTTTTTTGTTTTTTTTTTTTTTGCTAAAAAATTAAAATGTCTTTCAATAGCAGAAAGAATTTTTTCTGCCATTATTTATTATCTTCTGTGATTTTTGAGTGACATTTGGGCTGGCATGTTTGCCATTTTATCTTGATCATGACTTTATTATCATCATCATCTTCATGTTGCTCATAATCATCATAAATCTTTAGTGACAACTTTGTATGATTCATTCATTTAATTTTATGTTTATTTTTTCTCTTAAATATTCAATGTGTGTTTTATTTATGCGACATTTAAATTTTCTTTATTTTCTAATTTTTTTTTATTTAATTTGCAAATAAAATTTGTGTTTTATTTCCGCGCATACACTCACCTAATTTTGCAATAGAATTGAGTTCGTTGTCACAACCAGCCGGCCGGCAAATACCATTGACACATTTGTCAAAACTGTCGAATGAACATGTGGTACCATCGATGACTTTCTCGGAGAGACGAAAATAGAGAGCATTGCCTTCAACACGGCAATACAAATTGCATCTATCGTAGGAGGACACTGAAATGAGACAGGGATGTTTAGAAATTTTAGTTAAGAAATAATAAGAACTTCTTTTTTTTTTACTGTACAGCGATGCGAAAAGTATGTAATTAAATTCTATAGTTTTTGTTTTAATGAAAATTTCAATCCATTTCTTCAATGAAACTATTGTTTGAGATAGCACACTCTGTTTGTGGTTGTACCACATCAAATCAACAATAGACCACAACCATATGATTTGGAAATTGAACAAAATATGGTAGAGCTTACCACAATATATTCAAAAATTTTGCAAAATTCTGCAATATATATGTTTTTTATGTAAATTTGCGTGTGCAGGAAAGGACACAGTGTGTTCAAAGTTTCTTAAGAACAGATTAAATAGATATGGTTAAATAGTTAAATTTTACAAAAAGTACCTTTTGAAGAAGTAATTTTTTTTTAAAGTGTCTTTTTAAAGAAGTACATTTTTTATTAAAGTACCTTTTTAAAAAAGTACATTTTACAAAAAGTAGCCTTTTGAAAAGGTATATTCTTAAAAGATACCTTTTGAAAAAGTAAATTAAAAAAAAAAAAATTGCTTTTGGAAAATTTTAATTTAAAAAAGTACTATTTTCAACAAGTACTTGTTACAAAAAGTACCTTTATGAAAAAGTATCTTTTAGAAAAAGTACATCTTTTAAAAGTACACTTTAGAAAAGAAAATTTCTTAAACTACACTTTCCGATTAGTACTTTTTTACAAAAATATTTTTAAAATTATTATTTTTTTCCAAACATATTTTTGATTCAAAAAAGTAACTTTCAAAATAAATAACTTATACTTCTATAATGTTCTCGAATATTCCTATAAACTGTAACTTTTAAACCTCTAAATGTAAAATAAGAAAAAATACAAACCGCCCCTTTACTCCCGTAGAACTTAATTGCCCAACAAATCCTACAAGTTTATGGAATCGGAGA
This sequence comes from Lypha dubia, assembly GCA_947311025.1. Classification (NCBI taxonomy): domain Eukaryota; kingdom Metazoa; phylum Arthropoda; class Insecta; order Diptera; family Tachinidae; genus Lypha; species Lypha dubia. The sequence goes on from OX371260.1 coordinate 127,572,401, forward strand.
ATAAATCCGTTCAACAAAAATCAAAATTAGTTTTGTATAGGAATCACTCAAAATACTGAGTGCTTTTCATATTCTACTCAACCAAATTGTTTGTTATATCGAAGCCTCACTTTCTAACAGTTGTGCTTTGGAGCGGGAGTGGAAGATATTTAACATATCTTACGGGATAAGTTTGAAATGAAAACGAATAAAAGTTTTTCCAAAAAAAAAGGTGCTTTCTTCTATCAAGTCATTAATATTAAATGGAAAAGTATTTTGTCCCACTTACATCCATATTTTGGTATCCATTTGGTGTGCGGTCCAATACTGCTGATACCAAAATCTCTGCCATTCATTTGATAACACTGTTGCTCTCTGGCGTCCATTGAACCCGGTGGACAATTGTGTGTATTACACGAACGATATTTCTTTCTAGCACCCGAACAATACTTGCCGCCATTCTTTGGCAGTGGACTATTACATTCGCGACGGCTCTCTTGCACACCACCGCCGCATGTTAAACTGCACTGACTCCAAGAACTCCACGGACCCCAATCACCATTGATCGCCTTACGACCATGACCTTCGCGTGACAAACACTCACCCTTTTGACACCAATTGCGGTTGTTATTACTGCAAGGCGTACCATCGGCCCAGGGTAAATTATTAGTGCGACAAGTGGAATTTGAATCGAATGTTTTGCACCACAATCGCTTGCAGTCGGTTTCAATGTGACAGTAACGTGACTGATTGCCATGTATTAGTTTGCATTGATGATCGAGCGAATAAATTTCACCCGGTTGACGGGTGTTGTAGTTGCGTATGAAATTTGTTGGGGTATCTTCGAGGCAGGAGACATCTTCCTTTCTGTTCATAGAAAACTTTTTCTTAAAAACAATTTCATTTTATTAATATTCTCGAACTTACTCTAAAAATTCGGAAACGTAATGGCGCGAACAGTCTGACCAAGACCAGGGATGTATATCGTCAGCACTACTCGCCATGATATGCAGTTTTCTCTTGGGTTTGTTAAAATGTTTGCAGCGTTCATCATCGTCATGTGGAATATTTAATCTAAGAAATAGAGTTTGATTTTGATTCTGCTCTTATCCAATAAAATTTATTATTTTTTTCTACTCTTTTACATACATGTGCCCCAATTCGTGTGCGATCGTAAATGCTGCCGGTAGTCCATTATCTTGTACTATGGAACATGATTTGCGCTTGCACACTGTTCCCAATTCAGCCAGGCCCAAAGTATCACATGAAGCTTTAATTTCCTTGCGGCATATTTGATCTCTAAATAGGAAAAACAGAAGGTAAAAATTTGGTAAAATATTTTTCAAGATTTAAAAAAAAAATGTAGCGACCACAAAATTGTGGTACACTTTACTTAACGATTTTCCAGCTTTCGAAGAATTAGAATTAGAACTTAGAAATTTTAGTCGAAAAAAAATTTATTTTATGGTCTAGAAGCTAAACTTATCTAAATATAGATATCATGTGTCAATACAGTAAAATTATTTGATTTAAACTAATAAAAATCATTCGATTAAAAATACTTCTAAAAAGATTTCGAATAAAAAGTATTCGATGAGCAATAACTGATTTATTCAAATTATACTAAAAAAAATTACTGGATGTGCAGCTATTAAAACTATTCGATTTATACGATTAAAAGTTATTCGATTCAAAACTAATCCAGTTGCAATTATTATAATTACTAAAGTTATTCGAGTTGTACTAATAAAAAATGGTTCGTACTATGATAATAAAAATTATTCGAATGAAATTAATGGATGTTCAGTTAATCGAATTACTTGAATCATACTAATAACACGTATTCGAATAAAAGTCAATCAAAGTACAATAAATTAAGTTGTTCGAGTTAAACTTATCATAAATATTCAAATAAAAATTCATCGATATGCATTACGTAAAATTTTTCAAATTATACTTTTGAAAATTATTCGATGAGCAATAAGTGAAATTATTCGAATTAAACTTATAAGATTACTGGTTGTGCAATTATTGAAACTATTCGAATAATAATACATATCTAAAATTAGTCGGATGAAATCTTATCGTCTTGAAATTATTCGAACTAAAATTAATCTACGTACCATAGTTAAAATTCTTCTGATGATATTAAAAATAAAAAAATATTCGAGCTTAAATGATTCCAATTAAATTAATCAAAATGACTCGAAGAAAAATTAATCGATGTTGATTTAATAAAGATATCTGAATCATACTAATAAAAAGTATTCGAAAGTATGTAAATGTTATTAGAATTAGAAAAATAAAAAATATTAATCGAATAAAATTTATTATTCGCTTAAAATTTAGTCGATAGATACACTAATTAAAATTAAGCGATGTGCAATTAATAAAACTATTCAAACGATATTAACAAATATTATTCGCACTACACTATTATAAAGAATTTATTCGAATAAAAATTAATTGATATGCAATTCTGAAAATTAGGTGGTCAAAAGGGAAACAACAAAGAAGCTAAAACTACTGAAATTGTCCGAAGCGGATGTCCTTCTTGGAAGCTGCTTTTTAAACTGTACAGTTTTGTCCAGCCAAATTTTGTTTTAGATTTAAGTGTAACTTATATTTGAAGATTTATGGGATTTCCCTTGTATTTTACTACATAAATTTTAGGCCATATTTTTTGATATGTTTGTAAATACATACTCGTTTATGTTTATTCATATTTTGTTTTTAATAATTTTATAAATCTATTGAAGGTTGTCCATGTCAATATCAAATGCAGAAACAGACGCACACACAGTTAAACTCACAGCAAATGCAATTCAAATATCTAAATATTTGGATTTCACTAATTAGATACCACACCCCTCAAGCTAACCCCTTTGCCATTTCAGTAGTCGATGTAAATACACTGACTGACTTACCTTGTTATTAACATTGCCGTATCGTAATGATAACCATGATTCTCCACATGTAAACAGAATTCTTTCAATGTCTGTGATGACGTTGTTTGGACACCGCCTCTTCTAAGTGAATTCAAGAGCAAAATATTGGCAACCGAAATATGAATGGAATTACCAATACTGGCATCGGCAAATATATTCGATACAATCGATATCAATGTCAAAATATACGATGTCAAATCGTCTTTATGAAATTCTTTCATTGTACGATCGACAGCCACCAACAGTTCAATCGTATAAAGATTGCGATCATAATCACGTTTCTTACGCTGCAATTTGGGCAAAATACTCTGTTCAATTTCTTTCAAATCGAGTTCAAGAGCAGAGACAGCATGTCTGGCATTACGTTTTGAGTGTCGCCATATTTTGTGTAAAATCTCTGATGTTGCGGACGCATTGTATGAATTGTATGTTTGATTATTGACGGGTTGTATCAGCAAAGAACCAAAACTTGTTTTAATGTAACCAGTCTGCGGAACACAACACAAGAGAATAGAAGGAGGAGGAGTAAATTAATAAATTAAAAAAAAAACATACATAATTATGAGACTTTTAATGGTTTATCTTGTTGGTGTCCAATAAATATTTATGAATTTGGGAGTGTTTCATAAATGATTACAAGTAAGTAATTTATGACCATTTAGTTGGATGAGAATATTAATTATTATTAAAGTGACTGATCATTTGGTTGTATGTGTACTTACCATGCCGTGGCACAATGAAACAGCCACAGCTGATTGATCATCACCTTTCACGTAGCCTTTGTAATAACAACCCAAATAGTGACCCTCTAACAATTCCTCCTCTTCAGTGTGATTATTTAAAATGTTAATGACCTGTAGGGTGTTTAAAATAACAAGAAATAAAATTATCGATCTGTCCCCACACAATGTTAAACAACAAAAACAAATTTGTGCCTTTAGAAAATCGATTTGGTACTAATTTTTTGGCCTTATGATTACCCTTTTAACCCTTTCCGTGCGAGAGATATAAGGAATCTTACCCTAAATGTTTTTGGTGGTATAAATGAGGTATCTTGATGTAAAACTAAATGCAATTGATGGCCAAATGCATTTAATATATATTCTGGATGAGGATCCCAGATTTGACTAGACTTGCTGCGAAATGTTCCCGTCACACTAAATGCGGAAATATAATCTGCAATAAATGTTAAAAAATTTTATAAAATATTTAAATTTTAATACAGGTACTGATTGCAAATTTAGACGGGGATTTAATTACCATTATTGTTATTATTCGGAGTATTTAGATTTCTTTTTGATTCATATAATAAATCATCGGCATTTAAACTAAAATTATGAACTTTAATCGGTGTAACAAAATCACTGGTTAATTCTTCTGGTATACTATTATTAATATCGTCAATATCGCTTTCAATATCCACTAAAAGAGTAAATTTATTATTGTAAACTTCAAATGCACTCTCGGGGTCTATTTGGCAAAGAGAGAAAACTTACCATCTTCTATAACCCAATCATCGTTGCCGTCAAATGTATGATTTGTATAAGTGGTTATTTCGGTTATGTCAAATAGCCGATCCTCAACTGTCTCACTATTCTCTCCATATTCATTATCGTTATTTCGATTATTGCTACTACTCGCCGTACTACTACTAATCGTATCAATTGATGTCGTTGTTATCGTAGTCCAATTCGGTTGAGGTTTTAGATTAGTCTCCCGGACTGGCAGATCTGTTAGCTTGTGAGACTTTGAGGAAGTCGTTGTTGACGTCTGAACGGTATCATTGACGGGTAGACAGAAAAATATAATTAAACCCAAAAATAATAAAATGCAGGTGGTGAGTATTAAAAGGGCATTTTGTTTCCAATGGGTTGACATGTTGCTGCATTTATTTCTATAAAACCACCATTCACAAGTTTTCTTTAAGACGAGCTGCAAAAAAAGGAATATTAAAAAGTAAGAAATATTTCAAATTAAGACATTTTTAGTAGGATCTGTTAATGAGTTGCCATTATCAGCCAATCCAAATATGGACTAGCAAATAAATTAATGAAAACATTAAGTATTTTATTTTAAAAACTATATTAAATTACTAGCTTTTTCCCGTGACTTAGTACACGCTTCATGTAAATGAAGGCATAAACTGTCTATATTGATCAAAAGAGCAAAATGTACCAAAAGCAAAAAGAGACAAAAGTACCGGATTTTCCTAGTTTTAACAATAAATAAAGTTCCTATACTGTATACTGTGTCTTAATGTAAAAATGTTTCTTTTAAAGTAAAAGTACCAAAAGTACCAGATTTCCTTATTTTACCTCTCCAGAAATTATGCTGCATCTTGATGTAAGTTTTTTTATTCAAATTACCAGATTTCCTTATTTTACCCCTCCAGAAAGAATGCTGCATCTTAATGTAAGTTTTTTAACAAAAAGTACCAAAAGTACCAGATTTCCTTATTTTACCCCTCCAGAAAGTATGCTGCATCTTAATATAAGTTTTTTAATTAAAAGTACCAAAATTACCAGATTTCCTTATTTTACCTCTCCAGAAAATATGCTGCATCTTAATATAAGTTCTTTACTTAAAAGTACCAAAAGTACCAGATGTCATTATTTTACAATTAAAAATTAAATTATGCGAATTTTAGCCTGAATAATTAAAATGTCTGTGGAGTATCATTAAAAATTTTTTCGTTTTAGCGATTTTTTCAACTTATGTAGCGATTTTTTCGTTTTGATGTTTTTTTTTAATTTTGCCGTTTCTTGTTTCGTTTTGACGATTTTTTTCAAAATGGTATAAAAAGCACCAAGTTAGTTTGGCTTCGTAGTAAAGCATTTAAGCTAAAAATTTGGCGATTGAAGGGTTTGAAAAGCACTGAAAATGGTGCCATAACAACAAGTTGCGGTCTCTGATATTGTCATATACATACATATATCTGCAGTTAAGAAGATCAACTTGGCAGCAGAAAATATTATTTAATGATACATTTTCTATATAAATATTTGTACTTCGAGCCTCCTGGGGGCGTTAAGGTAGTGAACGAAAAACAATTTAAAATTAATTTTTAATTACAATTCGATATTTATAAATATTGTTTCAATCAGCCACCTTTTGTGTTTAGTATTCACAATTGGTGGTTTGGTTTAATTGCCGATCAACATTTTTGAATGTAATTAGAATTAAACTAAAATGTATTTTGGAATGTTTGAATTTTAAACAAAATCGTTTTAACTATAAAAATTAAAAAAACATTTTTAGATCTTTTAATACTTTCGCTGATACATTTTTAAATAAGTATTGATTATACAAGTGCTAAGAATATCTTGTTTATATGTATGATTGAATAAATGATCAATTATCTCATTTGTTTTAAGTTCTTGGAGTGTCAAAAAAATTTTTAAGAATAAAATAAAATTTAAACGCAAATACAACTTTAACTCATACTGCATAGCTCCTCAAGCATTAAGTGACAAGTTTTTTTATTTAATAATTTAATGATTTTGTATTCATAATAATTTTATTAAAATTAGTGAGTTGCAGTTACACAAAAATATTTCTACGGATTGATAACATGTCATCATACAAAATATCACCAGTTTAGTGGCGTTAATGTTAGGACAAATGTCATCAGTGAAGTGACATGAATGTTATAAAAAATATCCTTATATTTGTGGCATTATATTATGACAAATATCACTAGCTTAGTGACGTTAATGTAGGAACATTAATGTTATGAAAAATATCTTCACTGTTTTGACATTGATATTATGACAAATGCCTACAGTTTAGTGGCGTTAATGTTAAGACAAATGTCATCAGTGTAGTAACATTAATGTTATGAAAAATATCCTCACTGTTGTCACATTAATGTTATGCCAAATCTTATCAGTGTTGTATAATTAATGTTAGGACAAATCTTATCCAGATGTCATTAATATTGTTGCATTAATTTTATTATTTCAATGATGGCAGAAATGTCATCATTATTTTTAATAACACATGATGACCAAATTATTTAAAGGTTAACATTCGATGAGAAAATGTGTCTTTGAAACACCAACAAATACAAAGACTACATACTTAAAATTAATTGACATTTTGTACACTTTTGAATAATTTAAGCAACTTGGCTAAAACCCTTTTAAGTGAATGCCCCTATTACTCTACTAGATAACATCTATTAAATAATACAACACTTGATGTTATTATTCTTTTCTGCATTTGTTAATTATTCAAGTCAATATTTAAAACCAAAAAAAAAAAAAAAACAAAACCATAAAATATTAAAAACAAGTAAAAAAATGTTTTTTATTATTGCAAACAACAACTTCAATAAAATACAACCAACAACACTCACAGCGATCAGTATTTACAGTTGCTGTTGTTATTATTGTATCAATTGTTGTAGTTGAAACAGCTTCTCTTTTTTTTTCTAATTATTTTACGGCAAATAAACAAACAAATATATTTTTAATGGGCCATTAGGTGAATACCTTAAAAGAAGCGGGAAAAAACAGCGAGAAAAAACAGCATTCAGTTACACATGAAAATAAACGGTCAAATATTTCCATAAAAATCAACTGCAAATAAATACTTTCGGACAGACAAATAGGCCGACCCAACACAAAAAATTTATGTACTTGCTGATTTATTTATTTGAACATATTCGCACGTTTAAATAACATTTTTTTTTAAATTATAGTGTGGTAAAACAAAAAAAAAAAAAAAAAAAAAAAAAAAGAGAAAAAAATTTTAGTACATAACTTTACATGTTGTACGAATTGGCATTTTAAATTATTTATTTATTTTTCAATTTCATTGGTTTTTTTTAATGACTAGACAAAAAGAAAGATGCGACAGTAAGCGAAATAACTAACAAACAATTTCTTTGGCAATAAGTAATAACTGCTTAAGTCGACATAAGCTAAATTTAAAGCAACATCATTTGGAAGTCTCGAAACTCGGTGGGGGATCATTTAGGAGTTACTCTAATATGTGGTACGTGAACATGAATTCACAACAGGTAATATCATCGCGGACGATCTGGCTAAGAGTGGAACCAAGCTTGGAGATATCGGTATTGACAATTTCTGCGGTGTTCCATTCTCATCCTTTCGGAATTGTATTAATGTAGCTCTAATGCAGATTGCTCAAACTAGATGGTACAATGCTTTAATCTGCTCCACAGCGATAATCTTATGCATTGCGCAACTTTATGGTCGTAGTCACGGAGCAGTGCACCTACAATACTCATGCCAGACGCATGGGTCTCCCATATAATGGTTACTGCTGCAGCTGCAATGTCCAGAAAGAAAAAGAGGAGAATATCGCGCATCTTCTATGCCTCTGTCCCGCTTTAGAGACACTTCACTTTCTAGGCGGAAAATCCTTCTGAGCTTTCAGCAAGGGGAATAATGACATAAATTCCTTTAGCAGAAGCAGCGGGAGGTTCGTTCTCTTAGCCTCAGAATAACTGCATCTGATTCTTAAACCATCTACCCTTCCTTCTGTTCATCCTGCAGGTATCACAATGGGACCACATCTGGATCCAAGTGAGCTGGAATTTATTTATTTTTTCTCTTTTCACAGCAACCTGCTAAACTAATCTAAACTACGTGATATTAACAACGAATTATATCAATGATCAGTATTCCATGACGGAATTAAGAAAATTTTCTTTCGCACATCGTCCGCCGCGTTTGAATATAATTGTAGTTCTTATTTAATTAATTTTTAATTACGAGAATTCCGTCACTATAAAACTTATGTTAAAGAAATTAAAGAAAGTACCAAAAAAAATGTCATTTAAAAATTCAATAGAAATTGCGAGAAAGGAAAAAGAATTTTTTGTACTCAGGGAAGGATGACACTTTTTTATGCAATGCACTATGCTAGAACAAGAGAGAAAGGAATATGGTAGAGAAGATAAAGGTTGAAAATGTAGAAGAAGAATTAATTCCTTTACAATTCTGCTATTGCGTGTTTTGTTAATTTTTAGAGCAATGTTGCAGCGTCTCTGGTATTAAGTAGATGCATTAAATTTTTTAAGCTGCATGAGTATGTATTTTTGTTAATTTATTTAAGTCGCCGTAGGTTCTGCTAACCGACGAAGAAGGGCGCTGTAGTGTACATCAGACATCAGCAACAAGTGGTAAATTTTGGGGCATACTTGATTATGCGCGTTGATTATTATGATCTAATCGTTTTTGTTCAAAAGCAAAAAAAACATTTTTTTACGCAACCATTCGTTTAAAACATTCAGTTTTATTGACTTGTTGTTTTGTGTCTTTCTGACTGTGTCGTTAAGAGTATGAAACTCATTTTGAATCGTAGTCAACGTGTTGTTAGCGGAACAAGTGTTTTATTCAGTTGTTAAAGTAATTTTGTACTCGTATTTGAATAAATAATTTTTATTTATATTTTTGTCACAGTTTGAAACATGCACACATATACATATATTTATACTTCCGAAATCAAATTTTCTACAAACAAAATACATAGAGTTGGTTTTTTTGTATTTCTGCATATGCCTTTTGTATCATTGCATCATGCAATCAGATCATGCACATTCGCATCAAATGATCGAAATGATTTACACTTGTTGATGAATTTTCTGATCGTGCATAAAAATCGAGCGACTATAAAATTTAATAATACTTGTTTGCGTTGTTCTTAAAATCCAACGTTAGGGAATAAGTAGGCTCGATCATACTTGTTGCAGCTCACTATTGTACATCAGCTTGGATCTATATCAATCGCTGTCGGCACATATAATACAAGACTACACTAATGTACATTAGAGATTAACTCATGATGTTGATGACTTGGGCTGACCAGGGATCGAACACAGGACCATAGTTTGCTTCCTCCACCCTCATGTTTTTGTAGAGATTCCCTTAACAAGATTTTAAAATTTATACGAACATTTTGTACAAATGAGGATTTTTACGCAGTGAAATATTAGCAGCAGTGGGTTGGGTCTCTGTCAGCTGCAAATGAAATGCCGTAGATATGAAATTGCTGATAGACCATAAGTGGTGGCAATGTATTACACGTGTTTGATGTTTTTTTTTTTGTTTTTTTTTTTTAATTATTTTTTTATAACTTTTGTGGGCGGGCATAATAGTAAACATTTTATTAGAGCCATTACAATCCTTATGAGTCGAAGATTGGAATATTTATATTGCTTTTTATGGTAAAATCGAATAAAATTTCCGTTCATTAATTATGTAAAACTAAAACATAAGATAAACATTAATAAAACGTGTACTATTATTAGTGTACTCGTGCACTAATAAAGATCATGATGAAATAAAGTTTTGTAAAATATTCTTAAAAATGCGCGAAAAAATGGAAAATTTTTATATATTTTTGTGTTAATAAAAATTTTTTGCCATGAAATTTTCAATTCTTAGAAAAGTTTTCATTTGTTTTGGGTGAAACAGATTTTTATGCCTTCGTTTGGAAAATTTATGGCTGATAGACCTACGAAATCATGCCGAACCGATGCACCCAACAAATTGTGATAAATTACGATTATTCTTTTTATAACGATGTGATCTTTGGTTCTTTAAATCACACCACAGTAATATTATAATTGCGAGTTTATTTGTTCCACTACAACTCGAAAACCTCTCAAAGGATTTAGATACAATTTTGTAGACAATTCCCAAACAGTCGCTGATTAAAATACAGGATACTTTTTTAAGGAATAAAAAAATGGAACAGATTAGAACTTTCGCATTTTTTTATATTTTTTTACCTTAACATCTATTAGACTATCTGGGGGATAAAATAACATACATAAATTGGAAAAAAATTTTGTATGGGAATATTGTGTCATTTAATTGATTAAAAAAAGTTCCTTGGGGTACAGTAATGGTGAGCAGAGATAAACAAATTAAAATTTTCGTGTTTAAAATATGCAAAAGCCAGCGGTCACTGTAAAATTTTAATACAAACAAAGAAGTCGGGCAGAAGATAAAACCGAAATGATTAGAGTTCAAGTACGGAATGATCGTGAGTGACATGTCATACAAATTAATCTTTTATTCGATTCGAAAACGTGCTTGACGGCAGATAATCCAATTTAAATTTAGTTCTCATCTTTAAAAAAAAATCTTTCTATTACAAGAAAGAAAATTGAACTTTATATTCTTATTAAAATTACTCATTTAATCTATTTAATAAGAATTCGGTTATAATCAAAGATTAAAAAATTCACACACACACACACACACACACACTCATTTGAGATTTTGAAAGTTCAATATTTTTCTCCGGCTAATAAATAATTCCTAATTTATTTAATTGTTTATTTTTGTCACAGAAGAATTTCGTTGTTGTTTTCTTTTTTTTCTTTTTTAAGAATCCAAACTCATCTAAAGTGATCTTTTTTGTCTTCTTATAAATATCTTTCCTGCTTCACCTTAACTTAAAAATTAATTGCCAATAAATTTTATGTTAAATAAGTAAAGATTTTATTTACAATTAAAAAACAACCTGTTGAACAGGAAATTGGGCTAATAAATACTTTTTTAAAAATATATGGGCATGTCACATACTGCCATTGGAATGGTTTTAGTTGTGAAATAGAATTTTGGAGGATTTTATTTTAAAGTATTCAGGTTCCTTTTTTGTAAGCCGACTTCAAAAAAAGAAGGAGGGTTATTTTTTTAATTGAACCCAGTTCAGTCTATCAAGTGACCGCCCCTCCCCTAATCGAATTTAAACAATCTCGTGCAGTTGTTTGAAAGGATTTGCTTGGTTGTCTCATGACTCCTCTATTTACCGTATGATTTTCACAATTATTTTTTCGTTTAATTGCATTTTTTCGGATTTTGGTCCTATTAGTTTATTTTTTTTTTAAATCGAAGAGTCTAGTTGTTGGCTTCATAATATTGATTATCGCTTAATCTATTTATTGACTGATTTAAAAAATTTTTGTTGCTGGAAAGGGTTTTGCTTGTAGTTTGGTACTGGTTCTTTTTTGAAAAATCAGGCAAGTGCGCCACTTTCCCCCGGAACGAAACAAATATTGAATTTTTTGTATTTTCTCAATTTATGGACCGGTTTTAAACATAATTTTTTTTTCTGTTTTTAATCGGGTTTTCCCAGAAATCAAAGGTGGAATTTGTCTGTCCGAAATGTTTGATTAATAAATAAATCCGCTATTTATGGGTTAAGTTTACATATTTTTGTTAAAGAAGTCTATAGGCCATGTCAGATAAAACTTTTGCTTCGCGTTGCGTTGCAGATTCGCTTTGACATCTAAGATAAAATGTAGGTACTTATATGATACATGTCACATAAAGCACTTTTATCGCAACGCGAAGCCAAAAGTTAGGCAACTCTCATCTTTTTGTGCGCTTTGACAATTAAATGTAAAAACTACCAACACATTTTATAGGTAAAGTGAGTGTTGTCAAAGTTTTTATTGTGTCATACACCTGTTTTTGAATACGCTTATTCATCAAAGTTAGAAACGCCACGCAAATCGACGAAGTTGTATCTGACACGGCCTTATCTATTGTGTATCATCAAACTTGTTTAATAACATGCAAAGCTTATGATAATAGATATATTGCTATCGATCCTAAAAGGGATTTTCATCTCATGTTAAAATGTTCGCTGGAAAACAGTGTTTCCCATTATAATTTTTGATATAAAACCAACCGTCACTTTATTAATCGTTTCTGAATACGAAAGATAGTCTTTAGTTTGTGTAAAAATATTTATTTTTAACTTTTGAAATTTGGTTTCTTTAATTAAACACAAACGATTCGGTGGCCTGCAGAATACACCCAGTGTCTTTAGACGGAATCGAACCAACAACCTCCGGATTACTAACAACACATTTGTATATTGTATTTGCTGAATAAGCAACCAACCTAATTTAAATCTCTTTCGATTGAAATGATACTCTGTGATATGGCTGAAAAACAAAAGCAACAAAAAAATTATGCAAAAACCATAAAAGATTTTTTGTGATTAAACGGGGCGTCACCAAACAACCAAAACAAAAGGCAATAATAAAAACTGTTTGTCATTATAACACACTTTAGTGTCATTTAAAATTCGTTTAAAATAAAATTAATTTCTGGGTTTTAAGTGTGTTTTTTTTTTATTTCAACAAAAAACTCATCAAAGTTAAAACGGGCCAAAGCTTGTGCTAAAAGGTCAATAATTTATGACTGAAATACTAACATACATATGAGAAATATTAATTAAATAAATTAAACAGTTGATTTCCGCATTAAAACAAAACAAACAAAACAAAAAAAATTTGGTACAAAATATTTTTAATTTTAAGTTTTTTTGAATACCAAAAAACCTGTGCTTAAAACTACTGTGGGCCTGTGCTATCAAAATAATCTGTATGAAATTAAACAACAAACAATATTAATTCAGCTTTCGTGTTTGTTTTATGATGCAACTTGTTTGTTAAAAAAATAATATTATAAAAAAGTATATTTTTTTTATTATAATTTTTACGATGATGTTAACAATTTGTTTAATATTTAATTAAAATAAAATTGTTAATTATGTGAAAAATTTATACTCTGTGAGAGATTATTGTTTATGGATTCAAAACGAATTATAAATACCGTACAGCACTGCATGTCAAGCTTAATATAGTTTTTATTGCACAGACTCATCTTCTAAGATTATCTCTCTGAGTGGCTTATCAGTGATACGAAAATATAATACGAGAACTACAAGAGTACGTTACATACAGTTCATAATATTTTTGATTTCGTTTCTCTATCTTTCAACACAAATGGGTCTTTGGTAATACATACAAATTATATCGATGGCTTAATATAGAAAGGTCATATCTCAACTTTTAGCTACTTTACATGAGAAGGAAAAACTCAATAAAATCTGAAAAATAATAAATTTTTTTTGTTCTGAAGCAGATTTTTAACTCAATTTTTGATTCAATTCTGTATTATTTTTTATTTTTATTATTATTTTTTTTTTTTTGAAATGAGTTAGGGATTGTTTTAATTACTGTAGATCTGTTATTCGTCAACATAGGAAACTGAATTTTTTAATGAAGGTGTATTTGAGTATTGTCTGCCAGAACATGTAAAAAACTCGATTTTGAAAAAAAACAACTAGATAAGACCTTTCTATATTAAGCCATCAATATATAGTTTTGAAAATTTTAAAGCAGAGATTATTTAAAATTCAGGTATTTTTCATTATTATATTTAGCTGTTTTTGAAAATATATAAATTAAATTGTTTATACAGATTTAAACAAAAGCTTGTTTTATGTCTTGTATTAAATTAATACATATTGCAAAAGAGTTAATTTAAAGTTCAAATTTGAATATTAAGAAAGACGCCCAATAATATTAACTCCCTAAAATAGCAAAAACTAAAATAAACATTAAAGATAAAAAATATAAAAAAAAACATTCATGTATGCAAATTATTAACCCTTTAAATGCCGGCTATAATTAATAAAAAACTGAAATACAAGGAAATTTTAATAAAACTCATCACCTCTCAAAACTTTATATTTTCTTAAAATACATTTAAATTTATTGCACTTTTTAATGAAAATTCGCAATGGTGGTATTCACTCTTGTTTCAAATAGTCTTGCAAAAGTGCAAATGCAAAGTATTGTAGCTTTTTTAAAAATCGAACAATAAGACACAAAGAGTTGCCGTTAGATTTATATATATTGTATTGTTCATATACATTTTTGCAAGACTATTTGCACCAAACACAGGCGATATTCAGTGTGTGGTGAGAGTGGTCTTGCGAAAGTGTAAATGCAAAATATTGTAGTTTTTTAAGAAATCTAACGACAAATCTGTGTTATTTGTTGCTGTATTTTACAAAAAATCCACGATAATTTGCACTTTTTTTTTTAAATTAGGACCAGCACTCAGGGTATGCATTTTTGTATGTTTTGCGTATGCAAAACATTGAGCCGGAACTAGGAAAATAGGTTTTGGGAAGGAGGATAATGGGAGTAGTGTTTGTGGACATTCGATTTGAACCCTGACACATTGAAAGTGGCAGGAAAGACCTCTGCGGGGAGTTTATTCCACATGCGAACAGTACGGCTAAAGTACGAATTCTCTCTGTAATGCGTGGTGCTCTTGATGAAGAGTGTGTTGCACGTGAAAAGTGATGGGTTTCAGGAACAAGTTCCCTGATTTCATTAGAACACATTCCATTGTAGTAGCGATAGAACAATAAAACACACCCAACATTGCGTCGATGCTCCAGTGAGTCAATAGAGTTGGCTACCCTACTGTCACCGATAAGCTGCTTCGCTTCTTCGCGTACAGGAACGCGGTCAAGTAACTTCAAAATAGATTTTGAAGCACTGACCCATACATGAGAGTTGTATTCCATTTTTGGTCGGATAAAGGTGGTATAAATATTAAGGAGATCAAGTGGAGTGAAGTATGTCCTACACCGTCTTAAAAAGCCGAGGTACTTGAATGCTTCTTTTGAGACATGAAAAATTTGATCATTCCATCGAACATCACAATGAATTTTCATGCCAAGAACATCAAGAGCTTCTGATTCCTCAATATCTATACCACCCATGTTTACACATGGAGCAGCATGTCCGGTCATACGTCTGTGCGTGAGCATAGCGCATTGGGTCTTTCGTGCATTAAAATTGACCCTATTAGCATGACCCCAATTTGAAATTTTCAGGAGATCGCGATATAGTGTATCATTCATATTTTGCCGCATTGCCCGGATCTCCGACGGGTTTGGCCTGTTACTGAATGAATATGAATGAACTAAGCTGCTGTCATCTGCAAAAGAGTAGATAGGGTTGGAAGTTTGACGTAGAAGGTCATTAAGAAAAATAAAAAAGGGGAGAAGATTGGAAATTACTCTGTGCCATCCATTTCTAACAAATGCATGTTTTTTTTTGAAACAAATAATAATTTGCAATATTTTGAATACTCTTTGAAAATTAACTAAATTTTTCATAAAAATGAAAAAAGAGATACAATTTTGTTGCACTTTAATGCCTGACAATTGTAAATATCTTTAAAATGAAATATGTCCACTATATTGCATGTGAGTACTTAGAGGGTTAGATACCATGTTTTATTTATTCATGGCTTTTTTTAGTTTAAACGTCTTTCTTGAAGAGGCGGATAAAACGTGTGGCGTATAGTTCACAATTAACCATAAACTTTGTCTTGTTTTTGCTAATAATTATAAATGCTATTAGTTTAATTTAATTTATTGAATATTTAACACAAATGGCTTTTATTTTAATTTTAAAAATGGCAATTTACGAAAACTTGTAGCGTTCGTTGTCTGGCTGCAAAATAAATTATTTTATACAAATTTTAGTTTCTTTGTGGCTCAAGTGAAAATTGGCTGGTTTTGGTCTATCTTGACCAATAAATTGTTTGTTAAAGTGAAAAATCCGGTTTTTTTCTTAATCAAATTTATGCTAAAATGGCAATATTTTTTTATAATTTAGATTTAAAAAAAAAAAAACATTAAAATTAATTTTTTTCTTATTGTGTCTAAACATATTTTTCAAGCCAAATTACTTGTGGGGGTTTTTTATTGTTAATTTGTGTTATTTTTGTTGCTGTTAGTTTTTATTGGCTCTTTTTTTTTTGCTATTTTATAATGACTTCGTCGAAAAAAAAATATACTAAACAATTTTTAAAATCAAGTCGGCAAACTGTCTGTTGAGTTAATTTTCAAAAATATGTTGTTACTCTACGGGATGGTTGTCTAAATAGTTGGTTTGGTTCGCTTCTGTCTCTCACTCATGCAGCTGACTTTGTCAAAACAAAGCAACAACAACTACAACAATAATAATAATAAAAATTTATGTATTTAAGGTGTATTTAGTTTTTTAACACTTCTTAATACAATAAATAAACACAACAATCAACAAAGTTATTGGACAAACATTAAAGCTTGTTACACTAATCCCTCGTAAAACAAACAGGTTCAAAATTAGCAATTCAGAAAATTTTATACACCTTAAGCGGAAAAGTTACCAAAACGAAACACATTTCCAGGCAGATATTTCCAGACGTGTTTTTTTTACAAGTTATTACTTTTATTTGCTTTCTCTTTTCTGTGCACAACGAGGGAGAGTTGTATTAGTATTTGCAGATAGAAAAAAAATCTGTATAATTTTATTTGTAGTTTTTTAAGCGCTGTTAAATTGTTTTACCTGCAGCGCTGTAAATTCTTATAAGTTGTAAAAAATTTTAACAAGAATTCCTTGCCATTTGTTAAGTTTTATTTTGTTGTTGCTTTTGCTTGTGGCGATCATTCATAGATTTTTTTGCCAACTTTTTTCTATTAACAAAAATAAAAAAAACTTTAAGAAATAATTGTTAAATTGATGGCGAAAAGACCAACAAAAGGTGTAAATTAAATTACTTAATAGTATTGCAGCAACAACAAAAAAACCATGAGAAAAACTTAACGAGACATACCTGACGTATGACGAGTTCCAACAGGTTGTTTTTATTTTTTGGTGGGGGGGGGGGGGGGGGGGGGGTAAAGCAATTTTATGGGTTTTTCTTTTAATAATTTAAACAATTTTCAATTTTCTGCTTTTTCTTTTCAATTGAATTGTAAAATGATGTTACAAATTATTTTGGCATTTTCAATTTTCTGGGGAATTTACAATTCTGAGTAATTTTTTTCTTTCTATATTTTATTTACATGGTTTTCTATTTTTTTTTCGTTTTGTATATATATATATGTCCTTTATTTATCCAAATATAAATAGAATTACATTTCTGAACACCATAAATACTTAGATAAAGTTCAGTGTGAACATAGGGCGTCAACGAATTCTCTCCATCTGATTCTATCTCTGGCAATTGTTTTTGTTTGATTCCAGGATATTCGAGCAAGTAAGCATTCTTGTTTAAGGCAACGAACCCAGGTGTTACGGGGACTACCTTGGCGGCGTTGTCCTGGGGGGTTCCAGTCGAGGGCTGTTCTTGCAATTTCTGTTTGTGGTCTTTTTCGTTTTGTACTACTCGTAAATTGGCAACGTGTTGCTGGCAGCAAGGAATAAGTAGAATTGTCGGATTTTAATTTTTTTAATTTTCTTGGGTGAATGAAATCTTTACTGCCGTGATACATGTTATTCATAAATTAATTTTTCCTGAGCTAATGGGGTGGCGTTATGATAAGACTATAGTTTTGTTTAATAAATTTTTAGAACTTTATAGTCATTTAAGTTTTATAGTCATGCGAAATAATTTTGTAACTTAAAAAATTATGAGCTAAATTTATTTCACAGATTTGATAAAGAGTATAATAAATCAGCTGGAAATTCTCTGCTGATTTTGGCTTATTAGGGTCTTATTTGAGTCTTATAAAATAATTTAAAGTTTTCCTTTTAATCCCAAAATTCAGAAAAAAATATTTTATTGATATTAAAGTAACAGTGAGCTGCAACAAGTATGATCGAGCCTACTCATTCCCTAACGTTGGATTTTAAGAACAACACAAACAAGTATTATTAAATTTTATAGTCGTTCGCTTTTTATGCACGATCAGAAAATTTATCAACAAGTGTAAATCATTTCGATCATTTGATGCGAATGTCCATGATCTGATTGCATGATACAATGATACAAAAGGCATATGCAGAAATACAAAAAAACCAACTCTATGTATTTTGTTTGTAGAAAATTTGATTTTGGAAGTCAAAAGTATAAATATGTATGTGTGCATGTTTCAAACTGTGACAAAAATATAAATAAAAATTATTTATTCAAAGACGAGTACAAAATTACTTTAACAACTGAATAAAACACTTGTTCCGCTAACAACACGTTGGCTTCCATTCAAAATGAGTTTCATACTCTTAACGAAACAGTCAGAACATTCATGTTAGCATAAAACAACAAGTGAATAAAACTGAATGTTTAAAACGAACGGTTGCATAAACGATTAGATCATAAAAATCAATGTTCATAATTAAGTATACCCAAAAATTAAGCACTTGCTGCAGCTCACTGTTAAGTAAATTATCTATGGCCTTAGAGTTATGATGATGCGGCAGCAAATGAGCAAAATATTAATTTTAATACTCGTAGATGCAATTTTCTCAGATGCGATAAACTTTTATAAGAATTCAAATTTTTAATTAGCAAATACGCAAACTAAATCATATATCAGCGTAGTAAATTTTCCAGTTAAAAGAGCACTTAAAAGTTCTATTGGAATTTAATGAAAATGATTTACAGGGAGTATCTGAGCTCCCTAAAAATCTTTATATGTATGTACTCGTATATAAAAATGAATCTGTCTTTTTATATGTAATTCTGTGTTCATTTGTTTGTTCCTTCAGGAGACCAAACGGTATAACCGATCGTTTAGTAATTTTGAAACCGTATTACTGATTAAATATTAATATTCACAATCTGGCGCGATTAAAACAGGGAATATTCTGAAATTTGGTGTGAATTAGACCTAAAACAAGTAAGAGTGTTATATTCGGCTGTGCCGAATCTTATATACCCTTCACCAATGCATAAAGATGTAATTCACTGAATATAATACAGGCTTTCCTTTCTCTTATAAATATAACATTTCAAACAATATAAAATGTAAGTTTAAACTGCATACTTGAATATATTTTCATATTTTCTTCAGTGCTATATACATACATACATGTATATGGTCAATTCTACGTGTGACTTACACGACAAATTCCAAAACTTTTGTCATTTTTGATAAAATTTCTGGTACAATCACAATATTTTAAATTTTTTCGTTTTAAGAAATAACATCTACACGAACATACGTATTAATTCATGCACTTTGATTTTTGATTTGCGATTACATATTTTTAATTTTAATATAATTAATTAGTTGTGACTTACACGACATCAAATCCATTGATTTCAGGGTAATCAAAGATAGTTTAAAAATTCTGTTAATTGTGTAGTCCGATTCCTTTTCAACTGCACCAAAAGTATTTGAGAAATACAAACAACGACAAAATGGCTTCAACTTAGTGAAATTTATTTTATTTTTCACAAAAAATAGTTTTTTTCGCGTGACTTACACGACATACAAATTGTGACTTACACGACACTAAATAATATGTAGAGTTAAAGTTAAAGTTTAAAGTTAAGATTATACAGTTTTTGATTAATTTAATTTTTGGAATTACAAATAAATTTATTTTAGCGCTTCAACTCTTTTTTGAAGATGTGCAATTACATTAAAATGAGTTAAAAAGTTAAAAGAGTTTTACTTTGTTGTGTACTTTTGTATGGAATTCACCATATGTACAAAAAATACAGACTGTTTAAAATATTTTACAATTTTCCATCCACCACTGAAAAAAAGGGGGTTTGTACGAAAATATACATAAATTTATTATTGAGTTAATATGTAGAAACATAACACTAGCAAGCCTCAGTAGCACGATAGTTCGTGCGTTGAATTATAATCGAAAGATTCCATGTTCAACCTTATGTATTTATAAATTTATTTCTGAAAAGGTTAAATATATATCTTCATTTATTTGTATATATAATTCAATATCAGAACCGATATTTTATTTTTGCTGATTTTCAAGACGAAGCATATTAAGAAAAATCCTTAAAGTTTAGTCCAAGACACAAGT
This sequence comes from Lypha dubia, assembly GCA_947311025.1. NCBI lineage: Eukaryota > Metazoa > Arthropoda > Insecta > Diptera > Tachinidae > Lypha > Lypha dubia. Next base: position 127,592,954 of record OX371260.1, read on the forward strand.
CTCTAGCTCTTCTAGTGCCGTCGGATTTTACGAACTTCCCTATCTATAAGGATTCAGAATATATATACTATATGAACCTCATATAAATATTGTGGAAATTACACACGTACTGACAAACCCATAAATACCCTTGCCATTTTTGGTGCAGGGTATAACAAGATACAACTTACAGAAAAGTCTTGGGACGATAGGACGTTTGGATCGGATACACCCATGCAAAGAGATTATTAATATTCTGATATTTGCACAGCTAAACCAATGAATGTCTTGCAGTTCGATGTGGGTTACTTCTAATCGTGAAGCAATAGAAGGGGGTCGACTGTCAGCCAACATACAATAAATTTTTACTATTTTGACTTCTGAGCAACTAAAGAAATGAATGACTTGAAACTGTTTGTAGGTTACTCCAAGAACAAAATACAACTTATAGAAAATATAGACGTGATAATCCGTTGGAAAGGGTAATTCCCCTTAAGAAAGTTAAATATAAATATTTAATATCTGTGAAACTGAAACAGGGAATGTGCTAAAATTCGATGTGGGCTACTTTTAATTATTATTTTTTTTTTTTTGCGAAATCTTCAAGCAACAGGAGAGGTATATGGGTACCCTGCATTCATAAAAATTATTAATATTCAACTAAAACAGTTAATGTTTTAAAATTTTATGTGGATAACTTCTAGAATAAAATACATTTTGCATGGAGATTTTGAAGCAATACGAGGGATAAAGGTTAACCCCAATCGTAGAAATATTTATCATCGCATAACTCCTCCATATGGAAATAACTTTGAAACAAATTTTTTATTTAGAAGGTTTTTCTCTATTTTGCTTAATTCCAGATTAAAAATACTGTAGTTTTTTAAAATATTGAGGTATCCAAAATATTATAAAATATTCAATAAATGTTATTTTTATTTTATGAGAATGAGAATGAGAAAAAGAAAATATTTATTTAAAAAATAAATAAATTTTAAGTTCTACTAGAAATCTGCAAATTCGCACGCGGAAGTTTTCAGAATCTTGAATTTGATCGAAAAAACAAAAACATAATTAATACATACTGTTACTCCGACAATCAATGAAAACTTTTAAGTATCTGAATTTTCGTTTATTTTAAAAATATACAAAAATTACCTAAACCAGCCCGCATAATTGCACTAAAGAATCAAAAACTAACGAACAATTAAAGTTAGTTCAAAAGTACGAATATGTATATTCAAAATTATCTAAAAATTTATTTTTTAAAAATACCACAAAACGTAAGTTAATATTACCGTAGCACCGTATACGAACCATAATTTTATTTAAAGCGCATTCGTGATCGCTCGATATATTAAATCGATCGTTTTGGGGAATTATGTTATAGATATATTAAGTCACCTTCGAAAACACATCAAAGCTACAGTGGTGGCGTATAAGTAACGTTACTATAATTTAATAAGCGAATAAATTTTTATTTATTTTTTATATTTTTTTCCGATTTTTAAAAAACTTGAAATTTAATAATGGAAAGACTCACAAATCAATCAAAACATTAGTTATGCGCCACTTTATTTATTAGTATAATTGTTAACTTTCCTGTTAGGTTGGCTACATTATTAATAAACATTTAATTGAGTACTGGTGAAATTGGTAAACTTGTTCCATAGGAATACACTTGAGATCTCAAGTCTATAATATGCTGAAATATGAGTTAAACATGTCACACTAGATATATTATATTAAATTCGATTAAATCACTTTTAGATTTATCATTCATAAAGTAAACTGTTGTAAAAATTTAAAAGCAAAAGTAATTTATAAAATTTTATAGCAAACATTTTTAAGTTACATGTTACGTTTTTTTTTTTTTTTTTTTAATTAGGACCTGCACTCAGGGGATGACCCCTACGTATGCAGTGCACTGTGCCGAAATTCAAGGAGAGGGATGATAGGGTAGAGAAGACTTAACTCTTTCACAACTCTGCTTTGCGCGTTATGTTAATTTTTAAGGCAGTGTTGAGGCGCCTCTGGTGTTAAGTAGACGCATTAACTTTGTTACGCTGTATAAGCAGTGTAGCCAGGTATATATTGATTAATTAAAGAGTGTTGTCCCCTAAAATCCCCATTTTAAAACTGTAAATTCAGAAATTTTGTCCCCAATAAATATATGTATATTCAGCAACATAAAAAACAATTTTTTTTATATTAATTTTATTACATACATTTATTTAAGTTAATGCATTCGTATGTGCTCAATGGAACTTTTGAATCCATAGAATATTTTAAAATTCCATACACGGAATCAAATTTATTCTTTTTTCTATGCTTTCGAGTTGTAAATTTATAAATAACTCAAAATTTTTCATACTCTTAGTGAATATTTTAAGCATTTATTTAGCAAGTACAGTGAAATAATCTAAAAAAAAAATTGTTTGAACTCCTTTTGCTTCTAATTCCTTTGAACATTCTATGCCAACATCAATTTTAGCAACAACCAAATTACTTTCCTTATCGTCAATTAGTACATCCATTTTGGCAATATCGAATTCAATAAATTCTGGTTTAAAAAATTCGAAATATGGAGAAGAAAAACGCCAAGATACATAAACAGATATTTATGCAAATATATGTATGAAAGATAATTATTATTGGGAGGCTCTTGCCTCAGAACTTGTTTCAAAAATATTGAACATTTTAAAAAAACTCAAAATCTTTCGCTGATTGAAAATAGTGTCATCATAACCGAAAAAATCTTTAATTCTTGAATTCTCTAAAAAGTCGATCTGAACACATTTTCCAAAAAAAAAAAAAAAAATATATAGAATGCATAAAATCCAGCAGAAAAGCAAAGTATTATTTATCTGTGGTGTAATAAAAAATTTTTAAGAAATCGAAATTACCACTAATCCTATAGTTTCAAAATGCGAAAAATATCCTCCCGAAAAAGCCTCCTTTTTTTGAAATATACACGAATAGACACAAATCAAAACTTGTTTAAAATGAAATAGAAAGGCTACAAGAAATCGAACATTTCCGAATATTTAAAATATATTCGAAAGCTATCGACAATTCACAAATTTACTATATAAATTGAAAAATCTAAAATAAATCCAATTTTTACGATTGGTAACTCATATTCAAAAGTGTGGCAAGTCTGATGGATGTACTTACATGCACTGGAAACCCATAATTTCCCTAACATCGAAAATTCATTGATTTTGTTTGCAAACGTTTTCCTCACTCATACAAAATTATATGAACACTGTAGCGTATGATTGTTATTTATTTCTATGACCAATTTTACACTGAACACTCTGGCGTATTATTTTATAGCTTCAATGATTTTGGTTGCAAACCTTTTGCAATCTAATCTAATCTTCCTTTTACCAGCCGCCTGCCAACCATTCCCAGCAAAAGAAATTAAGTGATTTTTCATGACTTCTTAAAAATGAATTTTTTGTAATGCGTTCTTAATTTATTCAAAGTTTTGATTATAATTGTCATTGTCGAACTCCTGAAAAACCCATTTATTTCTGCAATTGTTTCATATGAAAAATATCTGTCACATATTAGAACTCATTTATTTTACCAATGAAACAACATATCTAAATTATCGATTTTGCATTGGTTTAGTTAATGCGTTCTGAAGTATTGCTTCTTATTTAAATTGGTGCATAAACACATGATCTCCAATGTCACGCCTGCGTTAAAACATGTTTCACGATCGAATCGAACCAGTTCGTAGCCATTCAAACACATGATAAAACTACTTTCTTGTCACGTAAGGTTTTGCTGGGTTGCTAACGCACACAAAATTTCTGACTACTATGGCGTATTATTGTTATTTATTTCTAAAAGAGACTTACATTGAACCCTCTGGCGTATGATTAATATGGAATCGTAATATTTTAATTAAAATTCACTTACATTTGGCATTCTTTTTGAAAAATATTTTATTAATCTCAAAAAATATTTATCCAGACCTTTAAGCAATTAAACCATTCACCAATTCACCACAAGTTCTCACTAAATCATCTCAAAGAATGTATGATGATTTTCTTTTTTTATTTTCGACCTTATAATTTGAAAATTTTAATAATTTTTTCGGGCTCAAATTTTCTTTTTTTCATTAATTTACAATTAAGGTGCGTATTAAGTCAAATGATTTATTTGTTATTTAAAAATGCATATTTAAAATTTATTAAATACAAAACAAATATTGCATTCAAACTGTTACAAGGTTAGAAAAACTAAAAACAGACAAAAATTTCACGTATAATATTTTAAACTCACGAATTAAAAACTTTTTGTTGGCCAAAAATTGTACGTATGTTCTGCTTAAAGATTTAAAAAAAGACTGGTGAAAATTTGAAATCAATACAAGACTAATATTGGAAAAAAGGGGTGAAAAAATGGGGGAAAGCAAAAAAAAAAAAATAAAACAGAATACAGAATACAGAATGCAAATAAACAAACGCTGCATTAAAGTGAAAAGAAAGGAAATTAAATAATTTTGGAAATAATGTTTATTTTTGTATAAACAAAAGTTTAACAAACAAATAAAAAAATATCTGTTTTTTCTGTCTTTATTAGATTTGTAGACTGTTGGAGTTGCAAATATTTCCTGAAATAATTTTGAAGACATTATGGAAAAAGCACTGATAAAATCGATCAAGGAAGAACACTAAATTCGTACCGTACATCTTTTTATAGCATCTTCAAATTATTGCTGAGCTTTTAAAAGAGCTTTCATCTAAACATCAAGTTCATTTCTGTTGTGGCCACCCTCGAATAAATCCTTCTTCTTAAGTTTCCCACACATGATTGAGAAGTGCTGGAATATGCTATTAATTAAGCCCCCTCCGCCCTCTCCACCACCGCAATTTCTTAAATTATTGCACAATTCCCTGGAATTGATTTTGTTTTGACTCAGATTTGTTTGTAGTTTATTTAAATTTGTTTGTATTTTTAGAAGAAAATTGTATTGCATTAAATTTCAATAAAATTGAATTTTTCGAAAAAATGAAACCAATACAAAATTGAGTCATAGCGAATAAATGGTAATTGTACGAGCCTTATTAAGTAAAAATCCAAAAAGTTGTGCTAAAACAAAACAGCAGAAAACACCATTCTTTTCAAGTATGTAAATGATATTTAAATTAACAAAACCAAAAAAAAAAAAACATTTTTTCCCACTACATAAACAACACGGGTCAACACAAAATTTGACCTAAACTTAAAAGTATGAAATTTCGATTCTTTTGTTGGTAATTAGACGCAAAAAAAATATATAACATTAAAAAGTTTGCTTTTGTACTTGGGATATCGACTGAACGATATTTTTCAAAATCTGTGGTTTTAATTATCAATTAAAGATGAAATCATTTAAATAAACATTTTTATTATTTTTATTAAGTTTTACTATCAAAATAAGTTACAAAAAAGTAGAAAATAATTTAAAAGTGCACGCTTTTACTTTTTCTTCTATGTTCGTAAGTACTTTCTCTCAATAAACCCCAAATATAGTCTCTATATATAGACTATTACAAAAGCAAACTTTATACCGGAAAAAGGTATTTTCTTTTTGTTTTTGTTCATAATTAACCAGAAAATCATAAAATAAACTTTAGGACGAAGAACAAAAATTTTTTTGTAGAGCCGTGTAAATTGTAGCTGCTGCTGCTGCTAACAAACTTTTAGAATCTTTGTATCGATTGAGTGTTTTATCTCCGGCCGGTTTTATTTTTGTTCATATTTTTGGCACACGCAGTTTCTTTAATGTGAGACTTTTGTCTATTTGGCCGGTTATTTATTTCATTTGTTTATAAATTTGGTATAAACATTTTTTTGCGTGTGTAACCTTGAAATTTAAAAAAAAAAACTATAAAATTTAAATCATAAAATTAATGCTCAAAATTAAACTGTTGCTTATTTGTTTGCTTTGAACAAAAAAAGAAAAAATCAAAATTATGCAGTAACATGCGGATTTTGTATTGAAAATAAAAAATTTGTTAAAAAAAATTGAATTTCTTAAGAAAAAATATATTGATTTGAAAATTTCACTTTTTAAAAACACACAATTAAATTACTGAAGAGTAAATCATGTTCTTTATTTATATTTTAGACAGTCAGAAATGATGTGTTATATATAAATCACAATAAGAGCCGTTGCAAAAACAAAAAGATTAATTTAAAAAATATTAATTTAAAAAATTTTGAAAACTGGCAACACTAAATGGGTTAAAATAATTTTTGCAAAAGGAAACACACATTTTTATGACATTTTTATTATAAGACAACTAAATCAAGGTGTTAATAACCGTCTTAAATAAAACAGATTGACAAATTATTTAAATCAAAATAAAATAATACAAAACGTATTTTTTTTTATCTAAAAAATTTTAATAAGGAAGAGTTTAATGTTGCTTTTGGCGCTTCTTGTATCCTCTATACAAAAATAAAATCCATAAGTTTTGGACTAATCATACCAAAAGGGCAACTATGATATGAAGAATAATTGCTGCAATAAAAATCGTACATGTAAACGTGGACTAATAAATTAAAAAAGTGCCTACAGGTGAAAAAAAATTACCGAAAACGAATGCATTCGGCAAAACAGAAAACAACTAAAGAGGGCGAACGAAACACATGAAAGACATTATGAAAAAATGACATATTTTTCTTACTTTTATTATGTAAAATATGCTCTTTGATTCAATGTACGTATACGTTGTTTCAATGAAAATATTAATTAAAGTTTTATGCAAAATATTTCATTGAAAGTATTCGTTTATTCGTTTATATAACAAAATTAATGAACCAGTTCATTGATTTAATGTATTTGTTCATTAGGTTAAACATAATCAACATCTCGTTGGCAATAAAATATTTCCTTTAAACCATTTAATTCAAAATATTTCTATAGTATATTTTTGTGCGCTAAATTCTCAATGAAGGAAAGTTTTTTGCACTTTCTGTTTGACTCTCTAAAATTATTTTCAGATGAAAATTTTTATAACAGCAATAACGTAGGTACATTATTTTGAGTATTGTACATTCACACTTAGAAGGGATAAAATTGTGAAAAGCTGGTACTTTTAGTACTTTTTGGTTTTTCGTAAAATTTGGTATAGAAATAGTTTATGACTTCATTAACATGTGGCGTGAATAATGTAATGGCTGATAGCTAGGAAACATGTAAACACTGTTCTCGATCTTTTATTGAATAGTTTTTATACAATTGTTACTTTCTATCAGAGCCACTGTAATTTATGATCAAGAAGATCTACATACATTAGCACATAAATCTTAGTGGACGTATAGCAAAATATATGCCAAAATTTACTCATCATTAAAATTAATAAATATTTAGTATTTATTTGTGATAATTTCCACACACAAACACACATAAAAGAAAGAAAGTCTTTGAATTAACAAAAACTCTTTGATGTTAAAGAAACAGTGAGTAATACTTTTTTAGGTTCGTATATAAATTATTTGGTTGTTTTTTTTTTTTTTTATTTAAAATTTTAGTATAAAAAATATAATTTATGATCTTAAAATTTTACTTATGTTTCCACTATGAATTTGAAATAAATCAAAACAAAACTGCAATTAAAAAATAAAATAAAAAGAAGGCATTTATTTTTGTGATGGAATAAATGCAGCAATTTTGTAACAGTCGAAAGTATACTGATACGATAATAGATAGAATACATATTTTGGTACATACGAATATATGAAATTTTTATACAGTTATAATCTGTTGTAGATTTTTTTTGGTTTTAAAGAAAAATTTCGATAATTTTGAATAATATGAAATACTCAATATTGAAATCTGTATCAATGGTGAAATTGGAATCGATAGAGAACTAGAACATTGAAAACATGTTAAGCAGCACCCGGTTCACACACTTAAATTTTTGTTAAACAACTTCAGCTGAATGAAAAGTTGATCAGCAAAAGTTGAAGTGTGTACACATTTGAAGAAATTTAATTCATGACAATGATTTTTTTACTATTTAATTTGACGTCTCTCTTTATATGAAAGAAATAGAAATTAAGAGAAATAATTTTGTTTGGAACATTTGTTGGTTTGTTTTTCCAACTAAATTAGCCAAGCGCAACACTGTGCGTTGTGTTAAGTGATAACATTCTTATATTGCATTGCAAAACAGCGGTCATATGATAAACATTTAGTATTTTCAAATGGGAAAGAGTTCGAATATATTAAAGTGCTAGAAAATATTTAGATAAATTGTAAAATTTTTTAAAAAAGATTTACGGTTATTGTACGATATTTTTAATTTCGAAAATCTTTTGACTTTCTTAATTTAAGTATGAAAACAATATAAATTATTAACAAATGAAATGATATGATTCAATTATTTATTATTCAACATTTTTCTTTCACTGTTTTGTTACGTATGAGTAATTTATATTGTCATTAATTAAGTATACGCCCTCCACTGTATAGTATTTGTGTGTTTTCTGGGTTAATTAGTTGTTATATGAAAGAGCAAATGGATTTTGGTTGGATAATTTATTTAGTTAAAAAAATGTATAGAACATATATTTTTAAATACAAATATTGTTTAGGTGTAGAAAATTTTGTACATGAATCAATAAAAACTGAAATGAAAAGTGCTTCACATTCTTTTCGAACAGAATTTATAGAACAGCAGGAGTTCATTTATAATCTGCTATACATTTTTCTAACATCTTTTTTTATATAAAAAAGGTTGGAAATTTTTTAGACTGTAATAATCAGGGTAACCAGAAATATGCCGTAAAAAATGTGTTTTAATATATGCTCCCAAATTTGCAAAAAAAAAAAAAAAATAAGCTAAATTATGATGTCGAAAATATGCTGTAACAAGCAAATGATAAATTTTCTAAAAGTTTATTTGGAATTGCATTCCTGACACAGGAAAAAATACTTGCATATTTACGGTTGTCCTGTTTACAGTTTAATATATTTTGTGTTCAGTATACGAATTTATACTAAACAAATTGCGAATGTATTTATTGTTTAAAATGTTTTGCAAACAAACTTGTTCAAAATTTCATTTCATATTAACTGTATGAACACATATATCGCACACTGTACAATGTAGTATATGTACAACACTTTTAAACTGGATTTTGAATTGTTATTCTGTTCCAATTAGTAAAAACCATTCTGTCAATGCTTTATGGTTTTGGCACATATGCCCAAAAAAATTTAGAAAAGATCAAAAAAGCTTAAATAAAATTTTATTTTCATAATTGCTTCTGTCAGATTTTTGCAAAGAAATACCGAAAATGGTATTTAAAACGAAATATCTTGTTTTAATGTCGGTACATCAGACGACTTAAGAGAGAAAGAAATATTTTTGCGAAAAACACACACAAACCCAAAGGCTGAGTTATGCTATGGAGCACCATGTCTTACTTTGGGACAATTTACTTGGTATTTGAATCGGAATAAATTACTGAAGCATCGTTGAGAAGGGTGTTTCTTGGAAGGTCTTTTAACATAATATAATTTGAGACCATATCGCGGACCTGCCATCTGGAAACATCTCTAAACCGTATACCCAGAGCTACAAAACAATGAATTCCTTTTCTATATGTAAAACTTATACATCGGCTAACATATTTAAAAGTATACGATGACACAAAAGTAATTTTATGCAAAGGAGTCACTAGATTATTTTGAAATAGTTTCCAGTAATACTGTAAGATCACATTTAAAAACATTTTTATTTTAACAATTGGCGCGTTTAGCAGAAAAAACCTACTAAACAGTTTAGATGTAGCAGCTTTTGATTTGATTAATTTTTCTGAACGATCTGCTCACTTTTTTGTCAAAAATATCAAAAAATTTTACTTTTCAATAAAAATTATTGAATTTTATTTTGTAAAAAGATTTTATAATATTTATTTGTGAATTTAAATAATATAATATTTAAAAATATATTATGAAATTTGATTCCAAAGTCAAACTGAACTGAAATATCTAATTTGATGAAATGTATCGTACTTTTTCTTTGCTACCTAAAACAGTGAGCGCTCAGTCAACATGTTCGCTCATCGCTCAGTAATCAAAACGTTCAGCAGATTGTTTAGCACCTGTTGTGTATCAAACTGTGTCTGCTGATCGCACCCAATTAACTTATGAATTTTTAGTAGAACTGAATGATTTTTATTATTTAGTCTTGAGTTGGTATAATTTAAGTTTTAATATAAAATATTCATTTATTAGAAAGGAAACTCCAGAAGCTCGAAATAATTAAATAGACAAAGAAAATGTTTGTATGCACAGAATATTGAACTGACATGAAGATGTTTTGAGATGAAGCAGAGTTGCTTACCACTTAGACCTCACTGGCAATCAAGTACTTGAATATCCCGTATCATTAATTTAATTCTACTGAGTCGCATGATGATTTGGCCAAGTTCGGCCACACAGTGTGTATATTTACACGAAACCATTCGAGCTGTTTTTACCCTCTCATAACTTTGCTCCTCTTGATCATAATATAATGAAACCTTAAATATAAGGTCTCCCCACAAAATTGACCTCACAGGTTGAATTTGAAAGTTCTACCGTAAAAGCTTCCCAAGATATTAACGTGTGAAAAGTCCATATTTTAGTACATATTCACTGACTCATCAATATTATTGGGCACTTCCAGTAAAGCTAGAGAGCTGAAACTTGGTACGCAGGTAGGTCTTGGTGAGAAAATAACGAGAAAAATCTGAAAACGGGCACTTCCACCCGGGGGGACTAGGGTGCCCCTTCTTTGTATGGGGCACTTCCAGTAGAGCTAGAAACCTTAAATTTGGTACACAGGTAGGTCCTGATGAGAAATTAACAAAATAATTTTTAAACGGGCATTTTTCACCTGCGGGACTAGAGTTCCCCTTATTTGTTTGGGGCCTTTCCAGTATAGCTAGAAAGCTGAAATTTTGTACACAGGTAGGTCCTGATGAGAAATTAACGAAAATGAGTTTTAAACGTATACTTTTCACCGGGGGGAGTAGGGTCCCCCTTCTTTGTATGGGGCACTTCCACTAGAGCTAGAAAGCTGAAATTTATTACACAGGTAGGTACTGATGAGAAATTAACAAAAATAATTTTTAAACGGGCATTTTTCACCTGGGGGGACTAGGGTTCCCCTTATTTGTTTGGGGCCTTTCCAGTATAGATCAAAAGCTGAAATTTCATACACAGGTAGGCCCAGATAAGCAATACATATAAATATTTATACAAAAACAACTTAGAAAAAAGAAGTGAGAGCCGCACAAAAGCACAAATGTGAAAATAAGGCCAAGTTCCTATCCAAAATATTTCGGCCGTTAAAAGTACTGAGATCAAAATAAGTACAAAGTTCTTGATAGGTACAATTCCATCTCATTTCTAGGCAACCTAAAAGCTTGGCAAAATTGTTTTGCCTTTCTAATATGGAAAAGAATTCTTGGGAAAATTTTGCCAAGCTTATAGGTTGCCTAGAAATGAGATGGAATTGTACCTATCAAGAACTTTGTACTTATTTTGATGTCAGTACTTTTTGCGGCCGAAATTTTTGGACAGAAACATGGCCTTATTTTCACATTTGTGCTTTGGTGCGGATAGTATTCAATTGATCTTTTTTGTTTTTTCTTTGTTATAATTTGTTGATTAATTTAAAAGAATCGCAGTGTTATTAAATGTTAAATAAGATTTAATTAAAACACTTCATAAACTTAAATTTTGCCATGCCCAGCGATTCCTTTAATCTTGCAAATTTATACTCTTATAAATAAATAAATTTACATAAATAAAATTGATTAATTTGAATTACCTGATAGTTCATTTGTAAGAAACTTAATGCCATAACTATATTTAATTGATTGCAAATGAATTCTTAATATTTGCAATAATTTTTTTCGTGCGAGAAGAGTGAGTAGCTTCGCTTAGTATATTTGCAAACTTTGCAATCGTATTAAAACACAACGTCGAGCTTATTTCTGTATAAATAAATTTTCCACTTTCTTTTAATTTATATATAATTTCACTTTGGATTTTGTTTCTTTCCTTTTTGCACTGACACAAACCATTTCACTTCAATAAATTGTTGCCTTAATGAGCTGCCGTTGCTGTGTGCGTGTGTGTGTGTGTGCTCGCCGGTTGGAATGAATGAAATGGTGATTGTGAAATGAATTAATTGTTTATTTAAAATCGAAACAAAAATATCAAATCATAAAAAATTTTTCTGCACAACATTTAGTTCGAGTGTTAGTCAGTTTCTAAGAATTTTTGTTTTTTAATTAAAACAACAGGTATTGTTTAAAATATTACTTTCGTAAATATTTAATTTCGATTTGTATTTATTAATAAATACTTTTAATAAATTTCGCAAATCGTATGTTTTTGTGAGGCTTTTTTAAGTGGCTTTTCATTTGATTTTCTAACAGCCCACCACAAATTGTACCACATATTTTCTTCAATGGCCCATGATTTGTTTATTTACTTCAATTAAATTTACTCTTGAAATTTTCACACTTTTATTTTTGGATTTTTTTTTATTTAAACAATTTGAACATTTTTGGGTGAATTTCTACAACACAGAAAAGTTTTTCTTAAGCAGCAGCACGCGACACATTACGAATATTTGTCTTCAAAGCAGACACAAACGTTTACATGCGATCGTTTGTAATTGAAAACTGAAATAATGATTATTAACATTGACACTGAACATTATTGGTTGCAAAAATTGCAAAAAAAAAAAAAAAAATCAACAAGAAATAAACTTTGATATACAACAAAGAGGAGTAAATTGTTTTGTCTGTTGGTTTGGTTTGCTCAAACAAGCATTGAACCAGCCAACGAGCGATTCACTCATGTCTCTGACTTTTACGTGTAAATTGAGTGCACAAACAAAAATAAAATTGTTCATTGCACTCGGTTGCCAGAATAAAACACAATTGATACCCAGAAAAATTACGAAATTCAACCAAACAAATCTCTTCTTCTCTTTTATGTAAAGAGACATGATCATCATTATCATAATGAAGATAATGATGTTTTGTATACATAATTATTATGATAAAGAGAATAAAGACTATCGGCTCAATGTGGTCGAAAGCTGAATGACAGACAGTCAGTGCAATCTGCTAAAGGCAACAAGGAACAGACATGGAATAATTATACGACAAAATGGAGATATAATCCTGTAAATGTACATCAATATGATGACAGATGTCAGCCGATAATTTTGTCATATTTTGAGTGTCATATATTTTATGAGTGCAACAATGACATTATATTAATGACACATTTGACATGGCAAAGTTTTAAATGAAAATTTTCATTATAAATTTTATGACAAATCTAATAGTACAATAATGTATGTGGAGGAACAGCATAGATGCACCGGCAAAAGATATAAGTAAACAAGAATACGACATTTCGTGTTAATAATGAATACATTTTGTCATGATATGATGACAACTTGGCTGACTTCCAAAACGTCAATTGCTTTGTGTTTGAACAAAGCATCACATTTCATAACGCCGCAGTACAATAATTGTACAATGTATACCATTTCAAAACGCCGCCGCCAAGTATTTTTAACGCAGTAAGAAAGAAAACACGGCATCGGTTTTATAGTTGTTGCATTGCTTCGGAACTTTGCATATGTATGTGATTTAAATACAGTAGCAATACTGCATACAAACTTTGTATACGAACGTTTTGGAAGTCAGCCCTTGTCATCATATAACTGTTACATAAATATGCAAAAGATTAGCACAATGATGACAAGTGTTATGGTGTCAAAAGCGAAGGCACTTATCATAATATTATACGACGGGGCTCTCTATGAATGTAATCATCATTTGTTTTTGATTAAGATATATTTTGGCTACATTTCTTTAATATACTAATAATATGTTCCTTTTAGATGACAACCATTCGGGTATTCAATTTCAATCCTACTAACACTTCCATCTCTGTTCTGGAATAATAAAGGGTGATCCAAGTAGAAATACTTTTTTCAATAGCCTTTTTTTGACAGATCACGTGTGAGTCGTGTCATGCTGTCGTGTTATTTTTGTTTAGTATTGTTTGGCATTTCATAATGGAAAGACTTACGCTTGAACAATTTACAAATCGTTCAACTGTATTACGAAAATTCACGTTCTGTGAGGAACGTGTTTCGAGGCAAATTTTTTTTAGCAATGAGGCCCATTTCTGGCTCAATGGGTATATAAACAAACAAAATTGCCGCATTTAGGACGAAGAGCAACCTGAAGAGATTCAAGAACTGCCACTTCATCCAGAAAAAACAACGGTTTGGTGTGGTTTGTGGGCCGGTGGTCCATATTTCTTTAAAAATGATGCCGGTGCGAACGTAACCGTCAATGGCGACCGTTATCGTGCTATGATAACATACTATTTGATGCCTGAAATTGAAGCTCGTGATCTCGGCGACATTTGGTTTCAGAAAGATGGCGCCACTTCCCACACATCGCATTAATCAATGGATTTATTGAGAGAACATTTCGGTGAGCACATAATTTCACGTTTTGGGCCGGTGAATTGGCCACCAAGATCGTGTGATATCATACCGTTAGACTTTTTCCTGTGGGGATATGTAAAGTCTAAAGTTTATGCGGGCAAACCCGCTTCGATTCAGGCCTTGGAGGAAAACATCACGCGTGTCATTCGCCAGTTACCAGTCGAAATGCTCGAACGAGTCATCGAAAATTGGACTCAACGGATGGACCATCTGCGACGTAGCAACGGCCAACATTTGATATACATAATCTTCAAAAAATAAATGCCAAAGAATGTTCTTTCAAATGATAATAAACATTCTCCATTAAATTTGAATTTTCTGTTTTTTTTTTTTCTTTAAAAAAGTAGGGAACCTCGAAATGGATCACCCCTTATATATGTAAGTATGTACATTCGGTTTTTATCATCTTAATAAATGATTGTAAGCGAACATAAACATGTAATGATACTCGCCATAATGCAGGATATATAGACAGACAGACTGACAGACAGACTGATAGACAGACAGACAGCTGGTATGCATGTGCAACAAAATGACAATAAAAACAAGAAACAAATTATTTTTGTCAAACAAAAAGACACAAAACATTTGTTTGGTATTGTTGTTCTTGTTGTTCTTTTCATTTACATTTTACACAAAATGTGAATAAGAGAAAGAGATGTTGTGGAACGTTCGCATTCAAAAGCTCAAAATCCCTTTGGGTATGTGTCGAATAGTTGGCTTTAATTTTTTTGACGTAGCATAGTGTAGCAACTTTAATGCATGCAATTTTTATTTTAAGTCAGAGTGTTAAAATAGAAACGTATGTATACATTGTAAATGTAAAACGTTTCAAATTGCAATTTTCGTCATTACTTCTGAAAATATATCGCACTTGTTCCTCAAAAGTATAACAACTCAAAATTCATGAATTTTCAGTAAAGGCCAAAAACTTTTTTTTTTAATACTACTCTTCTATCACAAAGAGAGATACAACTGTATTTTTTTGGTGAAAGAGTGGAGGAAATGGTGTAAAATTTTTACAGTGGGTAGATATGACCACTGTGGTTTGGTTTTTTGCAAAAAGTGAAAATTTTAAAATTTTGAGTTGTTACGCTTTTGAGGAATAAGTGCGATATGTTAAGTACCTTCTAATAATTCAAAATTTTTCAGCTTTATTTAGTAAGAAAGTTATAATTAAATTAGTTTACCCTGTTTATGCAGCAACTACATTTTCCTGTGGAAAAGCAATTCTCTTTAACATACCTGCAAAAAGAAAAATAAAAGAAAATTATTAATGATTTTGTATAGTTTCAGTTAAAATCTAAACATTATATAAAGGGAAACCGGAAATATACTTTTAAAAATTAATAAGAAGAATAGTTTTGGATTTTTATGGAAGTTGACTGATTAATTTCAGCAATTTCTTTGATCACAATTTGTAGACTTAAATTGTATCTACATTCGCAAAACCCGATCATTTCTTCTTGTATTTTTCATAAACTGTTAATAATTGAAAAAAGTTTTTGTTGTTGTAAAAGTGCATCAAAATATACAAAAAAGCTAAAAAAACAATTGTCCGATATATGCAAAATTATGATGGAAAACGAACTTAAAAAAATGCCTGAAATGGGTTTTAAATTTGTTGAAAAAGTTTCCGAATGATTATTTTTGTTGCGTTTTCGTGTAAAAGTGATTATTAGTTTTTAAATAAAAAATACCGTCGAAAATATGCAAAAATTTATAGGATCAATTCGAACTCTAAATTCTTAAAACTTGAAAACCTGAAAAATTTCTAAAATGTTTAAAAATTGTTTAAATGATTTGTGTGATTCATTTTATTAAAAATAAATCTAAGGATCCTGGAAATAGTAGCAAATATCTTACAATATTTAAAACAGATTACCTAAATATGCAGTTTACTGGGAAATATGCAAAATATGCAATAATGCTGTATGAACACAGGGGTCGTCGATATGTACTTGTAGCGACTGATGCAGGTAAATGGCGGCAGAAAGAAATTATAGATTTATCGGTGTTTTGAAAGCTTTCACATTCTCATAGAGGATCGGATTGGGAAGTCCAGTAATTCTTATTCGGCACCAGGGCTGGCTGCTCTTGGGTCTGATCAGATCAAAATTAGTGAATTTTTTTAAAGTATGTGAAGCATTCGGTAGTTGCTTGGTAGGTTCATTTTTAAATGTATTTTGTGAAGTTTTGACAAAAAAATTTGATTGAAAAATAACCGAGATTTGACAAATTTTGGTAGATTTTTATGATACTTTTGGTATAATTTTCAATTGTGTGGCATTTCAACTCTCTAACTATTCACCAAAAAAAGTTTTTTGCTGAAATATTTCAGCACTAATTGAAATAAATTAACCATTGAACACATGTTAAATTTTAAATTATTTCGGAAGATCCAGTTGAATTAAAAATTTTGTAAAATTTCTTTACAAATACTTTGTAGGACATTTAAAGTCTCTTAAAGGATATTTTAAGCGAATCCTTACCAAATGTACCAATAAAATTTCCTTTGGGCTATTTTGTACATAAAACTTTTGAGGTCAACTTTAATAACAAGTGGATATTTTTATTATAGAATCAAAGCCGAATTGTCACTTAATTACTTTCTTATTTTCGCTACAGATTTAAAAAAAACTTTAAAGATTTTGATTTAAAGGTTTTTTTGAAATCACTTTATTGATCCCAAGTGAGGGTTTAAATTTTATAAATTTTTTATAATATTTTTATTTCAACGAGACACAAAATAGAATTCCAAAATGATTTGTAAGATAATTTATTGTTATTAAAAAAACAACTTAATTTTTATTTTTTTATAAATTTTTATTAAAATGTATAAATTTAAATTTTATACAAGTGTCACCACGACATTTTTCCGTTTCAGATTGTGTTCAAGTGTTGTATTTTTAACGAGTTGTGACAAAATTAAATTTATTTGCAATTTTTCTTTTTTTTTTTTATTTTTTGTTTAAGAATTATTTATGTTTTTTGTACATTATTTATTGTTATTGTATACGAGTACATATAATTTTGTTTATTGTTGTAGTAACAACAATAAGTCTTTGTTGGAAATTTATGAATAGTGCGCACAATTCATAGCAACAAAAGATATTTTTTTTCCTTTTGTTTTGCAATTTTGAAAATTTAATTTTGAAATTATTTTGATTTAAGCAGCCTACTTTAACGGAGACAAATTAAAACTTTTGAAATCTTATAGACAAATTGACTTAAATGGAAATTAAGAAAGAGATAAAACTGATTGCAGTTTTTCAAAAGAAACTGGACTTTGTGTACCTACCGATGATAGCGTGCTCAATGAGTTGCTATAAAATTATACGATTTTTTTTAGGAAAAAAAATATGGGAAATTGCATTGCAAATAATTCGATATTTTTTAAAATTGCGATGTTGTAACAACTGATTATGGTTAGATGGACACTCTATGATACGGCATATTATTAAAACGGCAATGTGGGCAAATCTTGTAGACTCAAAAATTAATTTATAAATTTCAGAACTTTTTAAGATACTTTGCATCAATTTTTAGTGCATATTTTTGCATATTTTATTCTTTAAAGCAAATTCTTGCATACTTATTTTCGAACACACCACATACATATTTAAGGGATTTTTTTTAGTCTTTTCTGGTATATTGTGATTTTTTAATATATAAATTAAAGGAACCGTAGCAACTCAATTTTTCGATCAAAAAATAAAATATATAAAAATATTTTAAAATATATTTAAAAGTTAGAAATTTTGTCTAAAAATTGCTCACAATTCTATGATTTATTCTGAATTTATTTACAAATTTAAATAATTTTATGTTATTTCCGTGATATATTTTTTAGTGCACATTTTTGCTTATTAATTAAATTATTTGTACGACCAGGATTTATAAGAATACTTTTTATGATCGTTTTATAAAATTCACAAAATTGATTTATATTCATATAAATTTACCTCTCCAAAATATTGAAAAAAGGAACGTTTAACGGTTTTAGTTGTATGTTAATTTAACGTCATACAATAAAAACACAAACAAAAAAAATAAGAACATAAAAATTGCATTTCAAATACTCAAGACAGTAAACAAGTCTTGGTCCTAATAAACCAGCAAAAAACTAACAGACGAATATGCACAAATGGCATGGCTGTGAAATTAACTTGTTTTTAAGTCATAAAACATGCACTCACACACAAACGAACAAAACCGAGAACAAAAAAAAATGTTGTAAAAAAATGCAGTCAGCAACTGTTATTTTTTGGCGATCGAAAATATTTCTTTATAAACTGGTTTTTGTCCGTACTGTTTTTTGAATGAAGCGCTGACAAAAATAAAATAAAGCGTCACAATAAAAGCAAAATTTAGCACACATCCCAAAAAAGGTATAAAAATTTTTAACAAAAACATGCAAACAATTTTTATTTAAAAAGATTTTTTTGATTCCTTAAAAATCCGTTATGTTTAACATCAATAAATCATTTGAACAAAAAGGAAAAAAAAAGATATACTTTTTACTGCATGCATACACTGTAACCTTTTTTTTATTGCAAAATGATTTAAGAAAAAAAAATGCTGAAAATATTTCAAAAAGTTCCTGAAATCCCAGCAAACATTTTTTTGCCGAATCAGGTATAACTTCAACGAAAAACTTTGTAAAAGTATAAAGAAATTACAATTACAGTTTTTGCTACCATCAGACTTGCAGGATAAAAAATGTTTACTGGGTTGTTATATTCTCTAAAGTTTGTGTATTATGCCACATATTGAGACACATCATTATGCATGCCTTCCAACTAAAAGACTGAAGTGGAATTTCTGTAGAAATTTTATAAAGATCATTTAAAACATTCATGGCATGAGACAGCTTAAAAGTTTCAACAATTAAAAAAAGTCAGAAGGTAAAATAATAAAAACATGATCTTTTAGTGGAAACATTTGCGAGGTTTAATAACGTGTTCAGGGGATGACCCCTAAGTATGCAGTGCACTGTGCCTGAACTCAGGGAGAGGGATAGGGTAGAGAAGATAGATGTTGAAAATTTAGAAGACTTAACTCTGTCACAACTCTGCTTTGTGCGTTATGTTAATTTTTAAGGCAGTGTTGAGGCGCCTCCGGTGTTAAGTAGACGCATTAACTTTTTTATGCTGTATTCGCAGGCATTTTATTAATTAAAAAATTTTTCTGCTAACCAACGAAGGAGGGCGATGTTGTGTACAGTAGCTTGGAACAACATCAATCGCTATCGGAACAGTTTTTTAGTGACCAGTGCTATGCCTTCATCACTTAAATAGTCCGACAACAATTAATACAATGGCGCACTAATGTACATTCGAGAAATTAATGATGTCGATTGACTTGCTCTGGCCAGTGTTTGAACCCAGGCCCCCCCAAGTCTTTGTTTGCTTAGTAGTCAACGCGCAAACCACTTCAGCCAACACCACCCTCAAAATAAAAATTCAAATAAAATCTTAAGATTCAACTGCAATTAATAGCACTTGCACGAACAGCATTGTTGTGCTATATTTTTCCTCATCACTTTCCAAGTGTCACGTTTTCTATCCTTAAGGCATCGTTCGACAAGTGCATTGAACGTACGATTGAGTATTAAGTTTTTTACTCAAATTTTATCGTTATTCTTGTTGTTGCTGTTGTCGTTCCTATTGTCTTGAAATATTTTATTGTTTAAATATTGCAAAATGATGTCTTGTGTATCTCTTGCAAATTTTGTAAAAATAAAAACATGTCAATTCAATGGGATTTAAAAAAAAAATAATGAAGAAAAATAAAAATTGTAAAAGAAACTTTTTAATTTATTGTTTTTTGAGTTTATGTTCGTTCATAAGATAGTGGATATTGACCACACTACTTACTACTTGTAAACAAAAACAAAAAAGAAATAATATACATAAAACTTTCAAGAAAAAGGAACCTTAATGTCTACAACACGCCTTTAAATCAATAAATTTTTTACAAGGCATTAAACAAAGACGTCGAGGCAGAGGATTTAAATTCACAGGAATTATTGATTTTAAAAGAATTACAATTTGTGTAAGCGGCTAACTGGCCGATAAACTTTTGCAGCAAGCAATTAATGATTGAAAGAAGCTAAATAAATTTCAAATAAATCAAATTGACACTTATGGCAAAAGGAGGAGTTACAGTACTTGAAATTTATGCAAAGTGATCAATAGAGGATTCATAGGAATTAAATAAAAAAAAGTGAAAAACATAAAAATGCACAAGAGCCCTGTTAAAACACGTTTGCTGTTTTACAATTCTGTACTGCACTGTATGAAAAATAAAGACTAACTATAATTTGAGTTCAAAATGGTTAAATATTTTTTAAAAACCGGTTAAATGTTTATCCAAATAGTGGTTAAAATTCGGCTTTGGTGCACTGCCATCGCTAGTTAAACACAATGTTTTTATATAATAGTGTAGTGGCGCAGTTCCTAGCTTTGTGGTTTGTGATCTTGCTAAGTACTTCTCATTAACATATTTTTCCCTGTATCATTTTTTGATGTTAGAAGAGCGCTAGAACGTCCGCGTCTGAAAATTGGTTGGAAGGGTTGGGTGGTATTTTGACTGCTTTTTAAAAAAAATAGAAGTGTATTAGGATTCAAGCCAGGACACTTTGATTTAGTGGAAATGCACGCTAACCAATTCACAACAACAGCATGCATCACATCTAAAAATTGTTACAAGTGTGTTGTGATTTTATAACTCATGCACGGTCAAACCGCATTCGATTAGGGAGTTTTTTAGTATTTATTTCAAAAGGTTCCGGTTAGATCAGCATAGTCAGTTTGATTTTTTGAAAATGAGGGTTAGCCCGTTTTGGCGCTGAGCGCCTCAACTAAGGTACAATTGAACGTCATCAGTATACATTTGTACCTAAGAGTATTGGAGTTGTTGCGGAAGGTCATTGGCATACATTGAATATAATAATGGACCAAGAATTGATCCTTGTGGAACCCCTCTGGTTATATTTAATGGACGAGAAGTTGATTGATTATTAACAACGGATTGACTTCTACCAGACAGATAGGAATGAATCAATCTAGCAGCTGGGGCCGAAAAAGCAAACAGTTTCCTTAATTTCATGCAGAGAATAGTGTGATGAACGCTATCAAAAGCTTTAGAGTGGTCCAATAGTATCAAGACAGAAATATTGTTATCATCCAAATTGCTACGAATTTCCTCTACAACATTATTACGAGTAAGTGCAGTTATGCAACTACGCTGGGGTCTGAAAGCAGATTGGCGATTAGTCAATAGGCTGTTGATATTTACATGTTTATATACTTGTTTGTGTAATAAACATTCGAAAACTTTACAAAAATACGGTATTACAGCGATTGGGCGATTGGGCGATATTCGTTATTTGTTTTTGGTATGGGAATAATTTTAGCATGCTTCCATATGGTGGGAAAAATATTGATTGTTATGATGTCATTAAAAATATGTGTCAGGAAACAAACTATGCAAGGTAAAATTATATTTACAAATCTTGGCTCAATTTCATCTAGGCCAACAGAATTCGATTTTATAAAATAAAAGTCCTCAACTACTTCCAGAACATCAATATATAGAATTAGCAAGAGGTAAATGATTATCATAGTAATTCATCTGAATAGTTCAATGTGGAATATGGACAAAATGTTCATTCAATAAGTTAACGTCGACGTCAAATGACCGAATCGGCGATCTTCCCATACCAATCTCTCTTATATGCTTCCACGTTTTCTTGTTGTCTGTAGCTGCACTAAATTTGTTGAAATAATATGAAGACTTATTACTTTTTATTTTTGATACAACCGCCCTTCTGACCAAGCGATATTCACGTAAACTGCTCTATGAGCAGTTTAACCTCATTTGTAAGCCATGGCTTTAAGACTTTGTAAAATTTTTTAAAATTATCTAGAATTTTGTAAAATTTTTTTAAATTTTCTAAAACTTTATTTAGTTAAGAAATATTTTTTTTTTTTTATTTTTTTTTAAAAGGATTTTTGTACTTTTTTTGAGTGTCAGTCGCTGGATTGGCTTAAAATAATACAAATATCAATTCTCTCCCTCCCCTTCGCACCAAACACTAATAAATTTATTGAAAATTTTTACGGAAGCTGGAATCAAGGTTAATGTTTCTTAGCTTTTCAATACAACTTGTTCAAAAAAAAAAAATATACAATAAATATTGCATTTTATGCATGTTGTAAATCACCATGATTATCAACTTGTTTGGTTCATTAATTTCTATCATAAATGCCAATTAGTTTGCAGTGCGAGACAGAGAAAGAGAGATCATCGCATAATACAACATGACTATCAATTACAACTGATAGAAACTGAAATATAAAATTTAAAAATAAATATTTTTTATAAATAAAACTACACACAACATTAGTTGTTGGCTCTTGTTTTTGTTGTTGTTGTTAATTTATTGGCTTGATCATGTAAATTATGAGTTTTTAAACGGTTTATGACATTAAAATGCAAATAATTTAAGCTTTTTTATTTTTATAATTAAAATATCACAAATGACTTGAGTTAACGGGTACCCTCCTGTCACTGGTGGCCCCACCACCACCCCACCGACAACTTTTTAATATTGGAGATAAAAATTGCAAAATGTTTGTACATAATAAATTGCCATCTATTAGAAGAGTGAAGAATCATTTTATTGAAAAAAAAAAAATAAACTACAAGATTTACTGTTGATGGCCTGGTAATGTGACAAGCCCTTAAATTAGTGGCAGGCTTTTAAAGTAGCACGTAGACGAAGAAATCAGCTCACAAGCTGCTGCAGGCGGACTCCAAACGAGAATTTCATTTAAACAGCAGGTTTATTGCTCTCTGCACAAATGTGCCATGAAATGACCACCATTGATTTGAATATTAATTTGTAGCAGCTTTGCTTTTAAGAAAATTCTTAACAGAAAACTAATAAAAATGTTATCACATTTTAATGTTGCCATTGAGTTTGTGACTTTAAAATATAAAACAAAAAATTTATTTCTTCCTTATTTTGATTAAGTTTTTTGACCTGCACAACAATGCGGATCTACTTGCTGCTATTTATTACAAGTGTACAAAGTAAAAATTAAATGTTATGCGCTCTAAAGGCTGATTCTGGTGAAGGCTGCCGAAAAAAAGAAAATCTTTGAGTAAAAGGAGTTTGAAAGCTTACATCTGCAATTCATTTTTGGAACAGTTAAAGATATCTGCGAATTCTTGTAACTCTCTTACGTTAAATTAAATATCAAGAGGCAATTTTTTTTTTTACTCTTGGTTATTCAATACCATCTTGCATTCTTCCATATGTGAATATTTCTGATAAAATTGTAATTTGTTCGGTCCTTCAAAGTTAGCAAAAACATTAATTTACCTCATAATAAATTTCATATAATTTTATTTTAAAACTAAACTCATATTAACCCCTCAGATGTCATGATCTCGTATCGGGCTCAATTATTTTTTAATATTGTTTGTGAAATGTTTAATTAAAATTGTATTTCCATTCTTTTCCCTATAATTACAGATACAAAAGATTGTAGTATTGCAATAATTCTTATCTCTTATATCGTTAGCTTAAATGTTAAACTACATAAGTATTGATTTTTTAATTTTATAGAAAAAGAGGACAAAATTTTGTTTATTTCTATTATTTTGCACGATCTCTATACTTTTTATGGGAATACCAAATAAATTTTAATTAAATATGGTTTGGACACACCTAGAAACAAATATTTTTAAATTAACTTATGAATTGAACAAAGAATAGAAAAAAATAGGGAATTTCTGAACTATTAATATGATATTTAAATAACAACAATTTGAACATATTAAAATTTAAAAGCGGAGAGGTGTAGCGGCCTTGAAATCAGTACTGATACGTTCTGCTAAAAAACTGATTGGATATAAATAATAATATTTTCCAACACAAAAAAACTCTTAGTAATTTTGAATTTTCATTAATTCAATAAAACTGAACTTGAGCCTGATAATACTACTTTTCATATTAAAAGCGGAGTAAAGCTATTACATAAATGTAAGCATCTGGCAATTGGTTCATTATTTCCATAGTTCGTTCTAAGAATGCGTTCCTCGAACATACGGTTAATTCTCAAATCTCTAGGAGGGCTGTATATGGTAAAATAATTTTTAATTTCTAGACAATTAATATTATCAGATAATATATTATAAGCAAGAATTAATCAAGAACAAGTTCTACGATCGCTTAAAGATTGCAAACCAAGAAACTTCCTCCTAACATCATAAGGAGGTGTCTCAAAAGTCCATGTTAACTTTAAAGCAGTCTTTGTAAATAGTTTTTGAATGCGCTCAATACGATTAGATGATCCCACTTGATAAGGATTCCAGATAACACAACAATATTCTTAAATACTTCGAACTAAAGAAATGTAAATACATTTAAGAGCGTGTATGCGTCCTTAAAATCTTTAGAATTCCTTCTAATGAAACCAAGCATACTATAAGCCCTAGAAATAATAAAGTCTATATGTTTATTAAAACTTAACTTGTTGCCGAATATTACGCCTAAATCTTTGACAACATGTACACGCTTAAGTTGGCAGCCACCAATAGAATAAACAAAATCAACTGGATTGACAATATGTGTATAGGAGACTATACAACATGGATTGAAAATACTAGAATATAATTTTAAGTCGTCAGCAAATAACAAACACTTAGCAAATTTAAAGCATAGAGGTAAATCATTAATAAAAAGTATAAAAAGCAAAGGACCAATATGTGTTCCCTGAGAGATTCCAGAATATGCATCAATCAAAAAGGAAGAGGAAGTATTTCCAATTTTTACTATAAGTTTCCTGTCATGCAAAAAACTTTGAAAAAACGCTTTCCAGTAATGCCAAACTTATTGAGCTTACGTAACAAAAGATAGTGACTAAAGGTATCAAATGCTTTTACAAAGTCAGTGTAAATGACATTACTTTGAGACCTACGCTCTATTGCAGTTACAATGGGTGCGTTCAGCAGACACAGTTTGCTACACAACTGTTGCTCAACAATCTGTTGAACGCTTTGATTACTGCGCGATGAGCGAACATGTTGAGTGAGTGCTCATTGTTTTAGATAGCAAAGCAAAAGTACGATACATTTTATCAAATTAGATATTTCAGTTCAGTTTGAATTTTGAATCAAATTTCATAATATATTTTTCAATTTTAATTCATTTAAATTTACAAATAAATATTATGAAATCTTTTTACATAATAAAATTCAATAATTTTAATTGAAAAGTCAAATTTTTGATATTTTTGACAAAAAAGTGAGCATATCGTTCAGAAAAATTAATAAAATCAATAGCTGCTACATCTAAACTGTTTAGTAGCAGGTTTTTCTGCTGAACGCGCGCAATGTCTCAAGTTATTAAAAGTAAATTGGTAGTAGTAGATCTGTTCGGCATAAAACTAAACTGCCTACAAGAAATAAAACTCTTAACGTGGTAATAAAGTTTATTTTTCAAAATACTGTCAAAAATTTTTGCAAAGGAGCTTTGCTTGACTATGGGCCAATAATTTTTTTAGTCCCTCATTTCGTAATTGAGCTTAGGAAGGATATTTCATCATCTAAGTACAGCATATTAATGGATGAACCTACAGAAATAGAACTAGTTTTCATAAAATTTTTGCAATAATAAATAAAAATTTAGCTAAATTTTTACGTATTTCTTAAATTTAGCTATTTTCTAAGCTATCTTCGTTCCTAATTTAGCGATATTTTTTGGGAAAAGTTGGCAACATTGCCTACAAGTCTCCGAAATCCAAACTTAGAAAAAAGTTATTTGTTATTGTTAGTTTTTTTGTGAAGCCAATTAAAGAAACCAATATACATGAGTAATGCGTGTGCATGTATTAGTAGCAATTTGAAAGGCTTCTAGCTCCGAAAATATTAAACCAGTTTTACTAAAATGCAGATAGTGCACATCCGTAAATAAATAAATTTAATTTGGTGTAAATTTTGCCAGAATCGGTTAAATAATTTGGACACAAACTCTATAACAAAAAAACGTTTAGCCTATTTATAAAGAACAAAGAAGATATTTATTATTCGCCATTATTTTATAATGATCATGTACTGATATTAAATGATTTTCGGGACTATTAATGTGAGTGCAGAAGATTCTGTACTTCCCAACAGCATATTGGCAGCCGTTAAAGATAATCTCAGGGCGCTTAATTCTTAGATTTAATTGGCACATTACCTTGTTATCTATCACATCTCATTAAAGAGTAATATAACAAATTTGAGAAAAAAAAAAAAAAGTTGAGAAATTTTCGAAAAGTGGAGTTAGATCTATTAGCTTCTGACACATCCAATTATAGAATTTTATTTCGTTTTCCATTTCCAGTTAACGATATGTTTGTTTATGTAATTCATATTAACTGGCTACTGTTTTGATTGCTAACCACTATTTATGGTTTAACAATAATGAAAGCTCATGTTAACTTTGTTGTAGTAAATGCTTTAATTTAATATAATTTATGCTTGTGATCCTAATTAAGATTAATGAAAGCGGAAAAAAATTAATTGACAATGATCATGAACAATTGTGGCTTTAAATTTAAATGAAACAATCTAAAATCGGAAAGGAAAAAAAATAAACTTATTTTAATTTATTTCAAATAATTGAGAAGTTGTAAGACCAACTTGAATTAATATCGCCGCTAATTAGTAACGCAAATCCATAAAATGTGGCAGAAAGAATGGTAACATTTAAATATAAATCAAATTAAAAGAGAGAGAGAGAGAGAGAGAGAGAGAGCGATAGAAGAATGGCGTTTGTCGATGAAGTTTGGAGATATTTGATATCCTTGGATATCCTGTTTCTATGTTAGTGAGTCACACAACAAGCAATGATAAACTTCATTGCAAAAGTTTATAAACGGGAATACTTTAAGACAACAAGAGGTTAAAATCAATTATAATTGGTAATATAATTATAAATATACATAATTATTTTCATAAGGATTAATGAAAGTACGAAATAACAAATATACCTCATAAATTGCAAAAGGATCGGCTTCTGTATTTTGTTTCTTAAAGTTATGCAATAATTTTTAGTCTGCTTTTAAACGAAATGTATTAAAACTAGTTTTTTCTTCAAAAATTCCATGCTTTCACGATTTGTAATCGTTATACTGTACGAGTGATTTTTTATTTTATTTTGCTTGCGGGTTTTAATTTTAAATTTAAAAAATTAGGGCACCATGTGTTTCCTTTAAACCCCAATATATTTCTCATCCTGTGCTGCACAAATTCCATAGAATTTACATATCAAATAAATGACATAAGAAACATGTGAATGTGAAAGACATTTTTAAAATTATTTAAATGATCATTTATTTAACAAGAAGAAATTAATTGTCAGAAATGTAACAATTATCACATAAACAAAAAAAAAATAAAGCATCCTCAAATTGTCGCCATAATAAAATTTATTTTAATTAATGCAACTACAAAATTTTTCTTTAAATAGAAAATCTCCAACAAAATAAATAAATATATGGAATGAGTAATAGAAATATGAAACAAAATATATGTCCATGTAACCCAGTAAACATTTTTTAATGTGCGAGAAACACGAACTTGTAAAGAACGACTCTTAACCGCATAAGTTATTTTTGATAATTTTTTTGTAACAACAGTTGACAGAGCCAATAGTTCGCTTTCGCCCTATTCGTATATTTGGTATTTTTCGAGTCCGTTACATTTACGGCCTGTCCTAGAATTTCGACCGATAACGTTCGCTGAATTTATGTACATAAACAAACTAACTTACGTTTCTTTAATAACCGACCGGTCGAGATCGTGGAACAGGATGTTAATTTTCCTCTTAAAATAGTAACAAATATATAAAATAATGTATAGAAAGTTCTTGACATGATCACACATAAACAACTCTATTAATAACTAACTTGGGTTAAGTCACTGTGGTGTGTGTGATCAGTGATTTCAGTTAGGTGATCCTTGTCTTTCCCTTAATTTAATACATAAAATGGATTTTTAAAGAAAATTCTTCTTATATCACTGGGGATGCTTTTTATCGTTAAAAATTCTTTACCATATTTTTAATATTTTCGAAAAGTTTTCTGGGTTGCTAACGAGTTGAAAAAAGAATTAATAATTTTTAACAAAAATAAAAAATTTTCTATTTCAATTAAAATAAAAAAAAATGTCACTTAAAAAAGCGTTTGCAGTTTGCGTTTGGATTTCTATTTATTTAAATCTTTATGTCTTTATTATGAATAAAAAAGTCAGCTTTGGACATTGTTTGGAAAAGAATATGTTGTAAAAACACACACTGTAGCCCACATATATGACAGTGGCGGGGAAATATAATTTTTGAAACGTTCATACAAAGGAACACGAATATGGAAATACATATTTTTATAAGTAAATTATTTTACCGTATTAAAAAAAAAATAATTATATTTTCTTTATAATTTTACTATTACAGTTGTTGCCAAAAATATTCAGCCACATAAATAGAAGAAACTAAAAAATAAATATGTAGTAAAATTACTTAATATGTTTGGAGAAGATATATAATTTGCCAAAAAAAAATTCAATAATTTTTTCTACAGCTGGCTACAAAAATTTTCGTTCACTTTAAATTTTTAATTCCTTCTTATATACTTTAAAATAACAAACGAATAACAAACGAATAGCCTAAAGGTTTACCTCAAAAGGTTTGGAACTGCAAAGCGTGTTTTTCTACAGTGTCGGAAATAAGTATTCGAGCAGGCAAATTTGTTATCTGAATAATCCATTTGCTTACTACAACCAAATAATAGACAAATACTAGTTGTTTTGGAACATCTTTTCTAAATAGGTTACCGATTGTGATAAAATTTAATATGTGTTTTCAGTGTGAAATATTGTTCTGGAATTCTGAAATCTTTGCACTTGATTTGTTTTCAGCACCAATGAAGTTCCGACATACAGTCCTAGTTAACACACAAAGGAAAAACAAAATTTTTTTTTTTGTAATCTTATTTATATATTTAAATTATTTGCTCAACTTTTATCCCACACTGTTTTAATGAAAGAAAAAAAAAAAACAAAGAATATTTTTTTTATAAAAACATTTTCAAAACAATTAAAATATTATCAACTGTTATTTTGTTACAACAATGATTGATGAGGCGCCACTTAATTCAAAACCACTAAACAAATTACTCAAAGCACCATTGTCCCTCCATCCCCTCCTTCTTCACGCACTGCAACACTACAATTTTCTGCCACTCGCGGAATGACACAAAAATATGATATTCAAATTGTCAACATAACAATCATGACAAGATTTTTTATTCCAATTTAAAAAGACAAAGAAAAATAAACAAGACCAACCAAGATCTTTAAAGAAATTTTCAAGAGTTCCATTAGGCCTGTGAGAGTTTTTAATAAAATAAATTATAAATGATTACACGTTTTAAATGATTAAGGATAAATAAATTAAGATAAATTTCAGTTTTGTAGATTCTTTTAACCATGAAATTTTTCCAGCCTCAACAAAATGATCATTTGTAAATTTTTAAATTGTCACAATACGAGTATGATCGATGATGATGCTGATGATGCAGTTTGCAAGTTTAAACAGCAAATTAATTTTAACTTGAAAATATAAAAAAAAAAAAAATTAAAAGTGAAACCAAAGATGTTTAGCTTAAGACCAATTGTGTTTTGAAAAAGATAAAGAAAATTTGTATAACTCTTTCGAACATGATCCTGTATTAATTCCTATATTAATAGGAATTATACGAGTCTTTATATTTTAAGGAAAAAATATAATGTCAATTATACGCTATAGAAAGGCTTTAGACTATTAAATTTAACACCTTGCTTTAATACTTAAATAGATTTTCTAGGCATCGACTTTGCTCTCACCAATATACCATTAAGTTGTGGATCTTTTTTGATCTACTCGTACATCAGGGAGTAACCTCACAAAAGATAACTCAGCGAAAAAATGATGGACAGAAAATCCATAATAAGTTGTAAATTATCATTATTTAATTTCAGTCAATGATTTGACCACTCTGGATCAGTATGATCCATGCAATGAATCGAATGAAGCGAAGTGTGGAAAAAACTAAATCTATTCAAGTTTCTGGTTACAAAAAGGGACCAATTGGGTACCAAAGGACCTCTTTCGTTTTTTAATAATAAACTTATATTTTAAATTAAAGGGATACTCAAAGATTACATAAAAAAATTTTGCTTGCGCAGGCGTTCGAAAAGGTGTTTTAAATCGCAAATTGTGTAAAATAATACGTGAAAATATTCCCTGTTTCCTAAAGAAGGCGTCACATTAATGGTGTTTTCTTTTCTACAAAAAAAAATTGTACATTTCCATGCAGAATATGTACTTTGGTTTTTGTTTATTAAAAATCTTTTGCTCTCTAAAAGGACAGTGTGTTTCATTCTAAAAGAATCACTCTCACTAATGGTGGAAGGCATTGCACTTTTTGCCCCGTAAAAATCGACAGTGTTGATAGTGCCCTGTAAAACTTAGCTGACAGCTGTTAAGAACAGGGCGTTCCACTTTTTCATAAGTTGTGTTTAGTTTATTACAGGGTTGGTAAGACATTTTATACATGTGCCTTCTTTCAACAAGTTGCCATTTTGTGTGTAGAAAAGAAAACACCATAACTCTTAGAACTCTTAGAATTGTTTGTAGCTCTTTACCAAAAAATTACCTAAATGATCAATTTTTCTCCCTTCCCTCTAATTTTTCCGGTGTTTATCTATATTTTAAAATATGATAGGAAAAATCCCAAAATAAATTTTTATGATATTTTCCATACATTTTGTTTTCAATTTATTCTCCGTTATATAATTCGAATACTTTTCTTCGCATTTAATTTCAAAATAATTTTCAATAAAAACTATCTTATTTTTTTAAATTAAGTACACGATTCACTATGGGCATTCATGGCTCATTCATGTTGAATTTCACTGTTAATTAACTAAAAATATAAACAGATATTTATTTTGCCAACACCATAATTTTTATCACCTGTAATTTTTTTTGCACAAAAATTTCCAAAAAAAAAAAAACATTTTGGTTTTAGCGTGTTTTTTAATAAATTTTTCTATATTGCTTCGTTTTTTAGTTCATAGTTTTCAGTTTCCAAGAGTGTGTTCTCATTTTAGTGCCTGAATTATTTTAATTGAGACTGACTAATAAAATTTTATTAATTTGTGTAGTTTTTCATGCTGCCTGCCTGACTGCCTGCCAGCCCTCTCATGTGGTACGAAAAAAATAAATGTTTGAATTTGAAAAATGATTCTTTGATGATTCAAAATATTTTTTTTTTCTTGTATACTACGAGTGAAAGAGAACAACAATGGAGGAACAATAATGCTTTTTCGTAAGTGATCTTTTTAAAAGGGAAATATTTATGCCTGCTTAGCCGAAAATTTATGGATGTCAAGCATTTTTATTTATCTTCTTTGACTAATTGGTTGTGACTGTATAAATTTTTGTGTCTTTCAATTAATTCTTTAGTTTAGTTAAAAGCAATTTAATTGCATTTTTTTTCTCACACCTGTTAGGCACTATATTTTTTTTTTTGTATTATTTATGCTAACCCCAGTGTGCAAAAATAAGTGATCTTTAAATTTTTATAGATACTGTCCCGGTTCTACTCAAACATGAAAATGCGTAATCAAAAACAAATTTCAAAGCAGATAGTCAATTTTTATTGCTATTAAGGAGCAAGAGTTTGAGTTTTATATTTTATGAAAACCATCTTTTATTGAAAGTACATTATGCTAAAAGTTCATTTGATTAAAAGAACTTTTTATTAAAAGTAACTGTTGCTTAAAGTACCTGTCATGCAAATTACCTTTAACTGAAAGTAATCTGAAATAAAATTTGCTTTAAAAGGTACCTCTTCTTAAAAGCAGCTTCCGTTAAACGCACCTTTTATTAAAGGTATCTTTTAATCAAAGTACCTTCCATTAATAGGACGTTTTTTTAAAGTATCTTTTATTAAAAGTGCCTGTTATTATAAGTAACTTTTGTTAAAAGCATATTTTACTAAAAGTACCTTTTATTAAAGGTACCTTTTATTAAAAGTATTTTGAATTAAAAGTACCTTTAAATAAAAGTACTTTATATACTTATAAACTATATATATTACTAAAGTACCTTCTGTTAATAGTACTAATTAAAAAAATGTACGTTTTATTAAGAGTACCTTTCATAAAAAGTGCCTTTATGAGAATTACAATGAGCAATATGGCTACAAATATGAATTTTTCAAAATACTTACGCATTTCAAAACAAATCAACCGTAACTTCTTACCTGAAACGAAAGAGGAAAAAAGAAACAACTTAATTTCATTTAAGTTTTTAAATTAAATAAACTGATAAAGTGCTTTTTAGCAGTCATGATACTTATGTTGTCATCAAATAGATTTTTTAAGAGGTCTAATCTCTGGGACTTTGAAGCTTTTGAAACAGTTAATATTTTTTAATGGTCCAACGTGTGCACTATTTTGGATGTCGCAATTAACCGAAAATGTTTTTAGTTTCTTACTTTCAGCAACATAAAGATATCAAAAGATTTTAGGAAGGAAACTATTTGTACATTTTTGTTAAGAAACTGAAAGGTGTTTCTTAAAAACCTTGTGGTTTTTAATATTTTAAACTTTTGAATAACATTTTATAAAAATCATTAAGAATAAAGGAACCGCAAAGTAGACACAATAGAAATAATCCGGTATTACTGCCATAAAAATCTCATTATTCCAAAATTTCAATTAAAAACTGCAAACAAGTGCAATTAAATTATAGAAATACATAAAATAAAATCAATTAAAAGATATCAAAAAAACACGACACAAAATTTGTAAATAAAATACACAAAACCGTTAATTAGTTTAATAACAATTTATTTCTTTAATGATTTTAATCCCTCTGTATGCCGGAAATGATTTTTATTTGCTGTTCTTTTTTCTTTCAAGTCTTTAAAACATTCACTTGTGGCCAAATGTTCAGCCATTTGTTTCTGTCTGTGCAAGACAAGATTGAATAAAATGAACAAGAGACATAAAAAACACATGAACATTTATATTTATTTATTTATTATTAATTTATTAATAATCTACAATATAAACATGATCTGATCGCAGACAATTGATTAATGTTTTATTTGCACAAAATTTTTAACATGAACATAGAAAATTTGCATACAAATGTTTTCATGGCAGGCAATAATTGACACAAACACGAAATGTATGTTGCAATAAATGAAAAACATTATGCAGATATTTTTAACAGTGTAGATAAATAAATAATTTTTAACAATCACAATTTTTTTGTCGAAATTTATTTTACAAAAAGTACCTTTTAATGCTAAGGGACTTTTAGAAAAAATACTTTTCGAAAGATGTACATTTAGCATTTAGTATATAAGTATACAAGAAAAGGGATGTTTGCTAAACGAATTTTTTGAAAAAAATTCTTTACTTAAAGTACCTTTCATATAACTTAACTGAAAGTATCATTTACAACTATCTTTTTTAAAACCTTACTTTTGCCTTAAATAGCTTTTAGAAAAAGTACCTCTTCAGAAAGAAGCTCTTTACAAAATATGTCATTTATTAAAAGCACATTTAAGAAAAATAACTTTTTAAAAATTTTTTTTGACGGACTATGAGTGTTTGTTGAATATTAGAAGTGCGCAATCAGAAATGGGTAATTTCGTACTAACCAAAAATTGTTTCAACGTTTGAAATGGAATAAAAAAGAATTATAAAAACTCTCGTATTCTATTTCTCTTGAAAACTTGGTTAAATAGTTGATATTCTTTCCCAATTAGTATCCACTTTACATAAATTGTAAAAATGGACGAACGAATGCTGATGGGAGAGAGGTGTAGCGGCCTTGAAATCGGTATACTTATACACTCTGCTATTCTGTTTGTATATACTAATGTTTTCGCAAATAAAAACTATTACTAATTTGAATTGTCAATAATTCAATAAAACTGAATTTATAATAATAATTTCTCATTTATACAGAATTAAATTTTACAAAAAGTACTTTTCAAAATAATGCCTTGTGCAAAAATTTCATTTGAAAACAGTGCCACTATAAAAAAATTCCTATAACATCCAGAGTAGCTTCAATTAAAAGCATCTTTTATTATAAGTATCTGCTACTAAAAGTAACTTTTATCAGAAGTACCTGTTACAAAAATTAACTTTTATGAAAAGTTCATTAAAAAAGATCTCCTTTTAGAAAATGTGCCTGTTATTGAAAACCACTCTTTATGAAAAGCAAAAGACAATGCAAATTTGCCACATCATACAAATAATTTTTACAAAAAGTACATTATACACATTAACAGCAAAATCTTAATTTTACAAAAATTTCCTTTTAAAAATAATATTTTGTAAAGGTATATCATTTTTTTAAAATGTAAGTCTTACAATTAGATTTTTGCTAAATACTTTTGATTACGACAATAGCTTTTAACATCAATTGTATATTTACCAAAAATCATTCTATTCGATGAGATTTTTTTACCCAAAAATACTTTATAGAAAAATACCTTTTTCTCTATTTAAAAAAACATCTCTTTTCATAGTTTAAAATTTTTTTCCATCAGTAGCAAACTTTACCAAAATATGCCGTGCCCATTACTAAAAGTTCCATTCCTAAAAAGTTTATTTTACAAAAATTACCTCTCACTAAAAGTATCCTTGCAAAAAATACCTTGTCCAAAAGGTACCTTTTCTAACATGAACCTTGTCCAAAAAGTACCTCTTGGATGAAGGAAATTTTATAGAAAGTACATTTTCCAAATAGTACCCATAACAAAATTTTTTTTTGCAATTGCTGCTTTACCATCAGTAATTTTGGCAAAAGAAACGGTTTTAGAAATGCACTTTTTAAAACAAGTACTTTTCATATAAAGTACCTTAAACAAAAAGTACCTTCGTGAAAAATATCGCTTTTCAAATATTAAGTTTTTGCGACAAGTAAATGTTTAAAATTGTAAATTTTAAATAAAATTGTAAATTTTTTTTAAAAGTACTTTTTGACAAAAGTTCTTTTTTTTAATAGTACCTTTCTATTAACTATTTTATTTTTTTCAGACGTTATCTGATGTTGTTGTTACAAAAACTTTAATTTGTTTCTTAAAATTTTGGCTCTAAATATAATTTTTTCGCATTTACACATTTAGCGTGCACCGTACAGCGTATACTTAACGCCGAAGATTCTTATAAATTAATATCGCCATGATGTTGTTGTTGTTGCAAATATTTGAATTGCATTCACCTAAATTTGGCACTCAAATAAGAACTTGTTGATTAATTTTTTTTTTTAATTAAAAATTCGTAAATTTCAGCAGAGCGGCATGAAATATTTAATGATCTTTTAATCGAGTCTTAATTAATTAATTCATTTTATGCCCATTTGGCGTATATTATGTTTGTTTTGCAAAATCCACATTTAAGTTTTTTTTTTTTTTCTTGTTTTGGTAGATAATTAATTTTGTTGATAATTGACACAATTCATATTGAAAAAATATGCGAAAATCAAATAAATAACGAAAAGGAACGACAGAACATTGACGGCCACAAATAAAATTGATTAATTTAATTTTTGGTTAACTTTAAAACGAACCGTCTCAAAGAAGTAAAAAAAAAACAACAACATAATTTTTTGTGGTCATGGTGACTGAAATATAGTGATCGTATCGGCCATTAAACTCAAAGGAAGACTTAATGAATTATTGATTTATTATGAAAATTAATGTCGAAGTGAATGTATTAAAAACAAATACATATTTAAAAATATTCAAATGAAAGGAAGACACTTTTTTTTTTTTTAATAAATTGCTTTTATACGTTTTAAAAAAACTTTTTAACTCAATTTATTGAAATATTTCTATAGATTAAATAACAGGCGCCTCGATGCCCATAAAATTTTGCACACACCTTGACAAACAAAAACTCAGAATTATTTTCATTCAAATCGAAATCGTTAAAATTGTTTTTGCATTAAAAGGCAAATTATTGCATTTGAATTTTAATTTAATACATTTCATTTGTCAACACTAACAACAACAACTTTACAAGCTAAACAACTAAAACAACAACAGTAATAAATAACTAAAAAAAAACCTTTTTAAATGTCTTGATTCAACCGAACGTTATGAATCTTAATAAGTTTTATTCGCAGCTTAACGACGTTGCATTTAAAGCTGCTGCCATAAAATCTTCTTGTTTTATCGAAATTCTTTCCACAATTTTTTTTTTCTGTTCTACTTGACACCGGAACTACTGAACTTAGAGTTGAAATTTACTGAAATCATTATTATCAAGGGCCAAGTTCACACTAACTAGTTAACTAATTATGCCTGCTTGACCCAAATTAAACTTGTGGTTTCAAATACATTTATTTGTTTAAACTAAACATGGCCTAAATATTTTGATTGTAGTCCAAAAATAAACAAAACAAAAAACTTAATTATAAATTTTTCTTAAAAATTAACTGTGGAATCACGTAAAAATTAAAAAAGTCAAGGCTCACATGCGGAGAACAATTATCGCAATGTCATGATTGCGTCAAAAATAGTATGATTCCCCAAAATATTTTATGTTTGTTTGAAAAACTATATTATTGTGAACCTTAATATGTTTAGCGCTACTAAGACCCTGTTCCTAATGAACTATCACATCATCCAAATTCATTATTCGTAATTTCCGCAAAAAATATATAATAAAATATTATCACTTAATCAATAATAAATATTTTAATGAAATGAAATAAAAAATTATAATAATTTTATTAGAAATTTTGATAAAGTTATGCGGCGATTTCACAGAGTAAAATTTTAATCAAAGTGATTCGATCACGAGTGCGACGATTTGGGCTCAGATATTTTAAAAAATTAATGTTTAATTAATCAAAGAAATTTTTTTTTTAATTTTTCAGGCTTAAGTTCGTTTTCTCTAAATATAATTTTGTTATAAATTAACGCTGCGTTTACACATGAAATTAATTTCATGAAAGTTCCCTTTACGTATTATCAATGAAAGAGAAATAAAAAACAACAGAATTTCATGAAAATTTCTTGAAAGTTTTTATGAAACTGAAATTTTAGTTTTAAAATGTCGTCAAAGGGAAAGCTTAATATATTTCATGGTGGAATAATAAGGTGCGCGTAAGAATACAACAATAAAAAACGACATGCATTTTGTTTGTGTAAAATTCATTCAAAATTGTCAAAACAAAGCTGTATACAAAACAAAACAAAAGTTGTTTTGTATGTATTTATTGGTTATGCAAAAACAAAAAGCATAACGTAAACAAAAATATTCATGATGGCGGCCAAAAATGTAAACAACTTTTGACAAGACCGAATTAACTTACCATATTTTTGCAGATTATTTAACGGTCAAAACACAACCCTACAAAAAACCATATTCCTTCTGATTATTCCACCATGATATATTTCTTCCATTGCTGTGTTTTGTTATTTTTATTTTTCAGAGTTGCCAGTATAATTAACCAAGCCGAGTTTTAGGAAACGCATTAAAACTAAAATTTATTTTTATAATTCTTTTAATATTTTTAAATTATAATTAGAAAAATTGTTTGTTATATATGCTTAAAATGAAACTGTTAGAATTATTTGTTTAAACGCTTAAAACAAGTAGCTTTTGTACCTGCTTTTTAAAACAATCCTGAAATTTTTCATGATTATTTTTACCTGGCAACACACCTTTGGTTATTATCATTTCTTTCAGAAAGTATATTGAAAGTGTCAAAAAATTACTTTCAAGAAATTTTCGTTGAAAGCAGAGCTGAAAGTTGACTGAAAGTGACAAATATATGAATGTGTTTGTGAGGAATTGTGAGTGTATTGCGACTTTCATGAAATTACTTTCATGTGTAAACGCTATGTAATTATTATTTAAATTAGAAAGAAAAATCTAGTGGCTCTTAATACTTGAAATTCACAACTTAATTAATGTTTTAGCTAATCTATATGCTGTATTTTGTTAGGTGCCAATGCCAACTTCGTAGTAAATCTTTAATTATGGTTGAAACATTTTCAAACACGTATGCTTTATAGGTAATCGTATATAAACTCTCAAGCAATATATGATAATTACAAAACAAAAAACTATTTAAAAACTTTTAAAGGGTCTTTTGTTAAGCGCTTTTTATATTTAGGTTAGGTTATGAAGGTTAGTGTGAAATACACATCCACTCGGAGACCCTATTGGATCCATTGTGATTCCCTTCATTTAAAATTTATTGACTAATTTGTCTCCTTACTTCCAAGGAGAAACAAAGAGCCGTTAGCATCCATCATTGAGCCATTTAGTTCCCATGATAAAGCCCCTGATATCCTCAAGTTTGCACTTTGCGATATCACTAATGCCCTCATGGAAACGTTTGCTCAGCCATCTTTGCCTGTGGCGTTGCAGCCTTGGGCAATGACAGATGATATGCTAAATAGTTTCTGGCTCCTCTTTATCCCTACACATCCTACAGAAATCCGGAGTTCCATTTGCCCTTATGCTGGTCCTCGCTCTAACCGAACAATGGCCAGTCAAGGCGCCTACTAAGACTCTCAAAACCTTTCTATTCATACGCAATAGTAGATCAGATTTACCTGAGTCTAGTTCTTTTCATATGGACCTAGAGACTCTACAATCTTCTCTATTCCTCCAGGAATGATTAGTTCTGCTAATTACCCAATTACTGAGTTCCCTAAGTAGTAACCAATTGGAGGTTTAACCGCATCTAATGCTGACCCTATTCTTGCCAGCTCATCAGCGATTTCGTTTCCCTCAACATTGCAATGTCCTGGTACCCAACATAGCCTCACGCTAAGTTTGTCCATAAGCAAGTTGAGAGTTATCCTACACTTGCTGACCAGATTCGATTTGACACTATGCCCCTTCAAAGCTTTCAGCGCCGCCTGACTGTCAACGTTATCTCCACGCCTTCAGTTACGTGTTCTGTCACTAGTTCCGTGGCCCTGAGGATCGTTAGGATCTCAGCCTGAAATACACTACATTCGTTATGTAGCCTAAAAGATCTAAAAGAATGTCTGTTCCTAAAAAATAGACGCCAGCACCCGTGCCTATTTCCATTTTCGATCCATCTGTAAAGACTGCGCAGCCCTCGTACAGTCTATCAGATTTGACCCAAAGATCCCCATGCGGAATGACTAGTGAAGGCGTTCTAATAAATTTAGTCTCAACAACCTTGGAGTCCGTAGGGGATATGGTCTCTCGTCTGCTAAAACTATTTTTTTTCAAGAGTGATCCTGACCTTACAAAACCCGCTTCCGTAGCGTAAATTCTTCAATGGGAAGTAGGTGAAGGATGACGTCCAAGGCGGCCTCTGGGCCCCAGTATTATCTAGCGAAGCACACCTCTGGACCTTAGCACACAGTTTCCTATGGCTTTCTTTCCCCAACGCCTCCCACCATATCTTTAAGTTTAAATAAAACACCGCTTCCGAAATTTCCAATTTTCCTTGGGTGGCGCATAAATTAGCGTGAATTTTACCGTGGCATGGTATATGTTGTCCTTGAAGACCGCTGTGTTTTTCAAATTAAGAAAACTTTACAAGAAAAAATCTAACAGGGGCAAATCGCACGATCAATGCAAATTAGAGTCAGTTGCCAGACCAACAACCGTCGTTGTCTTTGATAGTATACCTTCAATTTCTTGGTCAGATGAATTTTGTACGGATGCAAGCCCAAGAACACGATGAAAAATTTTTCAAGTTGTCGTCTCCTGCACATTCTTATTTACAGCGTTGATGTTTTCAACAGATATTGCGTTTCGTCAACTTACGGCTATTGGTCGATCGTTTACTGAGCCAGTGGACACAAATTTATCCGCCATATTGCGAATTGTCTTCTCGGTAGGACGATTATTGCAACCGTAAAATGGGCTAAGCGCGCTCTACATTGCCCGAGGAGAACACCCATTTTAATCAAATCATCTTATTATTTGCACGTGTTTGTTGACTGCTTTACTTTCGACCACTGTGGTTTCACAAAACAGACTGAATAAATGACAACCAATTTGATAACTGTCAGCTTCAACAACACGACGCACAATTTTTAATCGATATAAAAAATTTCTGGAACTTGATAAAATACATACTGATGAGTTAAAATTAGCACCCAAGGAAATGCAGCATATAGATTATAAAATTTTTAAAAAGGAAATTTTTAAACTCCCAGCCATCGACTTGAGTAGAAAACTATTACTTTTAAAAAGCTATTTAGAGGGTCGGAAACAGTTTGTTCAAATTAACACTCACAAGAGCACATGTCGTACCGTTCAATATGGTGTCCCACCGTTATTATTTTCTATTTATATAAACGATATTAAAAATATCAACACTTTTGGAGATCTTTTCATATATGCCGATGACATTTGCCTTCTATACCCATATAAACATGAGGCAGTCGCTAAAGCGTATGTTGAGCGAGATGGAGCATTAATATCGGAGTATATGAAGATAAATAAACTCTATTTGAATGCAAATAAAACCCGTTTTCTCAGATTTACACCTTATTGTCAACACAATAGCAACTTCAGTGTTTCTATTGACGGCGAAGAAATCTCTGAAACCAGCTCGATAAAGTACCTAGGATTTCATTTAAAAAGTAATCTTATGTGGAATCAGCATATTCAGAGTATAAAGTCTAAAGCTTCTCAAGCGATTGGTTTATTATACAAATTCAAAAATAAATTTAATAAAGAAACAAAATTAATGTTATACAACTCACTAATCCCCAGCCATTTTAATTATCTAGCAATTTTATATGGATATAAAAACACCTCAGAATTAAAATCATTACAACGTATTCAAAATAAGGCCTTAAAAGTTGTATCCAATCTACCTGTTATATATCCAACAGTATCAATTTATAAGGATGTTTTTAAAACAGTTTTACCAATTAGAGGCAAATACAAATGAAACTTGTTATTATATGTTTATAAATGTGTCAACAATATAGGCCATCATACTCTTCAGTTTTCAAGAAATCGACACATATTTAGTACAAGAAATAACAGAAATTTAACTGTAGCCAGATGTTGACTTGAAACGACCAAACAACGTGTCGATTTTACGGGTAGCCAGCCAAGAGTTCAATAATTTACCTGAATACTTAAAGAATTCTTATAGAATTTCAACATTTAAGACAAATTTAAAAAAGCATTTATTAGAGCAGATTGAATTAATATTACAAAATTAATTTATATACATTCAAAAAATAATATATACAAGATCTCTTTTTGATTTTTTTTTATTATTATTTTTTATTATTATTATCATTATTATTATTTTATGTTATGTTATTTCTTATTATATACATTTATATAAATATACAACGAAATATTTAAACTATGTACATGAACTTGTTGCCAACTTGCTTCAATAATGCCCATTAGGCGCTGAAGCACCTAACTTAATGAGTTAAATAAATAAATTAAAAAAAAAAAAAAAAAAGTATAGAAATTTA
This sequence comes from Lypha dubia, assembly GCA_947311025.1. NCBI lineage: Eukaryota > Metazoa > Arthropoda > Insecta > Diptera > Tachinidae > Lypha > Lypha dubia. Next base: position 127,635,069 of record OX371260.1, read on the forward strand.
TATCACATAAAACATAATAAATCAATTTACCCACCTGTCAAATCGTATTTCGTTAAAACTTCAAATCGATGTTTTCTACACAAGTATTTTTAATTGAGTCGAAATAAACGGTTCTGAGACAGTTTTAAAACTTTTAACTTAATTAGTTTATGCAGTGATCGATCTTCTTTTTTACAAATAAAATTAGTATTTTAAATTTATGTATGAGTATTTTATAAATAAATACAAAAGACTTATTTTATATACATAATTTACAAAGTTGTTTTTTTTTTTTTTTTAAACGTGCATTTATTATGCAATTTTTTCAATTATTCAGCTTGAAATTTTTACTTGTTTGCTTGGTTGTTTTTGTTTTATTTTTGGTACATATTTTTGCAAACCAAAAATATTCGTTTAATATTTTATTAAAATTTCAAATATTCAAATGAAACATGTAACAAATTTTTATATGACACACTTCCGCTTTTAGCGACAACAACAATAAAAACGGCTAAAATCTGAGCAAAAAGAATATGCTAGAAAATTTTTAACAAAAAATTCGCTTTTTTGTAAAAATATTAAAATTGAAATTTATTTGAAAAATTTTAATATTTGAAATAAAACCGTTTTGTTCGATTATGAGCACCGTTTATGCCGCTGCCGCCGAGCCAGAGCGATTATCGAAATAAGACTGATCGTCGAAAAGTTTGCGAATTTCTTTGGCTGAATTTGTTTTCAATTGACTCAATTCATTTTTGCTGATGGGGGAGCAACAAAATTAAAAATTATCTCCCGATTTGTTTAGATTGATGAGGAGCAATGGTTTTTTTTTCACATAAAAAGAAAAAAAATTTGATTTGAAAATTAGTTTGAATAATTTCAACATTGTTGGCAAAATGCGTTGTGCCCTCCTCCCCAAACAGGTTTGTTTTGTAAAATTTTCTTCTCAACTTTTTTTTTTTGTTTAATTTTATTTCTTTTTCATTTCAAAATTCTAAACAACCGGCTAATAGAGGTGCCAAAAGGTGTTAAAGACGCCGGTTCGTTCACGAAAAAAAGAACACACGGACACATTTCTATTTCCACTCAATTTGTATTTGGCTTTTTTTAGTTTTTATTTTTGAAAATTGAAAAACTAGAGATTTTATTCAAAGAAAAAAAAAACATGACACGATATTGATATCTGTATGAAAGCAATAACCGATAATTACACTAGGCAGCAAGAAAAATAAAACATCCACTCTAAAGTTTTATATTAATTTGCGATGACCTTCAACTCACACATTTTCGATCGGAATGGTTTAAATTCCGTAATTGTATTCCTATCGTTTTTGATTTCTTGATTTCTTGATTTGATTGATTTCTTTTGTAAATCGATTTCAAAGTGATAAAAGTCTTTTTTATACCTTCTACAAATAATGTAAATAGAAAAATAAATTTTCAATTTCATTTTGAATTTTAAAACTGGTTTGATTACAAACACAATTTTCGTTTTTTTCGATTTATTTGTAATTGAATATTTTAGTTTCTTAATTTTGAAAGAAAAAAAAAGTTTCTCAAATTTTAAGTTGTCGAAATTTAAAATTTTAATAATTAGTTTTGTTTCTTCTCTATTAAATCCTTAATTTATAAAACTATTATTAATTTTTAGCTATAATTTATAAGATTTGCTTTGCTGTAAGCAGTTGTTGTTTATGTATTTCTGTCGTCACAGTTTGCTAGTTTTTTTTTTTTAATTTTATTAACAAATCTTTGATATGTATGTATGTATAGTACAAGTTCAAAATTCTCACTACTCTTGAGAGGAAAAATTTCTTAAATCCATAAAGTATTTGTCTGGCTGACGTTGGTCCGCTCTGCTCTTTTCTACAGTTTTTGAATACTTAAAAAGAAAAAAATCTCTGCCATAGGGGCCGGTTGGTTGGTTGCCTGACTAACAACTACTGAGTTCTTTTTTTTATATAATTTTTTTTTTTGGCTAAAAGTACTGCCAGCTCTTCCTAAAATAGATTTTTAATACTTATTTTTTTCTAAATTTGTTTGGAACGTGCGTTCGTTCTGCTGTTTGATAAAAATATTAATTTTTCTCAATTTTTTTTCGCGTTGCTCACGATTTCAAACGTGTGTGCAAATTTTGTATATAATTTATTTTATTTTCTCCATCTTCTTTTTTTTGCGTTCATTCCTCAAATTGTTGAAAAAAAAAAATTTTAATTCGTTGTTGAAGGAATAAATTTATAAACAATAAAAATTCTATCCCAATGGGGCGTGCGTGTATTTGCAGTTCGAAATGTTTTTAAATTTCCATAAATTATTAGAAAAGTGCAGTTTTTAGCGTAAAATAAAAAGTAGAGTTTTGAAAAACAGAAACAAATATTTTGCTAAATGTTGTTAATGATTTGAACCAATTTTTTTTTATATATTTGCAAATTTTTTTCATTTGTTTACTTTTGTTGTATTCATAAATAATGTTTGAATAATAATAAAAAAAAATTTTCAAAAACCAAAAAATATAAAGAAGAACAAGAAGTAGAATTGGGCGAGAAATTATTTTTGGTTAAGGGCCAAATTTACAGTAATTACGAGTAGTTAGATATTAGTAAACTAAAATGATAACTATTGTTTAACCAATACTTCATATTCACAGTGTATTATTTAACCAACACTCTTAATATGAACAAAAAATGGTAACCCTATCAAACAATTAACTTTCAGCACTGGCAATTCTGTTATAGCATATGGCTTTTGTTTACATTTGATATATTATTCAAGAACTTGCCACGCCACCTACTTGATGAGACGGAATCTCTCCATAAAATCTTTTTAGATTACGTTGGCGACGCTCAGCAACAATATTCCGCGTATTATCAGTATCAGTGTCACTTTCCATATCGGACTCCGCGTTTTCAATTTCACATGCCATATCTAAAATTTTTCACAAAACAAAAATACTAATAATAAATTCCAACGAATCAGCTGTAGTCTAACTATTAGTTAACCAATGACGTTTGATGGTTTAACTAATGTTAAACTAGAAGCTGTGGATCAAATATTATTAGTTAAACTATTGCTATTAGCTAACTAATGACTGTGAATTTGGGCTATGTAACTCAATTTTTTATTAGAAAATGGATAGTTTTTTTTTTGGGTGTAAGGTTGGGAAAATGCATTACGCATAATCCACGGCTTCTGCCGGGCTCCGCTTTAACGTTAACCAGCTAAAACCCACCTTATCTCTCCTAGGATATATTGCCCACCTGGGCACCGCTACTAGCATTACTTCCAGGTGGATCCTGTTGTTTGGTAAGTTAACCTTCTCTTGTGGTGGCTACGGCTAGTTCACCCACATATTTTAGTTTTAAGGTCCCGCTTTTTGGGGCGGAGAACTTTTACAATGTATTGCTCGATTGCCGTCCAATTTTCGTCTCTGCTTATCATCTTTTCAATAATACTTTCAGCAGTTAATTCCCCTGTTTGTGTTTCTAGTTGTCTGCGAATATCGAGACAATGGCAACAACTGAAGAACGAGTGTCCAGCATCGTCTGAGGTGTTATTTACCTCGTAAATACAGAAAGGTTTATAGCATTTTCCAATTTTGTAGAGGTATTTTCTGAAGTAAGCATGTCTAGACAATAGATAGTAGTGTTTTTTACATTTATACAGTAATCCCCGGTTAAATATCTCCCCCTAAATTAATAAGACTTTTGGTTAATTTCCCACAGACAGCACTTAAGCGAATACGCTTAATTGCCTCAAAAGGTTACTTTTATGTAAAAAGCCGTTTAAATGCTATCAACAATTTCAGTTAATTTAAAAATATCCAGCAGTACAATTGGGTCAGATTAACTAATCTTCTCGATTCCACAGTAATACATTCGTTCTTTGCTGTGTGCGAAATAATCCTAAAACACAATATGTCTCTCCGAATGGTTTAAGGTTTAACATGTTTAGGATAATTGCCCGAAATTCGAAATCAAACGAAGGTAAGTTTATCGTAGGATTTTGTATAAGTAAAAGTGCGAAAGAATTCTTGTGGCAGAAGATCGTTAAAAGATATTTAAGTGTCGTCTAATTTAACGAAAAAACCTTTCAAGTTTAAACTAAAAGTGAAAGTGACTTGCAGTAACTGGCGCTGTGATCGACAAAGGAATATTAAATAACACTCAACAAATGACTTATTCTGGTAAACCCGACGAAAAAATAAAATTCTTTTCACGCACGGTACTAACATAAATTTTACGGGACTAGGGAATTTCATAATCCCTACGTTTGTGGTGCAAGATGACTTCAGCCATTTTAAGTAAATTACCACAACAAAGAACACTTTTGTAAAACAACTTAACCTTAGAGCACTACTCTTTACGGGTCTTTTCAACAATTTCTTTTATAAGGGACATCAAAATTATCCTTCAACGACTGTGTATGGGTGTAAAATTTTCTACAAACATATTTATGAAAAAAGTCTACCAGAGGCCGTCAAAGATTCCAAAGCTCCCAACTCGACTTGAGTAGGAAGGGGGGAACGGACACTTCCTCATACTAAAACAAGGAATGTATTGCTATTTTCTGTGTTTTAGTCAAAGAAGGAAATAAATCTTACAGAATATTTTTTTGGTGGTAGGGCGAGGGATACGTGTACCCCTATACAAAGGAAGTACTAATGTTCAGATATCTGCGTAACTAAGCAAAGAATTATTTTGAAATTTTTTGTATGTTACACCACTGTGCGTTAGTCGAAGAACAAAATAAAACTTACAGCAAAATTTGTGGGCGATAGGACGGGGGAAACAGACACCCCTCCATACGAAGAATTTATTAATGAAGTTATGAAAAGCAGTTTATAAGAATCAATACTTTATTCTTATAAATGTTATTTTCACTTTTGGAAAAGCTTACCGGTTACGGAAAGTTCTTAATATGACAACCCCCAGCCTATCTACTAACTTACCATAAATTAATTAAAAGATCTCTCAAGGAATTCCAGTAAACTCATAGTTAACTTTCAATCATAATGATAAAAAATAAATTACTGCATTCTTGAACTCACTCGCCTCCAAAAAGCAAAAAAAAAAAAAAAAACGAACAACTTCAATTTGAAATTTCAAATCCAATCATTAATCCAACAACTACAAGAATTTAATCTTTTTAACTGTCAAAATCGCTATAAAATTCCATTTGTCATTGTGGACATTATTTTTTTTTTATTTCTTTATAAATATTTATATTCATTCTATTTTTTGGATAAGAAAAAAATTCCTAGAAGTGCTTTAATTCTGCATAAAAAATTAGAAGTCATTTTAAACTTTTTTTTTGTTTGTATTTTCAAATATGCAAATTAGTACGAAAAATATTTGGATATAAATTATTTCGTTGTTATGTTTTTGCAAAACTGACATTAGCAGAATTCTTAACTAGACCGACCGCCGCGGCGGTACTAAAATCACAATTAATGGAAATGGGTGGACAGTTGGAGAGACACAAAAAAGAAAAGAAGAAAAAAAGAATATAGAATAGAAAATCGCTATAAATTAGAATTACTTGTGTGGCAACCCACATGTGGAATTAAATTTTGTTTGATAAAAAAAATCTTATTAAGTATTTAATAAATATGCAGATTACTCATTTATGTTTATATACATACAAACATAGATATTTTATAGAATTATTAAATATTAAACATTAAGGTGGGCCCAAAACTGTGCAAAAACAGCCTAATTTGTGGAAAATTCTAAGAAAAGTTCGACTGCAAAAATAGTCTTCGTATCATATTATTGATATTTTTGGCAAGAATTGCTATTTAAAATGTGTTTAAATTTAGTTTTAAAGTACACTTTTGCCTGTCTATGGTAGATTAACGTTGTGATTTTAAGTAAAGTTAGCTTTAGAGTTATTTATGTATTTGGGCTTTTTACTATGACTATAGGACATTATATTTACAAAAACACGATTTTGATTTACTTCTACAAACTCACTAGTTTTAAGTAAAACTGGACGTAGGGTGCAAATATGATTCGAAATTTTCTTCATAATTTATTTTTTAATATATAAGTTTATTATTCTAAAATCTAAAAAGGTAACACTTTTTGCCACAAATGAGAAATAGGAAATAGCAAGCACGCTTACCACTTAGTGGAGGCACAAATTATTTGGTTTTTGTAACATTTTTATTTTGATATTCACAAAGTGTGTTAAAGAATTTCGTTATAGATTACAATTTTGGCTGTTCACTATTTACTGTACCGCCACCGAGCACCAGAGAACCTCATTATTTTCGCTAGTAACCCAAAAATCATATGGAATACAAATCAAAGGGTATACTACAAGGTAGTGTAATTTTGAAATAGAGTTTTGAATAAAATTAAAACACAACGAAAAGGTATTTCGTCAAACAAAGCAATGAACATGACGATGAGAAAATTGCCAAAAAAAAAAAAAAAAAACAAAAACATAAATAGCGAAAAATAACAAAAAAACACTAAAAGAAAAATAAACGCTGAAACAAAAAAAAACGCTAAAACCAAAAATCGCTATTACCCTAAATATCAGAGAAGTAAAACAATTTTCAAACTTAAAAATAAATTGCTTAAATTTAAGAAAACCGCTAAGACAAATTTTTTGGCTAACTGGATAAAATAGCCATAAGCCAAAATCATCTATATCGAAAAAAATGCTCAAAAAAACCCCCAAAATAAAAAAGCGCCACAAAAAAAAAAACCAAAAAAAAAACACTGAAATAAAAGATATATGAAAAAAAAAGAAAATCACACAACCGACAAGTAGTTAGTTGTAAGACAATAAAATCGACAAAATGATCAAAATCACCAAATCGAAAAAAATTGTGAAACAAAAACAAATATCTCAAAATAAAAAAAATCAAACAGAAAAAAGACACGAAAATAAAGGAGAGAGAGAGAGGAAAAGTTACAGAAAATCGCAGAATCGAAAAATTGCGTTAACAGAAAGAAAATGCCACGCCGGACAAAACCGCCAAAACGAAAAAAATGGGGATTCAGGACATGGACAATCGCCAAAATGAAAAATATAATTATCACAAAAATGTCTGATTAAACAACCAAAAATAGATTTGCTATATGAAAATATGTCATACTTAATACTAATCGTCAGAGAAAATTCGCATACCACCCTCGCACTATGGCGAAAACCACAAAATTAGTAAATAAATCAGTAAAATTTAATGACATTAAAAATGAAGCGTGAACAATTAACACAGTATAACTCAATAAATTATTGAAAAAAAAAGAAAAACATAAACATTTTCCACAAAAAAAAAAAAAAACAACACCAACACCAACAACAACTGATGACGGACAATAAGAAGAAGTTAAATATTAATGTTGACAACACATGGACACACTCAAGACCTACAAATAATTTAGAAACAATTGCTGCTAATAAATATTTATTCAAAGTAACACTTATTCAGGCAAACAGCAAGTATGTGGCAGGACAAACAAAATTGGGCAATGCACAATGGGACTGATTGCAAAAATAGCTATGATAATGAATGCCACATTAATTTAAGACGCAATAAAATTTAATTCAGCAATTTTTTAATGATTTATAATTTTCACATGCTAGAATTTCTTATACTTTTAAGCTTTTTAACAAATGTTTTGCATAAATACTTATGTTTTTAATAATTCTCGCTTGTAATTATATTTTGTCTAATCATAATTTTATTGTTTTGTTTTTTTTTTTATTTTTAACAATCATGCTGTTGACAAGGGCGTGACCCAGTAAACAATTAAACATGTGTTAAAATACGTACACTGATGATTATGTCACCCACTTGGGTAGAGTGTTAAAAACTAATAATAAGCAACCAAACAAACAACATTAAACTAAAATTTACGCTCCCATAAATTTTCAAAATTGTTTTAGAATTTTAAGCAGAAAGTAAAAACAAACAAAAAAATTTCAAGTGGACATGAAAATGTGTTTTTTTTGCTTTTTAAATTTTTGTTTAATTAAAATGCGCGTTACTGCAATATTTACAACAACAACGAAAAAAATATTATTAATAAATTTTATCTTGTTAAATACATGTTAATAAGAAATTTAATAAATGGGTTTTTATATAAAGTTTACTTAGAAAGATTTATTAATTTTTACCTTGAATGTTTAAAATATTTTTATTAAAAAAATTGTTTTTGTAAAATTGTTATTCCAGCAAAATGTGTGTTGAATTTTAATTAAGATATTGATATTAAAATTTTACATTCGAAGAATTTACGACATCCAAAATAAATTTGTTTACAAGTTTTTGACAACATGTCATTGGGGATGTGCTACAACATTGTCAAGTTGTAAGTTGTAAGTCAGACTAACTGCCTGATTGTAGAAGACGATTAAAGGCGATTTATTAACAATTTTCAAACGTCCATTAATGTAGAAAACAAAATATAAAATCAAAAAATTTTCTTTTGTTTTCCACATTGCCATTGAAAATTGTTAATTTTTATTCAAGATTTCTAAATGGTACTTTCCAAAATTTGTACTTTTTCAATAAAGTACTCTTTCACGTCCCACTTCTCTTAGGTTTTATTGTTTCGCATACAAAAGTGATAAAGAAAACCAATTGTTTTCGCCACGCTATAAGTCGGTTCGTTTGTTTGTGCGTGTGTGGCTGTTACTGGCTTCTCGGTCTCGGGAGCCGTAAGCTCATAAACACTTAAGAAAAAATTTTTAAATTGAAAAAAATTTCTCATAAAACTCAATATTTTTTAAAATATGCATGAGAAATGTTCAAATATAGCAAAAAAAAAAAACTAAAAACACCATATTTTCAGTCAAGTTCAATATATGCAAAAATATGCAATTTAAAAATTTTATATTCGAAATTATTATGTTTTAAATATTGCAAATAAATTAAAATAAAATTGTAAATAAACTCGGAATAAATCACAGAAATATATTAAAAAAGTTTTTTAATTTGGAAAAAGTACCGAAAAAAGTTCAATATTGTGAGATCGACAAAGGGATCGGTTTGGTTGCTTTTTATAAAAATGGAAATTGACATTGAAAAACAAAATCAATATATGCTACAAAAAAGAAAACAATGCGCAAAATATGCGTTTTATGTGGAAATATGCAACATAGGCAAAAATATGCTCCAAAAAAAAATGATGAAAAAATTGTTAAAAAGTTTTAAAACGTATAGATATTTAATTTTTTCAACAACTAAAGCACAGGAAAAATACATGCAATTGCATATTTGCGGTTTTCCTGGTTATGATTAGTGTAAAAAACGGAAACCTGCGGGTGCGTTCGTTCGTTTTTTATTATAATAAAAAACACTATAAAAAATATTACCAAGAAAAACATTTAGTTTCACTAAAAAAATTTTTGAAAATTGTCTATTTTTTTTAAATTAAACTTTTCTTGGAAACTTATTAAAAGAGTGGCACGGTTTGTCTGTAATTTGTTTAAACAAAATTTATTTGATTGTTTTTAATCCAAATTTTCTTTCTTTCTTAAGTCCTGCCTTAAATTCAATTTTTATTTACCTTCATTGAGTCCTTGATGTCTCTAGATCCTTTGGTTGTATCAAATTTATGCTTAACAGCAGCATCCTTAAATTTATTAAACTTCATTTTTGTCATTTTTATAGATTTTAGTAATCAACTTTAAACTTTTGCAATTTCCCACACTTCTGTTGTTGTTTGTTTGGTTTTGCTTTAATTCAAATTTTGATCACTTTCCTTCCAAAAGTTTTACAAAAAATATATTTTTTATACTTATTTATTTCTTTTCATACATATTTTGATTTTGTGAAATTTATGGATTTTATTTTTATTGTAATTGAAAAACACGTATCAATCAAATAAATTTCCACCTCTCACAAAGTGAGCAACCAACAACATTTTAATCAACACTATTAGATCTCTTTAGAGATGATTTGAAATTCAAAGTTCAATATCCTTTTCAAAAGAGCCGAACAATTTATAAACATTCTGTTTTTCACTTGGAATAAATAACTTTTTTTATTCTCATTTGTAATAATTAATTTATTATTTAAATTTTTAGATATTTTTTTTTAATGGCGCTAAAATTTTGCTGCTCTAAGTTGTAGGAATTAAGAACGATTTTGTCACAAGCCATACACAGAGAACAAACAATTGACTTTGATCACTTGCTAAATTGGAACTGAATGTCTCTTGTGATCATCAGCCAGCAGCAAGACAACATGTTGTTCAGTTGGTTGGTTGTTTGTTTAAGAAGATGAGTTGAAATTGTGAAAATGTTTGCAGCTCCAGCAGCAGCAGCAGCTGAAGTGGTTATGATTTGAACATTTTTTTTTTATATTGTTGTTGCTTGTACAACATACTTGTTGCTACAATATTTTCTTGTTGCTGTCTTTTTTTGAGTGTTTCTTTCTTTTTTCTGTTGTAAAAAAAAAACAAGTTGCACGAACCAGCCTGTCTACTGCATTTATGAATTGTGCCTCAGACCACCACTCACTCCAAAAAGCGTCATTACAACGATCGTCTGTTTTATTTATTTATTTTTTTTTTTTTTTCATTTACAATTTTCTGACTTTGTTTATTGTGTCTTTTTTTGAGCGAATGCGACGCAAACCGACGTCTGATCTGGTCTGGTGTCATTCTTTGTGTAAAAAAGTATTTTTGCTTTTTAATTTTTAATGCTGTTAAAGGTATGAATGACAGAGTGTAAAACGCAGCTACGGACGTTAGTTGTTCAGAGTGTAGAGTGTGTAACAAAGGCAGAAATTTTAGTACGAGATCGTTTAAGTTGTACCTTTGCACATCTACATTGAAGTTAACTTTGGAATACACAGAAATGTTGTAACAAAAGATTACACATGTACGTGTAGTCGTATGTGATAAGTTGTAATATTTTTGCTACGCCTTACACAGCATCGTAGGTCCTTTCCGTTAAGCATTTTTAGTAATTCAGAAAATTTTTTAAATCATGACAGCTGATAAAGAAGTTAAACGCTGCACGAAGAGAACTGCCTGCATTATCCGAAGAGCTCCAAGATAGGAAGCTTTGAAAAACCTACTTTGTAAGACAGCAATTCCTTTTAACAAAAGTACTTTTTAAAAAATAGTACCTTTGAAAAATGCACTTTTTTAAAAGTAACTGTTAAAAAAAACCTTTTAAGGAAAGGACCTTTTAAAAAATTACATTTAAAAAATATTTTTTTAAAAAGTACGTACTATAAGCCATGCTTTTGTTATCTTTATAAGAATTTATCTTTAAAAAAAAAAAAAAATATGTTGAAAAAAGGCCTAATTGGAAAAAATTCTTTATAAAAATAGTACCTTATGAAAAAAGTACTTTATTTTAAATTTTATTTAAAAATCAATACTTTTTAAAAGTGATCTTTGATCTTTGTTAAATTTTTTTAATTGTTTTTATATTCTTAGAGCAATTTAAACACTGTGCCTAGTGTAAAACAAAGACAACAAAGGCCAGAACATTTACACTGTTTATTGTTTGTATTTTTGTAGTTTCGTTGTTGTTTTTCTTTTTTTTTTTTATTGTGTTTTTATGTTTTAAATATGAAAAGACGCTCGATTTTTTTTTATAAGCCAACAAAAGAAAAGGAAAAATCTGAAATATCCAGTTATAAAGAGACAACTTTTTCCTACACAAACCATAATAATAAAGATGCTGGCTGATCTTCATCATAATGACGAAGATCATCCAAAGAAACAATAGGACGAACGCAACACAAAAGTGACTGCACGACAGACAGACATGGTTGTTGCTGACGAGGATAATGACGCTGTTGTGTGATGATCATGGCGATGAGGATGAGGCAGTTTGAGAAAATGGCTTTAGTTACATACAAGCAACAACAACAACAACCTACACGAAAGCAATTTTTTTCTTTAAATTATTTTGTTTTATTTTTCAATTAAAATTCAAACAGACAGTGGCACTGTATTTCTCTTTGCAGGTATGCATGTATGAGAAGGACTGACTGACTGACTGACTGACTGTTTGATAGACACATTCAGATATTTTATAGGTATGATGGATTTTTCAGATTCTAGCGGAGATTTTCCGTTTACATTATCCTGGTTGTTCAAAACAAATTGCTTTTTCTACCGATCTATAAAAAGTTTCCTTATGATGCAAAGAACGCTAAGTTTTTTAAAAATAGGTATAAATATATACAATTTTTTAATATACAGACATATGTATGTGTGTATGTTTATGTAATTCTTTTGAACTTTTCATTAAATATTTGAAAAACCGAAATGTAAACCTTTCAGCATTTTGATAAAAATCAGATGACGCGTGCAAAAAAATTAAGATCCAATAAGTCAGCGCAAGCTGATCTCTCACTCAGTTTCTCTTCCTTTCTTTTTTGTCTTAAGACCTAAAGTTTAACTTTAAAGTTTAAGCTAGCGTAATTATAGACCATTTTCATCGATAGACCGCTGGCACACTATTCATGTTTAAGCCATTCAAATAAGATAAACAATGGTTTTACTACTTCTAAATTTTAACCATATTTAAATTTAAATTTAGTTTAACTAAACTAACGTTTAAACAACTAACGAGATTATAGAAACTCTGGTAGCGATATTTGAACAAAATATTAACCAAGAGAAAGCTTTTCATGGCGTATCGGAATATATTAAATTTTTAGCGACCAGAGTAATATACACACATACATATCTACATCTTTACATGTAAGTAAATTATTTTTTGCTTAATCCTTTACTACTTTAACTGCTGTGTATCCAGTATATTTTTATATTTTTAATATTTCAAAAGACGAAGTTGTACGTTGGTTAATTATTTGAAAAATAGTTTTCCCGCACATACAGCGCTTGTTTAAGGCACTTTTATTGAACCAACACTTTTCATATATTTTTTATTTATTTTTTTTTAAACGTAAGAAGGTTAACGCACGGCGATGTTGTTATTTGTCCGGCACTGAAGTAAATGTGGCTCCTTCTAACCAATTCTTTGGTTATAAGTGAAAATATAGAAGTTCAAAAGTTAAAAAATAAACACCAAAAACCCCTTTCTTGTCTATCGTACTGTTGCTTCTTTTCTGTTTTTTGTTTGTTTTGCTTCCACTTTTTCATAATGTGCTTGTTGTTCTTTAACACCATAACAAAAAAAAAAGAACACACAACTTTTGTTTTATGGGCCATTCACACATTACGTTACGCTGTTTTCGTAAAGCCCTCCCTTTCTCCATGCGAACAACATTGAGATGCAACCGATTCACGTCGATACAATTTATGCTCGATGCATTGAAGTGGCTAATGTATATGAGAGACTTCAATTTAACACATTAGTTTTTATACAAAAAATGAAAAATGGATACGCACCAGAGTATTTGACTGAACAATTAAGATATGTAGGTGAGGTTCAACCATATGGACTAAGGAATGCATCAGATTTTAGGACTCAAAGAGCAAACACATGCAAGAATCATTTATCTACAAAGGACTGAATTTAGACAGCTTAATGCCAAATGTTTTTAAAAATGAAAGAAATGTTAATTTTTTTAAAAGAAATATTGTAAATTTAGAAATATTAATAATAACCAGAGCTCCCAAATGTATTTTGTATGATATAAAATGTGATATTATAAAGTATTTAAAAATACTACTAAAATAAATAATAATAATAATTCTCCACCACAAGCTTCTTAATGATTTTTACAAAAAAGTTTTAGTACACAATTTCCACTCTGTTGCAAAATATGTGAACACCCTTTCTACTTCACATTTGTAAAAAGTTCAAACTGTTGATGTTTTTTATTGTTGCTGTCAGTGATGGGATGGTTTTTCTTTTAAATATTTTGTTTTCTTTTTTTTTTTTTTGTAATTTTAGTCCCTGATAATCATCATGTTTTATGATAATGCCTTGTTTATGTTTTTTTTTGCAATTGGCACGAGTTGAACACCCCCACCGGTCGATTATACCACAAATATGGATATAAGGGTCGTACCGCAAGTTGCCAAGAAAAGGACCCCACATTTGAGAAAACTTAACTCCCAAACTTCAAATGTATGAAATAAACATGATCCACTTAACATTATAATGACCCACGGCGGGCCCACGTATATCGAACCAGATAAAGTTATGCGTGTACAAACATAATAATATACAAACGAATTAATAATCTCCACCCATTTTAAAGTCAGTTAAAAAATAACTACTTGACTTTATAGATTTTCAGAGCCGCAACTTAAAATCCAACACTGGCTTTGATAACTTTCACTAGACTACTACGAGATTAAATTTGGATGAAAGTGCATTTGACAGACACGATCTCGTTAACATAAACAGACATCATTACAAGAACCAAGTCATTCACTATTCTGGTATCTTCAGAAAACAGATTTAAACTACAAACAGACGAACAGAGGGACAGAAGTCAGGTTGACAGATGGACCGAGGATCCAGGCTATATGCGTTTGCTTTATGGGTCAAACCTATAAATACTGTTACCATATTGTGTTAGGACCAGCACTCTGGGGTTCACCCCTACTTATGCAGTGGATTGTGCGGGAAATAGAAAAATGTCTTAGGGAAGGAGGATAAAGGGAGTTGTGTTTGTGGATATTTGATTTAAGTTCCAGTCCCTGATTTCATTACAACACATTCCATTGCAGCAACAATAGAACAGTAAAACACACCCCCACGATGATCCAGCGAGTCAATAGAGTTGGCTACCATGCTGTCATTGATAAGCTTCTTTACTCTCCCTCTCTCTCTTGTGCGCGATTGAGTAACTTCAAGATTGACTTCGAAGCACCGGCCCCAAACATGCCAGTGTTATTCCATTTTCGGTTGGTTGCTTAAACATAAAACAAAAAAAAGACATATTCAGTTCGGCCAAAAGATGTCGTCACGCCAGAAATAGTCGATAAAATTTAAGGACTTATATCGGGCGATCGGAGCATGAGTGAGATGATTGAGGCAGCAACCAAGCAAGTTTATCACATTTTCCAAAAATTTTTGGAGTGTGAATAACATATCCGCGCCATTGCTTACATTGGGCCGTAAGTGTCCGCATGCGACCACTTCAAAGATGTCGTCACGCCAGAAATAGTCGATAAAATTTAAGGACTTATATCGGGCGATCGGAGCATGAGTGAGATGATTGAGGCAGCAACCAAGCAAGTTTATCACATTTTCCAAAAATTTTTGGAGTGTGAATAACATATCCGCGCCATTGCTTACATTGGGCCGTAAGTGTCCGCATGCGACCACTTCAAGGTAGTGCTCGGCAGTGTTCAACCTGAAGAAGTTTTCAACGTTTTATTAACTGTGCATAAAACATGGATCTATCCAAATACAGCAGAGACCAAAGACCAATCAATATAGTGAATTTCGTCATATGAAAAAATGTTCACTTTATCTTGAAAGTCAGGAAACTATCAACTGTCGTCGTGTATTATAGATCCGTTAAATTGTTTTGCCTTTTGGCGAACCTACATTTCGAATTATGAAAAGCTCTCATAGTTTTCATCTTTTGGAAATTTTCCAGCCCATCAAGCCGCTTAGATAAATGACGAAAAAATAACTACTATAGTTAGTGTGGATCCCGATAAAGGTTTTGAGAGGGGAACTTTTATTAAAAATAACACAAAGAAATTAATGGGGTTTATATTACACAGGATCGGGAATATCGTTGAGATTCGTTGATCATTGAATCTTTTGTTGGTCATTGAAAATTCTCTTTTTAAACCACCTCTGCCTGCAATCAATCTAAAAATTCTTAAATTTATTATACATCTGACGGGCCGCCCTAATATATACACAATACATAAAGCCTTGCATATTAATGTATGTATGTTTGTTTGTGTTGGTTTTTGTTTTATACTCCTTTTGTTTGTTGATTTTTTTTTCATAATTACAATATAATTTTAAGGGTCCTCTTCGCATCATAAAAACAACAGCTGAACGTCTGTATCATTATGTTCATTTAATTATTTGTTATTGTTTTTAATCATAAAATGACGTTGATCATATGTTTTTGAGCCAATTTTGTACGCTTGCTAGTGATCGTTATTAATTATTACCAATGAAATCTTTATTATTGTTGATTCAATTCTTTTATTTTTTTTTAGATGTGCCCTTTATCAGATTAACAAAATTTCTTGGGAAATTTTTTAATAAAGAGGGCGAGGAAATAATAGAAATATTTATATAGAATTTAGTTGAGATGACTTTAAGAAAAAACAATTTTAATTATTTACAATTGAGTGAGTGATGGATGTGTAGTAAATATCAAAATTACAAATCAAGGGTATTTTATTAATTGTTTTTCAAGGATTTTCAGACAATAAAATAAAGATTTAATGTGCGATGATAATTTCATTCATTCATTGATAATCAGCTCTTCTATAGATCGGGTGTTTTATTTTTTTGAACTTTTTAATCGCTTACGGAACAGTTTTTAGTGACAAGCCTTCATCACTTAAAACAGTCCAACAATTAAAACAATGTCACACTACTGTTCATTAGAGAAATTTATGTTGGTGACTTGCTGTGATCAGGGTTCGAACCCAGGTCCTAAGTAATAGTTTGTTTCGTAGTTAACGCGGTAACCACTTCTGCCAACACCACCACCCTCAGTATGGTATTCTGCGAAATAAAAGAACTTATTTTGATGACAAGTTACAAGTTGCTGCTGATGTGCCTCCTCGTTAAACAAATTATGAATTTGTTGTTTTGGGGGGGCAGATTGATCACCTTGACCATTGCCAATTCTTTATATATTAAAATAAATTATATTTTTTAAGCAAAGGTCAAAGCCAAAAGCAAAATTGTCCTTGACTCATAAAAATCATAAAAAAATTTCGTAATTTAAAGATTTAATGGACAACATTGTTGTTTATGTTTGTAATGTGTCTAAATTTTTGTTAATTGTTTATTGTTGTGGTCTTAAAACACACAAATGTTTGTGCTCATCTTTTGGCTATTTAATAACAAATACAAGAAAATAATTTTTTAAAAACATTTACACTCAATTTAATGAATTTTCTTTCTGTTACAAAAATTGTTGGTTTCATTTGTTTTTTTTTTTTTTTTTTTTTTTTTTTTTTTTTTTAACATGAAGACAAGAACCATCAAGTCAAAATATGAAAAAATCATTTATTTATTTACTTCGTGTATGTGTTTTTTTTAAATTTAGGCCATTTGTTGTTGTACCAAGTATTGAAAAATAGACCATCCAGAAGTTGTTTGTATGCCAAGAAATCATGAAGGCTGACGTATTTAGGTCTGTCAGTATGTCTTATCATGTTATTTATGGGACAAATGGCCAGACAATATTTAAAAATATAATTTTCATTTATAAAAATTTTAACATTCTTTTTGCTAATCTAGAGGAAATTTATGCACATAAGTTTTACTTATTTTGAAAGAAATGTTAACAGCGTATAGCAGTAAAAACACAATAAAAGCCACAAGCGAAAAGTGTTAAAAGTGCAGGAGCGTTTAAAGTCTATTCGCTCACTGTATATTCTATCGAATTTTAAGTGTTAATCTAATGTGTGTAATTTATGAATAGATTTAAAATGTTTTCCTCAACTTTTAAATATTTAATTTATTGTATTTAATAATCTTATGTTGCTAAACATTTGCGCTTTTTCTTAAGGAGTGGTGGGAGAATTTCCAAGAAATCTTTTAAGTTTTATTTAAATCAAATAAATCTACAAATCATTGATATGATTAACAATAAAATATATATGTATTTGAATCGATTAAAAGACAAAGAAATCTTATTAAATGATTAAAATAAGAAATAAAAAATGCAAACTATAAAAAAACGTGGAAAGTGTACACAGAATGACAAGGACGACGAACTTGATTACCTTAAGGTGGCCCATGTTTTTAATGAGAAAACTTTTAAAATTAAAACACAATTTTATTTCAATGTTTAAGTCTTTTAACAGCGTCGCCAAGTCAAAAAGTATTTTTTTCGTTGGGTACCTAAATATTTAAGATTTCGTTCTAGTTTTTTGTTCAATATTTTGTATCCCAATTTTTTAAGTTTTATTGATTTTTTTCGCCTTAGCTTCTTTTTCCTGTTCTTGTGTTCCTATTGTGAAAATTTAATGACGATCGGTCCAGTAGTTAAGACTATATTTCGATTTTTAATTTTTCTAAAAAGGGGCGTGGTCCCACCCACTTTTCTCCTGGTACGTATTTTAAATTATTCCAATACCATGTGTACCAAATATCATCGACGTAGGTCAAAAAATGCCCAAAATATGGCGATTTAAATTTTTGGGCTCTATGGGCGGTGCCACGCCTCTTTGTCCAATCAAAACTTCATATAGCCTATGTCACCCGCCTGAATATTCTGAAGATTCCCTGAAAATTTCATCAAAATCGGCCTACATGATATATATAATATTTAAATTGATAAAATGTATTTTGTAAGCAGCTGTTGTATAAAAAATTAAAATAGAAAAATATCTAAACTTAGAGATATTACAAAAAAAAAGTTATTAAAATAACAAAAGCACATCCATCAATCCCCTTATCTATTCAGGGTTCCCGGTATTATTTAATTTTATTTTTTTATTTTTAATTAGGACCAGCACTAAGGGGATGACCCCTACGTATGCAGTGCACTGTGCCGGAACTCAGGGATAGGGATAAGGTGAGGAGATGATAGATGTTGAAAATTTGTGAAGACTTAACTCTTTCACAACTCTGATTTGCGCGTTATGTTAATTTTTAAGGCAGTGTTAAGGCGCCTCCAGGGTTTGAAACCAGGCCCCAAGTCATTGTTTGCTTAGTAGTAAACGCGTTAACCACTTCAGCCAACACCACCCAAAAACTATACTTTAATATGAATACCAACTTATTTCATAATTTATTCCCGATGTTCGATTTTTCCATCGAAATCTGTCACGATTTATCTAATTGCCGGGATTGGCAATACCCAGGCGGAGAAAATGCTTAAGCACAGAATAAACTCTCAGTAAATAAAACCGTCTTTCAAGAAATAAAATAAATTCCCAAAAATATTTAGCAAATCCCCAAATCTTTTCTTAGAGAAATGAGACCCAAAAGTAATTTTTTTCTGGTTTTAATTCATTAAATAATTCTCAAAAACATTAAATAAATCCCAATATTTGGGTATTCTATCATAATGTAATAACTCCCATACTGTATGGAGATGTATTGGGAGTTTTTTCCACTAATTTCTTGGAAGTCATTTTTTCTGGGATTCAATTCATTTCATATACATATGTACATATGTATTCATTCCTAACCATAAGAAATAAATCCCCAGTTTCGTGGAAAATCCCCTAAACGGAAAACGCTGTACTCATTCATACATTCGTTGTGGATTTGTTGGCGCATATTTAATTAATTTTAAAACAATTCAAATAAAAAATATTATGAAAATACATTAAATAAAGCATAAATAATTGATTTTAGCAGTTAAAGCAGTTCTATATGTTTTTTTATTTCCATAATGAATTTTGACTATGGAAGAAGCAAAAATTTATATTGACAGCAGCAACATCATATTGTATTTATTGCTGTTTTTTTTTTTAATTAGTTTTTATTTATTTATTTTATAACTTCTCAAGTGAGTTAATTGGAAAAAAATATAAAGCCCCATATCTGGGCGAATTAAATTTGATCATTTCCGGCAGTTACATTAAACTAACAACAACAACAAAGAACATGTTGTAACTTGCATGTCGAATTAACAAAAAATAAAAAATAAAAAATAAAAATAAAAACAAACGAAGAGCTACAAGCGATCGTCGGTCGATATCTATGTGTGTGAAACAAATTTTAATCCATTGCTGGAGTCATTAAGATATTATTTATTGTAAAAACCATTTTATTTCAAATATAAGGGACTGTATAATTAAATAAAGTGCGTAGATAATTTTATTTGACTTCTCAAGAAATGATCTTAATCTACTGCCACATATTGTGATTCTTTTGATATTAGCAATTAATCTTAAAAATGCCATTAATACCCTCAAAAAATATTTAAGAATCTATCACATCCATGCGGCTGGTGGCAATCCAATTTTTTTTTAGCGTTTAACACTATACATTAGCAGAAGTCAGTAAAAACTAGTGATGTTACGAATATCAATTTTTAGTATTCGCGAATACAAATACGAATACGAATATTTGAAACAGTATTCGCCGAATACGAATTAATATTGAAATTTAATTGGAAAAAATCCCTCCTTTTGCGTCAGAAACAATAAATTGAAAAAAAAACTGTCACACTACTTTAGGTATATAACATTATTATGACATTGAGATGACGAATTTGAAGAACACTACTAAACATTTTTATATTATTGTACCTACATACATACGTTGAAATTTCGTTTTTCTTACTCTGTTTACACTTTTAATTAGTAATTCCATGCTGTTTGGGAGAACATATTTTCGCAGATGCACAGCCACCTGTGTCGGTGGAATTTCACATATTAAATTTTAATTTAATGAAGACTAACATTCCTCTATTGAAAATTGATTACTAACTTAACATGATATGAATTCACATAGAAAGACTTTAACTTTTTTTTATATTATAGAACCGAAATATAATTTTCGTTTGTTTTAAGAAGATTATTATCTTGCGTAAAAGCTAAACGGCTTTCTTTTTTTAAATAAAAATTATTATAAATTAATATATTTTATGTAATTTTTTTTAACTTTTTGTATAATTTTTTTTTTTTTTTTTGAAAATATATGTAAAAGTTATTCGAGAAATATTCGCTTGAATTTGGCGAATACGAATACGAATATCTTAAAACAGGCGAATAGTCGAATAATCGAATACGAATACGAGTATTCGTAACATCACTAGTAAAAACCTTTCAACTATATCGGTATACTGAAAACATCTCAAAATTAATAATTGCTCTTAATCAGAAGCAATATGCCACGCCTACTTGTTTATTTCTAAAGTTTTTTTCCCATAGAAAAAATTTTCAGCTCATCCCTCTATTAAGTTTGCAAAATGTTTCAAAATAAATATTTTCTCTTTATGGGAGGTGACACACCCTCATTTTCAATACGCACATACAATATAAAAATAATTACTAACATCAAATTACTTGCTGCGTTAACTCCAAAGATGTTGTAAAATAAAAAAAATTCTATTGGAGGTGCCACACCCATTCTTTCTATCTATTTGTTAAAGGCAATGGATTAAAGTAACACCTACGAAATCAGTGGTGTATTACCGCATTTAGTTCCGAAACTTGTCATAGTAAATATTTGCTATTTATGGGAGTTACGCGCCCACCTGTCTACTCCTTTGCAAATTTCTCTTCAAAAACATTGAAAGAAGTTTAACTGGTCGCATTATTTCTATCAATAACCAACAATAAAAATTTTTTATCTATAGGAAATTAAATACGAGAATTACAGTATTAAGCTATAATTGGTCCATCTGATTTCCTCTTAAATTATTATGGGACAATGGTGTAATGCAACAGTATCAAATAAAATATAACTATGTAATAGCGCATTGTTCATCTGGAATGCATCAATTCAGTATGGAGTCAGCTAATACTCTTAAATCTTGTCTAGGCATGTTCGAATTTTGTGGACCATAAATATTTCAAAACTTTCCCAGTCTTAGGTATCATCTTAATAAACAAAAACTTCAATTCTTTAGGAAAGTACATCAAGCGTAAAATAAACATTAAATATTATAACTTCTAAAACCTGCATTGAGTATTAATAGACGTGGTGCTTCTTTGTGACCCGCTTTGTGGTAAAATTCTAAGATCGGTTTTAATAACAACATTACATTTGGAAGGTTCTTATATGCAGATGTGCACACTTTCGGAAGTATGTATGTATAAATGTATGTAAGTATAAGTATAATAAACTTTCCAGAACTGACGAAAATGAACTGAAGCTTAACGAAGTTTCTTATGATGTTTAAACGATTTTTTTTCTCATCATGTTTGTGCATGCTATAGTTATTCATAATACTATTAACAATTATGCTTAAAGAACGATCACCTCTAATGGGGGAAAAATCGCCCTTATTCTATTTGGCGGCGTCAATGTAACACAACATCGTTTTGTATCCCTTGTGTTAAATCGGTATTTTCAATGTCAACATTGAAAGTAATCGATTACTGTCAACATATTTTTTGTATTTTCTAAAAAAAACTGACGGCGACGTGACATTATATTGACTCTGATTTTGTCGTCAGTGTTTTTGGTGTTGACGAAGATTTGTTTCGTTTTATTTTTTTTACTTTTTTACAAAATATAATAAAAAAAATGGAAAAGGAAAAATTCAATTTGAAAAATTAGTTGAGGAAATGGAAAAAAATCCCGAACATTTGCAAGAGGATTTCGCAGGGGCACTGTTCCAAATAATTTTAAGGAAGTGTGGGAAATTATTTCAACAGTGTTAAATGCCATCTAGAGTTTCAGACAGAATCTTCGACACGACAGGTTGTGATAATCCCAAATTGAAATCGTTTCCCACACTCAGCTGGTACGATAAAAATCGTAAAGTTGCTGCCAATTCGATGGGGCTCGGAACATGTCGATCTAACCCCACTTTTCAAATGAAGAGCTATAGTCTCCAGCAGAAGCTTAAATGCTGCTTTGTTCAGCCGAAAATAACTTTCAAACCTTTTAAATAAACCAAACCGAAAATGTATTACTTCCAATTAGAGCAGTTTGAATTTATCACTTACTTTTCATCAGGCAATTTAAAAATATTTCATTTCTGCCTGAGAAGTCTTCTTTGCACTATTAAATTATTTTTTTCTTCATTATTACAATGAGAATTAGGACCGGGAAGAAAAACATTTTACTTCAATATATTTATTTATTTTTCCACCAAAACTTTTAACAAAAACTGCAAACAGAATAAATCAGCTGTTTCAAGTATTAGATATGTGTGTCAAAATTATCGTTAAATAGTCAACATCATCTCAAGACTGTAAGGGAATATTAAAATAGTGTTGACGAGATGTTGATGTTGAGTAAAATTGATGTTGACTCAAAGTAGAATAAGGGTGATTAACAGCGTTGTCAACTTGGTGCGTTTCGCACCTTTTTTGGTGCTTTTCTAAATGTTTTGTGCGAAAAATATCTGAGTTGGTGCGTGGTGCGCTTTTTTTTTAAATTTTGATGCGTTTTTTTAATTTTGGGTGGCTCCAAAACAAATTCAACACAATTTTTTGTTCCAGTATGAGAAAAAAGAATTTTGTACAAAAAATACAACTGTTTCAATAACATTTCATTCAATTGTGTACAATTTTTACATTCAATTTTACAGACCACAATAAGAGCAACCATTAATAATGTTTAAGAGGTTCCAAAACACATTCACAAAAACCGTCTTGTTGTTATAGATAATTTGTAACATTTCATTATAAGAAATTTGATGTACCTTTTAGATTTTCAGAGTACATAATTGTTTTTTGTCGTAAAAGTTGCTGTCAAGTATGTTAAAGAGCTTAGCAGAAAGAAAGTATTCTTGAGACTTGCGGGATCCCAATGTTGAGTAAAGAAACAGACCTAGTGTTTTAACACTAAAATTAATAAAATTTCTGTAATATACAAAAATGGTAACCCTATATTAACATTCAAATCTGGCAACATTTTGAGCTGTCAAATAGAAAAAACCAAAAATTGATGTAGATACTTACGTACAAGTGCAAGCACATTTTTACTAATAAATGAATTTATATTTAAGAAACATGATACAGTGTTCTTAATTATTTCCAACGACTACCACTATTTCTATTTACTAAAAGAAATATTTAAAGTAAGTGTCAATAATGGAGTCTAAAAAGGGAGATAATAAGCGAAATACAAAAAGATTTGGGAATCACATTGTGAGTTTAAGCAATGGATTCGTCCTTAACCAAATAATAACACAAAAGCAAGATGTTTTTATTGCAAATGCGACATCACGCCTGGGTATAATCTTGTTCGGCACGCTGGAACACGGAAACACATTGCAGCTTTAAGCCCATTTAGCTACAAATAACATCAAGAACCAACATTGTAAAAAATGTTTTATCCCATTACAAATATGATATCATGCCATTAGCAGTACAATTTGAATCCGATGTCGAAATATTATCAAATATTGAAAAAGGGTGGAGAATGATTCACTTCATGCAATGGCACAATATTGTATCAACGTTAGAATTTTGGACTAAAGTTAAATGTTGTAAAGACGCAAAATTAATTCAAGAAAAATTTTTAATAAAAAAAAAATTCTGAACTTGGTGCGTTTTTTGTTGAATGGTGCGTTTTTTTTCTCCATTTTTGTGCGTTTTGAAATTTCAAAGTTGACAACGCTGGTGATTAAATCTATTACACTTCTAAAATACATACGGAGTTTCAACACACCGTAAATAATAAAAAAAGAAAAAAATTTCAAAACATCATTTTAAGTATCCCACAAAAAGAAATTATAATCTTCAAATTCTTGAATATGAGAATAAAGAAAAAACAAAAGCAATTTGTTTTTAATACATTAATTTTTTAATCCCTCAACTCATGAATTTAACAGTTGTAGTAGTTTTGTTAGCTTGTTTTGTCACTCATTCGATCTAAGCTCGCCCAATGATGTGGGAGTCACATTCAACACAACATTATATTGAAGTATGTGCTTGTATGTATGTGTTTTATGGATAATTAAGAACTATTAAATAAATTTATTTATTTTGTTCAAATTTCACAAAATTGTTTTTGCCATTTTTTCATTCGTTTTATTCGATTAGGGATTATGGTGCAAGTATTTATTGGGGCACACTAAGCCGGTTTAAGTTATTGACAGACAAAATGATGTGAATAAAAAAATGATATAAGCTAATGACTGGCGCACAGTGGGACTGATGGCAAGAAATTTAAATAAAATATATTTTTATAAATTTAAGAATAGGTAAAGCAGTATCAATAAAAAACTTTTAATTGTAAAATTAGTTAAGTAGGTAACGTAGCCCGTGAGAATAGCAAATGGAAACTTCTCACGGTGCTTTATTTGTTACGGGATATTCAACCATTTTTCACATGAATTTTTATTCCCTTCACCAGAAATCGTAATTTCCAGAATATTTATAGGAGACACATAAATTAAATATATTCTGGATCCTTATAGACACTAAAGTTGAAGGAGCCATATCCGTCTGTCCGTCTGTCTGTACATGAAATCAGTTTTCCGAAGCCACCAGAAGTGCTGGAGACTTGGATCTTTAACTGATGTGTAAAGCTTAGATCCCACTATCGGCACAATGTACCGATTTTCGTCGGCTCACTGAAATAAAGTTATAAATAATAAGCTAAATTTGCATAATTTGTCAACTAATTTAAATATAAGACATAATTGCACCACGCTGCATTGGTAATAAAGCCATATAGAATTATTCCAGAATTAATTGAGAAATAATGCAATTTTGGTTTAGTACTTATGACTTTATTGCACTGAGCCGACGAAAATCGGAACATTGTGCCGATGGTGGGATCTAAGCTTAAGGCTAGATCTCAAGACATTTCGTATTGAAAATCAGCAAAAATAAAATATCTGATTGAATATACACAGATAAGAATGTACTCGTACATAGGAAATTTATTCCAGAAATAAAGTTATTAATATATGAAGCTGCCCCAGTATTGGACCTAAATCATTTTCAAAAGAATTAAAAACTATCAATAAAAAAAACGTAAATTAATTTTTGCAATCAATGGAATTAAAAATTAAAATGTAATGGAAACACTTATCTAACAAAGTCGTACCTCTTACACATTCCAAAGCAAAAAGTTTGAAATATTAATTGGTCATTATGGCATTTAAATATTTTTTTTTTTTTTTCAAAAAAGAAAAAAGAGACTATTTTATGGGCTGCGGCCAGGCCAGCCGGTTCATAAGTTTTTATCTTAGTTTAAGCTGACAATTAATGACAATTAAATTGCCACTGATTTCTAAACTAAAATTGTATTGAATGAAGCATGAAAATGCAAATGAAGTAAAACGAAATATAAAAAACCGTTTGAACAATTTCATATTTGAATCAATTAAACCTTATCTTTAGTACAAAAAATACAGACCAAAAACATAAAACCTTTTACATTTTTGCTCCCATATTATTGCATTGAACTTTTTGCCTCTTATTGGAAATAAGAAAAAAATTGGGTCAACCCATATTGATGCTGATGTTGGCTGGCTGCTTGCTTGATAGTTTGTTGCTTGTTTACTTAAGTTGGCTGGTCTTACCATAAACATATTGCTAATTACTGCGAGGGCTGTGTGGTAAGTTTGCTGTGCTCTCTGTTTTTTTATATTGAAAATAGTTTAAGCTTAAATTGATTCTACGAACACCTTTCGAATAAATTTACTTACTGCCCTCGTTAAATTATGTTATTTTTGAATATTGAGAATAACTAGTTTCACAATTAATTGCAAATCTTTGAAGAAACGTGCACCCGACTCGACTCTCCTCAACTTTTTGCACATACATACTTAAACGTTGTAGTTTTATGGGCACGAAATAACAACAACAACAACAAAATTGCAATCACATCCACTTGCAATTTTTTCATTCAATGGTTCGGTCACCTACACACTATACAAATTATTAAATTAAAACAAATTATTTATTTAAAATTGCAAAACCATCACAGAGGCAGAAAGAAAAAAAAATAGCATCATCATGCTTCAATGCAAAATCAAAAGTCATTAACAGGAAATTGTCAATTATTTATTATGAAATTAGGTTTTTGATTCGGTTTGTTTGTTATTAAAAAAATGCCTAAACATTTATGTAAAAGCATTAATAGTAATAAAAAGTTATTGAAAAAAGAACCTCTTATAAACAGCATAAATTGAAAAATAAACTCATTTTGAAACAAAACTCTTATAAAAAGCATGCCTAGGAAAAATATTAATTTTGGAAAGTACGGCTTGAAAAGAAAGTAACATTTGCAAAAAAAAAAAAAACCATTTTAAAAAAATTGTAAAACAAAATTTTTGTTTCTCAAAATTGCGATTTGAAAAAAGTTTCAACATACGCACCAGAACAGACCAACGCTGTTTTTGCAAACACACTCATGATCACGAAGGTCCTGCGGATAACAATGTCTATGGACTTAATTCATTAAAAATAATGATTATCAGTACTTGTTAGGAGGCTCGGGTGAACGTGATTAAAAAAAGAATTTTTTTCTGAAAATCAAATACGAGAATTACAAAATTGCTTAATTAATGCTATTCTATTATTTATCAGCTTAAGTTCAATGTATTACATTCTCATAATTTAAAACAATAATTTCCGAAAAGAAAGAGTTTTCCTTCTTGAAAAAAAATGCTCTCTGGAAGAAAGTACTTTTTAGAAAAGTACTTTTTACGAAAAGTATTTTTAATAAAATGTTTTTGATATAATTCTCGTATTCAAGTATTTGAAGATTATAATTTCTTTTCTGTGGGAAACTTAAAATTGTGTTTTTAAAAATGTTTTCCTACTTTTTATTTGGGGTGTGCTTGAATTCCGACTGTCTTTTCGAAATGTTATTAATTTATATATATTGAATAACAATATCATGCACAAACTTGATAAGAAAAAAAATTGTTAAAACATCATAAGAAAACTCGTCAGGCTTCCGTTCATTTTCGTAACTTATGGTAACTTTATGCCAAATTTTCGAAAATTTTTGCATTGAAAACAACAACTCTTGTTTGGGACATTTATTATTATTATATTTGGGGCTATTTTTCCTAAACTTTAGGGCAACTTTTAATATTTCAGTTTCGAGGAAAAATGTCCCCAATGAAAAATTACCAAAACTGAGAAAAAAAATTACAAATTATTTTGCGTCAATTTTTAATATTTTGGGGCCATTTTTCATTGGACCAATTTTTAATGAAGCTGAAACATTTGACCTTTTACCTCAGACTTATTACATGCTTCCATTGCGCACTTATTCCGCAGCCTGGCAAATGCGTCAAATACGCATTTATGGAAGGTCCTCTTAAGTAATTCTACGCTTAAATGCGTTAAAATATTTGAAATATAATATGAGGTTTTAAGCAGGGACTACTGTAATAAAATATGTTAATTTTTCAAAAGGAAAAGTCCTTTAAAATAGTTTCAGCATAAAAATTCAACGCTGCAATATCTGTTATTAACTTATTTTTTGTCAATATCCTGCAATCAATCGGTTGCACTTTTTTTAATACAATAACATTATTAATCCATTGAGAAAAATGATGTCTATTTCGATCTCCCTCTAATTTCCTTGTAACCATTTATTATGTTTTATTGTGTTTAATAAACAATTTAGTTGAAATTGAAATATAATTAAAACATTTTCGTTTAAATAAATATTTATATTTATTTTGCCAACTGCTTCTGCTACCACCGCTAATGATGTTGATGATCATGATCATTATGATGATGACGGTCATGATGATGATGCTGGTTTTGTTATTCAACTTGTCAATGCTCGTAGTTTTTAAAAGACAAATGGTTTGCAAACGTTTTTGTTACACTGACCGATATTTGAAATTATAATAGAAATAGAAAAAGAAAACAAAACAACAACATATTATTAATAACAAATAAAATGCACTAAGAAAAATAATAGGGTCCCTACGATAGAAATTATGTGACCAAGAATGGCTTCATTCGCAAGCATGGGAAAAGTAAAAAATTTTGGAATAAAAGACTTTTATTTATTTCTATTTTTTAAGCTATTGCATAGCTTCTATCGCGGGCTTTGAGGCGACCGAATCAAGAAATTTTGAAAATTTTGTTTCTTAAGTCTTTTGTTTATGAAACGAAAAAACCTGGAAAAAATTTGTCATTTGTTTTTGAAACGAAAAAACCTGGAACTAAGTTTGTTTCTTAAGTCTTTTGTTTTTTGAAGTGAAAACTTCTTTTTTGTATAGTCTATGTATGATGAATATACAGTGTTGCCGCTTTGGAAATTTTTTAAATGTCCAGTTTTGCCAATTTTCCCGGAAAATTTTTAGTCGGGATTTTGAAAGGATTTTTTACCAAGTTTTTTGGAATTCCCGAGCAGTATTGCCATCTTTTCCCGGAAAATTTTCCGGGATTTCTGGGTTTTTGAGGGTTTTCTTATATATGTATATAAAAGAAAGAAGTGTTAGTTACACTTACAATAGCTTTACCGCGGCAGTTTCCGAGTGCCACACGTCTTTTTTCTTTTTTTAACTTGTATGTGTATTTATTTTAATTTTTTTTAAGACCAGCACTCAGGGGATGACCCCTCTGGATTTTTATGTATTGTGCCAGAATTAGAGAGAAAGGGATAGACAGAGTAGAGAATATAGGTAGTGAAAATGTAGAGGAGGACTTAATTGCTTTACAACTCTGCTATTGTATATTTTGTTAATTTTTAAGTAGACGCATTAAAATTCTTATGTTGTGTGACCAGGCATTTTATTAATTGTTTTACTTTGCCAACAATTCTGTTCACTGAT
The DNA here is from genome assembly GCA_947311025.1 of Lypha dubia. Lineage (NCBI taxonomy): Eukaryota > Metazoa > Arthropoda > Insecta > Diptera > Tachinidae > Lypha > Lypha dubia. The sequence goes on from OX371260.1 coordinate 127,664,503, forward strand.
GAAGGAAGGGCGCTGAGGTATATCAGCTTGGACAATTATCAATCGCGGTCGGAAGAGTTTTTAATGATCAGTGGTATTCCTTCATCACTTAATTAGTCCCACAACAATTAATACAATGTTAGACTATTGCAAATTAGAGAAATTTATGATGTCGATTGCCTAGCCCTGATCAGGAATCGAACTCAGGTCCTTACTAAAAGTAATAACTGAAGTATCTATACTTCGAGCAAATAGTAAGCTTTGACATCTACTATATGAATACACTGAAAAGAAAATAATAATTCAGTGATCTTCATGGCTTATTTATTTCTTTCTTTAATTTTTTTTAGTGTATTGATTTCAATAGCCAATTATTAAGCACATTTTGTTAAAATTCCAATATTATTTCAGCTTATAAAATTCTCTTATTGGTTTTCATAAATAAAAATTTTAGAATTATTGCATTGAAGGATAAAATTTGGGTCATTAACGAGCCATAACTTTCAAGTGCCCGAAAAGCCTACGAAAAAAATATGTAGTTAATTTGCGAGTCTTTCGGTTTAAATTTTTGGAAAATATTTAAGTGCTGTTTCCATAACACAGACGAATGATTTGAGTCTAAAATTTGTTGAAAAGCACTTGGTTTTTTGAGTGATTCCCATACAAAATTTCTACACAAGTCATTTGTATGTGTTTATTGTGGAAACACCACATAAGTTTTGTTTCCATAAAACAGACGAATGATTTAAGTGTTAAATTTGTATAAAAAGCACTTGGTGTTTTCCATACAAATTTTACACTTAAAATAATTTGTCCGTCTTGTGGAAACTGCATCTAAAAAACAAGAGCCGTAACCAAACACGTGAATAAGCCAAGTTTCAATATGACATGAATTTTGAGAAACGAAATTAAAAAAATGGTACTTAATGCTGACTTGAAACACTTGGAATTGTTTTTTGAGTTCAAGAAGTGATTAGTTTATAAAAATCACTAATAAATTATGAAAGTATTGAAATATCACATAAATATTTTTTTAATTACTTGGCAATCAAAATGCTATTGACTGGGGTTTTTTTTTTGCTAAAAAGCTGTAATCAGTTTAAGTTTTTAATTGGTCGCAAGGGTTTCAATAAAACTATATTTTTTCCTATTAAAGCAAAACTATTCGATAACAAAGAGCTAAAAAAATGTTATGTAAAGAAACAACACAATGAATAGTTTTGTTTTTAACCATTTTTGTAAAACAACAACAATTATTAAAGCAATTTATTCAAAAGTACTTTCGTACATGATATATTCGGAGGGACAATTCTAATGTACTTTTTAAACGGCTTTCTTCTATAAATGCACGATTTTTGGATATGAAATTATCTCAAAGATTCTTTTATAAAAACTTTCTTCTTTAATTTGGAATTTTTTGTTTGTTATGAACTTTTTTTAAAAAAGTACTTTTTTAAATGGTACCTTATATTTGCAAGGTTCTTTTCTATAAACGGGCACATTTCAAAATGCAATTATTTAAAGATAGAGTTTACAATCTTACTTTTTAATATGGTACTTTTTATATTAGGGATTTTTTTAAAAAGTACTTTATTAAACGGTACATTTTTTGAAAGATTTTCTTCTATAAATGCGCATTTTTTAAATGTAAGTGTGTATTTTAAAGATTATTTTGTCAAAACTACCCTTTTTTTATGTGGTTTTTTTTTATATGGGTACTTTTTTAAAAGGTACCCTTTGTTAAAGGTTCTTTCTACGACTTCATTAAGAGGAAGGTTGTCAGTTACGATGTTACGAATACTCGTATTCGTATTCGATTATTCGACTATTCGCCAGTTTCAAATATTCGTATTCGTATTCGTATTCGCTAATACTAAAAATTGATATTCGTAGCATCACTAGTTTGAACACGCATAACTCTACCATGTCTAAACTGATTTTTAAAATTTATTTTTGTTTGAAAATGTTTGCTTGCAATTTACCTTTAGGATTTTTTTAAGCCTTCCAAATTTGGTTTTTTTCGAAAATCTGGAAACCCCGAAAAATTATTTGTAGCAGTTATTGACAGATTCTAAATTATAAATATTTTATGGATAAATTTTCAAGTTTCTATTTGGTTTTTTCTATGCAAGTCGGGAGGTTTTTTTGCCCAAATTGTTCTGTAAGCTAATTTTTTTATAGAGATACTTTTTTAAAAAAGTACTTCTTTTTTTAAATTTATTTTTTTAAGGAACTTTCTTAAAACAGTACTTTTTTCAAAATGTAAACTTTTTAAGGTATCATTTTATAAGTGATCCCTGTCTTTCATGGTCTGTCTGTCTGGTCTCCGATGTCAAACGAATTTTTCTTTCTTAGTTCAGTATTTCAGAAAAGTTATTTTATAATTGTAATTTTTGTCAGTGTTATATATTTTTTTTTAATTCTACTTCTTTCTAAAACGTGCTTTATTTGAAAAGTATTTTTGTTAAAAGAATTTTTTTAAAGAACATCAAAGAAAAGTTTGTGTTAGAGAAATTACACAACATCAGAAGTAAACACGTACATACTTATGTATGTATGTATTTCCCATACAGCCAGCCATACAATCACGTCAGCAATGATATTGGAGTTTTTTATTTCCATGTTAATGTCAATGATGTTCAGACATTGAACGCATTCAAGTAAAAAAATAAAAAAATTAATACAAAATGTTTAAAAAAAAATTAAAAAGAAAATTTATAACACAGAAAGAAAATTGAAGCATACTGCATTTAATTGTTTGTAAATAGTGTGTAACAAAATTAAACGTCTATAATATTTAAAGACCCTGCTGATGCCAAAGCAAAGTTCAATAATTTCAATTTTTACTAAAAAATACACAGAACGTTCATTATGTTACGGTAAGTGTACATTTAATGTTGTGTACCACTGTCTGAGGCAAAATTTGCCTGCCAGTACGATCATTTAATTTCAATAATAAACAGGAAAGAAGTGAAGATTTATTTGTAGTTTACAAATGATGCAACTCATCGATTGATAAGACATGATCCAATGCCGGCGCTTCACATGCGTTTAAGGAAATGATTTACACATGATTTTTTTTTTCAATATTTATTTAACAGCAAAATTATTAAAATAAAAAACTTTTTAAAATCAATATTGAAAGGGGTCAAAAGTATTTAAAATCAATAAAGAATTAAACTAAAAGAATTCCTTGTTTGTTTAAAATTTAGTTCGAATTTCTTTGTAGTGTTTTTTGTTATGTTTTTTTTTGTGAAGATCAGTAAAGTTTATTCAGGTTTTGTGCATACATGAAATATTTACACTGGCAGCAAAGTATTCTGGCTCCACTTTAATTAAACAAATATATTGTTGTTTAATAAACGATTGTAAGTAAATAAATAAAAATATATCAATCATTTTACTTACAGTCCTCCTGTCTTGATGATCTTTCAATCTTGCTAATAAAGTTATATATAATTTTATAAAACTTTTTTTTTTAATTTTTTTGATCTCTAAATTAAATTTAAGTAATAAATGGTATTAATTCAACTTGAAATGTTATCAAACAATTAGTCTTAGATAATTGTTGCATTTTTAAAATGATCGACATGATCAAGGGTTCAAATATCAGCCCAAACATAAATACTATTACCACATTTCCATATACATATTAGTAAATATTTTAAATATTAAAATATTGCAATCAAAATCATAAATCTCAATTCAATTAATATTTCACGATCACTAATAATAAATCACAGACCAAAATTTATTCATTTAATACATTAAAAGAATTGAAGTTATTTCCAGGAAAAGAAATTCATCGATTTGATATCAAAACGAAATCGTTTTCATTATATATAATAATGGGCCGTAAGAGAGCACTTTTCTCTCAAATGATCGACTGACAACAAGAAAAAATTGGTTCACACTTGAGCTGTTAATTGAAAAAATTTCAATATATATATTAATTTTATTTGATTCACGCTATTTGTAAGAATTTTTAGAGGGTTGTGGGATAAGGCTACGAATGATGATATTTGCAGATCAGCAAATGCTGTGAGTGTACTCTTACCACTGTTGGCATTAACGTATTAACCTGAAAATAATCGAATTACCATCGACTGCTGTCTAATTCCACATTTTTGTGTTTTCCGCATATTCATTCGATTTCAATTCAATGTTGCTTTTCTATTTCTCAACCCTGCTGCTCCGCATTAGTGATCGTGTGAATACTTTATGTATCATATCAAATCAAACTAATAGACTGACAATAAGTCATTCATTCGTTTATTCATTTATACACTTAATGCTCAATATTGTGACAATTATTGGTGATTTGTTTAGACAGTCTGTCTTGTCTGACTATTTAGTTTGTTATTTGTTGTTTTTTTATATATATATTACAGCAACAACACGACACTTATGTTTATTTGACAAATTTGCACGCATTAAAATTGTTTAAATTGAGAGGAGATTGAATGGAAAAAAATCAAATAAAGAATCGATAGTAAATAAATTTAAACTGATTGTCAAATGATTCAAAAGTTGATTTCAAGCTGACAAAATACATTGTACTGTGAGTTAGAAAAAAAATGATAAATTTAAGCTAAATTTAAGAGGCCTACTAAATACTACAATACCGACTTCAATTAATCATTCATAGAAAATCAATCAATACAGTATGTTATTGATGTACTTAGAAAAAATTAGACATTATTCTTGTGGTCTAGACAAGAAAACCCAACATCAGTTTAGTCTCCTAACTAAATTGCAAGAACAAAATCCATGCGATCAACACTTATATACATATAAAAATTGTCTCTAGAAAGGCTTTCGATTCTAAAATAACACAATGATAGCAAATAGTGCATATCTAAAAAAATTTTCCCATATACTTCATTAAAAACTTATTAAAGAAAACCTATTTATCGATCTATGAAATGCATCGATAATACTTATTGAGCAGAAAAAAAAACGGATTTTTAAACATTTATCGGTCTCTTTTCTATATTATAAATAAATATGAATAAAAAAAAAACTTTTTCAATGTACTGCACGTTTGGCATTTCCTAAAAATTCTTATTGAATATCCATAGCAAAGTTACGATATCGATAAATTTTCACAGAAAATTTGCGATGACGATCATTTTTCCATATAATATATTCGTTATCGACTACATATTTTCAATAGAACATTTTTTAATTGAAAATTATTTGATATCGAATCATTTTTAACAGAAAAGTTTTGATATCGATTAATTTTTAGTCGAACATTTTTGTTATCGATTAACTTCCCATAGAAAATTTTCAACTTTGAATAATTTTTTATCCGAAATTTTCGATATTATATAACTTGTAAAACAAAATTTTCGATATTGATTAATTTTCTAAAGAAATCTTTTGTTTTTGATTAATTTTCAATACAAAGACTTCGATACTGATTAATTTTAAATACCAAATTTTTGATTGATCAATTAATTTGATCAATTTTGAATTGAATATTTCGATATCGATTAATTTTCTATTGGAAATTTACGGCATTAATTAATTTTTAACAGAAAATTTTATTATTGAAAACACTTCGATACCGATTCATTTTTAGCACAAAAGTTTTGATATCGATTAATTTTAAGTCTAAAATTTTTATTATCGATTGACTTTCCATAGAAAATTTTCGAAAATTTTCCGTATTAATTAATTTGCAATAGAAAATGTTTGATATCGATTATTTTTCAATACAACATTTTAAATATTGATTATTGTTCAATAAAAAGTTTTCGATATCAATTACATAATTTTTAATAGAAAAGTTTTATTATTGAAGAAGTTGCAATAGACAATATTTTTAAAATTTTAAATATCGACCAGTTTTCCACTAAAAATTGTTGCAGTTTTTTATTTTTGTTGCTTTTAAACGACATTAATCCCATGTTTTTTAACAGAAAAAAAGTTACGCTCATACTACCTCATGATGATTAATTTGCATACATAAAAATGATGCAAACGTTCCACAAAAATAAAAAATAAATTATCCATAACCTAATCCAAATTGATTCGTTTCAATTATTGCTGTGAATAAAAGTTCAAATTGATTTGATTTTCTGCCACCGATCACGAACATTTGTTTGCATTCAAATCCATTTATTAGCAATTTCTTGAAATGTTTTTTTGTTAAAATTTTTTTTATAGTTTTTTTTCAGCATCCGATTTCAAACCATCTGTGCCACACAGCCATCCACAATTGTTTACTGTTATTTTCATTTCGATTGTGACGTCGAAAAAATGATTGATCGCCAGACAAAGCATTTTAAATAAATAAAAAACCAATATTTTTTTTATTTTAATGAAACGCCATTGAATAAAGAAATCTTTAAATAAAATGCAATACTTAAAATAAAACATTAAACTAAACTAAATATAAGGAAAAAAAGATTTAGAGCAAACCCATATGTTTCTAATAGCAGAGTCATAAAAATACACATCAAGGTCAATGATCGCGTTGACTTTAAACAGTAAAAAACAGCAGAAGAAAATAATAAAACTAAAATATTATACAAGAACGAACATAAATCGTCCGAAGAAAATGCAATAAACATCGAAACATTGTTTTCTTTAATTTTTTTAACTAAATTTAAATTAAAGAAAAATTAATGAAATTGCAAAACATGTGGTACGTTTATCTTAACAATGAATTAAATTGATTCCCAGCTCCATTGAAATAGAAAAGTTTTATAAATAATACGTTTGATAAAGGATTCTTCGAATCTTGTTCGAGAACACGCTGGATCAAGTCCAGTTGTAAAGGAAAAGAATCAAACTACTGTGAGTAGAGGAAAAAAAGGATCTAGGATTTAATTTCCTGCACTACGGCAAATACGAGTATACAATTGTTTAAGACGGGATAATAAGTCAGTCCTTCGTTAAAAATCGTTTAATAGAAAATAGAACTTTGTCCAGTGATACTTTTGAATATAGAGAATAGAATGGTGATATTAACTCAAAATTGACTTATCTAGACTTAAGCACTTTTTCTTTATTGCCACAACAGTTTTTTCTGTCTACATTTTAGTAGTCTCTCTTAATCAAACTAATGAATCTTTATTAACTCAACAAATCATTTTAATTGTTTTTAATGAAAAGCCATAAAACAAAGCCCCTTAAATAATTAAGGGTGATTTTTTTTTAAATCGAAAAAAAAAACAACAACAAAAATATTATATAGAAAATAGCAAAAATAAAATCGAATAAAAACACACGCTTTGTATCAGAGAATGAATGTGTTAAATGTCAGTTCATTTGCTTGAGATTAAATAAACGAAAATATAAAATTATTTAATTTGAAAATAAAATTTTAGCAAAATTTAATTGCTTCGCTTTTAAATTTTTTGTTTCAATTTTGTTTTGTTTTGTTTTACATTTTATTTATTTGGTTTTTTCTTATCGCCCCACTAATTAAATACAATTAAATCGAAGAGCATTTAAAACATTAGAATATTTTATGTGAAAACAAAGACTCTTTTTGAATAAAATTAGAAAAATCTAAAATGTATTAATTTGGCGTCTGTCTACAAATTTTGTCATGTATTTTGGCGCTGAAAGGAAAAATTGGTAAAAACAAGTAATAAAATTCAAATAAGTTTGTGCACATACATACATATAAACATACACACAGCCGAGTATATACATACATACATATATTTTTTGCCAATTATTTTTGTAATGTATTTTGTATCACACTGTTGACATGACAAAGTTGCAAGAATTATATTTAATTTGTCAACGCTTCTCAGTTAGTCGAAATGATATTTTTTCACTTGAATCATTAGAAACATTTCCGTGTTGATGTTCACAATTAATCGGGCAGATAAATGTGAAAACTACCGAATGTTAACTATGCAAAAACAAGATTTTCCCTCTGATGAAACTAAAAAAAAAAAAATTGCTAAAACTGCAACCCTTAACCAAAAATGGTAAGGGTTTTTATAAGTTGTGTCAAACGTGTGTAATTTCCACAATATTTATATGAGGTTCATATAGCATACAATAGTATACACGTTAAACAAGCTGTCTTTAGTTCTTCTTCAAATAAAACTAATCAAGAAGTGAAATTCAACACTATTTTTTCTGCAGATATAGAAAGGCTATTGACTGAAAAGCGGAGAGATCAACGAGAATGGCAATGCTACACATCGCCTCAGCTAAAATTAAGGCTTAAGGTGTGTGTACCAAGCAGTTTAGAAAAGTTTTGCAAACACAAAAAACACCTTCCCTTCAAAAATTTCTTCAAAAGCTAGATGCAACACCACAAATAGATTATTCACTGTGGCGTGCAGCCAGAGGTCTTAAAAGGCCGGTGATATGCAAAGCTGCATTACGAGCTTCTAATGGTGACTGGGCAAGAACTGATGCTGAAAAGGTGAACGGATGTTGACGGTAAAAGACAATGAATGTTTTTTTCAGACAAGTTAATCATTTCGCAATTTCCGTTTGGCAAATATTAACTAAAGTCTAGACTTTTATACATATGGATCAACTTTCAACCACTTTTGGCCCACGAAAGCTCATCAATGCATGCCAAAATATGTTTTGGGAGGAACTCTGAGGATGAACCCACACCGACGTATGAGAAAACTGTTTTTCTGACTTATTTGGCAATAGAACATTAGTGCTTATGAGAAAAACCACATCGAACAAAACAAAGGCAAAACTGAAAATTAAGACAAGTCAAACAAACGACAAAATATATTGACGCTTTTTTTCTGATTAGCGTTTGTCTTTCTAGACAAAAACTTGATGTTAGTAATTTTTTTTTTTTGGTATGGGTTAGCATCAAACCAGTGTCTTTGCCTTAAAATACAAACACGTTTTGTCTTTCGTTTATTCAGCAAAAAAAAAAAACAGAATTTTAGGTTAAAAAATATATTTGGCCAAAATGAAACTATTATAAAAAAATTTTAAATAAAATATTTTATTTTTTTGTCGCAACCTTGTCGCAAGTACCACAGCTGAAACTAGTTTTATGTTTGCTTTTCGTTGTGACTAAAGCTAAAAGGCAAAGGTGAGGGTGATGTTGGCGTTGCGTTGACTACTAAGCAAACAATGACTTGGGGCCTGGGTTCAAACCCTGGTCAGAACAAGTCAATCAACATCATTAATTTCTCTAATGTACATTAGTGAGACATTGTTTTAATTGTTGTCGGACTATTTAAGTGATGAAAGCATATCACTGGTCACTAAAAAACTGTTACGACTGCGATTGATGCTGTCCAAGCTAATGTATACTACATCCATCGTCCTCCTTCGTCGGTTAGCAGAAAGATTGGCGAAGTAAAACAATTAATAAAACGCCTGCTAATACAGCTTAACAAAGTTAATGCGTCTACTTAACACCGGAGGCGCCTCAACACTGCCTTAAAAATTAACATAACGCGCAAAGCAGAGTTGTGAAAGAGTTAAATCTTCCAAATGTTCAACAATCTATCTTCTCTACCCTATCCCTCAGTTCCGTCACAGTGCACTGCATACGTAGGGGTCAACCTCTGAGTGCTGGTCCTAATTAAAAAAAAAAGGTCATTTAAATTGAAACTTGGTAATTTTTCACAAAATTAATTTAGGTTAATATAGTTAAGAATATTCTCTTAATGACTACCCAACTACCCATAAGGTGGCATTGTTTGGCAACTCTTTATTTTGGTCACATTGACCAAAATCTACTTAATATTTCTGCCAATAAAAACAATTTTATTTCAATTTAAGAAACGCTTTAAGGCATAACTTCTACTTTAGTTAGTTATAAAGTCAGTATGTGTCAAGTGCAATTAATATATTTTTTTAAACTGCCACCTAAAATGCACTAATATAAATTATTGTAGCATAAATTTAAGTACTTTTTTTAGTTAAAGTTATTTGTTATTTAATAGTTATATTTTAACATTTGACTTAAACAAATGAAAAACATTTAGTTACTGACATAAATAATTATATTTAGCAAATTAAATTGCAATTTCATGAGGCACTTTTTAGTGCAATTTATTATTTAACTCTTGAATGGTAGTTGGAAATTTAAACTAAATGGTTTCAGATTAATGATTAAGTTCGGTTCGTTTAAGCAATAAGAAACTAAAAACTTCAGCCAAAATGCAAAGGCGTAAGTGCAACGATTTATTATTATAATTTGCTAAGGATGCCATTAAGTAGGTTGAGTTAATTAAAAGTAAAAAAAAAAATACTTTTAGTTTATAGTTTAAGAGTGTTTTTTTTTCGTTATCAAAACACTTTAATTTGCAGTGGTGCTATTTTCAGGTACACAATAATGCTGGCCGATTATAAACCACTCGTTTGTAATTTGCTTAGATGTGTTGCAGCTGTAGTATTCTATTGCTAAACAAAAACATATTTTTCGTCATAAAGTGCACATTTTACACTAATTTTAAAATTACTTTCTATTAAATAAATAACTGGGTTATTTTTTTACAGCCTGCACTAATCATATAGAAGATTAGTAGTTCGATCCCTGGTGTATCATTGTAGAATTTTTTTTTTATTTTTGCTGGGCTGTCACTATTGTTTCAGTTGATCTTGTTCGTTCATACCATTTGCAATTTTTTTAAAGGGTACTTTATGTAAAAGAAACTTTTTATTAGAGGTACTTTTTGTAAAAATAACATTTTGTAAATATGTAGTAATTTTTTTTTAAAGTCATTTTGGTTTAAAGTACTTTTTGTAAAATGTACATGTAATGTAATTGACTTTTTGTAAAAAGACGTTTTTGAAAAGGTACTTTTTGCAAAATGCAGTTTTTGTAAATGTAGCTTTTTTAAATGGTACTATTTGTAAAAGAAAATTTTATTAAAGATACTTTTTGTAAAAATAACATTTTGTATATATGTAGTAATTTTTTTTAAAGTACCTACTTTACATAGAAAATATATGTACATTTACTGAAACCTACTTTTTGTAAAAGAACCTTTTTGAAAAAGGTACTTTTTGTAACAAGCACTTCTTTATAAGGTGTTTTTTAAAAGGTACTTTTTATAGAACTTAGTTTTGGTAAAAGGTAATTTTTATGTAAAAGGTACTTTTTCTAAAAAGTATTTTTTTGTAAAATTAACTGTTTTAAATTGTACTTGTTGTAAAAGAAACTTTTTAATAAAGGTAGTTTTTGTAAAAGGAACTTTTGGAAATAGTAATATTTGTTTAAAGTAATTTTTGTTCTTTCTATAAAAGTTATTTTTGTAAAAATTCATTTTTATAAAAACTAATCTTTGTAAAATGTATACATATGTATACACTTTTTGTAAAATACCTTTTTGTAAGATTCCCTTCTTAAAACTGTTATGTATTATATATGGAGGGTTTTTTTTGTAGACGGTATTTTTTTCCATGGTGGTTTTTATAAAAATCACTTTTTGTTAAACGTCTTTTTTATTAAAAATATTTTTTTAAAGATACCTTATGTAAAAAGGTAAATTTTGTAAAAGGTACATTTTGTAAGAGGTACTTTTAGTAAGAGGTACTTTTTGTAAGAGATACCTTTTTTACATGTGTAGTTGTGGCTTAAGTAGCTTAGGGGCTGTGCACATATTACGTAACGCTCCAAGAGTGATGGGGGGAGGGGTTAAAGATTTGTTACGGATTAGAAATTTTGCACTGAAAAATTATCAAAAAGCGTTACATTGGGTGGGGGGTATAAAATCTCTTAAAACAGCGTTACGTAATATGTTCACAGCCCCTTAAGCACCTTAACATGTGGTTGGCATGCATTGGTTTTAGGCACCTGGTTGTAATCTCGGCTAAAGCCAACAAATAATCATTTTTGCATAAATTTTCTACAAAACTTTATTTTAATTAATTTTATTTCATTGTCGGCTTCGTTCCTACACTTGCTTAATTAATACGAAAACTAAAGATTTATGAACGCAAATAAAACCACTTAGTTTGGATAATAATACCCGTTTGTTTGGTCATCCTTTTAAACAGCCGGCTAACCCCCAATAATGTTTTTGAAAATAAAATATTTTTAATATAACAAGTTCTTAAGAAATACACAACAACGGCGAAGAATGAATGCAATTCCCAAGAACTCTTTTAACTAAAACTTAAATCTTGAGAAAAGTTTCTTGGGCCACAGCAAAGCCATAAAATAAAATTATTAGAAATGAAAAAAAATAAATAAATATTTCTACTCCTACATATTTTTAAAGTCATACAAAAATATTGAAATGTTTCAGATTTCTTTGGTTACCCTCAAAAAACAATATAAAAAAAATTCCAGCAAACATTTTAAAATATTTAGCAAAATGTCTGGAGAAGTTTCAAGCAGTACCTTTGACAAGCTGTTTTCTGCTTAAATCTCTTTTGAAAAAAATATCAAATTTCCTCACGAAATTTTTGTTAATGAATAAATTATAGAGTACAGAATTAAAACAAACACCTAAAAAAGAACCAAGTAAATTTTTTAAACACTCAATCCTACGAATACCCACAAGTATTTCTTGAGCCGTTTATTTTGAAAGTGGCATAAGTCACTTTTTTTGTTGATTGCAAATCTTTTAGACTAGTTCCCGAGATATAGACTTAAGAATCAGTACATGTTTTTTGAAAATTGTACTTAAACCCAGTCGAAACTTTCAAAACTGAATTAAAAAAAAACCTTAGCAAATAATTCAAAATCCAGCTAGGGTTTTTCTTCTACCATCATAAGCTTTCAGATTTTGGGGGTCTCAATTGGTTCAAGATTTTGAAGTTGAAAAATGTGCTAGGGGCTGTGCACATATTACGTAACGCTGTTTTCAGAGATTTTATACCCCCCCCCCCCCCCCTTCGTAACGCTTTTTACAAATTTTTCAGTGCAAAATTTTTAATCCGTAACAAATCGTAAACCCCCCCCCCCTCCCCGTGGAGCGTTACGTAATATGTGCACAGCACCCTACTGTGTGCGGCACTCTATGTAATAAAGGTACTTTTTCACAATGGCATTTTTGTAAAAGATAATTTTATTTTTAACTGTGGAAAATTTTTATTTAATAAAATAAAAGTACCTTCTACAAAATACATATGCTTTGTAGAACGTACGAAAAGTACAATGACCTTTTTTTAACATCTTACTTTTTTTTGGAAGGTAGTTTCTACAAAAAGGTACATTTCTCCACTTCAAGTACTTTTTTTGAAAGGTACATCTTTTAAAATGTATTTTTTGCCAAATGTAGCTTTAATTCAAACTATTTTATGCGCAAGGTACTTTTTGTGCAAGGCGCTTTTTGTAAAATATAATTTTTGTATTTTCTGTAGCAGGAACGTTTTATGAAATGTATTTTTTGCTAAATGTACAATTAATAAAAACTACTTTTTGTATAAGGGACTTTTTGTATAAGGTACTTTTTGTATAAAGTAGTTTTTTAAAGGAAGTTTTTGTAAAGTGTAATTTTTATAAAAGTTAGTTTTAACAAAATTCACTTTTGATAAAAGTTACCTTTTTGTAACGATAATTTGTTTGTAGGAGATACTTCAAGCAAAAAGTTGTTTTTTTAAAAGTTCCTTTTAGTAATAAGGTACTTTTTATAATAGCTACTTTATATACTAAGTACTTTTTTTAATTAAGTTTTTATAAAAGTTAATTTAAACAAAATACAGATGTTTTGTAAAACGATCTTTTGTGAAAGGTACTTTTGTGAGAGCTGCTTTTTTCATATGGTAATTTCTTTTAAAAATATTTTTTAGAACAAGTAATTTTTGTAAAGCATACTTTTATTTTAGTAAGAGGTACTTTTTGTGGAAAGAACTTTCGTAAGAGGTACTTTGGTAAAAGGTACTTTTTGTGAAATATACTATTTATGAAAGATTATTTTTGTGAGAGGTACTTTTTAATAAGGGTACTTTTTGTAATAGGTTAGTTTTGTATAAGGTACTTTTTGTAAAAGTTTTTCTATGAAAATTTTTCAATAGGAAAACGGCCCAATGTGCGTTATATGATTTAACAGTCATTTTTCCGTTTTATATCACAAGTTTTTAAATACGATTAGAATATTTAAGCCGCGAATATTTCTAAGGAAATTATTAATAACCAAACTATAGTCTTAAGCTTTAAAGCCAACTACAAAATTTATTGGTGTATTCAGTAAATAGATTAGTACGCAACCTGTGCTGGTCTGTCTTCCTTCCCTCTTTAACAAACTGATATGTTAAGCTTTTTTGGCGAAATGTCGTTTATAATAAAACATTAGGAAACAATAAATCATCATATAAAACAATCCAACCATTTAAGGAAAACAAATGTAATCAGCATAAATATTTTTGATTTTAACTATTTTGATTTTTTTAATTGTTTTATGTACATTTTTATATGTTTATTATCAATTAACTAAATTATTTTTATGATTTTACAATGTAGTTGGGTGGTTTCTATATATAAAACTTTTAGAAAAATCTAGTTATCTTTAGATTACCTTGAGCTTTAAGTGTGTTAATTAATGCCTAATTTATGCAAATCAATACTAAAACAATTAACACACTCGTATTTGGCTGTAACGACTCTTTTGTACCCTTCAACATATATATGGTATTGTGTGTGTGTGTTGGAAAATGTACATCCATATTTATGCTTGTACCGACATGTAAAGAACAGATATGGTTGTGGCTAACATTGCATCCGAGACAATGTCTTGTTTGCTCACATATAATTTTAATTACATCATATTTACACTGACCAATAGAATTCAAATTATTCATGGGTTTGTAAAACCTGCCACTTAAAAATTTGTAAAATATTTTAAATCAAACAACCCATTGTGCATTTTTGCCTTGTTTAAGGAACTCTCAAAAGTCACGCGTTTCTTTTAACATTTACAAAAAATGTTCTTAAAAGAATATGAACAGCTAATTTATTATAAATCTTTTAAACAAGTAGTAGCATCTTTGTTAAATGCCAAACACATTTCTCGTCATACGAAAACATTATAGATTTTAAGAAGCAATTTGTCTCTTAATTCTTTCGAAGACAAAAATTCTATATAAAAATATATGCAAAATGCTTTTTAAAAAGATATTTTTAAAGATTTCAACACTTTGTTCTTAAAAATACTTAAAAAAAATATATATAAACAAAACAACGAAAACAAATTATGATAAATATTTTGTAAATGCCTTTTCTTTGCCCTTCATCACTAAACGTGACACCATAAAAACTTTCAAGTATTTTTAAAAAATTGCATAAACTCGAAAGAAAGCTGCGATAAATCAAAGAAGCTTAAAAAATCTCTTAAACTGTTAAAAAAAATATTTTAATTCTTGTAGGTGATTTTCATTTCGAATGCATATTTTTGAATTTCAACCAAATTTTATGGTACATGGCCAGAATATGTTGGGTATTGAACGTTACCGCTTTTTCCTGCAGCCTAATTTGCTTTAATTTAATTATGAACATTGTGCCAGTATACTGTAATTTTTAATAGCATTTAATGAATCCTAAAAAAATCTAACGTATTGAACGTTACCGTTTTTTTAAATCGGTTTTTTGTTGATTATATTTCTGTTTCTGTCTTTAAATCATTATCAGATGAGATGATGGATTTTGAAACGCTTTGCAAAATGTTTATGTATTGAATGTTACCGTATTTTTTTAATTTCTTTTATTTTTGGATGATTAACTTCATAATTCTGTCCTAACAGTTATCAGCAGATGAGGTTGAGAATGCTTCTTTTCTTCTAAAATATTAACAAATAACATTAAATATTTTTTTACGTTAAGCAAAAGTTTAGTGTATTGAACGTTACGCATATTTAAGAGGTTCTCTTCATTTTCGTTGATTATATAATATAATATTTTATTATTATGGTTCTCATTTTGAAATGCAAATAGACAATATTAAAGATCTTCTTATGTTAAAATTTTATGAATTGAACGTTACATTTATTTTTAAGTCCTTTTTGATATCTTTACTATACTACTATACTATACTAAGTAAAGATATTAAATTATATAATTTTATAAGTGCTACTACAAATTTTTATGTATTGAACGTTACCTTAATATTTTTACGTAATTTTTATTTATGTTTATGCATTTTTTTTAAATTAAAAGTAATTAAAATTGAAGATTTTCTATTTTTTAGTTACGTTTAAAGATTTTCAAACGTTAAGCTAAAGTTTTGTGTATTGAACGTTACCTGTGTTTTTTTAATCCTTTTAATTTTCTTTGCTATACTTCATGATTGCTCTTTAAATTAAAACCAAATGAGATTAAATAGTTTCAAACGCCAATTGAAAATTTTATGTATTGAACGTTACATTAATTTTTTACGTCATTTCCGTTTTCTTTAAAATGCTCTACGGTTTATTTTTCAAATTAAAAGCAAAAGAGATTAAAGATTTTTCTATTATCCAAATATTAACAGATACGATTGAAAATTTTCATACGTTAATATGAAATTTTGTGTATTGAACGTTACATCTACATATGTTTTAAGTATTTTTCGTTTTATTTACTATACTTCACGATTTATCTTTAAATTAAAATATTAGCAGATGAAACAAATTATCCAAAGTTAATAATCCAAAGTGATTGTGTATTGAACGTTACGTTTATTTTAAAAGTCTTATTTGCCTTCGCTGATATAATACCGACTTCTCAATTTTATTAATTGGCAGATAAAATTGAGGATTTTGAAATGATAAGCCAAAGTTTTCTGTATTAAATTAAAAATTTTCTTCTATAGAAACAAATCCAGTTTTTATATACATACATATTTTTTTAATTAAAACATTGAATAATTCTTTGGTCTCAAAAGCTCATTGTAAGTACATGCATATCGCTTCCTTAATATAGAAAGGCCCTAACTAATTTTTTTCAAATCGTCAAATAGGTTTTGTTGCTTTTATCCATAACTTAGAGGGTTACATATCGAAATATGATAAATACGTGATTTGAAAAAACAAAATGAGTTAGGGCCTTTCTATATTAAGGTAACGATATGTATTCATGTAGATAGTTTTGAATACAAACTAATAACGTTCTGAAAAACCTCATACAAAACTATAAGTTTTTTGAACTTTGCTGGGCTAAAAACTAAAAAAGACAAAAAAATAAAAAATAAAAGAATCAATTATTTCAAACATCCCCATGTGTTTCGTGTCAAAAATTTTTAACAATTACACTGCACATAGTTTTAAGTTAAAATAAATAAATATTGTTGGTGTTATTTTTTTGTTTTTGAGTCGTTTCTTGATTCAGCGTTACTTCAGCTTATTTTTATTTTTTTTCTTGTTTTTTTGAAAAATTTTAAGTCAATGAACGCAAATAATTTCGCTTTTTCCCACTTGTGCTTTTTTTTACTTTTGTTTGCAGTTTGTGTTGTTGTTTTATTTGTCTTTTGATCGGCTGTCTATTTAAATAAACTTTTAATTTATTTTTTTTTTTGCTTTAGTTATTTTGAAGTACAATTTACAATACGAATACTTTGGAAACCATTAAAAGGGCAGATGATCGTGCAGACCAACCAACCAACTAGCTTCTATCAATCAGTCAAATAGACTTTGCAAATAATTAAGTTTCATTCAATTATTGTTCAAACACTCCCCGATATTTGAAGAGAATTTTGCCAGACATTTCTGTGTTTCTTTTTTTTTATATAAAATTAATTGTTGTCTTGTGTTAATCAAGGCAATTTGATAAATTGCATCGTTGCCAAAGAGCTCTCAGTAGAGATAGAAAACTTTAATTACACTGTACAATAAAATTAAACAAGTTTTCTTTATTTCTTAATAAGATTGTAACCTTTTACGGATTTTAACTGATTTGAATTTTAAATTAATTTTGGAAACAGAAATTGCTTTATTTATGACACTCTGATGATCATGAAAACATCATAGTATTAAGTTCGATCCTCATAAAGTCAAAAACTACACTTTGAACAAACATAAGCCAGAATAATTCTAATATTCTTTGTATTAAAATTAAATATTTGTTCCAAATGATCGTTACATTGCATTCAAAAAGATCAATCAAACATGATAATTGTTCCAAACATCAAGAGGCAACATTAACTTGGTTGTTATCACAAAGCCATCTTAGGGACAAGGAGAAACACCAAAAAGGTTGTTGTCACATCGCTATCTTTTTTATCAATAGCTGTTAGGCAGCTGTACTGAATGTGATCGCAAATTTAGTAAGTTTGAATACGAGAGTTGTAATACAAATAAATAAATAGATGTGTATGTGATGTTTTTTCACAAGAAATAAACTAAGTTGTAGCTAAGCTTGTGTGTTTGTATGTGACTTCATTTAAGGTCTTTAAGACCGCAGGCCAAAATAAAATTTTCTCAAAGTCACTGCTGCTGTTAGTAATCCTAAGATCTGCCGTCAAGTCAGGCTTCGCAGGATGTCAGCTTTAATCGATTCCTGAAGGCCCAACAGGACTTGGCTTAGTCAAAAGTGCTGTATTCGGTCCTTGCTTCCATTTATTTTGACAAATCCGAACTTGTGTTCTAGAGAAACTAAACAAGCGGATTTAGAATTGTTTAATTAGCAGGGATGGGCATTTTTTGCAAAAAAAAATCTATCAATAAAGCATTTTTTAATTTCTACTGTTTTTTAATTAAATTATCTTCATATAAAATAATGTTGTAAAACTAGTATTTTATTTTTAATATATTTTCTTTGTTTTTAATTTTGACAATTAAAAACCTACAAATCAAAACGTGATCGTGACAACTTAAACAAAAACATGTCTGTAGTGTGTTGTTTTTTTTTTTAATTTTGTAAGAAAAAATCTCGTTGTTCTGGTTGATGGACTGTGGCGGCTTTAAATGGTTATTGGCGGATTTTTTTTTTGTGTTGCCTCTTTTGCATGTTTTTAATTTCACAAAAAATAAAACAACAAAAACTTTATTCTTTTTATTTTAGAGTTCCAACCCGTTTAGTTTTTTAATTCGCAAACAACAAGGGTGAGGGTGGTGTTGGCTGAAGTGGTTAGCGCGTTGACTACTAAGCAAACAAAGACGTGGGGCCTGGGTTCAAACCCTGGCCAGAGCAAGTCAATCAACATCATTAATTTCTCTAATGTACATTAGTGAGATATTGTATTAATTGTTGTCGGACTATTTAAGTGATGAAGGCATAGCACTGGTCACTAAAAAACTGTTCCGACAGCGATTGATGCTGTTCCAAGCTAATGTACACAACACCGCCCTCCTTCGTCGGTTAGCAGAAACATCGGCGAAGTAAAACAATTAATAAAATGCCTGCCAATACAGCTTAACAAAGTTAATGCGTCTACCTAACACCGGAGGCGCCTCAACACTGCTATAAAAATTAACATAACGCGCAAAGCAGAGTTGTAAAAGAGTTAAGCCTTCTTCATTTTCAACATCTATCTTCTCTACTCTATCCCTCTCTCTGAGTTCCGGCACAATGCACTGCATACGTAGGGGTCATCCCCTGAGTGCTGGTCCTAATTAAAAAAAAAAAAAAAAAAAAAAAAAAAATTCGCAAACAACAAAAGCAAAACTTCTTTTTTTATTTCGAGTCAGAGGCCTTGATGGCGCTAAATTATAAAATAAGAAATTTAATTAATTTAAAAGTCGTTAATTTATTTGCTTTAAAGAACTGAGCAAGTTGTACGGTGAGCGATTAACTGATCGTTGGAGAAAATCATGTCCTTTCTTAACAATTTATATATTGGATGTATTTTATTTAATTTTTTAATACTTTATTGTTATTTTTATATTAATTTATGTGCAATATTTTTGCAATTAAATAAAAACATATAATTATTTTTATTATTTTAATGAACTTTGCGTTTATAGCAAACGCTTATGAAAATTATACCGAAATTTTTCGAAAACGAAAACAAAGTTTTTTAAAGTATGATTTAAGATGTTTAAATCTTAAAACAGTTAAAGCTTTCTTTGGGGCTCCAAGGCAAACTAAACAATATCCAAAATGTATCCCTAACAGCTTTTATAAGCTTTCGATAGTAAATTTATTACCAAAATAGGATTGAGCCTTAAGTACACTCTCTTTATGATTGAACAATTATTTAACATTTTATTTAAAAAGCTTTTAAAGTTCTTGATTTCTTTCATATTTATATTATAAGACTTTTTTCCAATTTTATTGTTTTCTGTCAATCAAGATAAACTAATAATTTGAAAAATTTCTAAATCTGTTTTTTATGATTTAATTAGCTCAAGTTTTTTTTTTTTTTGCATTCGCCTCAAATTTTTTATAACTTTTTGTGTTTTTTTTTTTATATTTTTGTTTAAGATTTATGGCCATTTATTCCGGTTGCTGGCTGACGGACAGGTTTGCTATCAAAATGCTAAAGCAAATAAACCATTAATGCACATTATTTTAATCACTGGAATTAATAACTAAATATATTAATTTTTATTTATTTTAATTAGTTTGTAAGATTTCCAAGCACAAAAATATTTTTATCATGTTGAGTTTTAAAATCGATATCAAAAATAGCTTGTGTTAAATTGGCTAAATTAAATATTTATGTATATTTATGTACATTAATTTATATACATATGTATACGAGTACAAAAACACTAGTGTAGCATTTACTATTTGGTGCGTGTCTGCACTAAATTGGGTATTTTTTTTTTTATTTTTATTTATATACATATAACAATTCATATTACAGTGGTTTCCGCAAAGCTTTAAAGCTTGTCTGCATAGGTAGTTATTGCTTACGGTAAATTTTCTATAGAAAATCATTAGTTACGAAAAATTTCCTGTACAAACTGAATGCTACTAATTTTTTATACACAGCAAATTATTGCTACAGTTAATTTTTCAATAGAAAGTTATTGATACTCATAAATTTACAAAAATAAAAACTAATGCTATCGATATTCTTTCTTTAGAACATTATTGCTACCGAAAATTTTGCTATAGAAAATCATTAGTTACGAAAAATTTTCTGTAGAAAATTATTGCTACTAATTTTCAATACATAGTAAATTATTGGTACTGGTAAATTTTCCATAGAAAATTATTGATACTCCTAAATCTGCTATTGAAAATCATTAGTTACAAAAAATTTTATGTTGAAAATTATTGCTATGGATAAATTTTCTACAGAAAATGATTTCTACTGTTAAATTTGCTATAGAAAATCATTAGTTACTAACAATTTTCTGTAGAAATTTAGTGCTACTAACTTTCCATACATAATAATTTATTGCTACAGGTAACTTTTCTATAGAAAATTATTGATACCCCTAAATTTACTAAAGAAAGCTATTGCTACCGATAAGCTTTCCTTAGAAATTATTGCTATTGTTAAATTTGCTATAGAAAATCATTAGTTAAGAAAAAGTTTATCTAGAAAATTATTGTTACTAATTCTCTATACGTAGTAAATTATTGCTACCATTAAATTTGTTACACTAATCTATTTTCACCAATAAATTGCATATAGAAAATTATTGCTACGAATAAATTTTCTACAGAAAGTTATTGCTACCGTTAAATTTGCTATAGCAAATCTTTAGTTTTAGTTCAGAAAATTATTGCTACCTTTAAATTTGGTACACTAAACTATTGCTGTCGATTAATTTCATATGCAAAATAATTGCTACAGATAAATATTATTTAGAAAATTATTGGTACCGATAAATTTTCTATACAAAATTGTTGTTATTGGGAGATATCTGCTGCTTATATATACATAATTGTTGGTGAAGACAGTATTTTCAATAAACGCAAAAAAATATATAAAAAAACTTGAGGTGCACCCAAATGTACTTGCGCGCAATATTTTAAATTATAGAGGCCACACCCGGCTGAAAAGGAGGGATACTCTTTTTCTCAGCCGTACACGAGAGATGTAAAACAACATAAATTAACCGTTGAAATTAAAAATTTTGTTTAGCATTGGCTAAACTTATATGTAATATTTTTTAGATTTAAGATTTGAAAAACTTATTGATAATTTAATTTAAAATTGAAGATTCAATAAATAATAAAATTTATCAAAAAAAAAAAATATATACATAATTCCCATAGAAAATTTATGCTATTGAGAAAACTACTGCTACGAAAAACTTTCCAATGAAACGTATTTGCTACCGGAAAAAACAATGAGAAATTTTAAAATGTGTCTCAAAGAAAGTAATATTTTTTTTCAAATCTGGTAATTCATCAGACGTTCTGGTAATTCTTCAGACGTTGATGAACACATTTATATATACAGAATTTAACGGTTATAAGCACATCTCGTATAAGAAAGTATTAAAGAAACACCATGACATTTTCTATATATTTTAATGTAAAAAGTATTCTGTATAAGAAAACCGCGTATAAGAAAAAAACTGATTTAAAACATATATTGCCATGCACTGATAATGAAAATACATATAAAAAACATTTGTTATAAGAAATTTTTTTACGCGGCAATACTTTGTTTTCAAACAAAAATATACAAAAAAGACCGTATGTATGTATTTCCTTACACAAAATATCCAACTAAGCGTGTATGTACGAGTACATACATGTGAACATACAAATGTAGTAGGTTTTTAGTTTTTCATTTCATTTAAAAGAAACAAATTTCATATATCAGTATAAACGCTTATAAGAAATAAGTTTCTTATAAAAAATAATTGCATAAAAGAAAAAAACGCTTATAAGAAAAATTTTCGTTAAATTTTTTGAGTTTCTTATATCCGTTATGTACTGTATTTGTTATTTTCCTGTTGTTATGAATTAAATTAGGAATTAAGAATGTATTCTTACAAAAAAGTAAATAAATAAATACATGTAGGTATAAACAGATATATAAACTATTCACTTGAATTTCTCATTCAGATATTTATTTAAATTGCCTTCTCATATCAACACGTGTTAGTTAAAACGTCTGCTTTTGTTCAGCCTCATGGATACTCACGTGAGAGGCAACAAAGTTTTATTATTATAAGCATTTTCAATTATCCAAATACAATACTACACCATTTCCGTCTACCTCAGTATTTTATAAAATTAATGCTACTCATATGAAATAAACGAAGAAGCCTCAACAACTTGCAAGAAGTCTAGTATTTATAATCACACTAAAAAAACATTGACACTTTAAAAAAAAAATCTATGTATTAAAGGGAAAAATACCTTTAAAAAACATTTTAAAAGTGGCTAAATCTGTCTTGAAAGTGCTCAGTGGGTCGGTCCCACTTTTGCCAAATGATGTTGTATTTGTTGTTGTAATCGTGCCTATTTACTTTTGCTATTGTTAACAATATTAAAGTTGTTTCTGCTAGAAAGGCCATTGTTGTTGTCGTTAAGTAAATACGAGTTTGTATATCATTTCATTATTGTTGTTTTTCTCATGACTTTTTCTCGTTTAATTTCGATTTCATATACAAAATTTTTGCAAATGTTTGCATAAATTTTGTTGGGTTAAATTTTATAAACTTTGTTTTTTAATGTTTATTAAATTTGTTTCTTTTGTTTTTTTTTTTTTTTTTTTTTGTGTTTGGAATATTTGATAATTCGTAGTAGTTGTAAAACTGCACGTAGTAGTAGTGGTAAAAAAAAAATTAAACGAAATTGCCTGCAGAAAGATAAATAAGTCAAGTAAGAGTACTATATACGGTTGTGCCGAATCTTATACAGGGTGTCCGCCGGGAAGGTATACTACTTTGTTTGTTTATAATTTTTGATTAAATGAAAGAGAATAGATCTTATATTGAAAAATGTTTTATTTAATGTCGGCAATTATGTATGGAATACAATATCAGATAAATGTCCGCCTCTGTTGGCCTCACAAATGCGAGCCCTTTTGAGTACATTTTTCATTACATTCTCACACATTTCACGCGGTATTTCATTAATTTCATCCCGAATATTTTGTTTGAGTTGCTCAAGCGTTTCTGGTTTGTTTGCATAAACCTTGCTTTTCAGATATCCCCACAAAAAGAAGTCCGGAGCAGTCAAATCAAGCGATCGTGGAGGCCAATCAACATCACCATTTCTTGAAATAACTTGTTGTGGAAAGAGGTCTCGCAGTAATACCATTGTAATCCTGGCCGCATGCGATGTGGCACCGTCTTATTGATACCACATGTTAATCAAGCCCAAAGCATGCAGTTGTGGCGTTCAAAAGTTTTCAATCATATTACGATATCGCTTTCCATTGACAGTTACAGTTACGCCGTTTTCATTTTCAAAGAAGTAAGGTCCAATGATTCCTTCTGACCAAATTGCACACCACACTGTCACTTTTAATGGATGCAAAGGTGACTGATAAATAATTTGAGGGTTTTCCACTGTTTATTCATATATCCATTCAAATGAAAATGTTCCTCGTCACTCATTATGATTTTTTCGTAAAAATCGGGGTTGTAATGGGCGAGCTGTAACATCCAATTGGCATATGTACGGCTGCGTAAATTGTCTTGTGGAAGAAGCTCTTATGTAAACTGAATCTTAAATGGAAACAAATGCAAATCCTTGTGCAAAATTGTGGCCAAAGTTGTTCCTTTCAGGCCAAGCTCCTGAGCGCGACGTCGAATTCTTTCTTGAGCAGCAGTAATGTTTTCGGCCGATCTTGCAGTACGTTGTGGTCCATGCTTGGGCCTATCACCCTACAGATTTTTCGCAACTTTATCAGTCTGTTGATTCCGATATGCAAATTATTTTCCTTAACACACTTTTTAGTGAGCTTTTGCATTATGTTCCATTAAGGGAAGTTGTTGCTAATAGGAATAGCAATGTACTTAGATTCTCTAATGTTATCAACTATCACAGATCGCTAACATGCATTGCTTTGAAATCGTATTATAATCATAGGAGTGACAGAAATTTGGAGGTTTATCGAAGGCTGCGTAATCTGACCAGAGCTAAGATAAGAATGTGGAGGATAAGGAATAGTTGTCGTTTTTTCCGTACCGGTAGTACTAGGGAAATGTGGAATAGGTTAAGTAGAGTGGGTGTGTTGACTGATACGTGTGCTTCTGCTGAGGTTAGTGCTGATGATATCAACGTGAACTTTATTTGCAATCAACTAGATGTTGAGGATTCGATACCTGACTTTGATGGTTTTATGAATTATAATGGTAATTTTACATTTTCTAATGTCACAATGACGGATTTATACATGGCGCTGCATAAAATTAAATCTACTTCTGTTGGGTCAGATGGAGTTTCCATAAAGTTGTTGAAAATAGTTTTTCCGTATCTTTGTAGGCACATTTTACACATTGTTAATAGCATTTTAATGTCCTCTAGTTACCCTAATGACTGGAAAGTTTCGCGTATTATTCCTATTCCTAAGAAGTGGGGAGATTTCTCGATTGACAATATGAGACCTATTAGCATAATTCCTGTACTATCTAAGGTTGTTGAGAACATTATGAAGGATCAGATAACGCAGTGGGTTCAGGATAATGGGATGCTTAGTGAATGTCAATTCGGCTTTCGTGTTGGTCGTGGTACTGGTCTTCTGCTAACTGAATTGATTGAGTCTGTAAGGAATAATATCAACAGGGGTATGGCTATTGTCCTGGTTTCTATTGACCTAACTAAGGCGTTTGATCAAGTTAAACACTCTCTTTTGGTTACTAAATTGAACAGTAGATTTGGTTTTTCATCGTCGGCCTGTAGGTTGATATGGTCATATTTGGCTGGTCGGAGGCAGTTTGTATCTGTTAATAGAGTGGTTTCTGGTCTGGAATGGGTAAGGTCGGGTGTTCCGCAGGGTTCGGTATTGGGTCCTACTTTATTCACTCTATTTCTCAATGATTTATTGTCCAGAATGGGTAGTAGTTATTGCAGGGCGTTGGCATTTGCTGATGACATCCAATTACTGTGGACTGGTGATTTATGCACACAAGTTGAATGGTCGGATCTTATCAATCAGGATTTAAATAAGTTGAGCAATTGGATGGATGATAATTTTCTTCAGGTAAATCCTCGAAAGACTAAGGCGATGATCCTTAGAGTAACTAGAGGTGATGTGAGTACACTGGATTTGCGGATTTGTAGTGCTGATATTGATTTTGTAAGTCATATGAAATGTCTTGGTGTGGTGATAGACGAGAAACTTTTCTTCGAACCTCACATTGATAACATATGTTTCAGGGTCTGTCTTACACTTAGGAGGTTATATCACTTAAACCTGTTTCTCCCTTTACATGTTAGGTGTAGTGTTGCTCATGCACTATTAATGTCTCAGGTTAGCTATTGCATTGAGGTTTATTCAGGATGTAATATTGGTAGTAGGAGCAAGATTAGGGGTGTGGTACATAAAATTGTTAGATTCATTTATAGACTGAGACACATGTTTCACATCGGGTGCGGAGTTTTTTGAGGTTTTGTTTGAGGATTATCTTAAATTCCGCCTCTTGATTTATATTTTCAGAATTATTAAATACCAGAATCCTTTACGTATTGTACAAATGATAGCTTTTACAAGAACTTTAAGAAGTCCTCAAATGTTAATCTCAAGGATTAATAATTCTACATATGAACGATCTTTAGTAGTTCAGGCTGCTAGGATTTGAAATTTTTTGCCAAGAGAGTTACGCGTATTTTCTTGGTCGGTTTCAAGTTTCAAAAGGACTTCTGGCTATTGCCACAGATAACGCTGCGGTATTGATCGGTGTAAATAATAAAAAAATTAAAGAAAAATATGACTTAAAAAACCTGATCTTAATAAGATGTGTTCGTCACTCATTACAACTGGCAGTAAGTGCGGCCGCTGAGAAAAATTTTCAATCGAATATAAACTTTTTGGTGAAAGAGGCACACAATTGGTTTTCAAATTCGTCTGTCAGACAAAACTTATACAACAAAATTTACAAATCGATAAACAATGATTCTGTTATGCCAAAGAAAATTCCCATGGTAGCACCAACCAGATGGCTCTCGATTGAACGAGCCATAAAAACAATTTTGGAAATGTGGCTGGAATTAAAAACGCAAGTCCTATGAAACGTCGTTTTTGAAGGATATGTACAACGAACCAAAAAATTTTGTTTATATAACGTACTTAGCTACAATTTTAGCTGAAGTCCAAAAGCTAAACCTGACGTTTGAAGCTCAAAATGCAGACCACACCAAGCTTTTTAATGATTTATATCGACTACTGCAAGTGTTAACAAATAGAATAGAAGGTAATATTGATTATTTACTTAATGAATATTGTTATCTTGGTTACAGTTTTGAAAAATCCTGCTTTGATAACAATATTGAAGAAGTTCAAAAGGAATTAATTAAACAAAATCTTATAAAATTCACCAGATCTCTTATTTTTGAAATAAGAGCGAAAATACCTTCTAATTTTAGAATGTTAAAAAAAATATCGTTATTTAAGCTACGTTCACATTTATCAAATATTTGTCGAAAAAAACGTAACCAACAAAAAACCCAATAATTAATTTCCTTTAATTCCAATATTTTTTTTTAATTATGGGTTCGCAAATTTAAAAACTGTATAAAAATACTTTTTTGTAGAATAATTAATTTTATTTTGAAATATAAAAATCAAGTTAATGACACTATCCCAAAGCAAAACTAGTGGTTACGTTTTTTCGGACAAATATTTGATAAATGTGAACATAGCTTTAGTATCGAAAATATTTTTACAAACAACACCGAAGATGTCATTACATTTATAAAAGAATTTATAAATGATAAAAAGGAGACAGAAGAAATAGATAACTGTCTACAAAATTTGAAGTTTGTTGAAAGGAAAAAAAGAGACAGAACTGATTTATTTTGGATTGAAGTTCATAACTTCAAAAATTCAGTGAATAAAAATCCATTTTTGAAGTTATCAACTTTTATTATTAATACGAGTATATTATCATTTCTATTAGTGATGTTACGAATATCAATTTTTAGTATTCGCGAATACGAATACGAATATTTAAAACAGTATTCGCCAAATACGAATACGAATACGAATATTTCTTTTGAGGTTTATATTTCAAATTTAATTGGAAAAAATCCCTGCCTTTGCGTTAGTAACTATAAATGAAAAAAAAATTTAGTGATTTAACATTATTATTGCATTAAGATGCCGAATTTGAAAACCTCTACAGAACATTTTTTAATTATTTTACTTACATACTTTCAGATTTCGTTTTTCTTACTCTGCGTGAAATACAATGGGTTTTTTTTAATAAAAATTAATATATTTTTTTACATTTTATGTACTTTTTTTAAACTTTTGTATGATTTTTTTTTTTGGAAAATGTGTGGGAAAATTATTCGAAAAATATTCGCTTGAATTTGGCGAATACGAATATCTTAAAACAGGTGAATAGTCGAATACGAATACGAGTATTTCATAAAGAAGACTCTCTCTCTAAAGGTGGACTCTCTCTCCCTCTCTCACTGTAGGTTGTAAGTAAATGCAAGCTTTTAGCAAATAACAAATGATTAAATATTAGGAAATAATTATGTGACATTTTTTTTTTGTTCATTTTAGACTTAATCTGTTTTGGCATGCTCCTCTTCATTCCGGACAACTTAAGCTTTGCAGTTCGATGTGCATTCATGTGAAATTTAAAACGAAATTGAATACAAATCAAATCAAATTATATTTAAAAATCAATAAATAACCAGATAGTTTTTTTTTCTTTCGGTTTTTGTGTCTGGGACTTTATATACGAAATTTATTTATATGTATGAATGCATGTCTGTCTGTATGTCTCTATGTTTCATTTTTATGGAAAGTAATTTTAAGCCCTTCTGTAAGCAAACCAAAAAAAAAAAACACAGTCAGACAAAATGAAAAAAAGAAATAAATGGAAATTATAAATGAAAAATATTTAAATCCATTTACCTGTTTCTCAACCAACGGTCGCTTGTAGATAAATTCCTTTTTGGCTGAATACATTTCAGGCGGTATGCCTTTGAAGGAGTACCGCAAAATGCTGTCCTCATCTTCCGACACATACGAGGGAGATGATGTGCAATTGTTGAGGCTGTTGGGAGTTGCGGGCAGAAAATGTACCGAAGAATCAGTTTGGCCACACATAAAATCTAAATGATGATCACAGGAGTGGCCACAGTTACGCTGGGAGCTTGACGTATTATATGAATATGCCGATAGTGTGGCCGATGTATTTGAACGCAAAGTGGCCGTGGTACTAGTAGACGGTTGTTGTTGTTGGTCTTGACAATGACACTGACAACAGCAGGAAGGTGACATTTCTATGGTATCCATTGTGGAAGTTGAAGAAGCTGCCCTTGTATGGGTGTGCCCCAAGGGCGGGGCATTTAATAAAATCTCTGCTTCAGGCACCATGATTATTTTTTTTATTATTTTTTATTATTTATTAAAAATACTTTTTTTTTTCAAGACACGTGTCTTTGTTCGTAAAACTTTAATGGCAGGCCAGGGTGAATTTATATATTTTAAATTATTATTACTTTTTTTCAAGTTATGTTTCTTTGTGGTTGTTGTTGTTGTTGTGTTTTAAACTTTAATTTGTAAAATTATTTATTCTAAACTCGTCGTTTTTGCCATTTGATGAGGGCATCGATTTGATAATGGATTTTGTGTGGTTTTTTTCTTCTTTGTTATTTTCTTAGTTACAATTTCTTTGTAGAGTTTTTTTTTTATTCAAGTTAAAAATATAAAATTCAAGTACTTCTTGAAAGCAGCAAAGATTTTTGTTCAAAGTGATTTAAAATTAAACAACAAATATTCAAATTCTTTTGTAACTAAAGAAATATATCCAAATTGATAAAAAAAAATTATGGCAATAAAGGTTTTCTTATAGAAGTTTGTTTGATTAACTCAAAACTTTATGACTGACTGCTAGAAGAATTAGCCAATTTTTAAAGCAACCAATAGAAATTTCGAGCTGTTGCGAAAACCAAGTTTTTGTTCAAACAATGAGGAAAAAAGCATTGACATTAAATTTAAAAAATGCACATTCTAATGTTAATATTAAGTAGTTGTTAAATATTTGCATGTATTGGGAATATCAAGGAGTTGCTTTTTTTAAGGGTTGCGTTAAACGAGGTTACACTGTATTCGTAATCCTTCTTCGTTTGTATTTAATAAGCAAAAAGAAATAGATATTCATAAACTTTAAACTTCTCTTTATATTTGACAAAAAATTGTCACTAAAATTTTTTCCTAAAAATTAAAAAAATTTTATTTCGAATTTTCGAAAATTAAATTACATATTTTCGATTTTTTTTTTTCACATAAAATGAACTCTGTTCAAAATATGGAAATTTAGTATACAGCGCACCCATAAAATTTCTTTAAGGGGAGTATATAAAGTTATGGTATTAAATCTTTAATAAATAAATATGTAAATTCAAATTAATCAGTTAAAGGCTAAAATTTAGCATAATACAACATCATTCGTCAATATTTTTCCCTAAAAATATTGAAAATTTTTAATTTCAAATTTTCGAAAATATTGTGATTTTCTTAAGTTCTTAATTTTTTCAGTGTTACTGTATCCGTTGACTAAACGACATTTTATAAGTCCATGGCAAAGAGTTTTTTGTTTGATGTAAATTAAAAAAAAGTACCATCCCTTCTAATACTTTTCATTTACGGAAAAGGTATTTCATATTCGTTGTAGTCCGGCACATATATTTTTCACTTTGATAAATTGTATCTCTAACTGAAAATCAAATGAGAAAAGATATGCAAAGATTTATTATTTGGTTTTTGTTTTTATCCAAAGACATTGGCATTAACCGCGAATTTATTTTAAAATTCAGCAAAATTTTTTTGAAATCAAGTTTTTTTCGTGACTTTTTATGAGCTTTTTTTTTGTTTAATTTAGGCTTTAGGAAAACAAATTTGAAAACTGCTGGTTTCAATAGTTTTGAAGGGTACGTACTTAAAAATCTCTAAGAAGAAGAAAAAAAAATAGAAATAACAGAGAAAGCGAAAATAGTTTAAACCTACCCAGCAAAATATGAAAGAGTTTGGCCACCACAAAAAGATTTTTTCTTTTTTTTGTGCAGATATTCTACAACAGTTTATTTAATTTTCTGTTGTGAGGATTTTATTTTTGTAATTCTTATTTCTTGTTTTAGAGTTTGTGCATAATCAAAATGATGAGTTGGTATTAGCAACCATTAAAGTGCAGCCAAACAACAAATAAATAATATTTTTGACACTTGAAAATAAATTTTTTTTTTCCTAAATTCGTGTTAAATTAAGTTTTTATGTACTCCGTCTGTGTTCTTGTGCCTGTTGAAAAGTGGTTATTGGAAGAAGACTAAGACGAGTACCTTTTGTGGACATTCCTTTCGAATCTTCCCAAACTACAAGTACGAGGAAGGAACCCCACAGGTAACTTATTTCAAATACGAACGGTGCTGATTTATACGACTCACTGGCGTATAGACCAGAAAAGGGATATGCTTTTAATGAAGAATGTGTTGCTCTTCCTTGATTTTTTTTTTTTTTTAGTTCATTTAAATGTATTATCGATTAAAATACACGGATTATTTTTTAGTTTCTTTGCTCTCTCCTGTACACGATCAAGTTATTCGTAAAATCGACTTTGAAGCACTGTCTCACACAAGAGAGCTGTAATACATTTTAATTCGAATTTGGGTGGCATAAATTAATATTAAGGAGTTTAGATGGAGCGAAAACTAAGGCACTTGAATTCTTTTTTAGGAAACTTGAAATATGTGATCTCTCTCTCTCTCTCTCTACAAAGATCACTATTAATTTTCCAGTGTGTTTATGATTTTGCTTTTCTATCGTGTAAATATTATTATTTGTCTGGATATATTTTGAGAAATGTTCGACAGTTAATTTTGAATAAATAAGCATTTTTCTGTACGTACATACATTTCAAGCCCCTGTTCCGACCAAAAATAATATATTCATTTAAATCAATTTTGTCATCAATTCATTCAATATTTGTAGACATTGAAAAACTCTTATTAAATTGATTAATTGGTTCGACAGATAAAGCTGGAAATTTTTTCAAAAACAAAGAATTTTTTTTTATAAAGTCCTCTAAAGATCAATGGGTTTTTTTTAGTGGTTTGGGCTTGGAATTGGTGGCTCGTTTTAAGGATGGTCAGCAATATCAGCCCCGTTTTGAGTTAATTTAAAACAACATTAAAACAACAAATTGTCTAACAAAACTGTGTGTATGTTTATCTGTCTGAAATTAAAGATCTATAACTGGCGGGTACTTTTGGTTGTTGCTAATAAATAGAGGACACTTTTTTAAACACTGCACTCACTACCCATGTTAAAATTCAAATTCTTGTTTGGAGAATAAAAACTTCTTTGTAAGCGAATTTCCTTGAGATCAAGATTTCGTTGTAAAGCTAATTTTTATTTTAATTTTGTTTCAGTGTAGTCTACACCAGACACAATAAGTTCTGCGACTGCTTATTTGTTGGGGGTGAGGGGCTTCTTCTGTGTCTTTGTCTGAAATCCATGAATGCTGTTTAATTAGCCGGTTAGAATTCTTTAGGTCTTTTTTTGTTTTGTTTTTTTTTTATTAATTTGATTCTTTTTCTACTCACACAACAACAACATCAGGAATTTGAAATATATTTAAAAAAGTTTATTTCATGGTTTCTCAATTTTTGTAGTTGTTTCAATTTTAGTTCTTTTTAACGAACGAACTGCTGTTAAAACTTTGTCTCATTGTTACACATTTTAAAGGTTTTTATTTCATGTTCAAGGTTTTTTGTTTTACTGAATCAAAACATCTAACGAATGCCACATTTTATTAGATATTTAAGAAAACAAACAAAAAAATCTTAATTGAAGCCAGTAAATTTTGGATTTTTGAACGCGACAACACTTTGTCAAAATTTATCACAACAGAATAACCGAAAGACAACACTCACAAGTCATTTGATACAATTTTTTCTTCTATTTTTTAATCTTCACATATTTGAATATTTAAATATTTTTCTAAACAACTTTTTTAAAAAAAAATTCTTCTAATATTTTTACCTTAATTTCATTAAAGATAAAAAATGAATGACTGACAAACACAATTTTTATTTATCTGTATTTTTTTTTAAATGCAACTTTGCTTTTTCAGATTTTTTCCAATCTCTTTTTTTAAAAAAAAATTTAAGAATTTTTATTAAGATTTTCACTCAACTAATTTTTATTGCACAAAACTTTATTAAAATTTTCTTGTAAAACTATTGCAAATTCGTAGAGATTTTATTTTATAACCAAAATTTAAATAAGATTTTATTCGATTAAAATAATTTTAAATATTTTTGTAAAAAATATATTAAAAATCTTCTTTTTCTTCTTCCGTTTTGTATTTTTAGCGCGCTGTCGTTCGTTGCCTCGTACACACGCGTCCAATACTGGTCTATGGGTCTGGTTTGATGTCTGTCTTTTCGTCTTTATTATTTTATTTCATTTTTCTACTTGGCGGCTTTTAAAATTTGGTGTTGTAGTAGAATCATTTTTTATTTTAATTTTATTTAATTTTACTGCTGCTGCTACCGCTGTCGCTGTTGCTATTTTAGTGGATTTTATGTTGCTCAGCAACAAACACTACTCTTAAAAACAAAAATGATACAACAACTTTTACAGTGCCGATGATTTGAAAAAGTTCAGTTGTGTTTGAGTAGAAAAGTTGTTTGAAAAGCATTTGGTTTTTTGTAGGGGGCTCCCATGCGATTTTTCCACTGAAATCTTGATTGACTTTATTGTGAAATCTACTGTTTAGTTCTAAATCGTGTAACTGTTAAATAAATTTCCACTTGGAGGCCAATTGGTCATGTTATGAATCTTGTCTTATGAAAAGACAAAGAGAAGAGTAGTGAAAGCATTCCAACCACAAGCGCACGAAACCCCTTATTATTAACCATCAAATTTATAGCTCACGATGTCACTAATCCAATATCGGTGTCCTCGCACAACCTTGAGCTATGAGGGTTGCCAATTTCTTAAAACTGGTTTGCGTTCACATAGATAGTTTTGCGGTAGAAGTGGTTCTAATATTCCCAAGTCGGATGTTGACTACAAAATGCTCGAGTCTTTACAATCCTAACGACTCCCCATTATATACAAATTTGAGTTAGTGAGTTCCCTATCTGCCATATCTTTAGCTGACCTAAAATTTATTTTTGCCAGTTCTTCAGAAGTTTCGGAAACTCAACGCAGTCTTCTACGCTGTTACTAATCGTAACGCATATTTTCAGCATCCAAATGTCTTTCGGTTACAAAGGACGCCAGTTTCCAAGTATAACTTGGGTCCTATATAATCTCTTTTTATCATGGATTATGTTGAAATGAAAACTAAACATTGAGTTCACTTGACACAATTCGGCATTTAATAGAATACAGGCAAACATAGCTTCCGGTTGCAGAGTAATAGGGATCGGTTCGAAGGACCATAACCTAATTGCAATTGCTAACTGCAAATGTTGTCTTTGTTTAGAGTTACCAAATTAAAGTTTATGGATACACTTCATGAGTATTCCGCTGCCTTGGGTTTCTTTGAAACCAAAAAACAAGTTAATTTCATCCTTTCTTTACACGATCATTTCGAAACCATTAAAATAATAAATAATACCCGCAACCAATTAACGCTCACTGTATCAAAAGCAGAAAAAACAATACTATAATAATAAAATTTAAGTAAAAAAAAAAAACAACAACTTAACTAACAACACTACTAGCAACAGCAACAGCAACAAAGTACATTGTATCTCAACCGGCAAAACTACACACTCTAAAACAAATGACAGCCAGATCGCTGTATTTTCTTTATAGAAAAAATACTCTTTTTTTTTCTTAGTAGACAAAATGAAAAATATACCCACACACAGATACCGGGGATCTACGCTCATACTCTTTTGAATTATTGTCTAAGCACCCACCTAAATGGCTCCACTGTAGATCAGTCCATTTGTATTTTGCTTTTGAATATGTACATTACTCTCATTCTCTATTTCTAAGCACAACTTTGTATAAAATTCGTTCGTTTAGTTTTTTTTTTTCGTTTTTTTTTTTTTAAACTTTAAGTCTGACTTTTTGCTAGAGCACGTATTCGCTCACGCTCACTAATTCGTGCATGACAAAATCAAACAAACAAACAAAGAGCCAGACAGACAGACAAGAGTTTTTATTTTATTTTCTTTTTAGCCAAGATCATCAACAGTGTTGCCGCAAAGATAAAATTTAAAACTTCTAATAATACCATAATTATAAACAGTGGCTGCCCTGCAACAAAAATGTCCTTTAAAACAATACTAAGTGGAATATAAGTACTTTAATGGATTAAATGAAAGTCCGTTTTCATTATATTTTATCACAACTTTTTGTATGACCTTCACTCTGGAGATGATCCTACTTATCCAATACATTGTGTCAGAACTGGGGAAAGGGATACAAGAGAAGATACAGATGTTGAAAATGTAGAATGGATTAATTCGTTTACAACTCTGTTAGTGTACATTTTATCAATTTTTAAAGTGGTGTTGCAGCGCCTCTGGTGCTAAGTAGATGTATTAAATTTCTTAAGCTGTCTGAGCAGTCATTTTATTAATTGTTTTACTTCGCCGACGGTTCTGTTTAGTAAAGTTTTTTAAGCACGAAACCGAAGGAAGTTTTTGCTTTGAATAAAAAAAAAAGAACTACAAAAGGAACAAAGTTATTTTATTTTTCATTTGAAAAAATATTCCACCATTTTTTGTACGATCGTAGCAAAGCTGCAACAATGATCATCGTGCATTAAGGTTGGTTGGCGGCACGTGAGCTTATGCTATAAGTATTGTTAAGACAAAAGCTCTGGCATCCAGAAAAAAATTAAAAGAGAGGGAGAATAGGTACATACGTGTTATTATCAAATACATGGCTGGTAAAACAGAAATTTACTTTCGTTTTAAGCTTGCAAGATGACCAAAAACTTACGAAAAATTTCAAGTTTGAGCCAATGGAAGAAAAACTTATAACAAAGCAGCACCGAAATGATGTCCTACTAATACCCCGTTTATACGCATTTCTTATTCGCAAATAAAACTATTTGCAAAAACTTAACTCACTGTTTATACGCAAATAGCATTCAGAAATATTGTTATATTTTTTGTACTGACACGCAGTAAATATATAATCATCTGGTAGCATCACACATCTTATTTGCAAATAGCTTGTTATTTGCAAATAGTTTTCGAAACATTTTAAGTTACAATAAAAAAGTAATACGGCAACGCTTTCCACTCTTATTTGCAAATAAGAAGTGCGTATAAACGGGGTATAAGATGAGTTATAAGTTTTGTGATCTACTTTCCACCGTTTAAAAATTTCGCTAAAAACATTTGCTGACAGCAGCAAAGTTCCTTGCAAATCTGTCATCATCTCCCGTTCACTAGAAGCATTTTTAAGCTGAGCACTTTGTAAAATTTGTGAAATTGATGAACAGGTTATGTTTTCTATCTGCGAAGCAAGTCATCCACAATATTTTTACAGAAAAGAAACCACTTAGTTTAGAAATCAAAATCAGGCTTTCAAGTGATTTCTGCTGACTCATATAGAACTACGACATCTTGTCACGATATTGATGACACATAGTCATCACATGTTAATAAACGATTTTGTGTGTTCGATTATTTAAAAGTTAATTTGGCTTAAATAAAGAATAACAACTATAAAATAAAATTAAGAATTTAAAAACAAGTAGCTGGATGAGCATTTGTATTTAATTCTTAGAGCCACTCAACTGATGACAAAATGGTCATAATTGTTATGACGACAACATGACAAGCTCTCGTAAGGCTCTTGACCTTTGTAATGGAGCCAGAAACTATTACACTCTTCAGTAATGATGTCAAATTACATCAGATTTATAGAAAATCAGTAGTGTACCTCTACTATTCTGTCTGAAATATGTTAATAGTTTTTTGAGTTTTTTTTTTTTTTTCAATTTATATCAGATAGAACACTACTCCCTTCTCTGTCGATTAAAAGAGATACAATTTTTAAGTTTAGCTGGTTTTCAACACATTCAACTTATAAAACAAATGCAGTAATTTTTCACAACAAAAAAAAAAACAGAATTCTAAATTTTCAATATATTCTTTTTTTGCTTTTAATTCGTGCTTAAGAGAAACTAATCTTAGTTAACTCTCAGATAGACTTTAAGCAGAGAATATCAGAACAAAATATATTTTTTTTTATTCTTAACAATTTCATGCTACCAAAACTTTAACAATTCAACAACTACTGCTGCGAACCAAATGAATTTAATTGGTATCGGGTGTCTTTTTAGCTGCCTGAGAAAGTAAAATTATAATACAAGATAGAAATATTGTTGGAATGATTTTTTTTTTATTATGATGTGTTGTATAGTTTCATATCATTTATATTTTTTTAAATTGATTTCCACCACAGCTATGATTTACTTGGTCTACTCGATCAGTCCCATTTCTGGCTACTTTTTTCTATAAAAGTGGTCATATGGCGTCACTGGTAGCTTGAATTTTGGCTTTCAATACTTCAAGAATTGTTGGTAGGTCGCCATTAAACAATGACTTAACATGGCCCCATTAAACAATGTCTTAAGGGGGGGAAGTGATCAGGACCACTTCTGCAAATAAAATTGTCACCAACTAGATTTTGCTCCGTCATGTTGGAGCCAAACGTTTTTAAAGCTGATTGCTGATTAATTTTTGGAAACAACAAAAATTCAGTCAGCATGACTCGATAGCGCTCGCCATTCACCATAACGGCAGCTCCTTGATCATTTCGATCATTCGGCGTTTAAACCGCACAAAACAGTACATTTTAATGCTTGTGATAGTGATTCGTTAACGATTTGGGGAAAATTATTGCGAAAACGATCAGTAAATGCGCGAATTGAGTGCACACTATGGCGACTATAATCGTTCGTAAGATCGACGAACACATCTTTGAACTTGAAGCGAACAGATTTATTAAGTATTTCTTTTTAATTAGATTTCCACAATTTGGAAGAATTCTTCTGGATCGTTTAACGCCATGTTGATTTGCCTAACTTTCCGAAACAGAAATATCAACACCGTTTGACATTCCCAGCTGTCAAGCAAAAGTTATCGGTATCAATAGTTCTCATGCAGCTATCGGGGGTATTCGTCTTACAGACGAAGAGTTTTAAATTGAAAAGATAACAAAAATTTCTACATTATATTTATTTATAACGAAATTGGCTTTATTAAAAAGATGGTCATAACGTTAAAATATATTGTCGGGCATAGAATGTCTGCCTTGTTTGATGCATGCAAGACGTTATGTAGAGATCCATCCATATTTCCTACACTTGTCACATAAGATGATTCTGTAATTCGACAACAGCTCAACACTTCGCTTCTGAGTGCCAAGTTTGTTTAGATTTATTGTTGTATAAAGACGGGCAGACCATACCGGATCCATTTAAAAACTTTTGCCAGGGGAATTTTTAGAAGAAACCATAAATTTTTTATGAAATTCTTATAGAAACTGAATAGAAATGAGATCCGTAATGAATACATTTTTTTCGTTTTTGCAGAGGATATTCTATTTTCCTCGTTGGCAGTCGCCCATATCGTTAAATTCATCTCGAGTTGAATGTTTTTTCTTTGCTAGGGAGATATTTCAGATTTGCTTCGGGTTCCTTTAAATATATTTCTTTATTCATATCCAACTTATGTACACTCAATAGGCTGGCATGATTTTTTTGTAGTTGCCGGACAAGCTAGATGGGTCGGCAAGAACCACCCCAAGACGGCGAGCTTCAGCCGAAGCATCCGCTAGCATGCCAGCACGGCCGATCATCTGGCACCACCTTTACAGGCGTATGTCCAACAGCAGCTGCCAATAGCCAAATCGGCTATTACAGATAATAGTGCACGATCACTGAATATTATCTGGGCATAGGAAAAATTACACCCGATATTATATATTATTATTATTAAGGAAAGTCGGCAGATATGATTACTTTTATTATCAGTAATTGTTGTGTTTATTTTTTTTTTTCTTTTTCTCTTTTTTGCTAACTTAAGATCATGTCATAATAGACGTCATAATATTATTATGTTTAAATTACGATGACTATTTTACGTTTACTTACCGATATTATCATTTTTATCATAATAGATAGGTACGAAAAAGAGTAGAGAAAAAGGAAAAATTATGAATCTCTAAATTTAGCTGAACTGAACTGATATGAGTATATTAAAAGTTGCGATAAGCAGCATTTGTAGCGCCAGTTTGTGATGATGCCGTTGATTTTATTAAATGTAGAGTAGAGTAGAATATTATGTGTGTGTGTGTGTTCTAGAAGCGTAACAAGAAAAATTAAGATAATTTTCGTTATATATTTTTTTTGTTCTCTTTTTTATCTTAATTACATTTCTTATCGAACCGCGGCCTAGAGCAACAATCACTTTCTTCTTTTTTATTAAAAAAGAAAATAACAAATCAACCATGCATATAAAAATCTTTGAAAAGAAATGATTTCCGCTCATATTTCTTGATTTAGATATTTTGTTGACATGAGTTTTTTGTTCAGATGAATGAAATGAAAACAAACGTTTTTTTATTTTTTCTATTCAAAAAATATGATACGAGATATCGGAAAATCAACAAGTCATATTTTACATGTTCCCGACATGAACCTAACAAAGATCTATTTCACTTTATCCTCTCTTATATTATAGTTATAGTATATAATAAAACTTTCATAATTATTTTAATTTTAATATCTTTTTAACCCATAGGCTCGTATGCATGTCTATGCATGCCTACGGTCATGTCTCATGTCCCTTTTTTTTTTATTTTTTTTTTTAAATGAGGACCAGCACTCAGGGGATGACCCCTACGTATGCATGGCATTGTGCTGGAACTAGAAAAATAGGTTTTGGTAAGGAGGATAAAGGGAGTAGTGTTTGTGAACATTCGATTTGAACCCTAACACACAGAAAGTGGCAAGAAAGACCTCTGCGGGGAGTTTATTCCACATACGAATAGTACGGCTAAAGTATGAATTCTCCCTGTAATACGTGGTGCGGTTCACTGACATATCGACCACAAAGGGAAGAGCGCGTTGTACGTGAAAAGTGACGGGTTTCGGGAACAAGTTCTCTAATTTCATTAGAACACATTCCGTTGTAGTAGCGATAGAAAAATGAAACACACCCAACATTGCGTTGATGCTCCAGTGAGTCAATAGAGTTGGCTCCCCTACTGTCGAGTAACTTCAAAATAGAGTTGAAGCACCGGCGCATACATGAAAGTTGTATTCCATTTTTGGTCGGATAAAGGTGGTATAAATACTAAGGAGATCAGATGGAGTAAAGTACTCGTATGTCCTACACCGTCTTAAAAAGCCAAGGCACTTGAATGCTTCTTTTGAGACATGAAATATGTGATCATTCCATCAAACATCACAATGTATTTTCATGCCAAGAACATCAAGAGCTTCTGATTCCTCAATATCTATACCATCCATGTTTACAGATGGAGCAGCATGTCCGGTCATACGTCTGTGCGTGAGCATATCACATTGCGTCTTTCGTGCATTAAAATTGACCCCAATTCTTCTTCTTACGGTTGTATTAAACTTCATTAATTTCCTAGTCATTCGCATTCTATTATTGTAATTTAATATTAATATTTTATATTAATGACTTGACTTATTAAATTTTTATTGTGGTCTTCTATTAAAAGACAATAAATTTCTTTAAAAATAACATTAACAAATTGTAGCAAGAATTTAATTATTCCTAATAGTCGTTATTTAATTAATCAATTAACAAAAAAAAAAAATTGCTTTTGTTTTTTGTGTGTGTTTTTTTGGTTTTCTAAGCGAAAAATTAGAGTGCTCGCATAATTGAATTTATTAACAAAGTTGAGAAGTGGGTGGTTTAATAAGTCAATAAATCAAATACTCCATAAGTTAGATTGAATAAATCAATCTTTATTAGAGTTTTTAACGAAAAACTTAATTTTTGAAAGAATCGATCGAAGACTTTAAAAATATTATATGAATTATGTGGAAATTACAAACGTAATGACAAACATATGAATATCGTTACCATTTTTGGTGAAGAGTATAGAATTCTTGATTCTGCTAAAGTTTCCTTCATTCCTGTTTTTAATTTCAATCAAAAGCCGTACTTGTCTTGTCTTGTCTTGTCTTGTCTTGTCTCTTTAGTGGTCGCCACACTTCGCATACCACCCACAGCACAAGACAAAGAAAAAAAGATCTTAAGAACTTTTTTTTTAAATAAACTAATAAATAATTTATTTAAACATTCAATACCACAAATACTCTTTACATTTCTGGTCCTACTACTCATGTTCATAAGGTCAGCCAAAAATTTAATAGAAAAACATGAGGAAAAAATTTTTAAATACAAAATTTGCGAACCACTGTGTTGTATATGTTGCTAATAAATGCAGCCAACAAAAAGAAAAAAAATCCAACCACCACGCCCGAAACCACTAATATTCCAAATTTAAAATTCATTAATTCTATGCACACACACACAAAAGAACTCTAAGCAAATATTTGCAATGGTAATTAAATCGTATTAAATCTTTTTCGTTCTACTGTCATTACGGCTGAATTGTATTTGAATAATTTTCTTTCGATACGCCGTCATTGTCATTTCCTTTAAATTAATTATTTTTTAAATAGACAAGAAAATGTTATTAAAAAATTCACGTGGGAGTGTTTATGTCTTAAAAATTGACATTAAGACATTTTCATTTTTTTTTTTTCAATTTAAATTTAAATCTTTTTAAAGGGGTTTATTTTTAGTATTCAAATCAGTTCTTTGATGAGGAAAACTCTAATTCATATCAAATACAAGTTATAAATATGCTACGTTGTGGCACTGCGAAGTAATGATGAGAAGGACATTAAAAAATTTTAAATTTAGGAGTAGTCCACAACACATTAAAATGTTACACGGATCAGTGAATTTAAGCCAAGTTTCCATGGCGCTCATTATCATGTATCAGATATAATTAAAAAATAATGTAATCTATTCTACAGAAACTCCCTGAGCAAACTAATCGACGGAATTACGATTCTCCATTTAGGTGACTAACGCAAACCTTGGTTATGTACTTCTATCCAATCTCTAAACCAAGAGAGCATCAGTGAGGAAGAAAAATATCTAAACCAAAGAGGTCTGGTAGAAGGTCTTTAGGCAACTATGACTTCGCTCCAGACCAGAGTCGAAAGAAAGTTAGCGTTTAGGAGTTTTATTTGGAGGCTTGACCAATAACCACACAGTGATACCACGGGATGCGGCTTTACAGGCTTTAAAAGAAGACTCTCGTCATTCGTGTCATCATCTTGCACGATATTCACGTAAAGCATACTATGTTTCTGTATATTAATTGTATTTTTTTTTAATTGTTACGAACTGCTTACTATTAATATTTATTGATATTTATGCAAGCTAAAGTTTGCAACAAAGGAAAAATTTAATATCTAAACATCCCTTTAGATTTCAACTACATGGCTGAATATAAAAAACATTGCTTTCGTTAGAAAGTCACTAGCTAACATCAAATTAGTAATAAGAAGTATCGTACTCTATTTGCATTCGAAATGTAATCACGTTCAGCAGAGCTACCTAACAAGTAGTGAAAGCATTTACACGTGAATACTGTCTAAGTTTAGTGCCTTCTACCGAAAACAACGTTTGTTCTATTCGGCCGTGTAGTTGAAATCTAAAGGGATGTTTAGATATTAAATTTTTTCTTTGTTGCTTGGAATTTGTTAACGTTGTCTATCTAATATTTCTCTGATTATTAAATTTACAAACTTTAGCTTGCATAAATATCAATAAAAATACTCTGCTTCTTTGAAGAAAATTCTGGCGCACTTTGTCTTACCCTCAATATGAAGGTCGATTCTGTGGGCGGTTATTGGTGAGATCTCATTGGCTGTGATACTAGACGCTCGGCCAGTGCTAGCGGCCGTTTTAAGGTATAAACCTGTTGCTAAGCCAACATAAACTGCAGAAATTCCACGCTGTTATTGTGTGCTGGGAGAAGGCCGGTATAGCAACCACCGCGATAATTGGGATAGGTTTTTAAGTTGCTATTGATTCATTAGCTA
The DNA here is from genome assembly GCA_947311025.1 of Lypha dubia. Lineage (NCBI taxonomy): Eukaryota > Metazoa > Arthropoda > Insecta > Diptera > Tachinidae > Lypha > Lypha dubia. The sequence goes on from OX371260.1 coordinate 127,707,490, forward strand.
AACTCGCCTGTAAGAGCTTAACAAGATTAAACACTAAAAAACATGCTTATGCATGGTTGGCAGTCTATTTATAAAAAGGAGCAAACTATTTTAGAAGCATCGTCAGGGCTAAGCAAAAAGTAATGTAGATCATCTCAAATAATATTATTGCAACATTCATTGATTCGAAAACCCATCCATCATACATCCATCCTTCTATCACACGCGCCGCGTCATACATACAAATGCAATTTCAGTGGGCTTTTGAATAAATTTGAGACGCGTGGATTGCATCATCATCAACATCAAACAGTTGAAGTTTAAAGAAGCAACAAAAAGAAATCTACTTGGAATAACTGAAACAATTATAATTTGCATTTTCTTTATTTTTTCTTTTATTTCTTTTTGATTTCTTAAATGGGGACCAAAAAAAAATAAAACCAAACAGTCTGCTAATAGAACGCAGGCACACTCTTCTAAAACTTTTTTTCTTTTTTTTTTTCTTTTATTAAAAACATAATGTTTTATTTAAACCAGAAACAAATGCAAAAAATCAGCTAAAACTTATAGAAAAAAAAGAAGCATCTCTGTTTAATATTAAAAATAATTTTTAATTACTTAAGAGTTAAGCAACAATAAAAACAAACAAGCACACACTCAAACATGTACATAATTGTAAAAGATGCGCAAAAATAAAATTATACATAAACTGTTTTAGATAAAAAAAAAATTAAAATTATTTTTAAAATTGTTTGTTTTTCTTTAGAGGATCTTCAAACAAAAACTCGTGTCAAATAAAATGTTTGTTCGAATCAAAAGACTTTTAACTAAAAGACTTTAACTGAGATGCTATTGGGGAACCCGTTTAATATTATCATAAGTGGCTCCTTTGATGGTACAACCTAACGGTAGGCTTAACACTGATAAACGATATTCCTGAAAAAATGCCAATCAATCACCGTTTGTTGCCCACATACGTTTAAGGTTGCTAAAATTAAGTCCATTCTATAGTGAAAAGCTCTTATATATCTAAGCATTAAACCCCGCGAAATTCCCAAAAATAATCCAAAAATCCCAATAATGAGATTTGTTTCCAAACACTTTTCTTTTTAATATTCAAGAGTATATTTAGCAGCTTTGCGATTGGAGAAAAAGAAGACTTAAAATTTATATTTATAAAATATGTTAAAAATTTAAAAGTGAAAATTTAAAAAAAAATATCTGTGTGTTCTACGTTGTAGCACTAACTGTCAAAAGAAACTTGTTTTTACATCGGGCAGATATTTTTGCATATTTTTTTTTTTTAATTGCGAAATACTGTAGAGCAAGCGTTTCCTTTTTCCTTAAATAAATACTGAAATGATATTAAAGGATCCTGTAAAATATATATTCTTCTACAAATTTGGTCTGTTTAGAAACTGCAAATTTATTTATAAGGGGCTGTGCACATATTACGTGACGCTGTTTTCAGAGATTTTATACCCCCTCCCACCTTCGTAACGCATTTTACTAATTTTGCAGTGCAAAATTTCCAATCCGTAACAAATCTTTAACCATCCCTCCCCCCTGGAGCGTTACGTAATATGTGTACAGCCCCTAAACACGTAATTTTAGGAAATCTTGCACTATGTTTCATCAAAAACTACATTTTTAGAAGTATAATTATGCTCCCTAGCGAATAGTATTAATATCTTCTGTTGCGATCAATGTTGCTCTGTTTTCGAGAGTATTCAATATTGAACACAAAGTGTGGCTGAAGAAGGAGGTTCCAACAACGCTAGCATAATTGATAAGAAAGGGACAATGATTTATACCCCATGAGGAAGTTTAGCGAGGTTTTTTGTTGATATTTATGACTTGCGATGCGAAATACTAGAAGATTACATCCATATTTTTGAACGTTTTACTGTGCGTATACGTTTCGTCACGACAATTACATCCCTTTTTTCTTAAAATGGATACTGACCAGTTTTCAGACAGATACGTTTCAGTGCTTCCGTATGTTTTTCTTGTCACTATCAGTGGCTTTATTAGCCTGATCAGTGCCTTCAATAGACTGAGGTTTCAATAGGTTAGGTTAGGAAGAGTAGTGTGAAACAGACATCCTCTCGGAGACCCAATTGGATCCATTGTGATTCCCTTCATTTTTAATTTATAGACTAATTAGTCTCCTTACTGCCCAAGGAGAAACAAAGAGCCATTATCATCCATCATTCAGTCACTTAATTCCCATGATAAAGCCCCTGATATCCTTATGTTTGCACTTCGCGATATCACTAATGCCCTCATGGAAACGCCTGCTCAGCCATCTTTGCCTATGGCATTGTAGCCTTGGGCAATGACAGATGATATGCTCTATAGTTTCTGGCTCCTCTTCATCCCCACATATCCTACAGAAATCCGGAATATCATTTTCCCATATGCTGGTCCTTGCTCTAACCGAGCAATGGCCAGTCAACGCGCCTACTAAGACTCTAAAAACCTTTATATTCATACCCAGAAGTAAATCAGATTTTCCAGAGTATAGTTCTGTCCATATGGACCTCGAGACTCTACAATCTTCGCTATTCCTCCAGAAATGATTGGTTTCTGCTAATTACCCAATTGCTGAGGTCCCTGTAGTCCAATTGGAGGTTTGACCGACCTGTCACTAACTGCCACATCTAATGATGACCCTATTTTCGCGAGCTCATCAACGATTTTGTTTCCCTGAGGTTTAGATATGTAACCAACATTCTTTCTTTCTTATTGAAGAGGCGTTACCGTATTGCTGCAAGGGTCTTTTTTTAACTAATGAATATGAAACTTCTCCAATTTTAAGGCTCTGAAGTATTTCGGAAGAGTTAATGTAGGAAACCACATGGGGGCAGATCATTGCAGATCAAGACAACTCAGAGATTATTTTCATTTGTCAAAAACTAAAGGTCATCAAGAATAGAGATTGATGCCAAGGGAATAATAATTTTATTTTGTATTTTAGTAGTCTGTGTTTGCTCACCACATATGGTACATCTAGCAAGTGTCGATCACCGATTTTCTCTCTAATTTACACACAGCATGAAATTCGCAGATGATATCCTTGCGGGAAACATTTTTACGAATTATCTATTTATCGTAAAAAAAACATTTTGTAAGACTGGCCGAATAGGATTATGGTCAATATGTCTAATAGTCATGAGTGGTGAAAAGGGAACATATCACTTTCCAAGTTAAAAACATTTGTTTCAAGTTTAGTATTGAACGAAACATCACAGGGCAGTTACTTTCGAGTTTAAATCTAGTATATTAATTATGTCAATGCTAACAGATCCCGAACCGGTCGCTAGACCTCAGGAACTAGTCATGTGGCTTTCCTGGGAGGTTAGTCTGCGAGCATCGTCTTTGAAGCCACCAGGTACAGTAAAAATTTCCGTAATCTTTAAAAGATTCGGAAATTGTGGAATTGCACTCACAAAGTTGTTTTATCATTTGGGCCACTTTTGGGTACAACTCTCATAAAATCATAACCACATCATAGCAAGTTATATTTGATTCGAGCTAAATAATCTTTGACAAGCGAATATCACAAAGACGTTTCGCATAAACTCTTTTTAAGGTACGAGTATCTCTCTTAAAAATATCTAAGCCGCAACCACCCGATCCACCAAAAATCCACTAACTCTGCTGGATGTACGAAGTAGCAGGCCTACTGTGAACTGGACATCTCGAATTATTGTAAAATATTTGAATATTAAAAACCCTTTAAATTGGCTCTGAATCAGCAGTCATCACTATCTTATTGTCATTATTTTTAGCGTGAAAATTGTCTCCAGCATTATGGTCACAAAAATCATTAAACACTTTTAGCTGTGACTGACTTGACTCACAGTTCAAATTTATTTTGCCATTAAATAGAACACACACAACGTTGACATGCATAGAAAACTATGTTATGCGGTCAAAGAGCGTAATTATTTTTAATAAATTTTTACTTCATCAAATATTAATTGCAAACTTATTTCGTCATGCCCAAAACAAAATGATGGCTGCAGCAAGCGCACAGATGCATGTTTGTGCATTTAGCGACAGTAATAGCGTGTTCATGTACATAAATTTAATTAAATTTTTTGTTTTTTGTTGTTTCAGACACTTATCAACTAAAATAAAATAGACGACAATCAGTTAGACAACATGCTGATGCCGATATGGCATCAGTCATAAAAAGCTTCTGCATTGCAAACAGACTTCATTAAAACAAAAATGAATAAACAGCAGCCAAAATATTTGAACTGACATGTAAATCATCATCATGCATGACAATTTTTAAGGCATTCGGCGGCAATTTTATTCATTCATTCAATCGTTAAGAAACAGTGTAACGAACGAAATTGAATGTTGTAAAATATATAAAATTTAATTTAATATTTATTCAACCAGACATAACTTTTGATCGTCTTAAGCGATCGTAACGGGTCCTCATTATTGAGATTATGGCTTAAGTAAGATACGATGAAAATATGAAGCATCCGAATGACGCCTACTTGTGGCAGAACTTAGGGAAAAGCTTCTTAAGCTGTCTACGGTTCTGCTAACTAACGAAGAAGGGCGATCTTGTATGTATTAACTTGGATTAGTAACAATCGCAGTTTTTCAGTGACCAGCGGCTATGCCTTCATCACTTAAACAGTGCAACAACAATTAATGCCACACTAACTAACTAATGTACAATAGAGAAATTCATGATGTTGATCACTTGCCCTGACCACAGATTAAAGCCAGGTCATAAGGTATTGTTGGCTGTTGTAGTCAACGCGCGAACCACTTCAGGCAACACCACCCTTAAACAGTCCAACAACAATTAATACAGTGCCACACTAATGTATATGAGAGAATTTCATGAGGTTAAAGACATGCCCTGATCACAGATGGAACACAGGTCCAAGCCATTGTTTGCTTATTTGCGTAGTAGTCCAGACGCGAACCACTTCAGGCAACAACACCCCCACTTGGCAGATTTCCAAAATATCCGAAAACAAAATTCTTCCCAAATATGTCACGGCCTAGCGGGCATTTATAGTCCTCTTAATCGTAATACAAAATTAAGTTTTCAAATCAAAATTCTAAATTGGCAAGTTGCATGTCTAGAACAAAATCTCAATCAAAACTGAAATGAAAGCAAAAATTAAATGAAAAAAAAAAAACAAACAAATAAAAAAATTAGACGCCACATAATACACAACAAATAAAATATAAATTCAGCTGATGTTGCAAACAAACGAACATAATCGCCAATTTATTGTTTCAGTCTTCTTTTTCTTCATTTTCTTCGTCTAAAAGATTTATATCAATTATTGTTTGAATGACTACACGAATTTCATAGATTCTTAAATGTTTCATTATTTCTAAATCAATTTTTTTGATTGTAGATTTTTTTTTTTTTGTTCTTCGTTTTTTGTTTCTTAGCGATTTGTTTATTTTATGATTTCGAAAAAAAAAATATCGAACGAAACTAAAGTACATCTGACACACACTGTTTTGCAACAAGTTGTACAAATGCACAGACATTTGTGTTTCCACTTTGCAGTGTAGTGCTTTTAAGTAATAAATAATTTTTTTTTGTTGTTACCAAAACAGAAGAAAAAGATGTGAATTTCAACTGAATTTATTTCATCAGTATAAAAAACGACCAATTTGTTTTAGACAAATGTTTTCCTATTTTTTTTTTTTTTTTTTTTTTTTTTTTGGTTTTTAATTTTATTATTTTTGCTCATAAAAAGCACGTTTTAATATTGAAAAATTGGATGCAAAATGGATGAAAAAAATTTCTAAAACTTTTACAAAAATTAATGATTTAATGTTTTTTTTTTATATAAAAATCTTAACGAAACAGAAAAACTATTTAAAAAAGTTCGTTTGATATATTGTGTTGATATTTTCAATTAAAAATAATTATTAAAGAAAAAAAACTTCAACAGAAATTGCATCATAAAATAAATTAAATAAAGCGCCGTCTTGGCGATTTTTTTCGTCTTAGCGCATCTGTTTTTTTTTGTGGTTTGGCAGTTTTTTTTTGGCTAAGCGATTTATATCGTCTAGTTTTGAAAATCTGCTGGTTTGGGGATTTTTTCGGAATTTTTTTGAGTTGGTGATTTTTATCGTTTTAGTGGTTTTTTATTTTAAAAACAAAATTTCTATTGAAATTGCACCATTCCTTCGTTTTCCCACTAACATAATAAATTTAGTAAAGCGCTATTTTGACTTACACACAAAAATGTATATTCAATGCAGCAAATTTTGTGTTGACTATTTAAAGTTTTGACTTTGTTTTGTTCATTTGATAATTTTTTCTTGGTTTTTTAAGTTTTTTTTCATTTTAGCGTTTTTTTTTATCTCAAATTTAACATTTGTTTTGGTGTTTGTGATTTTATTAGTTTTGAGACACAAACAACAGAAACTGCTTCATGTCTCCAGTTTTTCCTCAAGCACGAAAAATTCACTAAAGTGTCACTTTGAAAAGAGTTCTGAATGAAAATGAAGTACACATTTAATTCTATAAATTTATTATTGGATATTTTTAATTACTTTTGACGTTTTTTTGTGGTTTTATTCTTCATTTTTTTTTATTGTTTTCATTTTAGAGATTTGTGTTCGTTTAGCCATTTTTTTGTTGTGGCGATTTTTCAATTTTTACTTCTTAGTGCTTTTTTCTATTGCGCTTTTTGTTAATTTTTAGAGCAGTGTTCTAACGCCTCTGGTGTTAAGTAGAGGCTTTAAATTTCTTAAGCTTCATAAGCAGACATTTTATTAATTATTTTACTTTACGTCGATTCTTCTAACCGTGGACGAGGTCGCTGTGGTGTACATTAGCTTGGAACTGTATCATTGATTATTTGACAATCTGTACAAAAATCGGTTTAAAAACTCCGAACAGAAACAAGAACATTTTCCAGAGTTTGTTAAAATATATTAGAAATTTTCTTAATTCTTTCTAAATGGGTAACTTTTGCGATTTTAATAGCAATTCCCATGAAAAATTTCACCTCTCAAAGATTTTTTACAAAAAAACATTTCACTTGGTATTTTTCGAATTCGTTCAACGAAATAATTAACCAAAAAATTAAAAAAAAATAATATTTATCTTTATATGTTTGTGCATAGAGAAATTAAACAGATCGAGCAAAATTTTTTATGCAACATTTCTTTTCAAATATACTTGAAAACATCTTGAGTTTTATGAAACATTAAAACTGCCAGCCGGCGCAAGATGAAGAAGAGCATCTGTAAAATAATGAAAGCAAATGAAACTGCAGCATATCTTTTTATAATAATAATTTAATATTTTTTTAAATCTGAACTGATTATATAAAGAATGAATATGTTATTAAAAGCAAAAGTATTAAAAATTATCATATTAAAAATTAATCACAAATTCGGGGATTTAATAACTCTTTTTAGGTAAAAGTGAAAAAATGCCATCGTGTAAATGAGATCTTATGGCATCTTGACAAAAGTCTTATTTATTACAAGTTCTTCTATAATTAGGATTTAGTGTCTATGTTTGTTTATAGTCTATGATCGTGCCAATTTGTTTACAAAACATATCAATCGATGTGACATGTTAATTTTATGCAAACGTCACTTGAATAAATAGTAATTTTAATGCGATGTCATACAGTCGCGCTCGTACTTGTGCTCGTAACATACTACACTATATTGGACCCTCTGTCACATTGTACAGACACCATTAATTAAATACTCGTATTGTAAAATGTTTTGCATAATTAATTTTTTCCTGTAAACGTGAAAATGTCAAAAGAAATTAATTATAAAGCAATAAATAACAAATGAAATAATACTCGTACAACAACAATAAAAAAAATTGAGGATGTACTTGTAGTTTTCAATTATTTATGCAATTCATTTGTAATTATTTTCAATTTTACAAAAAAAAAATATATATTTTTATTTCATTAAAGTGAAATCCATAATTCAAAACAAGTTAGACGAAAAACGAAACATTCTCGCAATATTCTGAGCTTTCACATTTTAAAATATGTGAAAGAATGCATAAAGCTAAAATAACATATCTGTTGAGTGTGAAATTCCTCCCAGCAGGACCTGCTTTATACGAATTTAGAAACTATAGGAACCAAACTACATACATACATACATATGTATGTGTATATATGTACTTTGTAGCTAAATATGTTAAAAAGTAAAGATGTTAGAAAATTACCGAGCATATTAGAGAACATAAGCACTCACACACATTGAAGAACGAGGGCTTGATCTACTTAAAATAAAAAGATTTCCAAATAATTTTCAGCTAAAAATTCTCAAACAGGTGAAAAATTATGTACTTAAAAACAACTTCCCAAAACTAATTTTAAGAAATCCCAATAGTGGGATTTTTAATTGTTTTCGCGAATCTTTTTTTTTCGCCAGGCGCAGAAATTATCACAATATTATATTAAGTCTGTAAGGGGGGCGCTAAATTTATTGACAACTGCTTTCTGATTCGAGCAAAAACTGCCTTAACAGTTATTTTTATATCTGTGCGATATAGTCCTACCTTTATAGAAAAGAAAATAGCGTTGCTCGGACTTACGTAGTCTATATGTATGGACCCTTGGCTTTAATTTCCTATTGGTCCAAATGAGTGACAAACAAATTTTATAGAAAAATTCTCAAATACAATTGAGAAATCGGAATTACGTAGTCAATAAGTATGGACCCTTGGCTTTAACTTCCCATTGCTCGAAATGAGTGACAAGCAAATTTTATGGAAAAATTCTCAAATACAATTGAGAAATCGGAATTGCGTAGTCAATAAGTATGGAACCTTGGCTTTAATTTCCTATTGGTCCAAATGAGTGACAAACAAATTTTATAGAAAAATTCTCAAATACAATTGAGAAATCGGAATTACGTAGTCAATAAGTATGGACCCTTGGCTTTAATTTCCCATTGGTCCAAATGAGTGACAAACAAATTTTATAGAAAAATTCTCAAATACAATTGAGAAATCGGAATGACGTAGTCAATAAGTATGGACCCTTGGCTTTAATTTCCCATTGGTCCAAATGAGTGACAAGCAAATTTTATAGAAAAATTCTCAAATACAATTGAGAAATCGGACTTACGTAGTCTATATGTATGGACCCTTGGCTTTAATTTCCCATTGGTCCAAATGAGTGACAAGCAAATTTTATAGAAAAATTCTCAAATACAATTGAGAAATCGGACTTACGTAGTCTATATGTATGGACCCTTGGCTTTAATTTCCTATTGGTCCAAATGAGTGACAAACAAATTTTATAGAAAAATTCTCAAATACAATTGAGAAATCGGAATTACGTAGTCAATAAGTATGGACCCTTGGCTTTAATTTCCCATTGGTCCAAATGAGTGACAAACAAATTTTATAGAAAAATTCACAAATACAATTGAGAAATCGGAATTACGTAGTCAATAAGTATAGACCCTTGGCTTTAATTTCCCATTGGTCCAAATGAGTGACAAACAAATTTTATAGACAAATTCTCAAATACAATTGAGAAATCGGAATTACGTAGTCAATAAGTATGGACCCTTGACTTTAATTTCCCATTGGTCCAAATGAGTGACAAGCAAATTTTATAGAAAAATTCTCAAATACAATTGAGAAATCGTAATTACGTAGTCAAAAAGTATGGACACTTGGCTTTAATTTCCTATTGGTCCAAATGAGTGACAAACAAATTTTATAGAAAAATTCTCAAATACAATTGAGAAATCGGAATTACGTAGTCAATAAGTATGGACCCTTGGCTTTAATTTCCCATTGGTCCAAATGAGTGACAAACAAATTTTATAGAAAAATTCTCAAATACAATTGAGAAATCGGAATTACGTAGTCAATAAGTATGGACCCTTGGCTTTAATTTCCTATTGGTCCAAATGAGTGAAAAACAAATTTTATAGAAAAATTCTCAAATACAATTGAGAAATCGGAATTACGTAGTCAATAAGTATGGACCCTTGGCTTTAATTTCCTATTGGTCCAAATGAGTGACAAACAATTTTTATAGAAAAATTCTCAAATACAATTGAGAAATCGGAATTACGTAGTCAATAAGTATGGACCCTTGGCTTTAATTTCCTATTGCTCCAAATGAGCGACAAGCAAATTTTATAGAAAAATTCTCAAATACAATTGAGAAATCGGAATTACGTATTCAATAAGTATGGACCCTTGGCTTTAATTTCCTATTGGTCCAAATGAGTGACAAACAATTTTTATAGAAAAATTCTCAAATACAATTGAGAAATCGGAATTACGTAGTCAATAAGTATGGACCCTTGGCTTTAATTTCCCATTGCTCCAAATGAGCGACAAGCAAATTTTATAGAAAAATTCTCAAATACAATTGAGAAATCGGAATTACGTAGTCAATAAGTATGGACCCTTGGCTTTAATTTCCCATTGCTCCAAATGAGTGACAAGCAAATTTTATAGAAAAATTCTCAAATACAATTGAGAAATCGGAATTACGTAGTCAATAAGTATGGACCCTTGGCTTTAATTTCCCATTGGTCCAAATGAGTGACAAACAAATTTTATAGAAAAATTCTCAAATACAATTGAGATATAGGAATTACGTAGTCAATAAGTATGGACCCTTGGCTTTAATTTCCTATTGGTCCAAATGAGTGAAAAACAAATTTTATAGAAAAATTCTCAAATACAATTGAGAAATCGGAATTACGTAGTCAATAAGTATGGACCCTTGGTTTTAATTTCCCATTGGTCCAAATGAGTGACAAGCAAATTTTATAGAAAAATTCTCAAATACAATTGAGAAATCGGAATTACGTAGTCAATAAGTATGGACCCTTGGCTTTAATTTCCCATTGGTCCAAATGAGTGACAAACAAATTTTATAGAAAAATTCTCAAATACAATTGAGATATAGGAATTACGTAGTCAATAAGTATGGACCCTTGGCTATAATTTCCTATTGGTCCAAATGAGTGACAAGCAAATTTTATAGGAAAATTCTCAAATACAATTGAGAAATCGGAATTACGTAGTCAATAAGTATGGACCCTTGGCTTTAATTTCTTATTGGTCCAAATGAGTGACAAACATATATTATAGAAAAATTCTCAAATACAATTGAGAAATCGGAATTACGTAGTCAATAAGTATGGACCCTTGGCTTTAATTTCTTATTGGTCCAAATGAGTCACAAACATATATTATAGAAAAACTGTCAAATACAATTGAGAAATCGGAATTACGTAGTCAATAAGTATGGACCCTTGGCTTTAATTTCTTATTGGTCCAAATGAGTGACAAACATATATTATAGAAAAATTCTCAAATACAATTGAGAAATCGGAATTACGTAGTCAATAAGTATGGACCCTTGGCTTTAATTTCTTATTGGTCCAAATGAGTGACAAACATATATTATAGAAAAATTCTCAAATACAATTGAGAAATCGGAATTACGTAGTCAATAAGTATTGACCCTTGGCTTTAATTTCCTATTGGTCCAAATGAGTGACAAGCAAATTTTATAGAAAAATTCTCAAATACAATTGAGAAATCGGAATTACGAAGTCAATAAGTATGGACCCTTGACTTTAATTTCTTATTGGTCCAAATGAGTGACAAACATATATTATAGAAAAATTCTCAAATACAATTGAGAAATCGGAATTACGTAGTCAATAAGTATGGACCCTTGGCTTTAATTTCTTATTGGTCCAAATGAGTGACAAACATATATTATAGAAAAATTCTCAAATACAATTGAGAAATCGGAATTACGTAGTCAATAAGTATTGACCCTTGGCTTTAATTTCTTATTGGTCCAAATGAGTGACAAACATATATTATAGAAAAATTCTCAAATACAATTGAGAAATCGGAATTACGAAGTCAATAAGTATGGACCCTTGACTTTAATTTCTTATTGGTCCAAATGAGTGACAAACATATATTATAGAAAAATTCTCAAATACAATTGAGAAATCGGAATTACGTAGTCAATAAGTATGGACCCTTGGCTTTAATTTCTTATTGGTCCAAATGAGTGACAAACATATATTATAGAAAAATTCTCAAATACAATTGAGAAATCGGAATTACGTAGTCAATAAGTATTGACCCTTGGCTTTAATTTCCTATTGGTCCAAATGAGTGACAAGCAAATTTTATAGAAAAATTCTCAAATACAATTGAGAAATCGGAATTACGAAGTCAATAAGTATGGACCCTTGACTTTAATTTCTTATTGGTCCAAATGAGTGACAAACATATATTATAGAAAAACTGTCAAATACAATTGAGAAATCGGAATTACGTAGTCAATAAGTATGGACCCTTGGCTTTAATTTCTTATTGGTCCAAATGAGTGACAAACATATATTATAGAAAAATTCTCAAATACAATTGAGAAATCGGAATTACGTAGTCAATAAGTATTGACCCTTGGCTTTAATTTCCTATTGGTCCAAATGAGTGACAAGCAAATTTTATAGAAAAATTCTCAAATACAATTGAGAAATCGGAATTACGTAGTCAATAAGTATGGACCCTTGGCTTTAATTTTCTATTGGTCCAAATGAGTGATAAACAAATTTTATAGAAAAATTCTCAAATACAATTGAGAAATCGGAATTACGTAGTCAATAAGTATGGACCCTTGGCTTTAATTTTCTATTGGTCCAAATGAGTGATAAACAAATTTTATAGAAAAATTCTGAAATACAATTGAGAAATCGGAATTACGTAGTCAATAAGTATGGACCCTTGGTTTTAATTTCCCATTGGTCCAAATGAGTGACAAACAAATTTTATAGAAAAATTCTCAAATACAATTGAGAAATCGGAATTACGAAGTCAATAAGTATGGACCCTTGACTTTAATTTCCCATTGGTCCAAATGAGTGAAAAACAAATTTTATAGAAAAATTCTGAAATACAATTGAGAAATCGGAATTACGTAGTCAATACGTATGGACCCTTGGCTTTAATTTCCTATTGGTGCAAATGAGTGAAAAAACAATTTTTATAGAAAAATTCTCAAATACAATTGAGAAATCGGAATTACGTAGTCTATATGTATGGACCCTTGGCTTCAATTTTCCATTGGTCCAACTGAGTGACAGACAAATTTTATAGAAAAATTCTCAAATACGATTGAGAAATCGGACTTACGTAGTCTATATGTATGGACCCTTGGCTTTAATTTCCTATTGGTACCAAATGAGTGACAAGCAAATTTTATAGAAAAATTCTCAAATAAAATTGAGAAATCGGACTTACGTAGTCTATATGTATGGACCCTTGGCTTTAATTTCCTATTGGTCCAAATGGGTGACAAACAAATTTTATAGAAAAATTCTCAAATACAATTGAGAAATCGGATTTACGCAGTCTATATGTATGGACCCTTGGCTTTAATTTCCCATTGGTCCAAATGAGTGACAAACAAATTTTATAGAAAAATTCTCAAATACAATTGAGAAATCGGAATAACGTAGTCAATAAGTATAGACCCTTGGCTTTAATTTCCTATTGGTCCAAATGAGTGACAAACAAATTTTATAGAAAAATTCTCAAATACAATTGAGAAATCGGAATTACGTAGTCAATAAGTATGGACCCTTGGCTTTAATTTCCTATTGGTCCAAATGAGTGACAAACAAATTTTATAGAAAAACTCTCAAATACAATTGAGAAATCGGACTTACGTAGTCTAAATGTATGGACCCTTGGCTTTAACTTCCTATTGGTCCAAATGAGTGACAAACAAATTTTATAGAAAAATTCTCAAATACAATTGAGAAATCGGAATTACGTAGTCTAAATGTATGGACCCTTGGTTTTAATTTCCCATTGCTCCAAATGAGTGACAAGCAAATTTTATAGAAAAATTCTCAAATACAATTGAGAAATCGGAATTACGTAGTCAATAAGTATGGACCCTTGGCTTTTATTTCCCATTGCTCCAAATGAGTGACAAGCAAATTTTATAGAAAAATTCTCAAATACAATTGAGAAATCGGAATGACGTAGTCTATATGTGTGGACCCCTGGCTTTAATTTCCCATTGCTCCAAATGAGTGACAAACAAATTTTATAGAAAAATTCTCAAATACAATTGAGAAATCGGAATTATGTAGTCAATAAGTATGGACCCTTGGCTTTAATTTCCCATTGCTCCAAATGAGTGACAAGCAAATTTTATAGAAAAATTCTCAAATACAATTGAGAAATCGGAATGACGTAGTCAATAAGTATGGACCCTTGGCTTTAATTTCCTATTGGTCCAAATGAGTGACAAGCAAATTTTATAGAAAAATTCTCAAATACAATTGAGAAATCGGACTTACGTAGTCTAAATGTATGGACCCTTGGCTTTAATTTCCTATTGGTCCAAATGAGTGACAAGCAAATTTTATAGAAAAATTCACAAATACAATTGAGAAATCGGAATTACGTAGTCAATAAGTATGGACCCTTGGCTTTAATTTCCCATTGCTCCAAATGAGTGACAAGCAAATTTTATAGAAAAATTCTCAAATACAATTGAGAAATCGGAATTACGTAGTCAATAAGTATGGACCCTTGACTTTAATTTCCCTTTGGTCCAAATGAGTGACAAACAAATTTTATAGAAAAATTCTCAAATACAATTGAGAAATCGTAATTACGTAGTCAAAAAGTATGGACACTTGGCTTTAATTTCCTATTGGTCCAAATGAGTGACAAACAAATTTTATAGAAAAATTCTCAAATACAATTGAGAAATCGGAATTACGTAGTCAATAAGTATGGACCCTTGACTTTAATTTCCCATTGGTCCAAATGAGTGACAAACAAATTTTATAGAAAAATTCTCAAATACAATTGAGAAATCGGACTTACGTAGTCTAAATGTATGGACCCTTGGCTTTAATTTCCTATTGGTCCAAATGAGTGACAAACAAATTTTATAGAAAAATTCTCAAATACAATTGAGAAATCGGAATTACGTAGTCAATAAGTATGGACCCTTGGCTTAAATTTCCTATTGGTCCAAATGAGTGACAAACAAATTTTATAGAAAAATTCTCAAATACAATTGAGAAATTGGACTTACGTAGTCTAAATGTATGGACCCTTGGCTTTAATTTCCTATTGGTCCAAATGAGTGACAAACAAATTTTGTAGAAAAATTCTCAAATACAATTGAGAAATCGGAATTACGTAGTCTATATGTATGAACCCTTGGCTTTAATTTCCTATTGGTCCAAATGAGTGACAAACAAATTTTATAGAAAAATTCTCAAATACAAATGAGAAATCGGACTTACGTAGTCAATAAGTATGGACCCTTGGCTTTAATTTCCTATTGGTCCAAATGAGTGACAAACAAATTTTATAGAAAAATTCTCAAATACAATTGAGAAATCGGACTTACGTAGTCTAAATGTATGGACCCTTGGCTTTAATTTCCTATTGGTCCAAATGAGTGACAAACAAATTTTATAGAAAAATTCTCAAATACAATTGAGAAATCGGACTTACGTAGTCTAAATTTATGGACCCTTGGCTTTAATTTCCTATTGGTCCAAATGAGTGACAAACAAATTTTATAGAAAAATTCTCAAATACAATTGAGAAATCGGACTTACGTAGTCTAAATGTATGGACCCTTGTCTTTAATTTCCTATTGGTCCAAATGAGTGACAAACAAATTTTATAGAAAAATTCTCAAATACAATTGAGAAATCGGACTTACGTAGTCTAAATGTATGGACCCTTGGCTTTAATTTCCTATTGGTCCAAATGCGTGACAAACAAATTTTATAGAAAAATTCTCAAATACAATTGAGAAATCGGAATTACGTAGTCAATAAGTATGGACCTTGGCTTTAATTTCCTATTGGTCCAAATGAGTGACAAACAAATTTTATAGAAAAATTCTCAAATACAATTGAGAAATCGGAATTACTTAGTCTATATGTATGAACCCTTGGCTTTAATTTCCTATTGGTCCAAATTAGTGACAAACAAATTTTATAGAAAAATTCTCAAATACAATTGAGAAATCGGACTTACGTAGTCTAAATGTATGGACCCTTGGCTTTAATTTCCTATTGGTCCAAATGAGTGACAAACAAATTTTATAGAAAAATTCTCAAATACAATTGAGAAATCGGAATTACGTAGTCAATAAGTATGGACCCTTGGCTTTAATTTCCTATTGGTCCAAATGAGTGACAAACAAATTTTATAGAAAAATTCTCAAATACAATTGAGAAATCGGACTTACGTAGTCTAAATGTATGGACCCTTGGCTTTAATTTCCTATTGGTCCAAATGAGTGACAAACAAATTTTATAGAAAAATTCTTAAATACAATTGAGAAATCGGAATTACGTAGTCTATATGTATGAACCCTTGGCTTTAATTTCCTATTGGTCCAAATGAGTGACAAACAAATTTTATAGAAAAATTCTCAAATACAATTGAGAAATCGGACTTACGTAGTCTAAATGTATGGACCCTTGGCTTTAATTTCCTTTTGGTCCAAATGAGTGACAAACAAATTTTATAGAAAAATTCTCAAATACAATTGAGAAATCGGAATTACGTAGTCAATAATTTCCTATTGGTACAAATGAGTGACAAACAAATTTTATAGAAAAATTCTCAAATACAATTGAGAAATCGGAATTACGTAGTCTATATGTATGAACCCTTGGCTTTAATTTCCTATTGGTCCAAATGAGTGACAAACAAATTTTATAGAAAAATTCTCAAATACAATTGAGAAATCGGAATTACGTAGTCAATAAGTATGGACCCTTGACTTTAATTTCCCATTGGTCCAAATGAGTGACAAACAAATTTTATAGAAAAATTCTCAAATACAATTGAGAAATCGGAATTACGTAGTCAATAAGTATGGACCCTTGGCTTTAATTTCCTATTGGTCTAAATGAGTGACAAACAAATTTTATAGAAAAATTCTCAAATACAATTGAGAAATCGGACTTATGTAGCCTAAATGTATGGACCCTTGGCTTTAATTTCCTATTGGTCCAAATGAGTGACAAACAAATTTTATAGAAAAATTCTCAAATACAATTGAGAAATCGGAATTACGTAGTCAATAAGTATGGACCCTTGGCTTTAATTTCCCATTGCTCCAAATGAGTGACAAGCAAATTTTATAGAAAAATTCTCAAATACAATTGAGAAATCGGAATGACGTAGTCAATAAGTATGGACCCTTGGCTTTAATTTCCTATTGGTCCAAATGAGTGACAAGCAAATTTTATAGAAAAATTCTCAAATACAATTGAGAAATCGGACTTACGTAGTCTAAATGTATGGACCCTTGGCTTTAATTTCCTATTGGTCCAAATGAGTGACAAGCAAATTTTATAGAAAAATTCACAAATACAATTGAGAAATCGGAATTACGTAGTCAATAAGTATGGACCCTTGGCTTTAATTTCCCATTGCTCCAAATGAGTGACAAGCAAATTTTATAGAAAAATTCTCAAATACAATTGAGAAATCGGAATTACGTAGTCAATAAGTATGGACCCTTGACTTTAATTTCCCTTTGGTCCAAATGAGTGACAAACAAATTTTATAGAAAAATTCTCAAATACAATTGAGAAATCGTAATTACGTAGTCAAAAAGTATGGACACTTGGCTTTAATTTCCTATTGGTCCAAATGAGTGACAAACAAATTTTATAGAAAAATTCTCAAATACAATTGAGAAATCGGAATTACGTAGTCAATAAGTATGGACCCTTGACTTTAATTTCCCATTGGTCCAAATGAGTGACAAACAAATTTTATAGAAAAATTCTCAAATACAATTGAGAAATCGGACTTACGTAGTCTAAATGTATGGACCCTTGGCTTTAATTTCCTATTGGTCCAAATGAGTGACAAACAAATTTTATAGAAAAATTCTCAAATACAATTGAGAAATCGGAATTACGTAGTCAATAAGTATGGACCCTTGGCTTAAATTTCCTATTGGTCCAAATGAGTGACAAACAAATTTTATAGAAAAATTCTCAAATACAATTGAGAAATTGGACTTACGTAGTCTAAATGTATGGACCCTTGGCTTTAATTTCCTATTGGTCCAAATGAGTGACAAACAAATTTTGTAGAAAAATTCTCAAATACAATTGAGAAATCGGAATTACGTAGTCTATATGTATGAACCCTTGGCTTTAATTTCCTATTGGTCCAAATGAGTGACAAACAAATTTTATAGAAAAATTCTCAAATACAAATGAGAAATCGGACTTACGTAGTCAATAAGTATGGACCCTTGGCTTTAATTTCCTATTGGTCCAAATGAGTGACAAACAAATTTTATAGAAAAATTCTCAAATACAATTGAGAAATCGGACTTACGTAGTCTAAATGTATGGACCCTTGGCTTTAATTTCCTATTGGTCCAAATGCGTGACAAACAAATTTTATAGAAAAATTCTCAAATACAATTGAGAAATCGGAATTACGTAGTCAATAAGTATGGACCTTGGCTTTAATTTCCTATTGGTCCAAATGAGTGACAAACAAATTTTATAGAAAAATTCTCAAATACAATTGAGAAATCGGAATTACTTAGTCTATATGTATGAACCCTTGGCTTTAATTTCCTATTGGTCCAAATTAGTGACAAACAAATTTTATAGAAAAATTCTCAAATACAATTGAGAAATCGGACTTACGTAGTCTAAATGTATGGACCCTTGGCTTTAATTTCCTATTGGTCCAAATGAGTGACAAACAAATTTTATAGAAAAATTCTCAAATACAATTGAGAAATCGGACTTACGTAGTCTAAATGTATGGACCCTTGGCTTTAATTTCCTATTGGTCCAAATGAGTGACAAACAAATTTTATAGAAAAATTCTCAAATACAATTGAGAAATCGGAATTACGTAGTCAATAAGTATGGACCTTGGCTTTAATTTCCTATTGGTCCAAATGAGTGACAAACAAATTTTATAGAAAAATTCTCAAATACAATTGAGAAATCGGAATTACGTAGTCAATAAGTATGGACCCTTGGCTTTAATTTCCTATTGGTCCAAATAAGTGACAAACAAATTTTATAGAAAATTTCTCAAATACAATTGAGAAATCGGAATTACGTAGTCAATAAGTATGGACCCTTGGCTTTAATTTCCCATTGCTCCAAATGAGCGACAAGCAAATTTTATAGAAAAATTCTCAAATACAATTGAGAAATCGGAATTACGTAGTCAATAAGTATGGACCCTTGGCTTTAATTTCCTATTGGTCCAAATGAGTGACAAGCAAATTGTATAGGAAAATTCTCAAATACAATTGAGATATAGGAATTACGTAGTCAATAAGTATGAACCCTTGGCTTTAATTTCCTATTGGTCCAAATAAGTGACAAACAAATTTTATAGAAAATTTCTCAAATACAATTGAGAAATCGGAATAACGTAGTCAATAAGTATGGACCCTTGGCTTTAATTTCCCATTGCTCCAAATGAGCGACAAGCAAATTGTATAGGAAAATTCTCAAATACAATTGAGATATAGGAATTACGTAGTCAATAAGTATGGACCCTTGGCTTTAATTTCCCATTGCTCCAAATGAGCGACAAACAAATTTTATAGAAAATTTCTCAAATACAATTGAGAAATCGGAATTACGTAGTCAATAAGTATGGACCCTTGGCTTTAATTTCCTATTGGTCCAAATGAGTGACAAGCAAATTGTATAGGAAAATTCTCAAATACAATTGAGATATAGGAATTACGTAGTCAATAAGTATGGACCCTTGGCTTTAATTTCCCATTGCTCCAAATGAGCGACAAACAAATTTTATAGAAAAATTCTCAAATACAATTGAGAAATCGGAATTACGTAGTCAATAAGTATGGACCCTTGGCTTTAATTTCCTATTGGTCCAAATGAGTGACAAGCAAATTGTATAGGAAAATTCTCAAATACAATTGAGATATAGGAATTACGTAGTCAATAAGTATGGACCCTTGGCTTTAATTTCCTATTGGTCCAAATAAGTGACAAACAAATTTTATAGAAAATTTCTCAAATACAATTGAGAAATCGGAATTACGTAGTCAATAAGTATGGACCCTTGGCTTTAATTTCCCATTGCTCCAAATGAGCGACAAGCAAATTTTATAGAAAAATTCTCAAATACAATTGAGAAATCGGAATTACGTAGTCAATAAGTATGGACCCTTGGCTTTAATTTCCTATTGGTCCAAATGAGTGACAAGCAAATTGTATAGGAAAATTCTCAAATACAATTGAGATATAGGAATTACGTAGTCAATAAGTATGGACCCTTGGCTTTAATTTCCCATTGCTCCAAATGAGCGACAAACAAATTTTATAGAAAAATTCTCAAATACAATTGAGAAATCGGAATTACGTAGTCAATAAGTATGGACCCTTGGCTTTAATTTCCCATTGCTCCAAATGAGCGACAAGCAAATTTTATAGAAAAATTCTCAAATACAATTGAGAAATCGGAATTACGTAGTCAATAAGTATGGACCCTTGGCTTTAATTTCCTATTGGTCCAAATAAGTGACAAACAAATTTTATAGAAAATTTCTCAAATACAATTGAGAAATCGGAATTACGTAGTCAATAAGTATGGACCCTTGGCTTTAATTTCCCATTGCTCCAAATGAGCGACAAGCAAATTTTATAGAAAAATTCTCAAATACAATTGAGAAATCGGAATTACGTAGTCAATAAGTATGGACCCTTGGCTTTAATTTCCTATTGGTCCAAATAAGTGACAAACAAATTTTATAGAAAATTTCTCAAATACAATTGAGAAATCGGAATTACGTAGTCAATAAGTATGGACCCTTGGCTTTAATTTCCCATTGCTCCAAATGAGCGACAAGCAAATTTTATAGAAAAATTCTCAAATACAATTGAGAAATCGGAATTACGTAGTCAATAAGTATGGACCCTTGGCTTTAATTTCCTATTGGTCCAAATGAGTGACAAGCAAATTGTATAGGAAAATTCTCAAATACAATTGAGAAATCGGAATTACGTAGTCAATAAGTATGGACCCTTGGCTTTAATTTCCTATTGGTCCAAATAAGTGACAAACAAATTTTATAGAAAATTTCTCAAATACAATTGAGAAATCGGAATTACGTAGTCAATAAGTATGGACCCTTGACTTTAATTTCCCATTGGTCCAAATGAGTGACAAACAAATTTTATAGAAAAATTCTCAAATACAATTGAGAAATCGGAATTACGTAGTCAATAAGTATGGACCCTTGGCTTTAATTTCCTATTGGTCCAAATGAGTGACAAACAATTTTTATAGAAAAATTCTCAAATACAATTGAGAAATCGGAATTACGTAGTCAATAAGTATGGACCCTTGGCTTTAATTTCCCATTGCTCCAAATGAGCGACAAGCAAATTTTATAGAAAAATTCTCAAATACAATTGAGAAATCGGAATTACGTAGTCAATAAGTATGGACCCTTGGCTTTAATTTCCCATTGGTCCAAATGAGTGACAAACATAAATGTGCCCACAAATAGCTAAATTCCCGTAGAGCTGAACAAAATTTACACAATTTTTATCTTTAAAATTTTATAGAAAAATTCTGAAATACAATTGAGAAATCGGACTTACATAGTCTATAAGTATAGATCCTTGGCTTTAATTTCCCATTGGTCCAAATAAGTGACAAACAAATTTTATAGAAAAATTCTCAAATACAATTGAGAAATCGGACTTACATAGTCTATAAGTATGGATCATTGGCTTTAATTTCCCATTGGTCCAAATGAGTGACAAACATAAATGTGCCCACAAATAGCCAAATACCCGTAGAGCTGAACAAAATTTACACAATTTTTATCTTTAAAATTTTATAGAAAAATTCTCAAATACAATTGAGAAATCGGACTTACATAGTCTATAAGTATGGATCCTTGGCTTTAATTTCCCATCGGTCCAAATGAGTGACAAACATAAATGTGCCCACAAATAGCCAAATTCCCGTAGAGCTGAACAAAATTTACACAATTTTAATCTTTAAAATTTTATAAAAAAAATTCTCAAATACAATTGAGAAATCAGACTTACGTAGTCAATAAGTATGGACCCTTGGCTTTAATTTCCCATTGCTCCAAATGAGCGACAAGCAAATTTTATAGAAAAATTCTCAAATACAATTGAGAAATCGGAATTACGTAGTCAATAAGTATGGACCCTTGGCTTTAATTTCCTATTGGTCCAAATGAGTGACAAGCAAATTTTATAGAAAATTTCTCAAATACAATTGAGAAATCGGAATTACGTAGTCAATAAGTATGGACCCTTGGCTTTAATTTCCCATTGCTCCAAATAAGTGACAAACAAATTTTATAGAAAATTTCTCAAATACAATTGAGAAATCGGAATTACGTAGTCAATAAGTATGGACCCTTGGCTTTAATTTCCCATTGCTCCAAATGAGCGACAAGCAAATTTTATAGAAAAATTCTCAAATACAATTGAGAAATCGGAATTACGTAGTCAATAAGTATGGACCCTTGGCTTTAATTTCCTATTGGTCCAAATGAGCGACAAGCAAATTTTATAGAAAAATTCTCAAATACAATTGAGAAATCGGAATTACGTAGTCAA
Source organism: Lypha dubia (assembly GCA_947311025.1). Lineage (NCBI taxonomy): Eukaryota > Metazoa > Arthropoda > Insecta > Diptera > Tachinidae > Lypha > Lypha dubia. The sequence goes on from OX371260.1 coordinate 127,730,155, forward strand.
TAAGTATGGACCCTTGGCTTTAATTTCCTATTGGTCCAAATGAGTGACAAACAAATTTTATAGAAAAATTCTCAAATATTTTGTTAGTCTGTTGGAAGGTGAAAATGTACGTAATGTCTCTGCACAAGACCAAAGTCGATAGAAAGTTAATCTCTATAGTTTCTCTTTCGAGACTTGATCATCAACTATACACTGTTACCGCGATAATCCGATAAGCCCTACGGTTGAGTGTCTACCGGGGTGGAGAGAGTGTTGTTCCTATATTGGGCTCACCATACGATGTGATGATGCGAAATGCATACTATGTCCTCTTGAGGATGGATAAGCTGGCAACCATCGCACTACCATCGTTGGTGGTTTGGTCTCCTTCGGGAGTTCAAGTGGTGGCTGTGGTTGCTTCCAAGAACTAGGAGAAGTATTGGTTAAATGACGGATGCTCAACCAGTACAAGTGGCTGGTTGATCTTTGGTCTACCAATGGGACGGAAGGCTGTATGTGCAAAAAAAATTTAGATTGCTCGAACACTTCAGCAACGTGTTAACGCATGCTGGATGGTTCATGCATAAAAAGTTGCCGTCTTGCCCTTGAGATCACACTTGCCTGCTATCGAGGTGACTCGAGGTTCTGGTGAACACATACATTCACACAGTATTAAAACCCCTGTGGGAGTTAAGCCGTAATGGCAGGTACCCACATACATTTGTAACACAACTTTCTAGAAAATGCAAAGATCGGATGGATATTTTTAAGATTATATTTTTAATTTCGAAATACTGAAGAATAGAAGTTATTTTTCATAAATTAAGGCCGATAATAACGTAAAGGACTTCCGAAAATGGATGCTGTTCAATTTTTATTTATTTAAATTGAAAATCTCCCATTTAGGTAGGAAATAAGGGAAGCTTTTTCTGAGAATTCCAAAATTTTCAACAAAAAAATTCCGGAAAATCCCAAAAGCTAATTTTTGTTTTGTTATTTTGGTCGTATTTTCCTTATTTCCCTCAAGGTGTAGACACTATTTTAGATCTTTGCAGTATATTAGGCTTCAGGTGGCATAAATAATTTTTTTTTTTATCATCTTTGGAATTTGAGAAAACATGCCAAAAGTTAATATTTTCAATAAAAAAAAAAATTGCCAAACTGCCAGTGAATTGAAGGTATAAATTATTGGGCAGGTAGTTTTGCAAAATTTTCTTATATTTTCCAAATAATTTATGATATTTTTTTTCTTGCAAAATTTCAAATTAAATACTTTGGACATTTATTTTATTTGCAAGAACTGAATTCTCAATCTAAAAGTCTCAGTAATTACAATTTCTTGGATTTCATTTTATATTGAAATTTCTTTTCAAATTCATTTTAGCAAACTTTGCGAATAATTTAATAGAAGATTTTTTATAACAAGATCCATGACTTAATTGCCTATTTATAATTTTCAATGCAACTATTCATTTCTAATGCAGGCATTAAATATACAATAAAAATTTTAAAGATGGCCATTAAATTTCACCACATACTGGCTCTGAAGTTAAAGATCTGATTACCATAAAATGGTTTTTTATACTCTCTGTATTAGAATTCAATTATTTTGCAATTCACAGGTCAGACATAAAACCATATTTTCTCCTTTTTAGCAACAATAATAACAAATAAAATTTAACTATAAACTCGTAAAATTGCAATTAAATGCAATAGAAATTACTTAAACTGCACAACGAACAAATGAGGAAAAAATAATACAAAAAATATATCTATGAAATAAAACTACTTTGTAATAATAAAAATAACTTTCATTGAAGGCAATTTAAATGAAAATGAAAATAATCTGGCAAAACTTTTATGACTTTTCCAGTCAAAAACAAAAAAAAAATATCTCTACACTGCAATAAAAATGCATCCATTCAGTCAACGATCCCATCCGCTGCACAATCATTGAGAGGAACATTCTTGATTCAAGATGATTATTTAAACTTGAACTACTTCACAATAAGAACTATTCATTATTAGTTGTAATAATTATTAGTATGGACATAAAGAACATGGAAAGTATTTAGATGTAAACACTATCATTCGTATTTGAATAGAGGCAGCGGCAATGTTGCCTTCTGACACCATTTCCTTATTTCCATCAGGTGCAAAAACTTTTTTGAGCAAGAATTTCACTTTGGATTTCAGTTGTGGTTTTTCTTTAAAATAAAATTAATAAAATTGAATTCATTGAAATAAAATTTTCAGCCAGAAAGGATTGCATATGACACAACAAGCAACAAAGGATTAAATTAATTCCTCAACCTCCAAGGCAGAACATAAAAGCGGTTTTTTGGAAGCCTCCACACTCTTGTCAATGCTCAATTTTGTTTTTTTTATTTCCTTTTAGGTGACTCGATTGTAAACATTCTTCCAGAGATCGGCAAAGAATGTAGTGTCTGCGAGGGGCTACACTTCTTAATCAAGGATTGAGAAATTCGCCATACGCGGCAAACTTTGTATAGAGATAGTGATGACAAAGTATAGGATAATATTTTTTTCAATTATGCTTAAAGGCGATGGGCGAGTAGCAGGCATCTGACAATGAGAAAATGTACCAGAAGGCAGCAGCCTTGCAAATACCAGATTTAAGATTTGTTGGTTCAGTTTAAAAAGCTATAGAAATTTAAGTGTAGCAAAATCATGGGTAGATCATGTTCATAAGAGTTTTGAAATTAAAGTAAGAAAACCTAAAACGAAGGACAGATGCATATGAGGTACAAACATGTGGTTTGACTGCTTTTGCAACCTCTTTAGCGCCCTGTTTTTGTTGTAGCTTGGAATTTCTGAATATAGATTCGTTAAGCAGCCCGGTCTATATTACTGATCTTAGGTGATCCTCGATTTTCTATATAAGATCCTTTTCTTTCAGCTTTTGAATTTTTATAGAACAAACATAAATATTTTAACATATTTAAGAACATACGAGTTCATGTTATTGTTATTCAATGTCTCAATGCTCATGTGTCTGAAATGTAAATCCATGTAGAACAAAAAAAAAAAATCATCACACAGATGCATTTTAGTGTCGGTGTGTAGGCGTTGGGGTGCATTTATATGTGCAACCTTCTTTTTTTTTCATTGGAATTCAATATTTCGCTAGACAACAATTAAATTAAATTGACCAGCAACAACAACAACAACAACAAGAGAATGCAAAAAAAGTCAACTGAAAATCTTACATGCCACTTAATAAAAATTTATACATAAAATTTACTGTTACTTGAGCCCATTATATATAGTGTTGCACACTTGAATTTAGAAGAACAAAAAAACTAATGCCCGGTAGTTCTTTTGAACTCTTTCTCGAGAGAAGCAGTCGCACATTATGATGTGGTTTGAGGAAACACTAATTCAAGTGCATTTACTTCACTTGACTTCTGTAGCTACAGGACTTTATTCCTTTCCATTTTATTTGTAAATCTACCGGTTCTTTGATGTTGTTGCATCCTACACCATGAGGCGTTACTAATGCTTCTATTCTGCATTCGTCTCGAAAATTGCAATAGTTTTTTTTACTCTCAGCTATCCAAAGCTATTACTGTATTGTGACGTCTGGAATGCGATATCCATGCTACACAATCTTATGGAGCTCTGTGGTTTGCAACTTCTAAGAAAAAACTGCCATTTTCACAAAGGCTCACAGGTCATTACTTGCATTATCCGCAAAACAGTAGCTGTTACTTCATGGAAACACTTACTCCGGATCCCATTATGAAAAAAAAACCGAGGCGTTGTGATATGCGTACAGTGTCTTGCAGTACTGCCGTGCAGAATTGCAAGTGAATATCTTTTAAAGGTTATGGACATATTTGCTTCTCTTATCGACTACTCCGTAATCTCATTAAGTCCCAAATTTACAGTCTTTAGTTAACGAATGATGATTGTTTAAACCACGATATATGTATGAAAAATATTTCGATAAATCACTGTTAATAGTTAACTGGAGACTGTAAATTTGGGCCTAAGAAACTCAGCACTGAATATTAATATTTCTTTTTTGGGAACGATTTATATTTAAAGCTGATCCGTAAACCAAACTGTTGTTAAGTTTTTTCGTTTAAGCAGAATTATAAATTTAATATATTTTAGCACATATTAAGCCTTCTGCACCTGCGAAACAATCGTGATGATTTTTGGAACTCCGGTTATGGTGAGAAATATATACCAGGGAGTTGGATAATTTACTAAGCTCAAAATCTGAATATTTGCAGCCCGATTTGGAGAAATGCCCAAAAATCCTTAAACCATTCCATACGAACTATAGAGTTCTCCTTTCAATAGTACCTGTTTGCTATCCCAACTGAGAAAGTTTTGTTGAAATTCATTGCAATTGTCATATAGCTTCCTCAGCACCTGCTCATCTTAGATCACTCGATGATCGTTAATAGCATCATGAATGAAAAGAGAGAGCTTTTAAAGCATTCAATAAGAGATATTGGATCACTTCTTCATGCAACTACATATAATAAGAAAGTACTGATTACATCCAGTTACTTGTTGCTGTAACTGTTACATTACTTTCTCACATTGAGAATTTTAGTATCATTGTGTGATAAACAGGATGAGTGAGAAAGAGAAATAAATATTTTCGTACTCCTATTAGCTTTAGTGCCACACTTATAAAAATTCAATTGATATTCTGCAAATCGTCGTACGAAATATCGAGTTACAAAAATAATTATTAATATTTTTTCGATGTGAGATCTTCTCACAAATTACATAAACGAGTCACAGTAGTGTAAAAGTGTAAAGTGCTGTGTAATTTGAATATCCAGGACACAATCTTATTGTGTCTGTAATTTTATTGTGTCTAATTTAATTGTATCTTCATTCACACGACAAAGAAGCACCGCCAGCCGAAGCGAAAGCTGTCGTGTCATCCAGTGGCGCCAATGAAGACATCATCCTCTGTTGTGATGCCAATGCCAGGCATACAATATGGGGTAGCAGTGAGATCAATGACAGAGGTGAGCATATCTTAGATTTCATTAACCTTAATAAACTAACCATATGTAATTCCGACACTTCGCCGACTTTTATCTTTCCGAGTTCGGATCGATTTAGCGGGTGGGAAGAGGTTCTCGACATTACTCTCATTAATGACAAATTCAAGCTTTCAATTGACAAGTGGAGGGTATCCAATAAGAGATCCTTCTCCGATCACAATTGGATACTCTTTGAGGTCATATTACAAAACAAAGAAAAACAATGCTTTAGAAACCCGAGGAGAACCGATTGGAACAGGTTCAACGGGATTTTGAAACAAAAATTAAAAAGAGTTCCAGAAATCGACAATACGATTGGACTTGAACACAATGTGGAGGTCTTCAACAAGGCTATTAGCAAAGCCTTCGAGATTTCCTGCCCCTTAACGAAAGCTAAGAAGAGTTACCCTCCATGGTGGAGCTCGGAACTCTCTAAGCTACGCAAGGAGGTACGTAGAGTCTTCAACACTTGCTACGAGAACAAAATCTGGCAACCATATCGCGAAAGGCTAGCAGCGTATAAAAAAGCTATTAAATTCGCCAAAAGAAAGTCATGGAGGAATTTCTGTGAGTCAATAGATAACACTAGAGACTCTGCAAGGCTTAGTAGGGCTCTGTCCATGAGCCATTCCTGTCCAACCTTCGTCAAAAGGGCGGACGGCTCCTGGTCAGACTCCTCTGCAGAGACACTAGATATCCTCCTTAACACCCACTTCCCGGGCTGTACGGACACGACTAGGTCAGACAGTCCATCTAGTGGGCAACAATATGCTGTCAATATTTTATCCCCGGAGAGAATCTCATGGGCAATCGACAGTTTTTCTCCATTCAAATCGCCGGGTCCTGATGGCATTACGCCAAAGATGTTACAGAGCGCGAAAAGCTCTATTATACCCTGGCTTTTTAGGTTCTACAAACTTTGTCTCTCTCTAAACTACGTTCCAACCAGCTGGAGGAAGGTCAGAGTAGTTTTCATTCCCAAGATTGGCAAGAGAAGTCACGAGAATTCAAAAGACTTCAGGCCAATCAGCCTTTCATCTTTCTTGGGCAAGACGCTGGAAAGATTAATAGATTCTCACATTTGACATCGACTTGCTGGGTCGTCAACTCTCTCAGAAAGTCAGCATGCCTACCTTAAGGGACGCTCTACTGAAACATCACTACATGAGGTGGTAAGGTTCATAGAGAGATCCCTTGAAAATAAACAATATACTTTGGCTGCCTTCCTAGACATAGAAGGCGCCTTTAACAATGTATCAGTGACAGCCATTCAACAGTCTCTCCAGGATGCCGATGTAGAAGAATACATTAGCAACTGGATCATCACCATGTTGAAGGCAAGAAACGTCACCGCAAAACTAGGAAACAGCGAGAAGTCAAAATGGGCATGCAGAGGAACACCACAGGGCGGGGTGATCTCCCCACTGCTATGGCTTCTCGTTGTTAACACAATTCTTCTCAGACTGAACACTGCGGGAGTGAAAGCTGTGGCTTATGCGGACGATGTAGTAATAATGGTATCAGGGATGTTCACGGACGTGATAAGCGATATCATGTCCAGTGCCTTGGGTACACTCAGCAAATGGGCTACAGGTTGTGGTCTAAGTGTGAACCCTAGCAAGACGGAGCTGGTACTTTTTACTACTAAGACCAAAGTCCAGAGCTATAGACTCCCTCGGCTACATAATCTGGAACTGTCTCTATCGGACAATGCAAAATATCTAGGAGTCATCCTGGACACAAAACTATCATGGAAACAAAATGTGCAACACAGGGTCAAAAAGGCCACAGTTGCCTATTACTCCTGTCGGAGGATGTTTGGCTCCAAATGGGGCCTAACCCCTAACATGCTTAAATGGATGTACACGGCAATTGTACGTCCTATATTAACTTACGGATCGGTAGTATGGTGGCCCGCCACAAATAAGAAATATGTGGTAGACCAACTATACAGAATACAGAGATCTGCTTGCATCGGGATTACTGGATGTTTACGTACTAGTCCTTCAGAGGCTCTGAATGCTATGCTAAATCTGATTCCGATCGACCTACATGTATTGGCGGCATCCTCAAGCAGTGCGGCAAGACTAGCGGCATCTGGGAGGTGGAGATCAAGGACCTATGGCCATGCCAAAATCCTAGATCAGCTAGCACCGACACTGAGGAAACCCACCGATTACATGGTACCTCATCTGGACTTTGACAGTACGTTCAAAGTTCTTATTCCATCCAGACGGGTGTGGAAGGGGGGAAACATAGAAAAAGACTTTAACTTCAGGACGTATACTGATGGATCAAGAATGATCTGCGGTGTGGGCTCTGGAGTATTTTCGAGTGACCTTGGAATAAAGCTCTCATTTCGACTTCCTGATGAAGCTAGTGTATTTCAGGCGGAAATATTGGCCATAAGGGAGGCGTGTAGGGTTTTGATTGACAGGGGTTTCCAAGGAAGAGTCGGCATCTTTGTCGATAGCCAAGCGGCACTTCTGTCTCTAAGGTCACACACTACTTTTTCAACCTTAGTTAGCCAGTGCAAGGACGCGTTATCCAGACTAGGTAGTCAGACTGACGTCACCCTCATCTGGGTTCCCGCACATAGCAACTTCCAAGGCACCGAACAGGCGGATGAACTGGCCAGGGCTGGATCTACCATGGACGTCTCCACTGCTGAATCGGTTGCCATGCCATTTGGCAGTATTAAAAATCTCATTCTCAACCATTTCAGGCAGAAAGCTGAAGACAGGTGGCGCAGGTTGAGCACGTGCAAGGTGGCTGAGAAAATGTGGCCTTGCTACAACGTTAAGCGCACAACACAACTAATTAACAGAAACCATAGGGACATCTCGAGGCTCGTCGCAGTATTGACGGGGCACTGGGTTATCGGGAGACACGCTAACAGGATGGGCCTTTCCTACAATGCGTTCTGCCGTAGTTGCCGGGATCAAAGCAAAGATGAAACAGTCTTCCACTTTCTTTGCGAATGCCCGGCCTTACACCATTCGAGACTCAAATTTCTAGGCAAGAGCATAATATACGATCTCTCGGAGGTATCAGGGATAGGTCTAGGTGACCTTATTAGATACCTTAATTCGACGGGATGGATCTAGAATCTTACTCCGAATCTGAGGCCTGGATTCGGACCTAAATCAGGTTGACACTGACGAGTGGAGTGGTCTGTCTAAACGGAATCTCATTGATTCTACTTGAATGCTTGCGCGTAGCAGGCAGCCACGTAAACCAACCAACCATCCAATCTTCATTCAGTTTCTTTAAAGGGTTTCTGAGTTTCTGGCCAGGAAAGTATGGTCATGGTAATTTAACAAGTGTTTAGCACAACTGGCAAATAAGAACCGATAGATTATCATTTCGCAACGGTAAAGGATCATTGGGAGGGGCGGTTGGTAGCTTTCACGGCTTTTTTTATCTTTCGAAAATTTCGAAGTCATTGAAGATTGTTCAATCTAAGTGCAACCAGACAAATATTTGCTCTAAATAGTACAACCTTCACTCTAGATTTCTCTTAAACTACCGGGCATTTTTATACATTCATTCTCTGTGTGTGTGTGTCCTAAAATAGAAATTGTTGTATATTTAACCATTTTTATTATTGTTTTTTTTTTTTTTGTTCTTTCGTATTATAAATCTTAACACATGTTTCTGCAATTGTGTTTATTAGTCTTGTTATTGTTGTTGCAATTTATGGTCGTAGATTTCGTTGTCACATCTGAATGCAGTGCATGTTGTTCGTTGTTATTTTTGCTGCAAGTTGATCATGTGTTTCTTTTATTTTATTTTAATTGTTGCTGTTGATTTCTGTTAAATGCCACATTCACGCCTTTGAACGATCAACAGCAATTTTGTTTTGTTTTGTGTTGTTTTTTTTTCTTTTTTTGTTATTTATTTATTTTGCTAATGGATTCCAATTGCACTTGAAAAATAATGGTTTTGTGATGATACTGGTTTATTGACACATTAAAAATGGTCAGCAAAATTTCTCGACCGATTTTTAATGCAAGTGCAGTGCTTTCGAAAATATTAAGTCGACTTTGGGAATACCTAAAGTTCTATTCGAAACTTATCGAAATTACGAATAACTTTCAAATAGTAAGATCTACTAAATCTAAATCAGCGAAAGCTTAAACTAGTTAAAAGAAACTGTGCATGAAGTTCAAACTACACAATAATAGTGCGAAATAACTACGGCAAATGTCTACACAACAGCTGCTTTAGCAACGCAATAATGCTCAAAATCATATGGTATGTATTATTAGTTAATATCTTCTGATTTAAAGTGTCCCTGGTTTCAACACATACATATTAAACCAAATAGAGAGATTGATTTTCAATGATGATTTATTTTAAACCTTAAACTGCCACATGTAGGGTGTTTAAAAATTTATAAAAGTTGATTTTTTTTATCAAATAATATTTAAATAATTTTAGTTATTGTTTTATATTACATTTCTGGAAATTTTCGTATATGAAGAACGAAAAGAAACAGAATGGTGGGAAAAGATTGAATAAAAATACAATTAAAGTGCATTTAGAAATTTTAATAAAAAAAAATCCTTAATTCATTGAATAAAAAATTATTATATGATGGTAAGGTGCCATAGAAATCTTACATTTTAATAGAAATTAAAAAAAAAATATTATATGTACATATGTATCGTTACCTTAACGTAGAAAGGTCCTAAATATTATTTTTTAAATCGGGTTTTTTGCTTATATCGATAACTTATAATAAAATATGAATAACACGTGATTTTGAAAATATAAAATGAATTAGGGCCTTTACAAATTAAGGTAACGATACGTACTTATGTATAAATGAAATTGTAATTTTAGACATGAACTTTAATAAAAAATATATATTCTTGGAAATTTGGTTGATAATATTCTTTAATTATTACCACAACTAAATTCCATTCTTAAAAAAAAGCCCTGACCGAAAACTGAAGTCATTGATCGATCATTCACCAAATATTGAAAATTGCAATAAAAAAGAAGTTAACATTGTAATTTTGCTTTTGATTTCAAAAAAAAGTATCAGCTTTCTCCATTAGAAACCTAATTAATGCATTGTAATTTAACTTGCAGAAAGCTGCAAGTTAATAAATATAAAATGAATTCGTTCAATCAAGTAATAATTTTTAAGATTTAAGCATGAATGTCGTCAGAATTACTAATGCTCTACTTCACATTAAAACATGTTAGTTAAGCTCTTAAGCACAGCAACTAGAATACATATTTCAAAATATAACCACTACTCGTAATACACTTAGAATTGATCGTCAAAAGTTTACGAATCATAAATTCTAGAAGTTATTGAATTGTCGCCTTGAATCATGTATACATGGATAGAACACATTATTAAACTAATAACTATTAACGCAATTAGGAAAAAAATCAATCTCTACATACGATATATGTAATTGCAAAAAGATAAAAATTTCCAAATAAATTTATTTATACTCGTGCATAAATGTGTTGAACATAAAATTAGTCATTTTCATATTGAATAGAAACAGACATAACAAATTGTACAATTGCTTTTTATTAAAAAAAAAAAATATCTACTCCAAACACTCTAAATCGACAGTCGCGTGGAGACGTGTTGTGTATATATTTCTCTTCCACATAAATAAAAATGTTATAAAAAAAAATTGAATTAATTACTTTAATAGAATCCATTTACTTATTGGCAAAAAGAAAAAATACACATAAAATTTTAGAAGAAAAACATATAAAAATATCTATAAAAGGCATAGAACTGAAAGAAAAGAATATTTATGGAAGAGCTTTAATAGTAGTGCACATGTCACGGTTAATAAAATTCAATAAAACATAAAAACAGTAAAAAAAAAATTTAAATAAATACAATGGAATATTAACACCCGCACAATCGAGAAAAATATTAAGTAGAGACTTGATAGTCAGTGATATGAGATGATTACGCAGTCCATCACGAATGATATATTTTAAAACCCTCATGATCAGCAATAAACACGATCTTAACTTTTTAGTAATTCTGGCAAAAAAAAAAGCGACTTCAATAAAAGTTAATCGGTGCAGAAATGGCGGATTTATTAATAAATCTATATTTCGGGTAGCCACTTATATTTCTATGGCCCAAATATTGAAAATCGGGCCATAAATGGAGACGCTATGCGATAACTTTTCTTTTTCTAAATAATTATCTAATATGGAATAATGGTAAATTTAACTTTTTATATATTAAATTTCAAATTTAATACTTTTCTTATGGTGGGCAGAACCATGTGTTAGTAAATCACAAGAATCGCAAAACTACTGATCAACTTAAAGTACAATGGGCAAAATATTATATAAACCCACTCAAACCATTAAAAGTGCTTTTCTACAAAACTTTTTAAAATACGACTTAAGCACGTTTTCCTTATGGCCACAGATTTGTTAATATGTACAAAAGAGTGTCTTTTTTAGAGGACCGGTACTCATCACTTCAGTAGTCCGACAACAATTATTATAATGCCACACTAATGTTCATTAGAAAAATTAATAATGTTGATTAACGTACTCTGGCCAGGATTTGAACCCAGGCCCCTAATCATTGTTTGCGTACTAGTCAACACGCTAACATCTTCAGCCAACACCACCTTCATGTAACTCATATGTATATGCAAAATGTGTTTGCCATAAAATATTCTATAGACATGTAAGGTTGCATTACTCCAAGATCAAAATCTTCGGATTTATGGATCGTTATTTAAACCATAAATTGGACAAAAAGTTTCATCTTGAGAGGGCTTATTTCAAAGGAAATTTTCTCAGCTTTCTATATCTGTCCTCATTTATAGAAAATTATTTACCCAAATAATGCTTTTGGAGGTTTATGTTAAAATAACAATAGTCCTGATCACCAAATTTTCTCTTAAAAAACCGGAAGCTCGATTTTGATTTTACAACCATGGTTTCTTTGGGAAAAGTTCTTAGAATTTTCCGTAGATTACGACCTTGCTATACGCTTAGTAGGCAAAAAAATTGACCCACCCTAATGTACATACTATGTACCTATATATGTATGTATGTGTGTACCTCGAAAAGTAGTTGTCATATTTTGATGAAATTTTTGTAAAAGTGAAAGATAAAGTCCTCAGTGTTAATATAGAACTCTTTTTCTTACTAAAAGAAGGCGTAGTAAAAAATGGTTCAACGCAATCTATTCTTCATTACGAGTTCTATCATCTCACCCAAATTTCATAAATATGACTTAAAAACAGCTGAAATATGCACAATTTGCTTGACATTCAATAGCACATATGTACATATGGAGGGCTCAAAGCTGTACCGAACCAAGTCATGAAATATAAAAAATGTCAAAATTAGTGCCAAATTCTGCGCAAAATTTAGCTCTATTTAGTTCTGTAACCTGCTAAGTCAAAAAGTGTTTCGTTCCTAAGGTAGCGGTAAAAAACCCAAGTCAATGACTCTCATTTTCGATTTTTTTCGAAGCTGAAACGAACCAAGTCAGTGTGATCCACTTCAGAGAACAGTAAAACTCAATTTTTATTGAATTAACAAAAATCAACATCCTAAATACATGCATTTTTGCTAATTTCTTCCAAATTTCACACGTGCACATTTTAGATGTTCATAATAATTCAATAAAATCACCGGCTTTTTGCTGATGTTCATGTTGTTCACATACGATTATTTGCTGTTCTCTGATTTACTTTTCATCAATACTATTCGTGAACACGTGTTAATTGTTACGACTCATCTTAAACTTTTTTAATTATATTTCATTTAAATTAAATTTTTTTTAAAAAAATATTTTTAGTACTAAAATAATATTTAATACTTTTGAGTTTGCATGCAAGACCCCTGGTTCTAATTTCAGTTCTTTTCTTATGATTTTATTGCAATTTTTTGACACAATAATAATAGCAACAACAACAGCATATGCAATGAAGCAATGCGTGATAATCTTGTTGTTATTGTTGCTATTTGAGACAACATCAGGACCAGCCCCAAAATGATGAAGATGAAAATGACGAATTTTTTTATGTGTAAGCATTTTTTTTAACGTTAAATTTCAATAATTCTTTCCATATATTTTTAATTAATTTTAAATAAATGAATTAATTTTTTTTATTACTTTTCTCAAAAGTTGTACCGACTTTTATTTTACTTAAAAATTATAATAGTTGTCAATAATAACTATTATTCGGAGTAAAAATGAACCAAGTCATTTTTTTTTTTTTTTTTTTTAATTTGTTGGAAAAGTTTTCAAATGCAGTTTGTAAAATTTAAATCATTAAACAATTTTGAGAATAAACTTTAAAACTGTTTTTAGTATAACTGAAATTTTCATTCCAGGAATTAATGGCAGTTAGTTTACTAAACCTCAAAATATCTTCGAATTGTCTTTTTGTGACTTGGTTCGCTTCAGCTCTGAGCCCTCCATATGTATGCACAGCTAAAATATAGGCTGACTTCCAAAACGTTCGTATACAAAGTTTGTATACAGTATTGCTACTGTATTTATGTAAATCACATACATATGCAAAGTTCCGAAGCAATGCAACAACTATAAAACCGATGCCGTGTTTTCTTTCTTACTGCGTTAAAAATACTTGGCGGCGGCGTTTTGAAATGGTATACATTGTACAATTATTGTACTGCGGCGTTATGAAATGTGATGCTTTGTTCAAACACAAAGCAATTGACGTTTTGGAAGTCAGCCATATTTGGAAACCGAAAATATGTGTGGTAAAAAATAATTAAGGACTTGTGTATGGGGAAACATATTTATGTACATCCGTATACGTACATACATACTTATGTATGTATGCATGTATTTATCTTCACTCACTTTTCTTTTAAATGTACTTACATATGTATGTAAATATAATGCACATACTATGTATGGATATAAAAAATACTTGCATTCGTATAATAAAGTAAAGTAGCAAAAAGGTGACTTACCTTTACAATTTCTCCAATTAATTTTTGACACGTGTTACATATTAAAAGTGTTCATGTACCGATAACCGTTTTTTCTTAAATATTTTATATACATATGTATGTATGTATGTATGTAGGTACATATTGGCAACTCTGTTACGCACTATTCCCTTTTCATACATACATAAAAACAAGCCACACTTTATGCTTTATACTTATTTGAAAACACAGAATAGAAAGGATTTTAACAAGGCGAATTAATTTTATATGCCCTGTAATTTATTAGCTTTGTATTTGCTCTGCTTTTATTTTTTGCTGTAGGCATGCAAAACACAACAGGAACGCAATATAAAATGCATGTCATTCACAGCATACATTATTATTTACATGCAAGCACACACGCGTCGTTTTTTATGAGAAGAGAACAATAACAACCAAAAATGCCGCTATTCCTACACAACAACAAAACAAGAAGAATACTTGCATTTATTTCTTCTTCTTTTTACTTTATGTACGTATGTATGTATATTTCACAAATTAATTAAAACATCATAATATTAACACATTTCCAATTAATTTTTTATGAAATTTATCTTATTTTAAGAATACTTAATTAATTTTGCAATTATAAAACACTTACACTGAACTTTAATGCACTTTAATTTTAATGCGTACGGACGAGTTTGTAAAACGACTGTTTTTATTGATGACCCCATGAGAACTAAATTTTATTTGGACAATAGAGTTGCCAGCATATACATACAAACATACATACATATATATGTATGTACGTATTGAATTTGTTTGTTGGGGTTGGGGTTAGGATTCGTATAGACTATTTATGTATGCATGTATCGCTTTCGAAGGGACTCTAAGCTTTAGGAAAACAATTTTACGGCAGTATGTACATACATATGTACATACATATGTACATAAGTATAATGAAAACTTAGCATGAAGTTATCATAAGTGACGAAATTTAACTGCAGATTAGCTAGTTTTCTTTTACAATTTGACATTGAATATCATTGTAAATTGTAGCCGGGAGTCATGACTATAGTCCATGATGATTTCTAATTGCACATTATGTGGAAAAACTCAATAAGATCCAGTTCAATTTCGTCACTTATACTAACTTTATGCCAACCTTTCATTATAGGTACATACATACTGCCGTTAGTAATTACTAGACACCGGAACTTCATGTAAATACATGTTTGTTGTCGTTGATCTAAAATCAGCATATGTAAACTAAATATCTTTCCAAATCAGGGCATTTGCAATAAAATAGCATCCATTTGTTAGTACATATTTTTACATATTTTGGTATAAATGCATGTTTTTGCATATATTAGCATTATATTTTACTACATATTTTTAAATAAAAGAATAATTCTTAATATTTGTGTTATTTTTTCATGGTTTTTTTGTTTAAGCAATATTTTTTTAAATCAACATAAAACTATAAACTATTTGTAATTTTGTTTCTGCCGTTATGAAAAAAACACTTTTCATTTTCCCTTTCTTCTGTAATTTCAGCATAGTTGTAAAAAATCGTAAATTGCGTTTTGAAATTGTTCATGGCCAACAAAAGTTTCTGCTTAATACGGTTGTGTTGGAAAATGCAAATTTCAATAAAAACCAAATACTGTTATATGAGTGATGCGGCGCCATATATGGTATAAATGCATGTTTTTGCATATATTAGCAATAATGCATATTTTACTACATATTTTTAAATAAAAGAATAATTCTTATTATTTGTGTTATTTTTTCATGGTTTTTTGTTTAAGCAATATTTTTTTAAATCAACATAAAACTATAAACTATTTGTAATTTTGTTTCTGCCGTTATGAAAAAAAACACTTTTCATTTTCCCTTTCTTCTGTAATTTCAGAATAGTTGTAAAAAATCGTAAATTGCGTTTTGAAATTGTTCATGGCCAACAAAAGTTTCTGCTTAATACGGTTGTGTTGGAAAATGCAAATTTCAATAAAAACCAAATACTGTTATATGAGTGATGCGGCGCCATACATACATAAGTACATACATACATATATGGTGAAGTCTGCAGATGTTTAAAAGTGTTTTACCCAAAAATGCTGCATGTTACATGTTTAGTACATGCTATGCATCGTGTGCAGAAGACATAAGGGATAAATTTGATGATATTGATTTATTGATTTCTTTAGGAAAAAAATATTCCGTAAAGCACCTTCACGTGTTGCTGCATATAAAGGAAAGTATCCCGATTTATGTCTTCCTCCAGAGCCCATAACAACTAGATGAGGAACATGCTTGGCAGTATTAAAGTACTATGCTGAGAACTTTGAGCAATTTAAAGATATTGTAGAAGGGTTCAGCGATGATGATGTAGCGTCAATAAAAAAAATTAAAACAATTTTAAATTCATCAAACATTAAAGCCAATATAGTGTTTGTGTCTTCCAATTATTTATTTATTGCTCTGGTGATTTTGAGGATATCGCACGTCAAAATGGTGTATTTTTTTGACAAGATTTATCCAATTTTTTGTTGTTGTTGCCGTTATGCGACCACCTTGTATATTTATTTAACCATGACTTAAACATATCGCTATTATCTTTATCTATACATACATACATATGTATAAAGTTTTTACGTTCCTATTTTTGTTATTTTTTTTAAATATGTACATGTTAATGTTAAAATAAATGCATATTTTTTTAGATTTTAGTACATATTTTTCGTTTTTTAGTGCATTTTTTAAGTGCATAAAACGCAATTATAATTGCATTAAGTTCCGGTGTCTAGTAATTACATTTATGTATTTCATGCGTATGTATATTTTTTCACGTACTTCAAAAGAAGAAGAGGTTATGGATTCGTGTGTACATACTAGTGATGTTACGAATACTCGTATTCGTATTCGACTATTCGCCTGTTTTAAGATATTCGTATTCGTATTCGACAAATTCAAGCGAATATTTTTCGAATAATTTTCCCATACATTTTCCAAAAAAAAATCATACAAAAGTTTAAAAAAAGTTCATAAAATGTAAAAAACTATTTTAATTTTTATTAAAAAACCCATTGTATTTCAAGCAGAGTAAGAAAAACGAAATCTGAAAGTACCTACATTTATTTTTAAAGTTGTGAAAAGCACTAGACTTCATAAGTTTGTTAGCAGCTTTAATATACATAAGTATTTCTTAATTATTCTTGGGGCTTAAGCAAATAAATTTCAACCAAACATTTGGCCTTTCAAAATGTTTCTTATAAATGTTACATCAAAGATAAAATGTATTCAGTTAATTTTTCTTTTTACCACAAACCTAAACTTCTGGTATAATTTATTAAGACTTTATCGTTATATTTGAAATCATACTTCATTCAAGCCACGCAATTTATTTACATTTTAAGCGTTTTTCCATTTACTTCTTACCAACAAAAAAAACATTTTGTAGTTATTTTTGTGTTTTTGTTTTCTTATTTTGTTGCACAAAGATAAGGCAAAATGCAACTTAAAAGTTTCTGTCATTTTATTTGCAAAATTTTTGTACACAGCTTTAAAGTGTATTTTTGTCAGATCTTTTTTTAAGTCTTTCTCATTTTCGATACAAATCTGGCACATGTTGCGTTTTGCGACAACGATTTTAAAATAAATATGTAAGTATGTACATTCAATTATTAATATAATATATTTTTATACAAATTCGTTGTGTGTGTGTGCATGTACGTTTGTAAATTACTAAAATTTTATTTACAGTGATTATAACAGTTTCTGTTAGAGTTAAACTTTTCTAATTTTAATTAACTGTAATAAAATTACAGAATGTTGTTCAGTGATGCCAACTCTTGCAACATCAAAAGCACTGTGAGCCCATGGTAATTACCCTATTACTAAAGGGTAAAGGGTAAAAATGAAAAAAATTACGGGTAAAAAAGCACTAACCTAATTTTGTTTTGGGTCTGGTTGATCAAAAGACAGCCTTGGCTGTACTGAAAAACTTGAATTTGGATTTATTGGTTTTTCATGTTTTTTGTGCGACTCTGTCGAAGTAAATCGCTTTATCGTGATTACAAGAAATGCAATACGCTTTTAGTTCATCTTTTGCTGGTCTAAGCCACCTTTTAAAAGCTGGATCATCCTCCAAAGCTTTTCTATATATTTGTTTTTGTTAGATGATGAATTTTAACTCTATTTAAATCAATGAAGAACTTACTTATATGTAATAACTATTCAGCTTTATAATAACCAAGGCATTTTCATGCTTAAATTTGCACAGCAAACAAATCAACGAATATGTATGTATGTATATTAAAAGTAAAATCATTGATAAACAAATAAATCATAACAATTTCTGCACGAATTTAAAAAAAATGCTTGAGAAATTGTAGAATTCAAACTCTTAACAGCTTGCGAGTACTACTCGAAATATCGATGCAAATAATACGCAGTTGGTTAAAAAAGAATTAGGTGTGTTTAAAATATAGTAGGAAAATTGTTCAGTGCCAGAAATGTTGATTATTTAAAAGGCACTTAAAAGCACTGTGAGAAATTGTTAAAAGCACTATAAATACCCGCTTTTCAAAAACGGGTATAGCTTGAGTAAAAAGGTACCAAAAAATACCCGAAAAGCACCAAAATGGCAACGCTGATGTTGTTCCAAACTTCAACAGAAGCTTTATTAATAAATTGATCATCAGAGAACAGATTGAATCCATTAAATTTTTCTGCCCATTATAAAATTCATTGCTTTTGCATTGCAACACAACGACAACAATAAAAACTATGCATTGCAATAACAATGCCATTCGTCAAGCAATGAAATAACACCAGGATGGAGCAAAAGCAATTCGAATGAATTATTCGATTAATTTACATTAATGAAAATTATTGAAAAAAAAAACTTCAAAAGACGTGAATAAAATATTTCGAATAAATCTAGCTAAACTTTTGAAATTTTTCTCTAGTTAAACTCTTGTGGTGACAGTGGGCGTGATGCCTCCAATATAGAAAATATTTGTTTTAATATTTTGGGAACTTATGTCAGATTTTCTATGATTTACTCCATTGAAAATATTGCAAAATTTTTAAGAAATAAATAAATATGGGACTAGCAAACTAGATCACACAAAAAGAATTATGAAAATCACTCCATAGATGGAGATTTCTCCATAATCAATATTTTGGGAGGGAGAGATACTTGCCCCTTATTTTCCAAAAAAAAAAAAATATTCCCATTTAAACTGCAAGCAACCACTTTTAAATTGACGTGTTATGGGATAATCGAAAAAAATTATTTTGTTGATCAATCAAGGAAGAAACAACTGAACCCGATTTAAAAAAAAAAGGATCAAACTTCAGGCAGCTCTTTTCAAACAAAATAAGAATTTTGAAAATCGTTTCATAAATGCAAGACCTACGAAGGTACATACATAAAAAAATATTACCGAATTGACAACCTATTTTCTTTTAAGTCAGTTAAAAATGAAAAGTTATTTGTTTTAGAAAATATCGTTTTTAGCACATCTCGAAGTTTTGAGATCGAAATAAGGGGCTTAAGCATAAGCTTTTTGTAGGGTAAAGTTTTGCTTGAAACATACAATTTCGTAAATGTGTTTTTTTTTTATTGGTATCCTTCAGCCACCTCCGCAGGATCTACGACTGTGTCCTAATGATTGTAATTTTGAGTTTTGTTAATGGGTGTGTCCGTGAGTGTGCATATAAATCTCTCATAAGTGAAGTTTGTTTTTATTAAATTGGCGTCAGATTTTAATAAAATTTAATTTCTAAATGATATTTTGACGATCTTAATGTTTATTTTTCAATAAATTCTTACATTTCTTACCTTTTTTCCTCTGGCGGATGACGTTAAACTTCGTCATTTTAGTTCCATTAACATTTCTTTAAATACTATAATAAAAGTAAAAATTTCTATAGCATTGTATGAGTATCAAAATCAAAATTTCCATTTATTCGCGTGCCCCACTTACAATTTTCAGCTTTTGTCTATGTTGTACTGCAACTGGTAGCAGAAAAAATACAATTGCCTTTGGATTAAAAACCTCCAAAAAAAAATCGATTGAAATGTATACTCCAGCGTAGTTAAATCCAAATTTATAAACTAAATACAACACAAATTAACACAACAAATTAGACAACATTTAATAAATTGTCAAAAAAAAAGAAGAAAAAAAATTAAAGGAATAGGTATGTGAATTGAAGTGGGGAAAAACAATTGGACACAATACAGCCACTAGTACGCGAATAATCCAATTGTTGCGGCACTTGATGTTTCTCTGTATGTCCGTATGTCTGTCTTCTTTCTCTATGGTCGATTACTTGGTCATAAGAAAACAGTAACAACATTTTTAAAAAGAACTTTTACTTGGCCTTGACTTTGATCGAAATGGAAAAAAAGCAAAACTTAAGTAATCTAAAACATTTATACAAAAAAAATAAAATTAATGTATTGAAAGAAATATTTATTTTTCGAAGAAAAAAAAACCCATAAAATAATATTGAATGCAAAAAATACTCAATATTTTTTGATAATTCATTCCTAAAAACATTTAAAATTTATTTCTATAAACAGAAGTTTTTTCTTCACATACAGACAGATTTATTTGGTAAATTTAGTGTTTGTTTGGGGAACAAAATTTGCAAATATTTGACCAAATAATCAAAACTAACAAATATTGTCTAAATTTTTCTAAAAGCAGGTTTTAGGAAAGTACTTTATAAAAAAAAGCGGAATTTAAAAAGGTATATTTAAAAAAGTATAATATCTCTTAAAATAGATTTTTTAAAAAGTTTCTACAAAAACATCTTTTAAAAAGTGATTTTTTAAAGAAATATATTTAAAAAAATAATTATATTATACTTATAGCTTTTAAACAATTGTTATAAAAGTACCCTTTATAAAAAATACCTTTCAAAGAAAGTACCTATGATAAAAAGTACCTTTAATAGAAAGTACTTTTTGCAAAAAGAACTTTATATAAAAATTACCTGCCTTACAAAGAGCCCTTTCAAAAGAATGTATCTTAAAGAAAGTCCTTTATAAAGAGTACATGTTACAAAAAGGGGCTCTTAAAGGAAAACCCTCTTTCTAAAAAATACCTTTTAAAAACAGTGCCTATGATACAAAGTAATTTTCAATAGAAATTAACTTATAAAAAATTGCCTGCTACAAAAGTTCCCTTTATAAAGAGTACCTTTTGAAGATAGTACTTATAGAAAGTACCTTTAGCAGAAAGAACTTTATATATAAATTACCTACCTTACAAAAAAAAACTTTTTTAACAATTTTGTTTTTATAAAGAGCCCTTTCAAAGGAAAGTGTATTTTAAGAAAAGTGCCTTTATAAAGAGTACCTGTTACAAAAAGTGCCTCTTAAAGAAAAACCCTTTAAAAAATTTATAAAAAGTACTCTTTCTAAAAATTACCTTTTAAAAAAAGTGCCAATGATACAAACTAATTTTCATAGAAAGTACCTTCAATAAAAAGTACCTTATAAAAAATTGCCTGCTAAAAAACCAATTTTTTTCAAAAAAATAATTTTATATAAAAAAAACTATTAAGGAAAAGTATCTGTTAAGAAAAGTACTTTTATAAAAAGTACCTGTTATAAAAATTACCTTTTATAGAAAAAAAACCTTTAATAAAATGTACCTTTTATAAAAATTTCATACTATAACAACTAATTTTTATAAAAAGTGCCTTTTACAAAAATAGATTCTTAAAAAAATACATTTTATGAAAAGTACCTTTAAAAAAATACGTTTTTTAAACACCACTTTGTATAAAAAGAACCTTGTATAAAAAGTAAATATTAAACAAGTACTTTTTATAGAAAAGATGTTTAACAAAAAGGACCTTTTATAAAAATGTCATACTATAACATCTAATTTTTATTAAAAAATACCTTTTACAAAATATATGTACATTTTAATAAAATGGTTTTTTTAAACATCACTTTGTATAAAAAGAACCTTGTATAAAAAGTACATTTTAAACAAGTACTTTATATAAAAATTTTTTATTTTTATTCAATGTACCTTTTAGATAAAATATCATTTATGGAAGTGAACTTTATAAAAAGTACTTAAAAACGTTATCTTTTATAAAAACAGAGTATTATAAATAAAAATTTACAAACAAAAAATAACTTTTTAAAAAGCATTTACTTTCAAAATATATTGTGTAACTCTTAAACTTACTGTCTGTTTTTCTTCTAAGTGTATTTAATAGGTTCTATATATGCGATTTCTTAAAATTACACTCATAGTAATCCCATATTCTATTTACTTAAGTTTAAAACCCGAAAGACAATAGAAAAACAATTGAAAACGCATTCAATTTTAATTGGATTTAAAGAATTAGCAGCAAGTTGAACAGCAACTTAAGACACTTTCCAATTTGTATATAAACGGAATAATTCTAGCAAATCAAACATGACAGTTTCACGCCAGTCACTAAGACGGTTCGTTAGCGAACAGCGAAAACGCGGTGAATAAATTTTATATTTTATTTTTAAAAAGGGACTAAATCAAAAAAATAAAAGTGGAAAATTAAAAAAAAATCATTGAATTATGGGAACAAAATAAACTTTTAAAACGATAACTTATAGAATTTAATATCTTACCAAGTTGTTCTCTAAGCAACGCTAAGCGTTTACGTTCCGGTTCGGTAATTACGTGTTTTAATCGGTTCGATAAAAAAAAAACATAAAGATGATGTCTGTAAATACCCCCGTGTTCGAGTATCAACGTGGCGGACGAAATGTTAGTTTGGCCGAAAGTGTTCCCGCCGATATAATGCACATGATGGATCCATATTGGTATCAATGGCCACCCATGGATCCAATGTGGTACGGCATTATCGGTTTTATCATCACCATATTAGGCATAATGTCATTATCTGGCAATTTTATTGTTATGTATATATTTACTTCGTCCAAATCGTTGCGCACCCCTTCCAATATGTTTGTGGTGAATTTGGCATTTTCCGACTTCATGATGATGTTTACAATGTTCCCGCCCGTCGTGCTCAACGGATTCTACCGTACTTGGATATTGGGTCCGTTTTGGTGCGAACTATACGGTTTATTTGGCTCTCTTTTCGGCTGTGTTTCGATTTGGTCAATGACCTTGATTGCCTACGATCGTTATTGTGTCATTGTTAAGGGTATATCGCGAAAACCGTTAACTATAACATCGGCTGTTATACGTTTATTGTTCGTGTGGTCAACTTGCCTAACATGGGGTATTTTACCGATGGTCGGTTGGAATCGTTATGTGCCCGAAGGTAATATGACTGCTTGCGGTACAGATTATTTCGCTAAGGATTGGTATAATCGTTCGTACATAATTGTTTATGCGATGTGGGCGTATTTAACACCCCTGTCGACAATTATCTTTTCATATTGGAACATATTGAAGGTAAGACTTCGAGTAGATTAAATTTGATCGTAATCGATATCGAAATATGAATAATTATGGCTGACAAAAAGCAGACTTCAGATTAGACAATCGACTTCTAGTTAATATATTACTGCCACGAAAACTTTAAGTTCCCTCTTTAACAAAAAAAATTTTAGATCGTCTCATAAATACCGGATTAGTAAATTCGTACATTAAGGACACAATAACTTTAATAATAGTTTAGAATAAAGGGCGTAATCTTCAGTTCTTCTTTCTTATTAAATACATGCATACTACTGCAAAAAGTAATTTAATCCGTTTTAAGAACATTTTCCTAACTTATGTACCCTTCACCAAAAATTTTAAAGATATTTATAGGTAAACAGTGTTATTCAGAAAAAGTTAAAGTATGATTAATATCCACTATTAAGTAAAATTCCTTAAAGTATTATTCACAAACGATTATTAGCTTAATTTACACAATTTAACGCCATATTAAATGTTGAAATTTTAAAGTACGTGGACCCCTACTTTAAACCTAAATTAAAGTAAAATGAGATTTCTGTGCTGCTGACATTCTGTTGTTTAAATGTGCGCCTTTTTATAAAAACTTGTTAAAAAATAATAAATTTTTGTGGTTAATTGTGTAAAATATGGAAACATTAAATTTTATTAGAAGAATTTTTTTAATTCTGTTGCACTTAAACATAATATATCACAGAAATTTCCAACTCCAGTCTACCGAGAATATACAAGGACAGGGTTGACCCATTCTTTCTTCCTAACACGGAATTTAAAAAAAAAATACCGATTCAACAAAGAAACTGTAAAAAAATAATCAAATTTAATAAAAAAAAGATATATTGTTGGACAGTAGAGGATGCGGCACATCAACGGAATTGCAAGTTTTAGTAGCTTTGTGCACTTGGGGAAGAAGAGAGGTAGGTCTCATATTCTATGATGCATATATATGTACATACATGTACATATGTATGTACTTGATACATAAAAGACAAAATTGTTCTTTAAGATGCAGGATGATGTAGGAGATATTCATGGCCTCTCCCAAGCCACGTTAAGCAGAATTTGTGCTAAAGTCTCCCGCGCCATTGCGAAACTTGCAAAAGACAAAATCAAAATGCTCGCATCTATAGAAGAAGAAGTAAGAATATCTAAAGAATTTAAAGAAATACACAACTTTCCTACTGTTATCGATGACATTGACGGAACCCATATAAAAATTAAAAAAAACGGCGGATTTATATATAATCCAAAGAATTCGCAAGTATTTTCAACAAAAACTTTTACTCAATTATAACAATAGCTTTACTTACTTTGTCCTCCTCGTTCAAATTTTTGGATCTTTTTCTTTTAATATCCTCTGCAAAGTAATGGAAATCTACAGAACATTTTAGTGATGTACATACAAAAAACTCAAGTAAACAAAGCTCGTTCTTCAAATAATCGGATTAAAATTTTTATCCGATTATATGAAGTAATTTAAATCCTTTACAAAAAATAGCCGTATTTATATATTTTACATTACTATAAATGTATTTAGCTTATGTTGTTATGTAATATAAATATTAATTTACATCTTTAATAAGAAAAAATTTAATTTTTTATTAAAACTATACAAAAATGTATTAATATATCCGAATATCCGGATGAATTAAGAATCGTTTTTTTGCATCGTTAACTATAAAGAGACAAGAGAGAATGATGGTATTGCCAGTATCAACATGTTAAATTTATTAAAGCTTACATTAGTTAATATGGTGTTTTTGCATACTATTTTTTAACATAGGTTTGTTAGCGTTAAAGTCGATGGTAACTAACACGAACTTCAAACCTCAATTAAGATTTTTTTTTGCATAAGGCTGAAAGTCCTTAGTCCTAAGTAATTTCCACAATATTCATATGAGACCCATAAATTATATATATCCTTGTAGATAGGGAAGTTGAATGACCCACGTCCGTCTGCCACCCTGTCCATCTGTAATAACAAAAGTAATATCCATCATCAATTATAAAAGTACTTGGTGAAGAGCATATTATATTCAACACAGCCGAATACATCACTCTTACTTCACTTTTTATAATTTTTTTTAATGCAAGATATTTTCTTTCCTGTAAATTTGATATCAAACTTGTTTGTTTGCTGGGTAGGTACGAGTATTGTTGACACAATAACATCTCAGCATTCGTCGCTGGATGAAGGACTTTTTATACTGTAAAATTTGGTAATCCTGCCTTCTACCTTTTGAATACAAAAATTTACTTTAAAAATAAATCCTCTTAAACAGATTTTACACGTCAATCAGTTAAGTTGCTTTAAACACACTATTAAGGCAAAATACCTTCAAAATATGACGTCATAAGCCAAAATATTATTTGTTTATTTCTTCAGCTTAAATTTCATTTAGTCAAGCAATTTAATTTTATTTCTCATACTTATAGGCCGTCCGAGAACATGAAGCAGCGATGCGTGAACAGGCGAAAAAAATGAATGTGGCCTCATTGCGCAACAGCGATGCAGACAATGGCAAATCGGTGGAAATAAAATTGGCTAAAGTGGCACTTATCACAATATCATTGTGGTTTTTCGCCTGGACACCATATACGATTATAAATTTTGCCGGGATATTTGGATCAATGAATTTATCACCGCTCAGCACGATCTGTGGTTCGGTGTTTGCCAAAGCCAATGCTGTCTACAATCCCATTGTCTACGGTTTGAGGTAAAAAGTTTTGATCACATAAAAATTTCTTGTTTGAAAATATGTATACGATTTGCTTGGTTTTTGTTTCATTTCATTATTGCAGTCATCCCAAATATAAACAAGTGTTGAGAGAGAAAATACCCTGTTTGGCTTGCGGCAAAGATGAGTCGTCTTCAGATGCTAAAACACAAGCAACAGCTGAAGTCAGTGAATCGGCAGCGTAAATTATTTGTAAAAGTATATTCTAATTATTTAAGTTTTTATTATTTATAATGATCGTTGACAAATTTGGCGCTTTACAAGGACTTGAGGATATCGCAATTTATATATTTACTATTCATATTTATTTAATTTTAAGTACTTTTTAGTTAAATGACAACAGACAAAAATTATCATTCCTATGGACTCAATGAACTGATCTTAAGCTGTGTTTTATGGTTAAACTCTTTAAGCGTAAAAGAATGAGTGGCAAAAAGTTTACAATAAAAAATATACAAAAAAAATGAATCGAATACATGTATTTAAAAAGTTAACTATATTTATCGATGAAAAACTGAGAAAAGCAAATCATGAAAATTGAAAAAAAAAATCCACAAAAAAATAAGTAAAAAAAAGAAGAAGAATGAAAAAATAAAGCAATTGATACAAGATCAACTTTTTGTAAAAGTTTATTCAATTTGATTTCGTTCAAATATTTGGAAGTGCTATACTGGTACAGTGGGATCAACGGTATATATTGAACTGTATGTGTCTGCAAATTTTCATGAAAACCACTTATACTGAAGTAATTGTAATTCCTTTTCATGTGCATGACACTGCTCACTCTTCTAACCATTAAATTGCTGTGTCAGATGAGCACAATGTGTTTTTGCAATGCTGCGCAAGAATCACTTTAGTAGAAAAAGTTGGAAAATAGTAATTTATTTTTATGGCCGTGTTACTGCCCACTTTCCTAATATTAAATTGTTTTGTCAGAAGAACTTAATCTATTTGGAATATTTCGCAAGAATCCTTCAACTAAAAAACGCTGGAAAAAAGAAAGTTTATTTTAGTGGGCGTGGCACTGCTCACTTTTCAAAACATATAATTGTTTCACATATACAATGCAATGTGTTTGCAAACTTTCATGCGATTCAATTTAGTACAAATTGGTGAAAAATACTTTTATCATTTCATGGGCGTGGCAGTGCCCACTTTTGTAAGTAATAAATTGTTTCAACTCAATGTGTATACAACATGAATCATGTCAATCATTTGAATAGAAGGAGCTAAATATATTTATTTTTTATGGGCGTGTTACTGCCCACTTTCCTAACCCTAAAAATTCCTTGTCAGAAGAACTCATTCTGTTGTAATATAAATTGGTGCAGTAGAGAAGGCTAGTTAACAAGATTTCCTTTTTAGGTCGTGACACCTTTTTTTTCTAATTTTTAGTGTAAGAAAACCGATTTTCCTGTTTACTTTAACAATAGTGGGGGTTAGAAACTAATAATGTTTTTTCCATGACAGCAACTCTGCCCACTTCTTGGATCAGTTTTATCATATTAATCGTTTCAATATAAAAAGACCAATAATCTTCTTTTATGTGAGCGTAGCACTGCTCACGTTACTATTTAGTCAGTTATTTGGCCAGAAGAATTCCATGTGTATACAAAGTTTTATATGAATCCGGTCAATAGAAAATATCTTAAAAATAATATTTTCATTTTATGGGCGTGGCACCGACAACTTTTCCAACTAATGAGACATGTTTGTTAGTTGAGTTCAACTTATTAAGAAAGTTTTAAAAAGAATCTGGTAAATTAACATTCTAAATAAAATAAATACTTTTAAAAAGAAGTATTGACTTAATATGGGCGTGACACTGCCCACATTCTCAACCCTAAAAATTCCTTGTCAGAAGATATCATTTTGTTGGAATAGAAATTCGTACAGTAGAGAAAGCTAGTAAACAAGATTTCCTTTTTAGGGCGTGACACTGCCCACTTTTCTAAGCATTGAATGACTTTTTTAGGAAATCGCAATTGTGTGAAAAAAATTCATTTAATAAAAGAAGCTGGAAAAAATTATTTAGGTTTCATAAAGGGTTCTCAGGATGGGTTTCGAGAGCTCTGGGCGTCGTGTTGACAATGAGCTCTCATAGATCCCGAGTCCATTGTGTTGAAGGATGCGGATAGGCTCAACAAGTGGCAAGCCTGATCACTCGCACGCATGAAATGAGAATCGGCTGGTGATTTAATTAATAAAAAGAGTGATTAAGGAAAAAGGACATGTACGCATATTTTCAAACATACAATTTGTGTTTATGTTTTATTTATTTTGTAATAAAATATTTGTACAAAATTTCTACTTCATCATCATGGGGAGGAAACAGAGTTCATTACATCTCATTATCAGTGTCGTAAAATCATTGTGGTCGTCATCATCAGCATCGTCATCATCATCATCGTCGGCAGCAGCAGCAACATCTTTGTGGTCATTAAGAATATTATTATCACCATCATTGTCGTATTCAATATAATAAATATTCTTTAGTCGTAATACGCCTGCAAGTCTTCCAATATAAATGTGCCATTGAGACGTTCCTCATCATTGAAAGGATATAATGTTTTCGATAATAAAAATTGTTTTGGTTGCTGTTGTTGTTGGTGTTGTAGATGTTCGTGCAGAAGTTGCTGTTTTTGTTTTTCTTCTTTCTGTTGCTGGTGTTGTTGTTGTTTTCTCTCCTGACTCAATTCGTTTTGTGTAAACATGGCACGTCCTTGCAATAAAATGAAATCTATGAGTCGCTTGTTCGTTATCATTTTCAAAGCATCTTGATCGGTACGTTTGCGCAAATAATTAAAACAGCAAGTTCTAAATTAATAAAAAAAAAAATAGTTAATATAACATCAATATTAATCCCAACCCTTAGAGCCAAATTATCGCAAGCCATATAAAAAAATGGCAAAATTAATTGTTTGTGAACAAAAGTAAAAATAGTAAAATAGTTTTTTTATTGCAACGCTTATACGATATATTGGCTGTAGGCGGTAGAATTTATTAAGTTTTTTTAAATCCAAAACTTTAAACTTTACCTAAAGTGCTTAGTGCCACAGGCACTAGCACATTCATTGCCGCACGAGTCGCAAGGAATGGCTGAAGTACTTAGAAATTTCCATAAGAACAGACCTAAACGAGAAAAATAGTAAAAGTTTTCATTTCCAAATTTAAGCAAATAATTCGGCGAAAAGTGATTTTATGCCCTTATCATGATTCACAACCAAATTATTATAATATTTATAGGTGTCACATATTGATTATAAACTTCAATGCAAACTCTAATCATCTGTTCATTTAGTTCTCTTCGATAAGTTGGTTGTGAATCATGATAAAGAAAAATAAACGAGAAAAATAGTAAAAGTTTTCATTTCCAAATTTAAGCAAATAATTCGGCGAAAAGTGATTTTATGCCCTTATCATGATTCACAACCAAATTAGTATAATATTTATAGGTGTCACATATTGATTATAAACTTCAATGCAAATTCTAATCATCTGTTCATTTAGTTCTCTTCGATATGTTGGTTGTGAATCATGATAAAGAAAAATTGTTAAATTGAGTTGTAACATTGAAAACTCCACTTATTTGGACTATGAGTCGTAATAAAAGTACTAAACGAATGAAAAAAAATATCTCTTTAATGGACTCGTACTTCGTAGATCATCAAAAATCTTATTTGCTGGAAAATACCATAGAAAAAGTCAATGGATTTAACTAAACTACCGAAACTGAAAGTGAACTAGACGCTTCCCAATCTAATTTATGTTTATGAACCTTAATAAATTTCCGATAAAAAAATTATGTTTACATTTAATCATAATATTGTAGGAAAAGCTCTCTATTAACCATTTGTGCCGCAGAAGTTCGGAAAAATCTTGTATGTAGATGTATTTTAAAAGTATGTTTATATTATATTTATGGGCGTGGGACCGCCTGCTGCTTTAATAAATAAGTTATATTGTGAGATTAATTCAATCCGTATGCAAGGTTGCGTAAGGATCGGGCAACAAAAAAAAGGTACAAATAAAATGTTCACTTTGTATGGGAGTGTCGCTGCCCACTTTTCAAATTACAAAATTTTATTGTTAGAAGAACAGAATGGTCCAATTTTCTTCCTCATCAATAAAAAAATATTAACTAAATTTAATTAAATATATACGTATTTATGTGTATGTATATATGTGTGTGTGTGTGTGTATGTGTGTGACTCCTATTTTTCAAATGTCTAAATGATGTCGCTGTAGGATCCTTATAATTATCAATAAGTTTTATAACTAAATGCTGGTGCAAAGTTATATTTAAAATGGTTTTCGTTTAAATTATATATAATTCTCGTATTTTATTTCCATTGTATATATGTTGTATATGAAAAGGCAATGTTCGCGGCATCCTAAGTTAATGTTGTTATGTTCTGCGTATGTGTTATGGAATTAATTAATGTTGACTTGTCCACCATATCCAATTGATTGTAGCAAAAAAACGTGACGAACTTTATCCTCACACTCAAAATAAGAAAACATGTACTAAATTTAAGCAAAAAAAAAAACTTTGCTTCAAAATTGTCTAAAAAATTTTGAAAATTTTACCAGCAAAAAATAACATCCAAGTATTTCAATTTAGTGAAACATTTATAATTTTTTCATCAGTGTGTCATTGGTGATCATGTATTTGTGTGGGAGTTTTATTAAACTGATCCTTATTAAAATTATTGAATCTATGAAATTTCTCTGATGCAAAGACAATTCATGGATTCAAGAAAATTTTATTTTTAGTCAGTATTAAAGAATCTGGCAACTGTAAATCAAAAACGATTGGAATATAATTACGGAATTGAAAGTACTCCGATCTTTTACTTCTTTAACTATTATTGTTGTTACCAACCAAGAAAAAGTGTCCCTAGACTTGAACGAGCCAACTAATGGCGCGATTATGAATAGCAACCGAACTTCAGTTGCGTTGCCAGCCAGCAACTGAAAATTTGTGGTTGCCAGAAAAGCACTAAATAGCAACTAAAACTGGCAGCTCTCAGTTGCCATCCGTAATACAGTTCTCAGCAACTGGCAATGCAACTGTGGTTCGTTTGCCATCCATAATCGACCCATAAATCTGTCCTAAGCCAAGCTTCGTATAAAACAAGTTCAAGAGAATTTGTTTTCTATTCAATAATTCAGTATTTTTAAGATTTGCTCAATCATCCTTATAATCAACAAAGCGATAATTAAAACAAAGAGCTTTTAATAAATATATATAACTTTAGTATAGTTTTGTAAAGCTCATGAATTAATTAAGCAAAAAAAAAATAACAATAGAACACAACCGTACTGCAACATTTCATTTGGATTTCAAGCGGAACATTGAAGAATTTTTAATCAGTGTGACAAAAGATCTAGTCGCGATCAAGTCAAGCTTCAAAACAAAGTTAACAAATAATTGAAAAAAAAAAATAAATCATGTTAAACCGACTTTTAATTTTATTATTCTATTTTGTATTAATCGCACAACAATGTTTGATGACAAACGGTGAGATTTCAAAGATTATTTTTTACACTGTCGTTAAGACAATTAAATTAAATCAATGTTTCATTTCATTTCTTTTGCCAGCTAATGAATGCGCTGTGAATACTGAATGCAAACCTATACGGGATTGTCCACGAGTTCTGCAACAATTCGTTTCACTTGAAAAAAAACCATATTGTAATTTGGAAGCAAAAGGCACCCATGTCTGTTGTCCTTAGATTAAGGTTGCCTCAAAATCATGTTCTTAGTTTGCTTGATTAAATTTGAAAATAAAATTGCGAGAAAAATGTGAATGAGAAAATTGTGTTGATTTTTTAATAAAAATTTAATTGTCTTTTTCAAATTTCACTTAAAGGTTTGTATGGATGGGTGTAAATAATAGTTGCGATTACATTTATCACAGAAGATCTATCTATGGTGACGATCAGCACTGATATTGAACTGATTTTCTGTTCTGCTTTGCAATTCTTTCTTGGATTAATGATCATGTAAAATTATATCTGTCTGTTGCGCGACGATCTTTATCCTAAGCTAATCCCCAATATAACGAAGTTTTTTTTACACCGACTTTCAAGTTGTCCCCACCACCCACCATCCCAACAAATTGAAATTGATTATGGCTGGCTGTTAGCTAGTTCCCAGATTATGATCTGCATTAGCCCCCGCCAACTACTAAAAAGCCACTATAATCAATTATAATTATATATTTAAATGAAAAAAACAAATTGACTGGCGGAAAAAGCTCGTTATAAATAAAAATAAATTGCAATTCAGTTATTAACCAAAGCTTTCATTAATTAAATTCCTTATTATAAATTCATATTTACAACTTTATATTCAATTTTAAGAAAAATAAAAGTAATAATAACACTGTGCTACTAAAGGTGAGAAAAGTTATTCAGCAAAAATACCGTTGACTTTTCCCGGTCGCTTCGATATTTGATTTTATAACACTTAATTTTCTAACAATCAGAACGTCGTTGTTTCAAAATGGATTTTGGCAAATTTTCTAAAATTTGGAAGATCAAATATTTATCTTAAAAACAATGTATAGTTTTATAAAATCTATCGGTAAATGACAAAGTTATGATGGTTTGAGTATGAAACGAACAAAATTTTTAACCGACTTTAAAATTAGATGGAAGTTATCAAATCAAGGGGAATTTTGTTTAATGTTTGAACGACCATAACTCTATCATTTATGAACCGATTTTCCAAATTCGTTCTTTATTTGATTGGATTTGCAAACAGTTTGGCCCCATAAAATCGGCGACAAGGTGTTCCTCCTAATATATGGATTATCGAATAACTTCCCAATTTGTTGGCCTATTTTTAATTTTTTTTTTACATTATTGTGCTTATTTTCGTTGGCAAATAAACAAACCATTTATTCTCTCATTTGTACAGTAGTAGTAGTGTCTGTGCTAATCAAGCAGATACAAATAAAAGTCAACAAAATTCATATTTTTTATTTTATTTTTGTTCATTTCTGGCATTGAACAGAGGAAGCTAAAAAAAGTGTCTTTTCGGATAAAAATTTTCAATCACACGACGTACCCAAAATAATCTTAAAATAGTCAAATTTAAAATAATATTATTCATGGTCGTGGCACTGCTCAGTGCTCTACTCAAAAACAACTTATAATAACTCATATAAAATAGATCAAATAGTATATTTTTTTTGCCTTGGCATGTAACTTCCCTGTATTTTTAATATATAATTCTGGTATTCTATTTACAGCCCTGAGTCTTATACATAAAACTTTAATTCACTTACAGCCGAAGTAGTGAAAGCCTTTAAAAATATGTGAATACAGAATATTGCGGCTTCCGAAAATATGGTTCTTATGTTAAGGAACTAATTAATGTTGATTCTCGCTTGATCCTTCATAAATTTTCTAATGTCGAATTTCTGGTTAAAAGTTTTACTAATTTTAGGCTCATACGGTCAAGTAGTTGAACTCCAGTTTTCTGATTACATTTATTTTATATTTCGATTTTGCAGTAATAAAGTTTGTTGGCATTTGCTTAAATTTTTTCTACTAGCAAAGCTTCAAGCATTTTTATGCAATGCTGATTTTATTGACGTTGCTAAAAGTATGCAGGTTTTTTTATTATTTTCTTCAAATTAATGTAATAGAAAATTAATTTTCAATTTTATTTTCAATTTTTAAAGCGGTTTGATTACAAATAAAATACATATTCGTTTTCTTAAGGACTCAACTTTCGGAATTGAAAACAAACCACTCTCGAACTGAAATGAGTTCTGTGATGTGGCTCATAATAATCAGTTTGTAGCAAATTTTTTTTTGGCAAAGACATAATTTTGTTTGTCGTGTTTTAACGACAGAATTGAACGTTCCAACTAAATATCTCTCCCAAGACGAGCTTCGTATAAAACTAGTCCAAGAAAAGTTATTTTATGTTCAATAAATCTAAATCTTTGAGATTCACTCACTCATCGAAGCGATAAGTAAAATAACAAAAAGCTTTTAAAAATTACACCTTCAATGTAAGTTTAGTAAAGCTCATTTATTAAGCAAAAACAAAAATAGAAAACCCAGAATAGCATTAAACCAAACTGCAGTGTTTCATTTGGATTTCAAGCGCAACATTAAAGATTTTTAGTCAGTGTGACGAAACATTCAGCTGCGATCAAGTCAAGATTAAAATAAATCCAAATAAGTCGTAAAAATTAAGAAAAAATAAATAAAAATGTTAAATCGATTTTTAATTCTATTATTGTACTTTATTTTAATCGCAAAACAATATGGAATAACAACTGGTGAGATTTAAATGATCAAAAGCGAAAATTATTTATTTCAATGTTTCGCTTTTTTTTTCCAGCCAATGAATGCTCTCTTGATACTGAATGCAAACTTATACAATATTGCCCACGAATTCTAGATAATTTTCATTCGATTAGAAATAAACCATATTGTAATTTGGACCAAAATGGCACCCATGTCTGTTGCCTAAAGCCACCCGAAAAATACACTCAAGATAAGGATGAAAATGTGCGAAATGTTAGAGGTAAATTGAATATATTGGAAAAAATTATAAAGCTTTTATTAGCTTCAAATAAATGCAAAAAAAAACACATAATTTACGATCTATTTCCGTACACCTAGAATGCAAATCGTATAGAAGTTATCGCAAATCCTGCGCAAAGACTCTTATTGTTGGCGGCAACATGACGGAGCCCAAAGAGTTCCCATTTATGGCTTTACTTTTCTACAGAATAGAAAATGATATAAACCCCTTATGTGGCGGAACTTTGATCAGTAACAAATATGTATTGACAGCGGCTCATTGCTTTTATCATAACAAGTAAGTGATGCTATCAGAAGTCCTTTTTATGAAGAAAATTAAAAAAGGATATTTTAAGGTATTTTTTTAGCAAAAGCGCTTAAAAATAAATACTTTTTGCAATTACCTTTCAAATGAAGGCCTTTTCGAAAAAAAGATATTTAAAAAAAATTTAAAAAGTTAAAAAGTTTTCTTGAAGAACATTTTCCTTTCAAAAAGTACTAATTTCGGTACTTTTAAAAAAATTTCATAACATTTTTACAATATGAAAAATACTTTTTTTCGAAAGCTAAAGCCTATTTCTTCATTGCAAAAAAAAGTACCTTTTAAAGTACTTTTAAAAATAGTACCCTTTTTACAAAAGTACCTTTTAAAAATTATCATATTGAAAAAAGTACCTATAAAGCAAGTACATACCTTGCAAAAAAATTATATATTAAAAACCGTGCCTTTTTTGAACAAATTATTTAAAAAAAAAAAAAAAAAATTTAAAAAAATTTATTTTAAAAACCCCTTAACTTCATAAAAAGTTTCAAAGGAAAA
The DNA here is from genome assembly GCA_947311025.1 of Lypha dubia. Classification (NCBI taxonomy): domain Eukaryota; kingdom Metazoa; phylum Arthropoda; class Insecta; order Diptera; family Tachinidae; genus Lypha; species Lypha dubia. The sequence goes on from OX371260.1 coordinate 127,765,664, forward strand.
GAGAAAGAATTTCAAGAATAAAAAAAGTGTCTTTTAAAGGAGGACCTCTAAAATAATTAACTATTAAGAAAGTACATAAATATCGGAAAAGAGTCCTTTGTATTAAAGAAAATTATGAAGAATGTTTGAAACGAAATCATATAATTTTATTTTTAAACAGACAACCCACCACGGTACGCTTGGGAGAATTGGATTGGTCTACCAAAAACGATGATGCACGGCCTGTCGATTATGAAATTCAAAATACCATCATTCATCCTCAATATTTCACTACAGAAATTAAAGAGAGTTACAACGATATCGCTTTAGTGGAACTATCAGAAGAGGTTCAATACAACGCTTACATTTTACCCGCCTGCCTACCCCTGGTTGATGGTCGTGAATTCAATGAATATCTTACAGCTGGCTGGGGAGTTTTAAATGATACCAGGACAGATAAAACAAAACATATGTTCAAAGTGAAACTGGACCGATTCGATGACGACACTTGTGTTAGTAAAATTAATATAACGGAAGAATTGAGATTTGGCGTAAATAAACGCACCCAAATGTGTGCTGGTTCGTTTAACGATACACGTGATAGCTGCACGGGTGACTCAGGTGGTCCATTGTTTGTCTATCATCCCGATTACAGTTGTTTATTTTTGGTAGTAGGGATCACTTCGTTTGGTATTGGTGGCTGCGGTAATGCTGGTCATCCAGGCGTTTATACACGAATTCAATTGTATTTAGATTGGATCGAACTAATTGTTTGGAAGGAGGCAGCTAAATTGTCGTAAAGCGAAATAAAAATGAATTTCTATTATTACGGATGGAATATATTTTGTTTTTGTCTCTCATTTGATTTCTGGTTAACTTTTAGTTTGTTTTTTTTTTTTTTAAATATTTAAATACTAGAATTAAGTACTGTTATGATATGATAATACAACACTGTGTCTTCCAAAGCGAATCCATTTACCAGCTGGTGTTATTAACACAGCTGATCTACTTTTTTTTCTAGCATAATCGAAGTCGAAATGTCAAAATTTTAACATGCATTCATACGGGCTGATATGTCAAATGTTGTTGTAATGTTGTGTTTGTTGTGGAATTAACACCACCTGTAAAGTGAATTCGTCTGGGGCGCTTCAACTTCCATCATTTCGCTGAACACATCTTTCACTATACTAAAATCGATCAAATCGGTAATTTTTTGCTGACCAGTTGGCAAATATGTGGGCTGTCCACTTGAAACCCATTTTAGAAAGTGTGTCAAAGAAAGCACAACCCACAGAAGTGATTAAATGTGAAATTTTACAAAGTTTATTAACTTCCACATTAATCAATTTGCGGCAAAATTAGATTCTTTATATGAGTAACAGATGCATATACACAAATTTATACGGACAGTATCGTAAAATATATCAAAAGAGCTTCGTAGGACCTCTAAGCATAGCGTTCTGATTAAAACTCGAATTATTTCCGCAAATTTAAAAACTAAAAAAATGTTTAATGAAAAGATGAACTTTGAACCAAAATCAACATAAATTTATTTGTCTCTTATTTTTCAATTCATACACTGCCTGCCACTTGAATAATGAATCACATTTTTCTTAACTTTAATTAAGTATATCTCCTAAACTAAAGTTCAGAAAAAAATAATTTTTTGCACAACCAAATTTCAAAGTGTTGGTTGGCTTTAGTTTCCTGAAGAAATAAAAATATACATATTCTTATTATACATATTAAAATTATGCATTTATTTCTGTGGTACTTTTTCGTGTGTCACTTGACAAACTAAGCAAATTGTAATTTATTTTTAAATTTTAGGTTATAAAAATGAAAGTTATTATCTTCTAGCATTCAATTAGTAATGAGTACCGGCACCATTTTTAGAAATAACCTCCAAAATGCGATTTGGGATCAAATTATATAATGACTCTAAGTAATTTAGCGAAATTGAACTCCATGCTTCCGTTATTGCATCCTTTAAGGATTCTATCGTCTCAAATTATTTTCCTCCTTCATAAACTTTTCTTGCAAGCCTACCCCAGACATTTTCCATTGGATTCAGGTCTGGTGAATATTGGGGCCAATCCAAAAGTTGAATACCTTGTTGATTAATCCATTGTTTTACTGCTCTGGCGGTATGAATCGGAGTGTTGTCGTGTTGGTACGTCCAAGGTATGGGTCCAAAGAAATCATTAAATTTTGGAAATGCTTCATCCAGAATGTTTTTGTAAGTCGTTGCAGTCATTTTGTGGGATACAAAAATCAATTCTATGGTACCATAATACGAAATGGCACCCCATACCATTATCCCCCCTCTCGGCTGTGTCTGCGGCTCAAAAATAATTCCTCCTTATTTAGGTCATGCAAGTAATAGTTATATCCGTCGGGACCATCAATATTAAACTTTTTTTCATCGAAAAATACCACTTTAAACCATTTGTCGGACCATGTCATTGTATTTTTGGCAAACTGTAGACGTTGTGATTTGCGTTTTTCATTAAATGGTGGTTTTTTTGCAGTTTTCGTCAGACTATGTATGGGCACGACTTTAAAATACGGTGCACTGTTCTTAGACTGGCACTGACTCCACTTTTTTCACGTATTTTTCGATACCGACATGACGGAATTTGATGCAATTCTAAGAATTTTTCGTCTTTCTCTTGGAGTTGTTGCCATTTTCTTCCGGCCTTTCATGTTGTTTCCATATCTTTCCACGTTATTTACATAATTGTACACAACTGTCTTTCCTCTATTAATGTTTTTGACTATTTGGACCGGATTCTGACCCTGAGATTTTAAAATCAGAATTTTTTTTTTTTTTTTCAGAGTTATTAAGAGCCTTACCACGTCCCATTTTGAATAAAAACTATTTAAAAACTTTCAAATTAAAAATTCTCTAGCTGTTTATATTGAAAGAAATTCAAATCTTAGCCTTCCTGATTAATATTAAAACAATTCCTATATTATTATTATTTATTTATTTATTTATTTATTTATCAAATTCACATAGTAATACAAAGCCTATTGGCCAAATAATCGTATTACAGAGTAAAAAACAAAATAGTCTGATTATTTCTTAAATTCAAGTGTAGGAATATAAACAGCATATTCATATACATATGTATGTATGTTGTAATTAAGTAAGTATAATCTACAAGCTATAGGCCCCCCAGCCATAATTAGATAACATTAACTTTAATAAGAGGACAAAAATAAAAGTATTGTTACAGTCCGGTGTGAATGTTAGGACAACCTTCCTAGTCTAAATCAGTTACATTCTATTATATAAATTCTATAACGAGAATAGTCTTACCAATTTGATTCGAAAGACGTTATTACTGTGGGAAAATACTCGCAGCTCATTGGGAAGACTATTCCAATATCTCGCCACCCTAATAACGAAAGATCTTTCAAAAGATGCACATCTTATATTGGGTATAACTACCTGTTTATTGCGGCTAGAACGGGAGAAGGTGAATTTACGAATAAACGTAATTATTATTCAAACTTATATTGATGTACATATGAAAAGTAATATTATCAGGCTCAAGTTCAGTTTTATTGAATTAATGAAAAATCAAAATTGCTAACAGTTTTTTTATGTTGAAAAATATTATTATTTATATCCAATCAGTTTTTAGCACAACGTATCAGTACTGATTTCAAGGCCGCTACACCTCTCATCAATTGTTCATCTTTACAATTTTCGTAAAGTAGATACTAATTGAGTAGAATATCAACTATTTAACCAGTTTTCAACAGAAATAGAATACGAGAAATCAGTACTGATACGTTCTGCTAAAAACTGATTTGAGCCTGATAATATTACTTTTCTTAAAACAATTCCTTATTCAAGTGACACACGAAATAGTACCACAGAAAGACATGTCTCTACATAAATGCATAATTTTATTAATGAAAATATTTATATTTTTTATTTCTTCATGAAACTAAAGCCAACACTTTGAAATTTGGTTGTGCAAAAAACTTTTTTTTTCTGAACTTTAGTTTAGGAGATATACATACTTAATTAAAGTTAGAAAAAAAATGTGATTCCTTATTCAAGTGGCAGGCAGTGTATATACTCTGTTATTACATATTTGATTAGTGTATTGTGACCGATTTTGGCCTCTTGGCTACGTTTGCATAAATTAAATTAATAAATAAATAAAGAAAAATCCCCTAAATTCCAGCCAACCAAATATCTCTCTCCTTATTGGAACCCAAGAATTAAATACGACAACCTTTTCTGTTCAGTTACAAAAGTAGAATTAATTTTATTTATTGAAATAAAATTTATGACAATTGAATAATTAATGATTACTCGATTAATAAATAAATACATACAAAAAGTATTTTTGTTGACAAGTTAAATTTAAATCTAACATCCCCTCTCAACAAAATATATCTTTAGTTAATTTTTGAAATTTAGGAAATGGTAAAGCTTTCGTGAGAAAATCTGCTACTTGCTCATCTGTAGGACAATAAGTAACTACGATAATGCCATTGTCATGAAGACTCTTTATATGGTGGTACTTTACTTCAATATGTTTAGTTCTTGCACTAAACTTAGCAGACTCAATTATTTTAATACAGCTCTGGTTATCTTCATAAATAGGAATGGGCTTCTGTATATGAATTGACATATCTTCAAGCAATTGTTTAATCCATAATAATTCTTGAGCTGCAAAAGAAGCAGCTATGAATTCTGCTTCAGTAGACGACAATGCAATTGTCGACTGTTTTTTAGATGACCAAGAAATAGCACTTGTGCCTATTAAAAACATATAGCCACTGGTAGACTTCCTGTCAATATAATCTCCAGCCCAATTAGCATCGGTGTAACATTTTAGTTTTAGGTCTGATTTTGCTCTAATTAATAGTCGTTTATGTATTGTGCCTTTAAGATATTTTGCTACTTTCTTTGATGCTTCCCAATCACATTTCCTGGGATTTTCTACTCTTCTGCACAATATTGAAACTGCTATTGCAATATCTGGCCTTGTAGTAATTGATAGATGAAGTAACATACCTAAAATAGATCTATAGTTTTCATTACTAGGTAATAAATTTTCATTATGACAAATTTTGATAAATTCTGGATCCATTGGAATAGAACTCAGTTTTCCATCTTCCAATTTTATTTCTTTTATCAGTTTCTCGATTTTATTATGATGATGAATGAGAAAGTCTCCGTTAGAATTTCGTTCAATTTGTATGCCCAAATAATTTCTTACACTTCCAAGATTCTTACATTCAAAATGTTTATTTAATTGAGTATGAATTTCATCTATATTCTCTTCTTTTTTAGCACAAACTAAAATATCATCTACATAAATCAGTAAATAGACTATTTCATTGTTAATTAATTTTGAATATAGACATGTATCTGCTTTTCCAGCTTTAAACCCAATTTTTAACAAAACTTCATGTAATTTGTCATACCAGGACTTTGCTGCCTGCTTTAATCCATACAGTGATTTTTGTAATTTGCAAACAAGTTTTTCTTTACTTACTTCAATATAACCTTCAGGCTGTTCCATATATATTTCCTCCACAATATCACCATTCAAAAAGGCTGATTTGACATCTAAATGTTTAACGAAATATTTTTTAATTGCACTTACTGCCAAAAGAGTTCTCAACGTAACAAATTTTCCTACTGGAGCAAATGTTTCATCAAAGTCTTCTCCAAAAGATTGTGTATATCCTTTCGCTACTAATCTAGCTTTATATTTCGGTTTATTCTTTATATCACCTTTCATTTGAAATAACCATTTGCATCCAATAACTTTCTTTCCTATTGGTACTTTCACCAATTTCCATGTTCCTTTATTTTTTAAATAATTGATCTCTGCATTGGCAGCTGCCATCCATAGGTTCCTTTTTGATTCAGATAAATTCAGCATATCAACCCACGTACTAGGAATATCTTCATTGTTAATTATTGCTTTTCTTGCTATTTGCTTGTAATTAAGTTTTGTTTTACTCTTAAGTCGTTCAGACTGACGAATTATAGATTGGGAAATAGGTAAATCTATATTACATGTTTTATTTGCATCATCATTATCTAAATTAGATTCATTAAGCATGACCCTAACCATTTCCACTAATGTACGGTTCTTACGCTCCGCTATTCCATTTTGTTCTGGGCAATATGGTACAGTAGTTTGATGTATGATACCATGTTTTTTCATAAAGTCTTTCATTTCGGAGTTTACGAACTCTGCGCCATTATCGCTTCGAAAAACTTTTAATTTCATACCTGTGAAATTCTGAGCTTCTATTAAAAATTCTTTAAATTTATCGAACACCTCAGATTTCCTTGCAATAGCATATACTTTTGAGTAGCGTGAAAAATCGTCAATAAATGTCAAGAAATATCTTTTACCTGTATGAGAACTAACTTCAAATGGTCCACATACATCTGAGTGCAGAAGATCAAGCACTTCTTTAGATTTGGCGCTACTTTCTTTAGGAAATGGTATTCTTGTTAATTTACATTTTGCACAAATATGGCAAAAGTTTTCTTTAAGGCAACGTTTAATCTCAATACCAACAGCTAATTCTTGTAATTTATTTATATCTGCTAAATTACGGTGACCTAATCTTCTATGCCACAAATGAACACATTCAACTGAATATTGTGCACTATACGCTTCATTTTTATTAATTTCGTTTAATATATATAAATTTTCTTTAAACATTCCATCCGCAATAAGTTCGTTATTTTTAAGAATTTTGCATATATTATCATCAAATATAATTTTGCATCCCTTTCTAGTCATGGCTTTGACTGACAATAAACTGCCATTCAAATTCGGAACATAAAGCACATTTTGAAGTAAAATCTGATTATATTTACCACATATTAAACCTTCACCAATTCCTGTTGAATCCAAAGCTCTGCCATCTGCTATGTGAACTCTGCTTTCTCTTTTCTCCAATTTTAGAAAGAAATTCAGATTGTTTGTCATGTGAATGGAAGCACCTGAATCAATTACCCATCCACTTTTCATGTAACCTACATTCAAACAAATTTGAGTTGACGCTACATTGCTGAAATCTGTCTTTTCTCGTTTTAATTTATAGCAATCCTTTTTTAAATGACCAAGTTTTTGACAATGGTAACATTTCAACTGCTTTCTTTTCTTGAATATTACGTGCTGACTTTTCAATGCTTCATTTTCAGGATCATTTGATAAATTTTCGGACTCACCTCTTCGTTCCGCTTCATCTAACAGCTTTTCTTGCACATATTCTAATTTTATTGATTCCTCCGGCTGACCTTCAATAGATGTAACCAAAGCTCCAAAAGATTTTGGCAAACTATTTAACATAATAGCTACCATTGAATTACCTTTGATATCTTCCCCTCTATCTAGTAATTGGGCTCTTAAAAGATTTAAACTATTAATATGTTCTTGCATACTTTCGCCTTCAATCATTCTTTTATCATATAGTTTGCGCAACAGATGTAACTTAGAAGTCATCGTTTTCCTCTCGTACGTCTGTTCAATTTTTAGCCACATTGATTTTGCTGACGTTAACATCCTTATAAGATGAACTTGAGAATTATCCACACACATTGCAATAGCAGCTCTTGTTTTTCGATCATTTTTTATAAACTCCGGAGTAGTTGGATTCGGAGTTGGCTTTTCCACTACATCCCATAGATCATGTTGAATAAGATGCATTTGCATTTTAAATTTCCACGTAAAATAGTTTGTGGAGTTCAACAAAGGAAATATACACCTTTGTTCCATTTTACACAAATTTGCCAATTCTACGATTTAAATTATACACGATCTGGGCCCATAACCTATTGGAACCCAAGAATTAAATACGACAACCTTTTCTGTTCAGTTACAAAAGTAGAATTAATTTTATTTATTGAAATAAAATTTATGACAATTGAATAATTAATGATTACTCGATTAATAAATAAATACATACAAAAAGTATTTTTGTTGACAAGTTAAATTTAGATCTAACACTCCTAAGCCAAGCTTCATACAAAACAAGTTCGAGAAAAATGGTTTTCTTTTTATTTAATCTTTATTTTTAAGATTCACGCTATCAGCCTCATGCTCATCGAAGCGTTAATTAAAACAAACTGATCATGAAATTATACCTTTAGTATAATTTGGGTAAGACTCTTTTTTAATTAATTAAGCAGAACAAAAAAAAAACAAAACAAACAGAGAAAACCAGAATAGAGTACGAACGTATTGTGGCATTACTTTCAATTTCAAGCGAAACATTTAAGATTTTTTTACTCAGTGTGATGAAAGATTTAGCTGCGAGCACGTCGGGATTAAAATAAACTTGAATAAATTTTTGAAAAAAAAACATGTTAAACCGATTTTCAATTTTATTATTGTACATTATTTTTATCGCCAAAAAATGTGTGATAACAAACGGTGAGATTTTAAAGATTATTTTTCAAAATATTTGCGTTATCAAGAAATCAATAATCAGAGAAAAAAGTGAAATAAGCAGCAGCCACGTAATTTTTTTTTTCAATATTTTCCAATATTTCCCTCTATTTTTTGCCAGCCAATGAATGCGCTTTAAATACTGAATGCAAGCACATACGGGAGTGTCCACGAATTCTAGAAAATTTCCATTTGATAAGAAATAAACCATATTGTAATTTGGACCAAAGAGGCACTTATGTCTGTTGCCTAAAACCACCTGATAAATACACTCAAGATAAGGATGAAGATGTCAGAAATGTGAGAGGTAAATTAAATATATTTCAATAAATTGAAAAAACTTTTGTAGTTGCAAAAAAAATCCAAACATAGAATGCAAATCGTATAGAAGTTATCGCAAATCCTGCGAGAAGACTCTCATTGTTGGCGGCACTATGACGGAGCCCAAAGAGTTTCCATTTATGGCTTTACTTTTCTACAGAATAGAAAATGATATAAACCCCTTATGTGGCGGAACTTTGATCAGTAACAAATATGTATTGACAGCAGCTCATTGCTTTTATCATTCCAAGTAAGTGATGATATCGGAAGTCCTTTTTCTGAAGAAAATTTGAAATAAAATCTTCTTGTAATTAACTTTTACATGAAGTAAAACTCATTGAAAAAAACACATTTTAAAAACTCTCTCTTACAAAGTACCTTCTTTAAAGTCTTAAAAAGTACTTAAAAAACAATATGTATCATATTATTCACGTATTTCTCAGAATTTATGTTAAAAAAAATTAATCATTTGTTTGCCATAAAAAAGGTACCGTTCAAAAGAGGACACTTTGAGTAAAGTACTTTTTCCAAAATATTACTTAAAAAAAGAAAATTAAAAACTAAAATCCTAAAAATATATTACAAAAGATTTAAAAAAAAACTTCTAACACAATACCCCCCAATAAAAAGTACTTATTCCAAAAAAATTATTTTTTTTAAAAACAGGAAAATCTAAGAACAGAAATCTTAAAAAAAAGTACTTTTCTCTCAAAACGTACTTTTTATATATATTAATATTTTTGAAAAAGAAATACCTTTTAACAATTTCACTTATAAAAAATTACATACAGAATTACAGTATAGAAACAGACTTGAAAATTTCCTTCCGCTATATTTTTTTTTTGTTTTTAATCGCGATTTTTTTTGAAACAGAGAACCCACCACGGTACGCTTGGGAGAATTGGATTGGTCTACCAAAAACGATGATGCCCAGCCTGTCGATTATGAAATTAAAAAAACTATCATTCATCCTCAATATTTCACTACAGAAATTAAAGAGAATTACAACGATATCGCATTAGTGGAACTTGTAGAAGAGGTGCAATACAACGCTTACATTTTACCCGCCTGCCTACCCCTGGTTGATGGTCGTGAATTCAATGAATATCTTGCAGCTGGCTGGGGAGCTTTAAATGATACCAGGACAGATAAAACAAAACATATGTTCAAAGTGAAACTGGACCGATTCGATGATGACACTTGTATTAGTAAAGTTGAGTCAACGGATGAACTGAGGTTTGGCGTGAATAAACGCACCCAAATGTGCGCTGGTTCGTTTAAAGACACGCGTGACACCTGCAAGGGTGACTCAGGTGGTCCGCTATTTGTTGATCATCCCGATTACAGTTGCTTATTTTTGGTAGTAGGGATCACTTCCTTTGGACATGGTGGCTGCGGTAATCCTGGTCAACCGTCCGTTTATACCCGAATTCAATTGTATTTAGATTGGATCGAACTAATTGTTTGGAAGGAGGCAGCTAAATTGTCGTAAATGGAAATAAAAAATTAATTTTTCTTACTATAAACGGATTAGTTTTTTTTTTTTGTCTCGTATTTAATTTCTATTTCCTTTTTAGTTTCTTAAGTATGCACTTTTATATGTGACCAAAAGCATTTCTAAATGTGTGAATATATCGAACTGGATATAGATATTTTAAGGCAATAAGATTTTGCCGGGGAGATCCCAAAGAAGAAGTTGCAAGTTCTGATCATTACTAATGATGATTGACAATCCAAAGATGCCTACGAAAATAAATATGATAGCAGCTGAGAGAATATACATATATTTTTGGGAAGAAAGCTAGCGGCACCATAATACCATTTCCATTAACAATTTGGTTATTCTTCATATTATCCAAGAAAGCAGTGTCTCAATGTATAGAAATTGGTTCGATTTCATGATCTTTAGAAAAATCTTCATGTACAGTAGATTCCCAACAACACTCGATATAATTTTTTGTGATTTAATGTTAGTACCAATTTGTTCCGTTTTTAGACCTTAAACTGTACCTAATATTTTGATCTGGGTCCATCAAGAGAAAAACTACCAAAAGTAAAAAAGTACCAAAAGTAAAAAAGTACCAAAAGTAAAAAAGGACTAAAAGTAAAAGTTTTTTCTCATTTCAGCCTTCCAAAAGTATTTTAACGTACAAATAGTTTATAAAATATTAAAAAAAAAATTAAAAAAAGGTCTAAAACTAGCAACTTGCCCCTTTTTTAGCCCTTAAAAAGTACCATATATTTTAATCTTGGTTACAAGGTATCCGTTTACTAAATTTTTAAGTGCAATAAGTGAATATGTACCTCTTTTAATTTTTTAAAAAATACTATATATGTATTTTAATCTATTAAGAGAATTTTTCAAGAAAAAACATACCAAAAAAAAAGGGCCAAAATTAATAAAATACCATACGTAAAAAAATACCAGTTTTTTTCATTTCAGCTCACGGAGAGTGTGATATTTTATAAAAATGATATAAAATATTAGTTAACAAATCGGAACTACCAAAACTACCTATTTATTAATTTTTTAGCCCCTAAAAATTACCCTCACATTTTAATCTAGGTGACGTGACATTTACCTACCAAATTTGACCCAAATCTATTAAGAGAATTTCTCAAGAGAAAAAATTAAAAAAAATTACCAAAATTAAAAAAATCGCCACAAGTAAAAAGTACCATAAGTAAAAAAGTACCAAAAGTACTTTTAGAACCTCATTATTTGAAGTTTCCTCTGAATTTCGTGTTTATAAAACTTTAACTAAAGTAAGGTTATAAAGAATTTATTAATTAATTGCACCTTCAGGCGTCACTTTAAAGTATTTATAGTACTTTTTTTTAAATCCTAAAACTACGCTTGAAGATTTTTTCAATGTTTATTTTGCAGAAAAAAAAAACACTTGCAAAAACTTTTGTTTTGTTTTTATAAAATTCTGAGCTTTCTTTTATTTTGAAATTTTTGTAATAAATTTATTGGTTTATTTGTTTTTTCTTTAACAAAATCTTTTTATAAATTTCAAATCTTTCCAGACTTGTTTTAAAAAAGTCTTTCAGAATTTCGTAAATTTTCCTTACTTACATAAAACAACAATTTGAAAACGCACTTTAAAAAACATTTTATCCTTAATGTTCGCTGATAAATTTCGTCGTTAATTGTAAAAACATTAAATAAAGTTTTTTTCAATTTTATTTCTTTAGCAGCACATTAATTATAAAGCAAGTGAGTGTATCACTTTTTTCTTTTTTTCTTAATTTCTCACTTGGGCGTATGAAGGAAGTATGACCCCTTTTAAGATTAATGCACGAAAGACCAACTTATGAGTGTAACAGCTTTTTATATCCTTGTGGTGAAAATTCTGATTGCAGTGTCAACTAAGAAGAAGATGAAAAGTTCAAAGAATCCATTGAAGCATTAAAATTTGTCCATTAAAAACGGCAGAGAGAGAGAGAGAACAGAATGACGTGTTTCTATCATTAACACTTGCATAGAATTTGTAATATTTTAATTTTTTTTTTAATTTCTAGCACGACATATTTTCCCCTTCATTATAGATGGTACCTACATGATATTATTATTGATGTATTTAAAAAAAATTTTTGAAACATTATGATTTTGGTCGAAAAAGTCCATAATATAGAATACAACAGTAATTAATATAGAGATAATGAAGTGATCAGCAAGAACTCGCTTGGATCATCCAAACCTTTTTTATACAGCTTCTCATCGAAAGATTCGATAAACGGCAACAGCTTCGAACAGTAGTTTCTATGAAATTCGAACATAATATAAAATTTTCGAATATAAACAAAAACCCAATTCTACGGATTCAAATTATCAAAATCGTACTTTTCCATGCAGAACAAAATTTTTAATTTTAGTTTTATCAAAATCGATTATTTGCTCAAATCTACATGATTTAAGTACAAAATTACAAAAAAAAAAAAAAAAAAAATTTATGACACCAATGAAAAATGGACCCAAGCGATAAATGAGAAATGGTCCCAAGTTTTGTATTGAAAACAGCACGAAATTTAGGGCCATATTTCCTATTTTTGGTCCTTCTTTCCATTGTTTTATTTTCATTTTTTTTTTCTAAATTTTCAGACAATTTTAAAGTTTGGTGCCAAATTTCCTAATAAAGAGTTGTCCCAACGATAGAAAAAATCGCCTCAAAATAGTGGAAAATGAAAAATAGTCCCAAAAAATAGAGAAAATTACACTTTTTTACGTTTTATCAATAGCGATTATTTGCTAAAATCTAAATAATTCAAATACTAAAATTGCAAAAAAAAAAAATCAATACATTTTTACGGCCCCAACCACCATGGTACTTCCCGAAACACAAAAGTACCATTAGTAACGCAAAGCGACCATTAGGACCCAAGTGGGCCAGATTCATATTATTGAACTGGCGACCTGTGCAATATGGTATTTCCCGAAACGGCGAGTCTTACTAAATGCACTGCATAGGTAGGGATTATCTCCTGAGTGCAGGTCCTAAAAAAAAGATATGCTTAATGTGCGGAAGACAGAAATATTGTCACATTAAGAATATCGACTTGTTTCATTATAAAAATTGCAATTACACATAGGAGGAAGTGTAAAAAAAGTTCTCGTGATTATCATTCATATTTTGGATGTATGTTCGAAATTTCGAACTTTAAAAATGTTGTCCAAAATTGTTATAAAAAATATTATAATATATCAAAATATACCAATATTATTTTCAGAAATATGTCGAAATTTTTGAAAGTAATTTCGAATTTTCAACCCTAAAGGTAAACAAATTCTAAAGCTCAAGATCTGCCTAATCCAGAGTAAATACTTTGAACGAAATAAACTTGGGATTTCAAAAACTGCTTGTTATGGAAAATACATATTTTTACCTAAAAGTACACGAATATTATTACAGGAAACTAAGTTCGAAATTTGCGAACATGATTTCGAAATTCAAATTCAAGTAAAAAATTAAAAAAAAAAAAATTAAGAACATGATTGCTTATGGTTTCTATATTAAAAGAAATTATTATTTTCGAATTTGATTTTTGATTTCGAAACTGTCAAATCATATGATAAAATAATAAATTTAAATTCGGCCATATTATTAAATATGTGCAGCTTTTCAGTTTCTCGATAAACAGAATTGATAGAGTGTCCTTTTCACTTAAAGTGTAGAGGATTTACAACAGTCGACCTGGCCACCTCTTGTGCTAAATTGTATTTTTTTATTGTCTTTTGGAAATTTATATGTAAATATTTTACATAATTTTATGAATTGGTCAATTATTTTGCATCTTAGAAAGTTTTGTATGAACCAGAAAGGATTTTCTGACTGACAATGAAACTATGATACATATTTAACTTGTTGTTGTATTGTACAAAACTAATATATTGTAAAAAATTTTAAAATTTTAGTCACATGTTTATACTTTTTTATCCCTTTTGCATTATTATTCACGTAATCATATAAAAGTATAAAGGAGAGTTTTTTTTTTTTTTTTTTTTTTTTTTTTTTGTAAATTAACTTGACATGAAGTGTTTGCAACGCCTTTTTAGGGAGAATATTTCCTTAAATGCGGGTTTACATTGAAGTTTTTTTTTTTTGCTAAATTTTTTGATTAAAATAGCAATAAAGCTGTTAATAAAAAAAAGGAAATGGAACATTGCAACTAACGACCAAAAAATTAATTTTATTGTTTTGGTTTAGCTAATCTATACTCGTGTGCTGTATTTCATTGAGTGCTAAGCTAAACCAACTCATCCGTAGACCTTTACCAGACTTGAAAAGTTTTCAAACTCATTTTCTTATACACAAACTCTCAAGCAATAGCCGAGAATTACATACTAGGCAAAAGCAAAAAATACCTACTGATGAGTTGCTTTACCAATCAATGAAATGCAGCATATAGAATAGTTAAACCATAACAAACATATTAACATATTTAGGTATGAATAAATGTTTGTCATAAATACTTTTGTAGCAATAAAGACAACAATATTAATATCACTTTCTAATTTATAAGTTCACATCATTAACAAGTTTAATATTTTTTTTTTTAATTCCAGTCTAATATAGAGAAATAATGCCTACGAACCACATTGAATTTAGATCGGGTACATAACCTTGCCCTAGACTAATCTTTCATTCAAAGTATATTTATACAAGTATATGCAGGAGCACAGCTGGCCGTGTTTTTTTATACATATTTTCATTGCCTATTGACAAAAATTTTTAATTTTCTTTTTACACAATTCTTTAAGTTCTGCTGAGCAGAGATGTAAAGGAATGATTAAAATTTGGTTTTTAATTCAAAATGATTTACAAAAAGTTCAATTGATTAATTTTACACAAAATGTGAATTGAATTAAAACACGAATGCATTCATCGTGAATTAAAAATTCTCGCATGCATTCACATCACTAAAAAGATTAATTGAATTAAAGTTTGAGTAAATTCATTGATGATTTAAAGAAAATCAATTTTTTAATTCACTGTTTTCACTAGGATTAGGAAGGATCATTATTTAAAAACTCTTGAATGTTTTTACAAAAATTTCAAAAGCGTTTCTGATTCGTAGATTCTTTCAAAAAGGAATCATTCCTTTACAGATCTGCTACTGAGCTATTTTTGAAAATTGTAAATTTATTTTACACAAACAAAAAGCCTGTTGTTTTTTTTATTTTTTATGTTGTTGCCGAGATGCATATACTTGTATAAATATACTTTGCTTTCATTGTAGTTTTAAATCTGCCTTTGTCCTACCTGTATTATTTTAAATAAATATTTCAATTAACGTTATTTGCTAACAGTCATTTTTCTTTAATCAACCGCATCGTGTGAACAGCTGCATGCATTTGCCACGCATATGGTGTCATCACTCTATTGTGACTGTTGTGAAATTGGACAGCTGATTGGTTTTGCCGAGGGTTTAGGATTTCTTTTCAGAAACCGGAAAAAACGCGAATTTATTTTAATTTTGCACAAAAGTTTAGAAATTAATTTGGCGAATAAAAATATGAGTGAACGTTATAAAGACCTGCCCCGCTTTAGCGGATATTTACGTGCCAACACAGATTTGGAAGCGAAACTCCCAGTGATAAATGACAAAGAAGACTTGCTTGAGTTAAGACTGGAGAGAAATTCATTTCTCAAAATGTTGGTTAAAAAGGGGAGATACCAAATTCGATTTTAAAAAATATATATTTTTTTTTTTATATATTTTGTAGACAAACTGAAGAGCAACAGACTATCGCCGAAGTTTTGACACATATGCCGGCCGATAGGAGAGATCACATAAAGATAAATTTTCAAAAATTACAAAACATTGTTCAAGAATGCATGGGATACGATGAACATCCACGGGTGGTTCAACATGCCGCTATATTTCTCTTCTGGCTAATGCTGGAACAAAAATTTATCATGGCACCCACCATAAAGCGTGTACGTAGTCTGTTTGGTACCATATTTGACAATAAATTGTCACAAATCCACCATACAGTGTCCTCTGTTAGAGTTCTGTTAGAGGACGATGAAGTAGAAGGACTTAAGGAATGGAATAAAAGCTTAGGTAAAAAGTCAAAAAATCAAAAAATGTGGGGTGATAACATAAAAGTAAAATTCAAGCAAGCTACCCCCGAAGAAATAGGAGATCTGTTGGATTTGTCACCTGCAACAATTAGTAAAAATGCAACCTCTTTAGGGTTTTCAATGCAATGGGATCAAGAAGCTGCTAATAATAAAAAATCGGGCTACCATAAAATAGTAACAAGATTTCTGGAAATGTCACAAAAGGAAGAACATGCTCATTTGATAAACAGCCTAGCAGAATTGTTAAATTCCAAGAAATCTAATAATGAACTACAAAATGATCTTATTGAACTTTTGGGTTTCGATAATTTTGATTGGGTACAAGAAGTGCTCACAGATCGAACGAAAATTGGTAATCAATTGCAAGAGCTGGAACAAAAAGAGAAACGTACGAAACGTAGCAAACAATTGCAGCAAAATAAAATGAAAAATGGAATATCAGCGAAACCACCGCCTCCAACAGTCGCCACACAAGTAGTTGTGCAATCCGCTCTAGAAAAAGAGTTATGTAAACAACAGCGCAGAGAAGGCAAGAAAATGCAGCGTTTAATACAGTCTTTAGGAAACAATGAAAAAGACGAAGATGAGAAAGCAGAAATTATAAATCCCTTGCAACTTCGTATGCAGCACCAAAAGAAACTACTGGAACAAGCGCATCATCAGCCTATTCTAAAATGCAATCAAGATCTTAAAGAATTTCGTTCAACTATGGCGGCTCCTCAACGTTATCCGTATGTCTTTGATAGTCAATTGGAAGCTAAACAGCATGCTGGTTTTATCGGTGGTAATCGTATATCTCTTCCAGATACGGCGGAACGTATCGATTGTAAACAATATGAGGAAGTGAAAATCCCAGCCAAAGATCCACCGCCTTTATCGGTGGGCAATAATCGTATAAATATTTCCGAATTGGACGATATAGGCAAAATAGCATTTGCCAATTGTAAACAATTAAATCGCATACAATCCGTTGTGTATCCGGTAGCGTATCATAGTAATGAAAATATGTTGGTTTGTGCACCAACAGGAGCGGGAAAAACTAATGTAGCCATGCTAACCATTGTTCATACTATACGTGCGCATTTAGAGAACGGTCTCATCAATCGTGATCAATTTAAAATTGTCTACATTGCCCCCATGAAAGCTTTAGCCTCCGAAATGGTTGACAACTTTTCAAAACGTTTAAAAGAATTGAATATTGTTGTTAAAGAGTTGACTGGCGATATGCAATTATCAAAGACTGAGATGACACAGACACAAATTTTGGTAACAACACCCGAGAAATGGGATGTAGTGACAAGAAAGGGTAAGTAAAATCAAAAGAATTCTTAAATTATATTGGCTTTGATCTTATTTGACTTGAATTTTCCGCTATGAAAGTATTGAAATATACATTCTTATAGATTGATTTTTACTTGTGAGAGCCTCATACGGTCATCATTAAAAAATGAGTACAAATCAAATGGAATTTCAATGTTCAAATAGCGGGAAGAGTTAAATAAAACTGAATTAATTTATTTTATATTTGATTAATGTTGTCTTTATTAGGAGCCGGTGATGTGGCTTTAATTAGTCTGGTTAAACTACTTATTATCGATGAAGTTCATTTATTGCACGGCGAACGAGGTCCTGTAGTTGAGGCTCTTGTAGCTCGTACACTGCGTCTTGTTGAATCCTCACAAAGTATGATTCGTATCGTTGGTCTCTCTGCCACCCTACCAAATTATATAGATGTATCGAACTTTCTTCGAGTGAATCCCATGAAAGGTCTTTTCTATTTTGATTCACGTTTTAGACCTGTGCCGCTTGATGCCGTCTTTATAGGTGTAAAATCTGTAAAACCTTTGCAGCAGTTGGCCGACATGGACCAAGTTTGCTATAAAAAATGTGTCGAACAAGTTCAGCAGGGCCATCAAGTTATGGTGTTTGTACATGCACGTAATGCTACTGTCCGAACGGCTAGTACGCTAAGAGAGCTGGCACAGCAAAATAATACTAGTGCCCTATTTTTGCCAGACACTAACAGCAGTAATTATGGCTTGGCCATGAAAGCTATACAAAAATCGAGAAATAAACAATTGGTTGAGCTATTTTCTGCTGGTTTTGCTATGCATCATGCGGGTATGTTAAGAACTGATAGGCAACTGGTGGAAAAGTATTTTTTCGAAGGTCATATTAAGGTGCTAGTGTGTACAGCTACTTTGGCTTGGGGTGTCAATTTGCCGGCGCATGCTGTCATAATAAAAGGTATGTAAAGGCAGAAGCCACGCTAACGAAAGACAAAAAGTTTTTTGTCATTTAAGTCAAAGACACGACACTAAAATAATTTAACATCAAACTTTTGTCTTAAACGACAAATGTATTTTTGTATTGTATTATTTTTGTTTTTTTTACTTGTCGTAATTATGTGCAACAATGTTCGTTTCAGTCTGTTATATCAAACCAGATGTAACCAACGTAAGTCAAACAAATATAGCTGTGTAAAAAAAACACCTTTAAACGCTCGTTTTTGACACAAACCGAAGATCAAACCCATTTAAAATACCTGGGTTTGATCACTGGTTTTTGTCAAAAACGAGCATTTGAAGGTGTTTCGCACAACTCTACAACAGTTTTGCGCTTGTTTTGTTCGATATGCGTTTTCTAATGAAAACTTATGTTTTGTTGTCGTATTAGTCAGAAAAAAACAGTTTTGTCTTACGTCGGTGTATGATCAGCCTAAAGTTTTTATCTTCAATTGTAGCCTTAACCAGGAGTTTTCTTTTCCTAGGTACTGATATATACGACTCAAAACATGGTTCCTTTGTCGATTTGGGTATTTTGGATGTTTTGCAAATTTTTGGTCGTGCTGGTCGCCCTCAATTCGACAAAAGCGGTGTAGGAACAATAATCACCACTTATGATAAACTTAATCATTATCTTTCACTTCTAACAAATCAATTTCCCATTGAATCGAAATTCGTGCAATTTTTGGCTGATAATCTAAACGCAGAAATTGCTTTGGGCACAATCTGCAATGTAGAAGAAGCCGTTGAATGGCTTAGTTACACATATTTGTTTGTACGTATGCGCATAAATCCTCATGTTTATGGCATAGAATATGCCGAAGTGTTACAAGATCCCCAGTTGGAGACCAAAAGACAGAATCTGATAGTGGGAGCGGCTATGAGTTTGGACAAGGCTCGTATGATACGATTCAATCAACGGACCTTAGACTTTAATTGTACGGATTTGGGTAGGACAGCTTCCCATTTCTATATCAAATACGATACCGTAGAAATATTCAATGATTTGTTAAAACCGTATATGAATGAATCCGACATATTTGCTATGATCTCGCAGGCTCAGGAATTCCAACAGTTAAAAGTGCGTGATGACGAATTAGAAGAATTGGATGAGTTGCGTCATAATTATTGTAAACTTAAAGCTTTCGGTGGCAGCGAAAATCTATGCGGCAAAGTTAATATATTAATGCAAACATTTCTCTCGCATGGCTATGTCAAGTCTTTCTCTCTTGTCTCCGATATGTCATACATTGTACAAAATATAGCCCGCATCGCTAGAGCTTTATTTTCAATAGTTTTGCGCAATAATAATGCCATTTTATCAGGCCGCATACTGCAAATTTGTAAAATGTTCGAACGTCAACAGTGGAATTTTGAAACACCGCTGCGACAATTTTCGAATATTAATGCTGAAACTATAGATAAATTGGAGAGTCGAGGCATTAGTCTTTATACACTTAGAGAAATTGAACAGAACGAGTTAAAGGAAATTTTACGCAATGCCCGTTACGCTGAAAATGTTTTGAAGGCAGCTAAAGAATTGCCCATGCTGGACATAGAGGCCACCTTGCAACCCATTACACGTACCGTTTTAAGAATCAAAATAGATATATGGCCGAATTTCAATTGGAATGATCGTGTACATGGGAAAGTTAGTGAAAGTTTTTGGCTGTGGATTGAAGATCCCGAAACGAATTTTGTTTATCATTCCGAACTGTTTCAGGTAAGCATTTGCATATGCTTTTTTTTTTTTTTTTTTTTTTTGTACATATTGAGAAAAACGATATAATATTTTCGGCAGGCCACGCGTAAATTTGTGTATAGCGGCAAACCGCAACAAATTGTCATGACTATTCCCCTTAAGGAACCCCTACCACCACAGTATTATATACGTGTTGCTAGCGATGTTTGGCTGGGTAGCAATACCTGGATTCCTCTAACCTTCCAACATTTAGTGCTGCCTGAACATCATCCACCTTTGACAGAACTGCTTCCTTTACATCCTCTACCGATTACAAGTCTGCAAAATCCCCTCTACGAATCACTCTATAATTTCACACATTTCAATCCCATACAAACGCAAATCTTTCATTGTCTATACCATACTGATAATAACGTTTTGGTTGGAGCACCAACTGGTTCGGGTAAAACTATTGTGGCCGAGATCGCCATATTTCGAGCGTTCAATAGAACACCTAAAGCTAAAATTGTTTATATAGCGCCCTTGAAGGCGTTGGTAAAAGAACGTATAAGTGATTGGAAGAAACGTTTTGAGGCTGGTCCTTTACGTTGGAAAGTGGTCGAGTTGACGGGTGATACCACACCTGATATACAAGCAATTCGGGAATCACAAGTAATTGTTACAACTCCGGAGAAATGGGATGGCATAAGTCGTTCATGGCAGACCAGGGAATATGTGCAGGATGTGGCCTTAATTGTTATCGATGAAATTCATTTGTTGGGTGAAGATCGTGGTCCTGTCATAGAAGTTATCGTCTCGCGTACAAATTTTATAACCTCACATACGGGTCGCAGTATACGCGTGGTGGGCTTATCAACGGCTTTGGCAAATGCTCAGGATTTGGCCAATTGGTTGGGCATCAAAGAAATGGGTTTATATAATTTTAAACCCTCAGTAAGACCGGTACCGCTACAAGTTCACATTAATGGATTTTCAGGTGAGTTTATTAAGGAGTTATTAGTATTTAATAAAATAGTACTCCTTACTGCGTTACTCTTTGTCAATATAATAGATTAAAAATAGAATGCTCTGACCAAAAATAGACAGCCTTTTATTATTCTCTCTGGTCTTGCAAGTAACAAGAGTCTGTTGAAAGTAGCCATTTTGACAAAAGTCTTGACAAATAGTTATAAAATCAATGGCATATAACATTGTTCTCTAGAGAGTTGATCTAGAAGAATGGATATACGGAGCACACTATGATTTAGAAAAATTTATAATTCTATTTTTAGGCAAGCATTATTGTCCCCGCATGGCCACAATGAATCGTCCAACATTCCAGGCAATACGCACTTACTCACCAACCGAACCGGCCATTGTATTTGTTTCCTCTCGAAGACAAACCAGACTGACAGCCTTGGACCTGATAACGTTTGTAGCGGGTGATGAAAATCCCAAACAATTCTTACACATGGATGAACATGAAATGCAACAAATCCTGCAAGACATAAAAGATTCCAATTTGAAATTCTGTTTAGCGTTCGGAATAGGTCTGCATCATGCTGGTCTCCAAGAACAGGATCGTAAAACTGTAGAAGAACTGTTTCTTAATCGTAAAATACAAGTTCTGATTGCAACAGCCACTTTGGCCTGGGGTGTCAATTTACCCGCACATTTAGTAGTCATCAAGGGTACAGAGTATTTTGATGGCAAAGTTAAAAAATATGTTGACATGCCCATCACGGATGTTTTGCAAATGATGGGTCGTGCTGGCCGCCCCCAGTTCGATAATGAAGGTGTTGCTGTAGTTTTAGTGCATGATGTTAAGAAAAACTTTTATAAAAAGTTTTTGTATGATCCCTTTCCGGTGGAATCTAGTCTGTTGGATGTATTACCCGAACATATAAATGCCGAAATTGTAGCCGGTAGCGTGCAAACAAAACAGGCTGCTTTAGATTATCTCACTTGGACGTATTTCTTTAGACGTTTATTAAGAAATCCCACATATTATAATTTAGATGGTTTAGAACCGTCTCAAATGAATGCTTTTCTTTCGTCGCTGGTAGAGAAAGTTGTTTATGAACTGGAAGCTGCCGCTTGTCTGGTACAGAAAGAACATATTTTAATACCGACATTTTTGGGTCGCATCTCATCGTTCTATTATTTGTCATATCGCACAATGAAACATTTTCTAGACGACTTGGAGCAGGAAATGTCAACATGTGAATTGTTGTTGGCCATAGCCGATTCATATGAATTTGATCAACAGCCGGTGCGTCATAATGAAGACAAATATAATGAGTAGGTTTTTTAATCGAGGACTTTTCTCGCAAAAGAGTACATATTATTATTGTTCTTAATTTTATTTCAGGGAATTAGCTGATACCTGTCGCTTTCGTCCGCGATCTCCCAGCTGGGACTCGCCGTATACAAAAACATTCCTCTTACTGCAGGCTCATTTCTCGCGGCTGGCTTTGCCAAATTCCGATTATCTTACTGATACAAAATCGGCATTAGATAATGCTACACGTGTAATGCAGGTAAGTGTAGAACAATTTATTTGTTGTTTTTTTTTTTAATAAAAAAAGGTTAAGTGCCTGGGTTATGGTCGAACTTTTTTCTCTTTATTAACTATAATCGGGATGCCTTCACTTCATCTATTTAAAAGTGACATTCCCACCAACATAACAGATAATTTTCATTTGGGGATTTGCTGTTTGAATAGAGTGCAGGTTAGGTTAGGAGGTTGCTGTGAAGGGAAATTGGACTCCAGCACACTTGGTACCTGTAGGAGGAGAAGCAGGGAAAAAATAGTGAGAGTGAGTGGGAATTCGATGCAACAGGGGCTGAGAGAGATACGGGTATACCAAGCCCGCTATTGGGTAGTCAGTGAGGGAACTACCCACACCTCCTGAGAAAGGAGATTAAGTTTCCAAATTCCATTACTCGGAATGCTCGGAGAGGGTACTGAAGGATATTTTACATAGAAAGCGAAGGCGTTGATCCCTCTCCAGAACTGGGCAGAGGCATAGAAGACTATAGAGTCAATCCTTAAATCAATTTTAACAGTTTTAGTCGTATTTTTTTTTTTAGATCTTGCTTATCTAGTAATTTCTTGAAAATAAATTTCTTCCAGGCTATGGTGGATTATACAGCTGAAAGGGGTTGGCTTTCGACCACGCTGAAAATACAACAAATTATGCAAAGCATTATACAGGCACGATGGTTTGATGAATGTGAATTTTTAACCCTGCCCCATGTCACCAGCGCAAATGTTCATCTTTTCTCGAAAATACAACACAATTATCAATATCTCACATTGCCAGCTCTGAAAGACATCACACGCAATGATTATGACAAATTGGCCAGACCATTGCGAGAAATGTTTGAAGAGCCAGAAATTGAACAGATCTATAAAGTTTTACAAAACTTACCCGAAATTGCAGTGAACATTTTCATACAGGGACGAAATTACGAGGAAATGGAAAATTTAAGAGAAATTCCCACAGATTTGAAATCGAATGTTTGGACAAAAATACATCCGAATGAGGTGAGCGTATTAAAAGTTAATACTTTTTTACAAAAAAAAAACAAATACCCTTTTTTTCAGGACTATGTTCTTTGTATCAATATGAAACGTTTAAATACAAATCGATCTCAAAGCACTACCATACATTGTCCTAAATATCCGAAAGGCAAAAATGAAGCTTGGTTCTTAACATTGGGCTCCCAGGGCACCTATGAACTTTTAGCCATGAAACGCTGTAACATACGTGGCTTAAAGGCCTCCAATCGTATTACGTTCCAATGTCCACCACGTAAAGGACGTTTATTGTTAACTTTATATCTGATGTCGGATTGCCTAATAGGCTTTGATCAACAATTTGATTTACAATTTGAGATTGTAGACGCCAAGGATTAGAGGCAACAAAGGTTTCGGCCTGAACATTAAACATTTTATTTACTTTTAATTTTTATTCGTAATATATGGATTTGCTTTAAACACCTGCATATTTGTGTCCCTGCAAATGTGTATGTATTCATTATAAAGTTTTTTTTTTTTTTATTTTGACAGCTGATTTTCAAAATTAACAGCTCTAAAGTTTATAGCATGATACAATTTCATTTGTATCATGTTTTATTGTTAATTTACCCACACTATTATAAAATAATATAAAAATGTAATTAATTTTTTTCTTACATTAATCTTTCATACTCTTCTCGTTATTTTCTTGTAAACTATGAATGACAATTTTTGAAAAATACATGATTATTAAAATGTAATACATTTTTACGAGTTTTATCCTTTACGCCCGCCATCTGGTACAAAATTTCTTAAGCAATTCCATCGATGTTGAAATGTAAACGTAAGTATGCATGAATGTGCAAGAAAAATCAAGATTTTCAAGGTTATTAGCAGTACACTTAAGTTGTATTGTCATCCTGGGGTGCCTTAAGGCCAGTGACTCCATTTAAATATTCCAATAAACTTGTAGGTGGTCGAACGCAACTGGCATATTTAATTGAGGTGTATAATAATAATTATACGAAATTGTACTTTTGCTATAAATATTCCATTTTATTCAAATAGAAAATGAATTCGGCAAAGTCTGCTACCTTATTTGACGAAACGAAAGTCGGTCAAACATCTAATTCACGACATCACATTTAAATTTAGAACAAACAACTCAGGTTTTTTATATAAAGTTTTAGCAAAATGCACAAAAGGTTTAAATGAAAATTTTGAAAAGTGTTGATCATATCTAAAGAAAGAAATGTATCATCGTTCAGGAATATAAATCGTTAGCACCGTTACTAAAAGCCGAATGAATATTGTGGAGAGTTTGATTGTAATATTCGTGTTCAAATCCAAGTAGAATATCCTTCAGACCAAACTATAAGATCTCTTAATATTTATACAGGCTAAAGTTCGTAAATGTTAATAATCAGAGAAACATTAGGTAGATATTGTTAACATATTTCGAGCAACAAAGGAAAAATTTAATATTTATACATCCCTTTTGTAGATTTTTCAAGCGCACTGGCCGAATAGAACAAACGTTGTTTTCGGTAGAAGGCACTAAACCTCGTCAGTATTCATGTGCAAATGCTTTCACTACCTGTTAGGTAGCTTCTTTGATCGTCATTACATACTCTATTTATACACAAATACAAATCGAATACGCGAATTATTTCTACTAATGGATGCTAGCTGGGGAAGATTTTTGTTTTTATTTATTATAATTTATTAAACATTACTGCACTTTGTGAGATTGCGAGAGATACTAAAGAAACAAATTGCAAGTTTGAAATTACCTTAGGCAGTAGCGGCTTGCTTCGCCGGTCGTTTGTCGCCCCACCACAATCACACACCGATTAGACCAAGAGCTCTTTAGCCTAACGGCATCAGTACGATGATGTTGGAAAAAGACTCGCCAGAGTAGAACAGCGCTTTCTATCAGCATTGAAAACCGCTGCAACACGTAAATCCTATCGCAGTATTTTCCTACTTTTACTAGCTACTTTTTTAATTTTTTAGAAACCTTACAAAATTCGAAATTAATTTAGAAAATTCGAAATTGTTTTCGAAAATTCGAACATATTTTCGAAAAACTAGATTTTGAAAATTTATCCCATAATTCATAAGCGATTCATAAAGTTAAAGTACACATTAAAAACGGTTTTCCCATACAAAATTCGTACATTAACGCCACAATAACTTTAATAATCGTTTATGAATTACGGCATTAATTTTTACTTTGAAATTAATTTCGAAAGTTAGAAATTTAGAACTAGTTTCCTAAAATTAGAATTTTCACTTTTCGCGCTTCAGCTCTACATAAAGACATTCAAATAATTGTTCTGCATATGAAATTATTTGAGAAATGTTAATGCGGAAAAATCCTTTATTTTTTTTTTTCCAAAAATTAGGGTCATGTCAGGATTTCAAGAACGAAAAACTTTAATTTCAACTTTTAACAAATTAAAACTAAAAGGAAACTGATCTTAATATTCCAACAATCATTTGATATAAAGCACCTCTCACACGTTTTTTGAAAGCAAAGCAGAGGTGTTTTTAAGGAAAATAAAAATTTCTTAAGCCATTTTTACGTCCTGCTCAAACTTTTGTAGTTTGAAAAAAGATCTAGATATTAAATTCGACTGTTAGCTGGGATGGAGCATCAACACAAATGCGATGAGGACTTTTATTCCTTTTATTTTTAATTGCAAAAAATATAACTATTTTTATATTTCAATATCTTTAAATTAATGCTTAATAAATTGATTGCTTCTAATATTTTTTTTTTCAATTTATTAATAAACATAATTTTGACCTACGCTAAGGAAACAAACCAACAACCAAACCAGGCTGCTAATATTTTTAAAAATCATGCTTAATATGGAAACAGGGCAAACAGAAAGAAAAAAAAGGGGAACAATCATTTTCAAGGAGCAAGAATTATATTTCAGTTAAACACAAAAAGCAATTACCACCAACCAAACTGACCACCAAAACACTTAACTTAACACAGCAGGACAAATGTTGATGCAAAAATAGAAAACGTATTTGATTACACTTAAAGAAATGCGAGGTTAGATGGCAAACAATTTGATAAATAAGGAAAAATGATACAAAAGATTTGTTTTAATTTAATTAATTATCATGACTTTGGGGCAATTTTCAAAATTCTCTGAGTTGATTGCAGATTGGTCACAACATTTTTTTCTTCCGAAAATCGGAGGGTCAACTAATCGGTTTTCAAAATTTTGGTATTTGTATGAAAATGAACAATATTTGTTTGAGATTAAGTCCCTTAATTTTTTTCCAAAATTACCCGGTTAATTTGTCCTCCGCTTTTGCCATTTACAGGGCAAGGAGTTTGCTCAGGCTTATGGAAGCGGGCTTTGTAAGGCCTTGAAAAATATAAGTTTTAGCAGGCGGGAGACCATATCCCCAGGTTTTACGAACTCCAAGGTTGTTGAGACTAATTTTATTAGAACGCCTTCACTAGTCATTCCGGATAGGGACCTTTGGGTCAAACCTGATAGACTGTACGAGGGCTGCGCGGTCTTTACAGATGGATCGAAAATGGAAATAGGCACGGGTGCTGGCGTCTATTTTTTAAGAACGGACATTCGTAGGGCTTTTAGGCTACCGAACGAATGTAGTGTACTTTAGGCCGAAATCCTAGCGATCCTCAGGGCCATGGAACTAGTGACAGAACACGTAACTGAAGGCGTAGAGATAACATTCTATCGCTATCTCTCAACTTGCTTATGGACAAATTTAGCGTTAGGCTATGTTGGGTACCAGGACATTGCAATATTGAGGGAAACGAAATCGCTGATGAGCTGGCAAGAATAGGGTCAGCATTAGATGTGGCAGTTAGTGATAGGTCGGTTAAACCTCCAATCGGTCACTACTATAGGGAACTCAGAAATTGGGTAATTAGCAGAACTAATCATTCCTGGAGGAATAGAGAAGATTGTAGAGTCTCGAGGTACATATGAACAGAACTAGACTCAGGTAAATCTGATATACTGCTGTCTTAGTAGGCGCCTTGACTGGCCATTGCTCGGTTAGAGCGAGGACCAGCATATGGGAAAATGGCAATCTGGCTTTCTGTAGGATATGTGGGGATGAAGAGGAGCCAGAAACTATAGAGCATATCATCTGTCATTGCCCAAGGCTGCAACGCCATAGGCAAAGATGGCTGAGCAGACGTTTCCATTAGAGCATTAGTGATATCGCGAAGTGCAAACTTGAGCATATCAGGGGCTTTATCATGGGAATTAAATGGCTGAATGATGGATGATAACGGCTCTTTGTTTCTCCTTGGACAGTAAGGAGACTAATTAGTCAATAAATTAAAAATGAATTGAATCACAATGGATCCAATTGGGTCTCCGAGTGGATGTGTATTTCACACTACCCTTCCTAACCTAACCTAACCTTCGCCATTTACGAAAAGATTTTAAAAAAAGAAAATGACTTTGAAAGTGTGGAAACGCATGAATAGATAATCGATTTCGCAAAATTTTAAAACCAGATTTCCTGGATTTCGCTTAAGAGGTATTTTTTTTCTGTTACAAAATATTATCCTGCCATTTGTTTGCCTGTGTTTTTAAAGCTGTTTTCTTATTTGCAAAAGTTACCTTAATATAGAAATGCCCCAACTCAATTTTGTATTCAAAAATGTTATCAAAAATGTATGCTTATATCGATAACTAAGAGGGTGGTTACCCTATCGAAATTTGTTTTAAAAAAATGTGAGTTGGGGCTTTTCTATATTAAGCTAACGCATCCCATGCGCATAAGTTAAGAAACCATTTGGAAAAATTAGCGCATTTTTTCACTTTTTTTCTTGTTTTACCAAAATTATTAAAAAAAAATATTTATAATTCAGACCATTTAGTTTTTATAAAAAGTTTTTAAAATTAAAAAAAAAATTTCACAATGAATTTTTTTTGAATTTTGCAAAGTACAAAGTTTTCTATTATAAATGAAAACTTACAAAAAAAAATCAATTTGACAAGTGGAACATTAATATATAAAATTATTTCTCTAAGTGTATTTGCAATGATATTAATAATCTGTTAAAAGCTTGTTACATCGTCAACATGTGTATGTGTGTGTGTGTGTGTATTTGAAAGTGTAAAAATTAAAATTTAAGATGCTCGGCTGATCCTACTTAAGGAACAAACAAACGCTGGCCGTTGATTATAACGGTTGTAGTGGCAAGATTTCAATTAAAAACGGAAGTGGAATAAAAGATTTTAAAAGTTTCAAAAATACAAAATTAACAAAGTTTTAAAAAATTTCAAATTAAACGGAATTAAAATATTGAAAAATAATAATAGAAAAATGTCGAATATAAAATCGTGTTTAATACTTTGGATTTTAAGTGCTTACTTGTGTTTGGGCGCCGAAGCTGGAGTCAATATGGCAAATGTAAGGTTATGTGCGAATATAAATGAGAACACTTTTTAGAAACAGAACAAAGAAACGTGTTTTTTAAGTATATGTGATTAATATGTTTTCGGATGTGAAAGGTTTATACCGTATGGTAGTCACAAAGTTCATTGTTTTGAGCTGACTCTGCTTTTAAGAATAAAATTATATATTAAAAAAAATTTTGCGTGATTAGTTGACCTATACTTGGATTACTCGAGAATACTTACAACGATTTCCCAAAGAAAAAATCTCAAGTCGCACTAAAATTGTTTCTAAATCTTCTAAACAATTGATGGTTTCGGTGACGTTCAATAAATTGTAATGAGAATTTGAATTTCTTTAACTTTCCGCTATAGAAAATTCCTCTTTTGTTTGTTACTGATTTTAACGCCAATTTTCGAAAATGGGAATTTATTCTGATTATTTTTACGTTGATGTCCATTTGGATGTATTTATGCATGTGTGTATGTGCATGGAAGTATGTATGTATGTATCATTATTTAAGAACATCTTAACCGATCGAAAGCAATTCCGCGACATTCGTAAAGGAGTGTTCGTGGAGAGTGTTGGCTGAAATGTCTTGCGAGTTGCTTACAAAGCAAACTATGCCTTGGAACCTGGGTTCGATTCCTGGTCAATACAAATCAGTCAACATAATAAATTTCTCTTATGTGCATGGCCACATTAATTTTTCTTTGACTGTTTAAGTAATGAAGTCATAGCACTCACAAAAACAGTTCCTTAGTGATTGAACACCACAATATCGGAACCGATATTTTATTTTTCCTAATTTTCAATACGAATCGTCTTAAGACAAATTCTGATGTATCGCTTCAAGATCCAAGTCTCCAACTCTTCTGGTGGCTTAAGAAAATCAATTTCACGTACAGACAGATGGACAGACAGACAGACGGACATGGCTCATTTATTTTCCCTATTTATTAGGATCCAAAAAATATATACTTTATTGGTCTCCAATGAATGTTATGGAAATTGTACCATAGAACGATAAATACATTTATCATTTTTTTAATAAAGTATAAAAGTTTTTGTGAAACAGAGTTTTAAGATTCCTCCACTTCTTTTATAATTTAAAGAAAGTGTGAGATGTCGCAAATTTTTTCATAAGCGTTGCGGTTAGAGGGAAGTTCAATATTTCTAAATATTTTTAACGAACAAAATTTAAATACCGCAACAAACCCGAAAAAATGGTCATGAAGAAAATTAAAGCAGCGGTAGCTCTTGTAAGTTGTTTGCAAACATTAACTTAGTAGTGATATAATTCTCGAACGCGAATTTCTTATAAAATCTTTATAAATAAGAGCTGCGTTCACATTCAACCGAGTCACTTAACAACTGATGACGAAAACAACGTTGTTCTCGTTGGATTCTTTATTTACCTTAAGTTTCTTGGAATAAAAAGTTACATATCGATGGCTTAATATAGAAAGGTCGTATCTCAACTTTTAGCTACTTTGCAGGAGAGGGAAAAAAACTCAATAAAATCTTTAGTTAGTTTGGGCTTTTTTTCAATTACTGTAAATCTGTTATTCGTCAACAAAGGAATATTTTAAGGAAGAAAATGTAAAAAAAACGAGATACGTGCTTTCTATATTAAGCCATCCATATTCCATTAAAAAAACAAACTCACTTTAAGTTTCACTTTAAAGTTTACTGTTAACTTGATTTTGAACATTCGATCTTCATTATTCTGAAGAAACATCTCAGATGCGTGCGATCACTTTTATTTTAAAACGTTTTCGATCTTCATTATTCTGAAGAAACATTTCAGAGAACTGCGATCATTTTGATTTTAAAATTTTTTCGGTGTTCATTAGTTTCAAGAAAGATTTCAGAGAACTGCGATCATTTTGATTTTAAAAATTTTTTCGGTGTTCATTAGTTTCAAGAAACATTTCAGAGAATTGCGATCACTTTTATTTTAAAACTTTTTCGATCTTCATTATTCTGAAGAAACATTTCAGAGAACTGCGATCATTTTGATTTTAAAATTTTTTCGGTGTTCATTAGTTTCAAGAAAGATTTCAGAGAACTGCGATCATTTTGATTTTAAAAATTTTTTCGGTGTTCATTAGTTTCAATAAACATTTCAGAGAATTGCGATCACTTTGATTTTAAAACTTTTTCGATCTTCACTATTCGATGTTCATTATTCTGAAGAAGTATCTCAGACAATTGCGATCACTTTTGATCAAAATAAATATTCTGTAAGATTCCTCTGTGCCATTATTAAAATCATTTCTTTTGTAATTTTCAGCATAAATTAAGCGGCATCATACAATGGAAATTTGAGAAGCGTCCATTTTGTAATGCATTTACAGGTAAATAAAACAAAGAAAAAGATTTTAAAAAAATTTAAAAAATAAACATAATTCTATACTTTTAAGGTTGTGGCAAAAAACGTACCTCATCTAATCCCCCCTACCCTGTGATCAAACGTGGCGATATTGATGATAAGCCTCTGTACAACAGCAACGATTATATGTCCGAAGGTCTATCCGATTTAATTGATATTAATGCCGAGCCTGCTGTAGAAAATGTTCAAAAGCAAATAATGTCTCAGGCCAAGATCTATGAGGCCATCAAGGAGGCAAGTAAGGAAATTTTCCGGCAAAAGAATATGCAACGTCTACACAATTTACAACAAAATCAACTGCTAAAGGAAGAACAAGACAAACAGGAGGAGGATAACGATAATGTTTAATTTGGCGGGAGGGAAGGGGATAAAGTCTTGTATTTTAAAGA
The DNA here is from genome assembly GCA_947311025.1 of Lypha dubia. Taxonomy (NCBI): domain Eukaryota; kingdom Metazoa; phylum Arthropoda; class Insecta; order Diptera; family Tachinidae; genus Lypha; species Lypha dubia. Next base: position 127,797,691 of record OX371260.1, read on the forward strand.
ATATATTAAATGAGTATTAAACGATTAAATAAAAATAAACTAATCGAGTGTAATATAAATTCAAAATAAATTATTTAGTTCAAGCAATATGACGTACAGCGATAGATTAGTTTTAATAACAAAAATTTAACACAACAGAGATTTTTTAAAAAGGTTTTTCGTGTTTTTTTTTTAATTTATTAATTCGAAATGATTTGCTGTTTGAAACCAAATTGATCACTTTACCGGTGGTGAAATTAGGCCCTCCTTTATGCAAAAAGTAGCTCAGCTGTTTTAATAACGGCAGCTGTTAAGTGAATTCGCCGTGGACCAGGTCAAGTTTTTTCTTTTTATAATTTTAACCAGTTTTTATTGTATTCTTCCCACGATTTTGCTACAAAACTACAAAATCAATGCGAAATGCTGGCAATAAGGAAAACAAAGATTGGTATTTTTCGTTGCCTCTATCCCGTGTTAAACAAAAATTCTGTAATTATTTTCGAAAACATTTTGCCTCAGCACTAATTTTCGTTAATCGCGCCGGCTACACAATAAGTACGTTCGTCTATTTATAAAACAACGAAAAGAGAATTTAAATAATTCGAAAAGTTTTTCTTGTATTCATAAAATGGTTCGACAATAAGTTGCCCAACCACACAGCGGCAATTTCGAAAGAGTTTTCATAGCGAACGGTTGCATTTTTTCAGTGTTTCGCGGTAGCTGTAGTTTTTCTTTTATTTTTTTCGTTAGAAAAAATACCAATAAAAAATTGCATAAAAGTGAAGAAAATAACGAAAATTTGTTAGTCAATTAAAAAAATAAGAAAAAAAATAGTCCATAAATAAATAAAACTAAAAATACAACAACAAATATTGTGAAATAACAAAAATAGTGTTTGAAAATTAGTTTAGTGCGGCGGCAAACAAAAAATATCAAATCTAAAGTCAGTAGAGAAAAAAAAGTGAGTAGGTTTTTATTTTAATAAATAGTTTTGAAATTTTTAATAAATTTTTTTTTAAACAAATTCTTTAACTTTGCAATAAAACCAAGTGCTGATACATTTTATAAGTATGTGAGTGTGTATGAATGTATGAATTTGAAAACTACATAACGAAATTTTCAGTGTTCTTTTTTTTATTTTGAAATTTAAAATTTCTAAGAATAGAGAAGAGGCAGTCTGTCACTGATCAGTGATCACATTTTAGCATCTTTCAATGCCTCCCTTTATTCATGATTATTTGTCTGCTTTTATGAGTTAGTTAGTGTATTGGGCAATATTTTATTCTTTTTTCTTACTTTAGTGTGTCTGAATATCGCATTGCACTTTTACGGAAAGGCTGCCAGATTTTGGAAATTCCCTTTTCTTAATTTTCGGTACACGGTATAGTTCACCACAGGTTGAGAGGGTCATTTTTATTGTAAATTCACTTTTAATACCCATGGATGGTGGTGGGTGCCTAACAAGCACTCGATTTCCGGCGAATTTAATTCAAATCACCGTTGCAAATTCGCCTGGATGTTGTTAAACTCCACAAAAAAAAATTTGTATGTTAACAAAATCTCATTCAGTTAACTTCACAAGTTTTTAAGAAGCAATTTGATGCGTATAAAGTCTAACAAAATTAGTAAGAAACCATAATCAGCTGATTTCGACAGTTCACCTGGGCTCTCTCTAAACTCTCATTAGATTTATTCAAACAAGATGAGAGATAAAGCAAATGGCAAAATATAAGTTTGTCTTGAGATTTAATTAAATAAAGAAGATTTCAAATAAACGAGAAATATTTTTCATTTTATTGATTTAATAAAAAAAATATATATAAAATTAAATTTTCAAAAATGCCAGCTGACCATTCTATTCTTGTTCGAAACTATTCAAGAAAAAATGATCTAATAAAAAAAATATAAATAGAAAACTATTTTCAAAAATTCTTATACGAAACTATCCAAAAAAAAAAAAAATAGAAAATAAATAAATCCCAAAATATGTGAGAGCAAAAAAAAAATAATTTCAATTCAAAATGTCGTGCCAAAATTGGACTGCTCATAATAAAAATTCTCTGCATTTGCAGAAAAAATAAACTAAAAGAGGATTTCAATTATAAAAACTGCAGATTTAATAAGTTTTCCTTCTGGAAGTTCAACCTACAACGAAAATTGTGTGTTCTTTGATAATAAAAACGTTATTTAAAGTGAACGTTGATCTTTTTTTTTCTTTTTGTTTAATTAAAAAGAACGAGCCGGTTCTTTCTTTTGGCTGTTTGCAACAAATATAAAATTGGGGAATGAAATAAAAACAGATACTGCTGACAAAATCAAAAAGGAGCCGGCACACTTCGTTCAGTAGTATACTCCTCTAGGAGCTTCCGCAATTCATAGCGTTTTACAACCTTTTTCCGATAATAGATCGTTCAGATCACTACTCAAGGACAAGTGCAAATCTTAGTGCTTTCATTTTGTAAAGAATGCAATAACATGTTCAGATAAGTCGTTCAAAATTGTATTTTCTAACGATGCACCACATGAATACAAATTTTATTTCCACGATTTTTATGAAATCAAGAAATATATTTGCCAAGAACACTACAAGGAAAGCGGAGTTACGGTTCGGCACAAATGAATTGTATTTCAAACGGAAAAAAATACTGCAGCATCATGCCAAAGAAGGTTAGAAGGACCATTTTTAAATGGTCAAGAACTTATTTGAACCCATATCATGAACCTGCCAACTTGGCAATGCATCAATTGACATTTGTCAGAGCTGTAAAACCGTATATATTCGTGAGCAATCATGGAAAATATCTGAGAGTGGCAAATCAGTTTGTTACAAAGAAATCTTTGAAGGACGAAATAAAAAATTTCTCATCCTCAATATCACTGGATTATCGAGGATCGTTTTACAGCTCAATGAATAATAGATTTTTTTTCTAATACCACAAAGACGAACATTGTAACTAGCACCACCTGCCTTTAATACATCGATACTTGTAGAACAAAATACATTTGTATATATATATATAGATATATATCTACGAGTATATATATCCGCTTATTCGACGACACTTTCTAGTTTAGAAACACTTAGCCAACACACTTGTGTTTAGTCGCGACACAAAGTCTCAGCAAAGACACAAACCTTAGCCAACACACAAACCACTTTCTAATTCCCAAAAAATTGTCAAAAATCCCCTCAAAATCCCAGAAATCTCGGAAATTTTCCCGGGAAATGTGGTAAAACTGAAAATTTTAAAAATTTCGAAAGCGGCAAAGCTGTATAGTCTTCATACACACTCTATACAAAAAAATGTCACGCTTTTTTTTTATAAAGCGTCTCATTACGGTGTCGTTTTTATTTAGAGTCTCGTAACGGTGTCGCGAGTTCAGAGATTTGGTCTCATCTAAAAATATGCGTACCGCGCTAAAAGAAGTTTACACTTTTTTAAAAAATTTTAATTATTGAAAATTTGTTTTTTGCTTATTAAATATTTTCGACGTAGGTTGAACTTTAACAGTGAAATTAATTGAATTCACAGTTTTGGTAATTGAAATCGATTAATTGATTCAATTGAGTAGTTTTAAATTTTGATTAAATGTATTAATTGACGACTTGTTTTTTCGAATAATTTGTACACCATCCGGATGGTATCTGATTTCAAGGAAACCTGCCAAACTTAGAAAAATTTCGTATTTCCTGTTTGTAACGCTTTTTACTAATTTTTAGTGCAAAATTTCCAATCCGTAACAAGTCTTTAACCCCCCTAGTCAAATTTTAACCAAACAACATTTATTTTTAATTTCTGGTGGCGACAAACAAATTCTGTGGCAGCTTTAATCTTTATAAATTTTTTTTCTTCAAGTTTCTTCGTTTTTTTTTCCTTTTCTTTAACTAAAAATAAAATCATCTATTTTTACCGGTGTAGTTGTCTTTATTTTATTTTTTTTTCTTATTTATTTAAAAAAGAAATGCGGGATTTTTACTTAAAATACAAAATACGATTGCAACAGATTTGCGGAGAAAGAAACGCGTAGCGGTTGTGAAAATAAATGTTGCACATTTAATTTTTTTTCGAAATTTTTCAACAAAATTTATTGTTTACAAAAGAAAAAGAATTAAATTAATCATCATAAGTATGTGTTTGTATGTATGGATGTATGTATGCATGTGTTTGCACAACAAAAAAAAAATAAATGTTTTCTTAAATCTTAATTTTTTTTTCTTGTCGTAATTTCTAAATTTATGTTTAAATTATAAAAGGTGTGTGTGCAAATGTGTGGGTTTCGAAAGAATTTCTTGTGAAAATTTTATAGAATTTTTTTAGAACGAAAGTGACAATTTATGAAGATAATTTTTTTCTTTTTTATCCAAAATAAAAAGTTAGGAGGTTTGGGGGAGAAGCGTTCGAGTATGAAGAAAAAATTCCTACAAATGATTTCGGATCAATAAAAGATAAAACTCGTATAAATGATTTCGAATGAGGGATTAAATCAAAAAATTTCCTTTTTCTTCTTTAGCATTTAATTGAAAATAAACATTTTCTAAAGTCTTTAATATGTTTGTATGTTTGTCCAGCTTTTTCTAAAAAAAATCAGCTAAAATAACTTCTGATTAATAGATTTTCTAACAAAGCAATTAACCACAAGTTCATTTAACCGATAGTGCGTTAAGAAATTCACCAACGCCAAAGAAATCGGTTTAATTAATTAAGCTATGTGCAGACGATTGGCAGATCTTACAATATTAACAGAAAATTTTTCAGAAAATGTCTAACAACCGTCTGAACTTACAATTATCATCTTGCCACGTTGCATGAAAAAGCATTGTCAGTTCATTGTAACACAATAATATTGTCAGACATCTGACAATCGTTAGGAAACTGTACTTTGCTATTGTCAGATAATTGTCAGACATTGTAAGCTCTTGTTTTATTGGCAGATGTGTTTAAATTAATACATCTGACAATGGCACCATTGTCAGATAATTTTTCTATTGGCAATGCTGTCCAAAAATACTATTGGATTTGACAGTTCTGATAAAGTTTTACAACGCATCTGGTAATTTTTCCACACAACAATCTGACAACCGTGTAAACTGACAATTTCTGTTGGCAGATAAATTTATTGTCTGACAATTGTCTGACAATGAAATTGCAAGGTTTTCTTACAATCGTCTGAACTGACAATTTACCTTTTGGTAACAATTTTTCATTGTCAGTACGTTGTCAGCATATTGCCATATCTTACAATATTGTAAGATCTGCCAATCGTCTGTACATAGCTTTAGTGTAGATAAAGATCGATCGTGACTTAGATTAAGGAATTTTCAAACTGCAAATAACGTAAAGAGAGGAGTCTTGTGGACCAATTAAGGGGAATTCATTTCACTTTATTAATTTTATTTGGGAAATTTTTATTGTATTTTTTGCAAATTATTACTAAAACTAACTTTTAATAATCTCATATTCATATAATCTGTTTCAAAATGATTTTAAATTGATTCAAGCTGTCCGTGATTGAACGTGTTGTACTCAACTTGATCGTCTGCTACCTAGTGTTTTTTATTCCCTAAAGTTTTTCCTAACGACGGGAAAGCGGTACTACTAGTTTCGTAACTTTTGGGGATCCCCAGAATTATCCCTCAATGTAAAGCAATATAATTTATATGGTAACTCTAATCAAATTAATTGATTGGTTACAATCAAAGTGGCCTCAATGAAAAATTGCTCCAAACTTTTTTTTAATACAAAAGAACCAAAGGGACCATTTTTAATTTTTGCTAAAGAAAAAATGGCCCCTCTCCAAAAATGAAAAATGGCTGCAAAGTTTAGGAAAAATGGCCGCAAGATAAAATGGCAACAAACTGAAAAATTAAATTAAAAATGGCACCAAAACATTTACATTAAAAACAACAACATAAACAATTTCGGGGCCATTTTTCCTATTTTCGGGCCATTTTCATTATGGAACCATTTTTAATTTTTTAGTTTAGGTCTATTTTTAGCAAGAAGAAATATTTTACGAGATATTTAAAACTTGCTCATGAGGAATAAAGTTTTGTACAAAATTGTGATTCAAAAATTTTTGTAAAAAATTGTAATTGAAAAATTTTTGTAAAAAATTGTTATTTAAAAATGTGTTTATATCATTGAAAAATATTTTCAATTTCAAATTCCAAAAAAAATTGAATCTCATCTAATTATTTATTATCATAGAAATTATGCGATGGAAATTCTTTATTATATTTTCCAAAGAATTTCCGAAAAAAAAACTCTGCTGGTAAAACCAAGCGATTCGAAATGGAACTTTGAAAATACAGCGTTGCCTATCCGTTTCCTCTCCCATCTAGAAGATTTTTACATCTGAAATCGATGAGAGAGAAAAAGACATGCACATGCATGTGTTTTATGATAAAACCTGGGGAGTTTGCTTAAGTTAAATAATTTGTTTCGTTTTTGAATTTTCTTTAAGGAAAATTAAATTTTGCTCCTGAAAATTTAAGTAATAAAAATTGTCTTCTTCTTGATCATCAATGGAAAACAACATCTTTTCCGTACACCTTTGGATTATAGTTTTTCTTAATTTTATTTTGTAATAAATTTTTTCAAAATATTTACAACAACAGACATGCATGCATGCTGCTGTTTGTTTACATTGTAAATTCTAATAGAATTTTTCAAAATCTTTCAATATTTTTGTTTGAAATTTCTTGTTGTTGTTGTATTAGCAATAATTCAAATCCGTACAACTAGAAAAAGAAACAATACATTTAAAGAGGAAAATGAATTTGAAATGTGCCATTTATTGCACAGCATTGAGATTTTGAAATTTTATAGTAAAAACACTTTCAGGCATAATAAAATGTGAATACGAGTAGTATAATTAAAATAAATTAATAAACATTCTGAAATAATTTAAAAAATAATTTCTCTCTTGTTTTTCCGTATTTTTTAATGACAAAAATATTCATGATGGAAATGAAATGATGATGATGATAATGACGATGTATTTTTTTTCTTTTGTGTCTTTTATTTCAATATTTTTAGCCAAAATATTCACAAACATGTCAGATGCAAATGGTGAAACGGCGACGGTAACCAAAAAACAACAAAAACAATCACCCCCACAGAACGGCAAAGAACGTTCCAAATCAACAGAGGAAAAGGAAGTACCGCGTGAACCAGCACTTGTGTGCAAAGAAATTAATGTAAGTGTGTTTGAGTGTGTATGTTTGCATGTAGGTGGCTGTTTTTAATTACGTATTTTTATTAATTTAATTTTAATTTAATTAAGTTCATTGATGTTTGGAAAATGTGGTGTTAAAATAATATTGTTATCATTTTATTGACTCTTAAAGAAAACTTTAAAACATTATAATGGTATAATATTTTTGAATGTGTCAAAAGCTTAAAGGCCTAACTCCACTTTTCGGAAATGTCACAATTTTGTTATATTAATATCAAATTAATTGTGATAGATAGTAATATAACAAAATTGAGAAATGAAAACTAATTTTATCAGTTTTATTGAATTAATGAAAATTTCAAAATTATTAAGAGTTTTTTTTATGTTGAAAAATATTGTTATTTATATCCAATCAGTTTTTAGCAGAACGTATCAGTACGTATCCGTACACCTCTCATCAGCGTTCAATTATCCATCTTTACAATTTTCGTAAAGTGGATACTAATTGGGAGGAATATCAACTATTTAACCAAGTTTTCAACAGAAATAGAATACGAGAATTAATTTAATTCATTTTTATTCCATTTAATGTACATAAATATAAGTTCGAATAATAATTACGTTTATTTGTAATAATATAAAATATAAAATTGAGGAATTTTCAAAAAGTCAAGTTATGCCTTTTAGCTTCTGACACATCCTGTTAATGCACCCCCGTGCGAAATTTCCTGGCAGTTGACATCAAAGTGCTACCTTATCCAATGACTTGTATAATTGTGCCATATATCTTTTCAAGTTTTGATTGGGGAAAAGAGAACAAACACGTAATTTTAACAGAAGTTTTTTTTTTTTAAATAAAAATATTTTTCTCAGAAAGTTTTAAAATATTTTCAACCACACAGAGCCAAAACTGCCTAATAGAATCAAGAAGATTTTCTCTATGAAACGCTTTTAGGCTAAGGGGTATCCCAGCAGAAAGAGGCGAAGATTTTTCCGTAGAGATTCCTTATTATTTTTAAGTGATAAATCCTTTTAATTTTATCAAGAAGGAAAATACATAAAATCAAGAAGAAAACTTGTTATACACAATTTTTTTCACCCAATTCCTGTTATTTTTGGCACTAAAAAAACAATCCATAGAGAAAAACGTTTTGATTCTATTAGTTTTTCATCTGAATTGTATAAAAAGGGATTTCTTATTGATTTCATTAGGCCATCTTATTGATTTTTTCAAAAAGGTATTCCTAAAGGCCGTGCCGCACTATCCTACACAGTCGCGTGATTTGCAAAATATGACATGTGTGCTAAAAATGTATAGTAGTGTGGACTAAAAATGCAACTGTGTGACAGATTTTTTGGCAAGTCGTGCGATTTGTAAAATTTTATGAAAATTTTCATAAAATGATAGTTTTCATGCGATCAGAGGAGTATTTATTGTCAACCAGATGTTTTGGCATCAGATTTGTAAGATAGTGTGGCACCTACAACACCATTTTGAAACGATTTTTTAAAGTCGGTCAGATTTTTCCAAGATTTTCCTGTGAATGAATCGTACGATTGTGTAGGATAGTGAAGCACGGCCTTTATTGATTTCATTAGGTTCCTGTATGATCATGTGTAAATCATCTTCTTAAACTGTCTGGTAACATGTAGCAAGGTGTAGTAGTGAGGTGGTTAGAGTGCCTATTTACGAAACCGAAACTCCTTGGTTCGAGTCCCAACAGACGTAAATTTTATAAAAATGTTTTCATTACCCCTCATCCAGATAATACAACTTCATGTTGTAAATAAGCATTCGGGACGTACCATGACGTTCTGATGACATCAAATTTATATTTCCTAACATCACACAGAGAAAAACAGTGCCTAATAAATAGGTTCCTAATAAAATAGAACAAAATTAATAAGATAACTCTATGGATTTTGTTCAAGAAGGAAGGAAAACTTATTATTTTAAGAAGGAAAACCTTTTTGGAAAAATCCAGAAGGAAACGTATGGTTTTTATTAGGTATTCTTATTGATTTTTTCAAAAAGGTTTTCCTTATTAAAATAATAAGACTTCCTTTTTAAAAAAAAATCCATAGAGTTATCTTATTAATTTAGTTCTATTTTATTAGGCACCTATTTATTAGGCACTGTTTTCTCTGCGCACATCATGATCACATGCGAAAGAATTCATATTGAATATTTTCTACTTTTACAGATAAAGACTGAATTGGAGTGCCTGGTAAAATTGTTAGATGGTAAAATTTACAAAGAAGAAGAGGTATCGATCGAAGAATTGCATCAGTATTTAATTGAAGATGAAGGTTCTTGGGCATTGGGCGATAACTTTTTGCTTTTTGTACAAAGAGTATTAAGAGAAGAATCCTTTTCGCCCGATACACGGATACATTTGATACGTACACTGGCATTTGCTGCTCTCAAAGACGATGTGATTATTATTTTACATCAAGATCGTCGCGATCATACTCTTATGAATTATGGTTTTGATATTGAAAAGCAAACACCGGAAGAACAACAGGCCTGGGCCTTGTTTGTAAGTAGCAGAAGTGTCTTTAAACTTATTCAATATTTTTCCCACTTATATTTCAATTTCTTTATCAGATGTGCAATCTGTTTGAAAATGTCAGTCCTTCGGAATGGCTTTTATATATTTCGGAATGGGAATATAATGGTCAGACATTATCGAATATACGTGTGACTACTAAAGTTGCCGTTCACTGCATTCTCTCCAGTTGTCCGGTATTGAAAAATATCGGTTCAATGATTTTATACAATGTTGCCATTAAGGAAGTTAAGACAGTTGTGAGTTTTTTTCGGGGGGAAATACTTGGGAGTTACATGTTGAAAAGAATAAATTTCATACGTGTGTGTGTGTTCTTTTTTTTTTTTTTTTTGCTTTCAAGGTCTTTGACGATGTTGCTGTTGAATTAACGATGGCCATTTTACAATTTTTCCAAAGCAGCCCAAATGAAGATCAAATTTTCCGTTGCTGCAAAGCTTTGGCCAGATTTTTGGAGGTGTGTTTGTGTGTTTTTTTTTAATTCCTTAATTTATTGAAATTTCTATTACATATTTTAATTTTTATAATTTTTATAATTTTTTTTTTTTTTTGTTAAAAAAGGTCTCAGCTGATGTTGCCGCCATTATACAGATGATTGGACCACATCCAAAACAATTTGCGGGCAAAAGTGAACGTGTTGATGACTTGATCAATACAATTAGCCGTAAAGTACCCGCTTAATGGGGTTGGAAGCATCAGTTAAACAATGACAGAAATAACATTAAAAAAAAATCTCAATCAAAATGTTAAATTTTTTTAATTACTTATAAAATAAATTTAAGTTTTACGATTTCTCAGCCATCGCACTCACCATCATCATCATCATCCATCCCACCCACATGATTTTTTTTATATAAAACACATTTTAAGATAAATTTTAGCAAGAAAAAAGCAAACAAACAATAAATAAATATTAAAATTGAGTTAAAAAAGTAATAATTAAAATTTCGCTTAAGATTTAAGATTCTAATCAAAGCAACATTTCTTTTGATGAGGTTCCAGGTGAATTTGGTTTTAATGGTCTTGGGACAGTTTCAATAAAAAATATTTCGAATTATGTTCTTATAAACGGACGTAAACGCTTTAATTAAAAGTGTAATCAAATAACAATAATAACAATAATTGCACAGTGGGGACTGTGGCCAAATAAATGGGAATAATTCTGGAATTTTTAAATATCTGTTCGGATTTAGATAAAACTTAAAATAGCTTTGGAGAGTTTTTGGAGTCTCAAGTAGTCAGCTTTGTCTCGTGTTTACACAAGAATACCACTAAGGCGTACATATAAACCCAGCGATCATTTCTGTAACTCTCGTATTATTTTCTCACATCGAGACGTTTGTATCACTCTGTGAAAAACACGATGAGTGAGAAAAAAAAATAAATATATTCCTACTTTTATTAGGTTACAGGATGGCTCATATAAAAATACGAATTATATATTATGAGTCATACTACAAAAGATCGTATGACAAGTAAAATTTTAAAATTTTTTCTCAAATTCCAGAAACGACGTACTGATAACTATTCTGAATCTATTTTAAATTTCATCTAAATCCAATCAGCTTTTAGTTTATGATTAAATACCATTAATTTAAATGACAGGGCCCTTCTTGGTTTAAAAAATTAACGTACTTAATTCTACTGTTGCTTGGCGGTAATCGGTTACAGGGTTACCAACTACTTTTGTATTGCCAATTACACTTTACAACAGAATTTTTAAATAATTTCTTAAAGATTCATTTAATTTTAAAATTATAATTCGATAAGTATAAATTTTTTATTCTTCAAAACTGTGTGATGACAACGCGAAGAGAAAATAATTAAAACTTTGAAATCTCTTTTATTTCTACAGACCAAAAACAAAAATCACATAAAAATAACGTAATTTTCAAATTATTTTAGCTTCATAAAATCAAAATAAGAATTAATGCAAGTGAAAATCATTCGATTTATAGTTACAAATACATATTTTCTAGTATTCAATTCGATTTCGCACAACATAAGAAGAAAAATTTTGTTTTATTGGCACGCAATTGAAGCCAATGCTTTTGATTGGACACAAACATTTCCGAGGGTAACTGAGTCTCCTGTGGAGCTGAATTTTCTGCAATTAAATAAAAATAAGAAAAATAATGCTGTTTCACTGGAAGTATTAAAATTATGTATTTAATTACTTTCGTTTAATATTTTGCAATAAAAAATTTGTTCCATTAAATTTTTTTTATAGAAAGAAATTCTAAAGTATACCAGCAAAAAATACACTTTTAAACTAAATCTTCCGCTTATCATATGATGAGCAGTTAATTGCACAGAGCTTTATAAAAACATATTTTAAGTTCATCATAAGATAGTGGAACAGTTTACAAAATTCTTGACATAAAACATCCAACACTAAATGGCACGGGTTCAATGCTTAGCAGAAACATAAAATTGAGTTTTTTTATTCAATAAGCTCTGCCTGCAACTCTGTAGGGTAGCATCGTGCACGCTATCTACATGTTAATAAAAAAACAAAAAGTACCAGCTTTTGCTCATATTATATCCCACAAAGTACTCCGAAGTCAACGTAAAAAAAAAAAATAATGAAGAAAAAGAATATCAATTTGCCCGTTTTTAACCATTTAAAAGTACTCTATCTTTTACTTTTTAATCTGAGTCACATCCTATCCGTCTACCGTCTAGATTAATTTCTCAATAAAGTACCAAAATTAAAAGAGTACGATAAGTAAAAAAAAGTACCATTTTCTTTTTCTCTTTTCAGCCCCCAGAAAGTAGGTTAATTTATAAAAATTTTTATAAAATATTAGTACGAAGATAAAAAGTACCAAAAGTACCAATTTGTCCCGTTTTTAACCCTTTAAAAGTACTCTATCTTTTACTCTTTAATCTGAGTCACATCCTAACCGTCTACCATCTAGATTAATTTCTCAATAAAGTACCAAAATTAAAAAAAGTACCATAAGTAAAAAAAGTACCATTTTCTTTTTCTCTTTTCAGCCCCCAGAAAGTAGGTTAATTTATAAAAATTTTTATAAAATATTAGTACGAAGATAAAAAGTACCAAAAGTACCAATTTGTCCCGTTTTTAACCCTTTAAAAGTATTCTATATTTTAATCTGTCTATAAAAATTCATCCAAACACATAAACATTCACATTTATAATTTAAATGTAGAATATATTAAAATGAATCTGTCGGCCTGTTTCACACTGTCGACAAGTCGATATCGTTCTCTTATTTATATTAAAAACAAAAACAAAATATTTAAATAAGAGAACGACATCGACTTGTCGACAGTGTGAAACAGGCCGTGTGTTTTTATGTTTCTTATAGGAATACCGATCGTAATGAAATTTTAGTAGGGTGGCCTCCATCAAAAAATATTAATGTTTACATATGGGCGCAAATAAAATAATAAATGTTTTAAAATTTGCTGTGAGTTACTTATAAAACAAACTACAAATCAGGAAACTCTTGAAAAGAGTAAACCCATTCAAAGAAATGTTGATCATCCCATAGCAGTTCCAAGGCTAGAACGACTTTGAAAATAATGTTTTGCTTCGTATGGTCTATTCCACAACTATTTGTTGTCAAGAGTTTACAAACTGTTACTGTACACGAACTAGCCCAGAACTAAATAAAATAGGACCTTAATTTGTCAGGGTTTGAACTGACTGACGATCATGTCTATGATAAGCACTGACGCGACTACTCGACTACTAAACGAGAGATTAAATAAACTATAAAGTAATAAATGCAACATATTTCCTTTTATTTTCACTTACCCGTTCTCTTATCAAACTTTGGAGTTTGTTTTATCGCTATAACATCTTCAGGTTTGCGCAATAATATTTTACCAACTCCTTTGCACATTCGCAACACCTCATGATTGCTTAACTTATCCAAATGATACTGTTCCAGCAAATTGCAACTTAATATCCATTCTCGAACATTATCGAAATCATTAAGCAGTCGAACGGCACCGTTAACACTAAAATGAATATGACGTTGATAGATGAAATCCAACCAGGCTTCGCATATAATTTTCAAGATCAATTTTAAAATGATCACATCTTTGGTGGCCTCAATGCATGGCAAAAAGATCTGATCCAGTATGTAGCCAACATATGCACTGGATTTTTCATTGTCAAAGGAGGTCTTTTGCCAATACGAGGCACAGGGGAAGCATAAAGTAAAATTGGCCATGCTCAGGAGACGGCAGACATCGGAGAGAATTTGAACACATTCATCTGTAGTTTTCTGCCAACAAAAAAAAACAGATAAACACACATGACTATACATGGGTATAAATTTTTATAAAAATTAATAAATATTCACTTTTAATTTTACGATATTAACGTTAATTTCGCATAACAACTTTGTCCGGAGTGCTACACACACCAACATTAGAATGTCTGTTAGATCGGCAGTTAGTTTTGGCAGTTTAAAATTTACAAACACTTCCAGACACAATTTTACATCATTTTCTAAAATCTGAAAGTAACGATCCATTTTCCATTCGTTGCACAATTGCTTCGCTTCTTCTTTAACCCACAAACGCATACTGTGCACTGAATGATCTGCATCGAAAATAAATATTTAAAAGAAATTATTTTCTCTAAAAAAATTACTAAAACTTACCAATTCGATGCAGAATGGGTATTTGTTCGGCTACTGGCACTAAACTGGAATTACTGACATCTGCATTTTGAAAATAATTATTACTTAAATTGATCAAGTTGGTAAAGATGGAGATCCATACGGTGCCGGTTGGGGTGCCAAATTGCTGCAACAATAGAAATTACAGAGGGAAATTTTTTTTTTAATTCAAGTTATTCGCCCTTATTACGAGTGCCATTGTCGTGCCGAAATCTGTAAAATGTGGCAACGTTCGCTTTATGTTTTACATTGAAGTCGTTGTTAAATTTCGACTACGACAACTACAATCACACACATAATTAGGCCCATTAAGTCTACGTCCATACAAGTCAACTTTATTTTCTGCAACTTTCACAATTTATTTAATTGTGCAACATTTGCCTTTTAGCCCTATAATTCATGCCTCTTCTTCTTATTTTTACACAAATTACTTAAACATGAAACATTATACCGCTTTCTATTCCTCTGTCCTCACGCACCAGCAAGAGGAGACATGTATGGACAGACACTAAAGTTTTATTTGAATTAAATCTCATAAAAGCTTTCAGAGAAAGACAAATGGAATTTGAATTGGATTCTATTCTCCTGATTGCATACTAAAGATCGAGTGAATTTTAGAATAATTTTTTTTTTCAAGCGATTTCAAAACAAAAGCAGCACACACACACTCATGACTCAATAACTTTTTAATGGATTTTTTAAATTTTTTTCCAGCAGTGGGGTCCAATTTTTGAAAACCATGTTATGTTGACTGACAAAACACTGATTATCAAAAAACTCCTCCAAACTCAAAATTCTTCTATTATTTGAACAGGATTGCTTCGATTTTGATCTCAAAATTTATTTTTTAATCGGGTGAAGTTGTCCCCTTCCCATAAATATATTATTTATTGCATAACTTCTCCATTTATAAACCGATTTTAAAATTCTTTATTTGTTTGATCAGTGTTGCTTGCAGTTTAGTCCCATAAATTTTTTTATAAATCGGGGGAAGTTGTCCGCTCCTGCCAAATATTTTATACTTCCACAACTCCTCCATTTATGAACCGATTTTAAAATTCTTTATTTGTTTGATCAGTGTTGCTTGCAGTTTAGTCCCATAAATTTTTTTATAAATCGGGGGAAGTTGTCCGCTCCTGCCAAATATTTTATACTTCCACAACTCCTCCATTTATGAACCGATTTTTTAAATTCTTTATTTGTTTGATCAGTCTTGCTTGCAGTTTAGTCCCATAAATTTTTTTATAAATCGGGGGAAGTTGTCCGCTCCTGCCCAAATATTTTATTTCTTCCACAACTCCTCTATTTATGAACCGATTTTAAAATTCTTTATATGTTTGATCAGTCTTGCTTGTAGTTTAGTCCCGTAAATTTTTTTAAATCGGGGGAAAGTTGTCCCCTCACCCAAAATTTTTTATTTCTTGCTTAACTCCTCCATTTATGAACCGATTTTTAAAAATCTTGATGTTGGTCTTGCTTGCACTTTAAAAACAAGACTTAATGAACTGCCCTTTTAAGCAATTTTACAGAAATTTATTTAAAATCTTCTATTAAACTCAACTCACATTATTTGTTGTTTGTTTATTTTGCTCCATAAATTGTTGCATTGTTTCCTTTTGGGCTGTGGCCGATATTAAAGTCAAACGAAATAAACGATCCCATAAATTGGCACAAACAAAGTTTGTCAATATTTCCCCTATACCCTGCAGTGTGGAAAACACCGGCTCGGGAAGATCTACATAAAAATAAATTGATTAATTCTGATTGCAAGAAAATTATAATTTTGCCAGATAAATATTTACCCTTAACATTTTGCATAAAGAGCCAATTGCGTATAGAGTCGACATACGTTAAAGAATAACAAGTAATGGGTGTATCAATCCACCAGAGTATTATATGATCCAATATAATGCCCACATAGGACCACATTAAACGCAAGCCACGCAAAACGAATTCATGCAGATCCTCTTGATTGGCTTGGCCTAGAAAATTTTTGTATTTGAAAATAAATTTAATTTGAAAACTCTACGTTATCTCTTTACCAAATATGGTGGGACAAATATCAAATGATTTTTCGATAAATTGTGCCACAAAACTTCGCTCGTTTTGTAAATAAATTTCAATATGTTTGCTGCGCAAAGTTGATGTACCACTGCCTCTTTTTATACCACCACCATGAGGAATTTCCACATCCAAATTTAGTGCTGTGAAATCACGTGGACTTTCGTTAATATATTGCTGAAAATCACCATCTGTTGTTAGATTTAAAGTTAAAATACGTAAAATTTCCATGCTGGAACAATTCGATTCGTTATTTTCACACCACGCCTCCTGTTCGCCCATATTGAAGAGACCAAACATGAGATCTAAAGCATTTTGTTCGATACGCTGTTGAGCGGCCAACTGGAATACAAAATTGTTTTAAAAAAAGGTAGCAAACACGAAAGCAAACTAAGAACATGAGATTAATTAAAATTACAGAAACGTTCATCAATTTCCTTTCAAATTTTTATAAAATTTTTTCAATTATCTGTTTACTCAGAAAAGAATTTATATTCAATTAATATTTTAATTGAATCAATAACTATTTCTTTAGCTTAAATTAATGGTGTTAAACCCATAACAAATGAACTTAATTTAAATCAAATTTATAACATTGGTTTGAATTAAAACCAATCATCGTTTATTTATTGATTCAATAAAAATATTAATTGAAAATTTAAGTTTCACCTAATTAAAGAGTTAATTGAAAGAAAAGATTCTGTATTATTTACCTGCAACACATATGCAAAATCAACCGGTCTAAATGGCAACAATAGAATCGGATACATGTTGCTACAAATATTTGAATTCAAAAGTTTATCAGACCGCCGTTCCATTTCACCATTTGCTGAGTTGACAAAAGGTTGACGACATTTATTATAAATTTGTGTGATTTGTAGAGCCCAATTTAACCAAATTTCCGATTGCAAAGATTTCTTTAAAAGAAAACTTAGCTAAAAGTTAATTGAAAGTTTTAATTAATTCATTGTGGGAAAAATAAATGCAACAAAACTCTCACAGTTTTCTTCAGGACAAATGTCAATTGACAAAATCTTCTGTCATTTAGTTCGATTAAAATGTTGAATTTCTTTAGGAGCAGCGCATTGTAGGGACTACGTTTGATTTTCTTTGACAACAAGTGAAAGTCGCTATTTGATGATTGATCCTTTAAGCTCCAATACAACTTCACCATGCGTTCACAATCATCCAGTAAAGAGTCCTTGAAAAATAAAAATAAACAACTTAAATCGCTTATTCAAATTAGGTGAAAATTTTTTTAAATTAAGCTTTAAATTAACTTCGAACTTAGAAAAAAAATAAAATACGTACATGTTCATTGAAAATATCCACTTTGACATCGATTATCAATCTTTTAGTTATTCGTCTCAGTTCCTCGCCCAATTTGGAAAGTTCAGCAAATGTGTGCATCGACTGTGACTTATTGCGACAGTACCATTTTGGTGTCGAGCTCATTTTTTTTTCTTCTATAAATTTCTAAATAATTTTACAAAAATTGCATTCTTTATTTGTTGCAAATGAAAACGTTTGTTTTCTTTAACAGATGTTGTTTTACTATTTAATCGATGATGTCCTTTTTGATTTCCTTAGCAACGTTTTCAAAACAGTTTACAGTAGAATTTGACTAGAACGTATATATAAAAACATTAGATAATTTTTATTCAGCATTTTACAGCATTTTAATTGGAAGCATATCCTGGTACACTTATGAGCCTTCCCACATGGTCTGGATCATAAATTCCCGCAAGAGCCAAATGTGAGATATAGAGATGTAGGAGCCGCCAGCGTAAAGATCGCGAGAGACTGGTTGCAGAAAGATTAGACTAACAATAATGCTTTACAATGAGACGTTGAAATTAGCCTACGTTTTCTATGGCAATGATTCGGAGTTGGGATGAAAAAAAAAAATAATGCAAGAGCTATAATTGTTCATAATACACAAAACCATTACGGCGATGGGTAATCGATGGTACAACTTTTAATCATTTTAAAAATTTCAAGCATCTCAAATATGAAACAGGTGGATACTTTCACTGGTATGAATTTCGGCGAGATCTTTATGGGACGATAATAACGACCTCACTGGAAAAGCTTAAAGAATTAGTGAATAAACAACGACGCCTTCCTTACCAAAGTATGAAGAAGTTGATCTCAGAAATGGTTCATATACCGAAGAGTCTGTGGTGATGCAAAGTATGAAGAAGTTGATCTCAGAAATGGCTCATATACCGAAGAGTCTGTGGTGATGCAAAGTATGAAGAAGTTGATCTCAGAAATGGTTCATATACCGAAGAGTCTGTGGTGATGCAAAGTATGAAGAAGTTGATCTCAGAAATTGCTCATATACAGAAGAGTGTGGTGATGCAAAGTATGAAGAATTTGATCTCAGAAATGGTTCATATACCGAAGAGTCTGTGGTGATGCAAAGTATGAAGAAGTTGATCTCAGAAATTGCTCATATACAGAAGAGTGTGGTGATGCAAAGTATGAAGAAGTTGATCTCAGAAATGGTTCATATACCGAAGAGTCTGTGGTGATGCAAAGTATGAAGAAGTTGATCTCAGAAATTGCTCATATACAGAAGAGTGTGGTAATGCAAAGTATGAAGAAGTTGATCTCAGAAATGGTTCATATACCGAAGAGTCTGTGGTGATGCGAAGTATGAAGAAGTTGATCTCAGAAATTGCTCATATACAGAAGAGTGTGGTGATGCAAAGTATGAAGAGGATGATCTCAGAAATGGCTCATATATAATAGAGTCTGTAGTGATGCAAAGTATGAAGAGGATGATCTCAGAAATGGCTCATATACCGAAGAATCTGTGGTGATGCAAAATATGAAGAAGTTGGTCTCAGAAATGGTTCATATACCGAAGAGTCTGTGGTGATGCAAAGTATGAAGAAGATGATTTCAGAAATGGCTCACATGTTGAAGAGTCTGTAGTCATTCAAAGTATGAAGAAGATGATTTCAGAAATGGCTCACATGTTGAAGAGTCTGTAGTGAGTCAAAGTATGAAGAAGATGATCTCAGAAATGGTTCATATACCGAAGAATCTGTGGTGGTGCAAAATATGAAGAAGTTGGTCTCAGAAATTGCTCATATACAGAAGAGTGTGGTGATGCAAAGTATGAAGAGGATGATCTCAGAAATGGCTCATATATAATAGAGTCTGTAGTGATGCAAAGTATGAAGAGGATGATCTCAGAAATGGCTCATATACCGAAGAATCTGTGGTGATGCAAAATATGAAGAAGTTGGTCTCAGAAATGGTTCATATACCGAAGAGTCTGTGGTGATGCAAAGTATGAAGAAGTTGATCTCAGAAATTGCTCATATACAGAAGAGTGTGGTGATGCAAAGTATGAAGAGGATGATCTCAGAAATGGCTCATATATAATAGAGTCTGTAGTGATGCAAAGTATGAAGAGGATGATCTCAGAAATGGCTCATATACCGAAGAATCTGTGGTGATGCAAAATATGAAGAAGTTGGTCTCAGAAATGGTTCATATACCGAAGAGTCTGTGGTGATGCAAAGTATGAAGAAGTTGATCTCAGAAATGGTTCATATACCGAAGAGTCTGTGGTGATGCAAAGTATGAAGAAGTTGATCTCAGAAATTGCTCATATACAGAAGAGTGTGGTGATGCAAAGTATGAAGAGGATGATCTCAGAAATGGCTCATATATAATAGAGTCTGTAGTGATGCAAAGTATGAAGAGGATGATCTCAGAAATGGCTCATATACCGAAGAATCTGTGGTGATGCAAAATATGAAGAAGTTGGTCTCAGAAATGGTTCATATACCGAAGAGTCTGTGGTGATGCAAAGTATGAAGAAGATGATTTCAGAAATGGCTCACATGTTGAAGAGTCTGTAGTGATTCAAAGTATGAAGAAGATGATTTCAGAAATGGCTCACATGTTGAAGAGTCTGTAGTGAGTCAAAGTATGAAGAAGATGATCTCAGAAATGGTTCATATACCGAAGAATCTGTGGTG
This sequence comes from Lypha dubia, assembly GCA_947311025.1. Lineage (NCBI taxonomy): Eukaryota > Metazoa > Arthropoda > Insecta > Diptera > Tachinidae > Lypha > Lypha dubia. Next base: position 127,818,139 of record OX371260.1, read on the forward strand.
ATGCAAAATATGAAGAAGTTGGTCTCAGAAATGGTTCATATACCGAAGAGTGTGGAAGTGTGAGGAACTGAGAGAAAGGAGGAGCCATAGCAAACTTCATAGGAATGTATACAAGAACACCTTTAAATTAAAGAAGTAGTAAAAAAGATTTAAAGCCGACAGCTCTGAAAGGTCCAACCATATGAAATGGTCCCATACAGATAGATGGTGGTTGCAAGAGTTTTATTTGAACACGAAGAGACCCATAACAACGCAATTCACTCGTCGATAAAATATATGCTGGGAAAATGAATCAAAAATTCATTCAGGGGAAACTGTGAAATGTATTAAGTCGATTTAAATAATATTATAGGTAAATAGTCTTACACTTGTTATTTACGATGTTGCAGAAATAATTTATGCTTTTGGGTGGCTTCTTAACTAAAAATTCCTTAAACCAGACAGAACTATAAAATCCCCCTCCCCCCTTCGTAACGCTTTTTTACTAATTTTTCAGAGCAAAATTTCTAATCCGTAACAAATCTTTAACCCCCCACTCCCCCTGGAGCGTTACGTAATATGTGCACAGCCCCAAATATGTATATAGAAAATTTCCAGGAAGATTTTATTTAGAATAGGGGAACAGCAGAAAATTAAAAAAAAAACTTCCGAGTGGAATTGTTGTTCCTAATTGGGGCACATATAAATTATGGGTCTCATATGAATATTGTGGAAATTACATATGAGAAGGATCTAAATATGAAAAAATTTGAATGCAATAATTTTTAATTAACAATTTTACGATACGATAACAGGGTTGTATTTTTCTACTATTTGCTGGTGTAAACTGGGTGCAAACAGTTCATTTGACTTTCATGTCACAAGTTATAATTTAGGATTTCACAATAACTAGTAACTCTCGTATTGTCATTTGAAATAAAACCACTTTATATTTAGATTTCATATAGATTTCAATATCTTTTGATTTTTATTTATGTATAGTATTTGTTTTTGTGTTTCTTTTCTTTCTTGTCATTCTTTCTCCCTCTTTTTCTTCAATAATAATAATATATCGTTTGATTTGTTTTTTGTTTTTGTATTAAATTAAAATTTACTTCAGATAATATATAGACTTTTCTTTACTTTCGAATGGTAGAATTTGTTTGTTTTTTTTTTTTTTTTGTCACTGTTATACAATATCCTTTGTTTTTGTTTTGTTTGTTTTTTTTTACAATTCTATCGCAATAATTGAAATGTAAATAGTATATTTTACAATCTTTTCCGTTACGCACATTTTAAAATGTTTACTTGTTTGTATGTTTTGTTAATAAATTTATTTTTCTGTCGGTTTTTTTAACTGATTTTAAATTTTTATTTTATTTTATGTTTTTGTTTTGTAAGCGAAATTATCATCATCAGTTTTTCTATCACAATAAATTGTTACAATTATAGTTTAGTAGTTTTTGAAATTTGTTTTGTTTTTTTTTTTTGCTTTTTAAATGTTAAATTTATTTAATTTATGTTCATAATAATAAGTGTAATAAAATATTTACTTTTGTTTTACTTTTACATTTATTTTTCAAGGAATTTTTTGTTCTATTTTTTTTTATATTTTTTGTGTGTTTTTTTTACAATAAACTTTAGTTTTGCAAGAAATGTATATTTTTTCGGTTTTATTTTGTAATTGGAAACATTAGTTGGTAATTAAATATCAGCTGTGAATAGGCGTAGACATGTATTTAAAATAATTTGCTCAAATTTGCTAACTATTATTGCACAGTGGGTCAGAACTAAAATAATGTTTGGTTAAAAATAATTTCAAATAACTAATGTTTTACTAGTTCGTAAAGTTTAATTAATTTTTGAATAAAATTACGCCAATTTTAAAATAATGTTGTTGCATAATAGCGGAATTTATAAAAAAAACGTCAATTTCGAATTTGTTGTGTTTAGGGAACTTTACGTTTCAAGCGTCGCTGGGCAATCACCTCCACTTTTTGTTCAAGTGAAATTTGTATTCCCATCGAAGGGAAACTTGCTATCATTTAAATCTTCCTTGAAAAATTATTGCCGGTATCAGTTCTCAGTGAATGTAAGAACTATAGCCTCCATCCCAGTGATTCAAGAAAGTCTTTAATATAAAATTAATAGCAACCGGACTTCAGTTGCGTTGTGTGCCGGCAACTGAAAATTTGTAATTGCCAGAAAAGATAAATAGAAAATGAAACTGAAACCTCTCTGTTGCCATCCGTAGTACAATTATCAGCAACTGGAGTTCGGTTGCCATCCATAATCGACCCACAAGTGTTTATATTAAAAAAAATTACCACTGAACATCAAAAGAAAAAATGTATATAAAAAAACCCAAAATAACTGTAGCAAAAATAAGTAAATTATTAAAAGATAAGTTTTGTTTTTAGTTCATCTATCCATTGATCACAAAACGGCCAACCGATTAGAAGCTTGACATCGCTATGATGTAAAATTACATCAACATACCAAGCAATTAAAACTAACACTATTCACTGTAGACACCTTTTTAATATTAACAATTAAAAAAGAAACTTTTTAAAAATATACATTTTTCAGGAGCTTTACTTTTGTGATTTTGTGATTCAAAATTACCATTCTTTTTTTTTTTTTCTTCTAGAATGTTACAATTCTCAATTTGTTTGAGTTTGTTTTTCCATTTCATATACATATTTATATTTTTTTTTATGATTTCTTTCATTTTTTTAATAAAAAATATATATATTTATATATGCACTCTGTTTTTCACAATATAATTTGCACAATTTTTAACTAAAAAAATATATATGTATTTGATAAGTTTACTATTTATATGTCTGTACGTACATATGTATATACAAACATACACACATACTAGTAAAATTATGTGAACATAAAAATAAATCAACATTAAGGACTATTTCATTATTAAGAAAATAATAATAAAAACTTTAAAAATATATATAAACAGGATCTGTACTTTAACAAAATATGATATTGAAGTCTACTGATGACGAATTCTACGACCCGAAAAGATAAATAATTTCTCTCTCGATCGGCTAAATACGATTAATTATGAAAAAAAACTTATGCAGGAAAATAATACGATGTAATGAGATAAATACAGTAGAATCGTCTTAAGTCGTACCCTAATAAATCGAAAAAGCGATAAGCTAGCGGCGGTACCTGAAAATAATTTCTATTGCAGAAACAAATATTCATTTTCAATTGTGATATACCCAAGTGCAGCGGGAAATCTTATAAGGGAGCAATTTATTTATTTACACTATCGATTCTCTTGATTCGTTGTCAAACCTTGAATCCATTTCTACTTTGTATTTGGATATTTATTGATTTCTACGTTAGATCGCACGAAATATTTTTGTACGCAAAATTGTTAGTAAATTTTATCGCTACTTCCAAAGACGTCTTGCAGACAGGAAACCAGGGGGCTAATTTCCGCAGTCGTGATCGTGATTGTATTCGATTTGAAATTAATTTCGATAGTGCGAAAGCTTCAAATGATTTCATAGTCTGACAACAATCTTTGCAGTGCGCTACGATTTCTCGTTGCGGGATTGAAAAATAAACATAATACAACTTAAGACGGCGACGGCAATAATTGTCATTGTTTGTTTACATTTTTTTATTAATTTATTTGTGTTGTAAACAAAACATTTGTTGAAAGCAAACAACAAAGTTGATCACAAAATTGCATTTGAAGTGAAAATATAAAAGAAAGGGAAAATATGTTAGCGATAAACTTTTCTCATTTTTTGTTTTAAAGCGAAAAGTATAATTGCGGCGCATGATCGATCACGTATTTGTGGTGCTGATCCTTAAAGTATGCTGTCAATTTCTATTGAAACAACTAAGTGGGGTCTATTAACATTTTATGGAACGCTATTTTCTGGTGGTTTCTCACCCCTCCCCCTCTACTTTTTAGAAAATATCCAGTGTTTCCATCCACTCTTTTGAGGAAAACAACTCAGGGCTTTTGTAAAAAACTCAATATTTAACACAACCTAAGGGCATAGACCAATAAAAAAAAACTATATAAAAAAATAAAAAAGAGTTTTAAAAAATTATACTTAACAAATGTTTATTGCAAAGGTTTTGGAACTTTACATTCATGTATTTTGTTTACACTCGCTAAACTTCAAATGTCTTCAACTGTGGACATCCATATACACTTGTGTGTGTATGTATCATAAAAAAGAGTATATAATATGTTTAATATATACATGTATGGTATATACTATATAATATAATAAAAATGTGTTAGTTCTTTAAAGTTTCGTTTTTCTTTTCTTTTGTTTAGTTTTCAAAAAAGTTTTCTTTTTTTTTTTTGTTTTGTTTTGTATACATATAGAGTTATTTTTGTTTTTGCTTTAAAAACTAAATTTTTCGTTTTCTTTTATATATATTTTTTTTTTTTTAAATGTATAATAATATAATTTTGGATGTATGTATATATGTAGTAATATTTAATTTTTGTTGTTGTTGTGGTTGTTGTTCAAGTAATATAATAAAAATCTTTCAAATTATTCAATATTCTTTGAAAATTTGAAACAATATTAATTGTTTAACATTTCTTGTTGTTTGTTGCATTTAATTTATTGTTGAATTATTATTAATAGTGTTAGTATTTGTATTGTTTAAATAAGAATCATTAGTGTTATTGTTGTTATTGTTATTATTATTAATATTTATAGTAGTTGCATTTGTTTTGTGTGTTGTAGATGTTGTTGTGGTTGCTATTAAATCTTTATTTAAAATTATAGTTGTATTAAGTATTTGCTGTTGCTCATCATGAGTTGGAATATTATCTTGTAATTTCAGAACCTGTAATCTTGGATTATAATAACCTGCTAAATAATATGTATCATTATTATCATATATTGATTGATATTGTTTAGAATCGGATCCAAATTTATTATAATAACGACCAAATTGTAAAACTTCACAACGATGCGATATCGTTTGAACATCATTCTCATCTTCATGGGGGGATTCAAATAAAGCACCCTTTTTTTGTTTGTTTTGGAAAAAAAACAATTAATATTAAAATGAAAATAGAAAAATGAGAATAAATTAGAATTTCATTTATTCACTTACGGGATATTTTAAATTTGGACATCGAGTTGTTTCTTCTGGATGATAGAACCAACGCACACGTACGATTTTATTATTACACGAATTTTCCCACATCGATTCGATGCGACCAATATAGGGACGATCTGGTCGTCCCGTTGATAAAAATACTGCACAATCCCCAACCTGAAAATAATAAATTTTACTTAGAATATTGTGTTGTAAAAGATATCTATAATGAACTTTTACACCAACGAAAAGGTATGACAAATAAAATACATATGTACATTCAAACAGTAGTGCTTTTCACTCTTGGTTGCAAAATATCTACCCCTTTAAATCGGGCCTGTTTCTAAATGCATCACTGTTTCTAAAAGCATCACACATGCGGATTAGTTTGCTCAGCTGATACAAAACAGCATATGCAGTGTTACCAGCCGTTGATTTTCAGAACGTACAACGCTTTAGATGCGGCGCAGTGATGCATTTCCGAACAGTTCCATCTTTTTAGTATAGTAATTAGAAGATTTGTGTTAAGTACTAATATTTTCAAAAAACAAATCTTCCCTGCTTTATTTAGTTTCGCAGCAAAATAAAAAATTATATGAAAAAAATTTAACTGTATCGAATGGAATTCAAGTGATAACGAACAAGGTTCGTTTTAGGTGAAACATATGTATCTTCATACAAGATTTTACATAAGCATGTTCTTGTATATCATTTTTTTGTGCGTGATTTTAAATATGTAACTTGATCTTCCTTAAAATTAAAGAATTGAAGTCATGCATTTCGACGACGATATACACGTTGCTTAACCATATAATACTATATAAAAAATATATGTTCAAAATAAAACTTAAAAGAATATCTTTTCACAAAATTTTGAACCGAATTTTATCTTGCAGAGTTGTTTGTGGCTTGTTAACGTAAGCCCGGTCTTTCAAATGGCCCCATAGAAAATAATCCAGCGGCGTTAAATTACAAGAATGAGGTGGCCAAATGACATCGCCATCGAGAAATTACGCGACCGGGAAATTTTTCATGCTAGTAAATTTCTCATGATAGTGAATTTTCATAAAAGCAATTCTTTGTTCAAGAGTGTAGCGTTCCATGATTAAAATTTTCCAACTTTTTACTAAATAAATGTCAAAGGATGACAGTTCAATTTTTGACATATCACCATTTGACAGTCAATTTACTTTCTAACCTCAAATTTGCCCACCCTTTGTTTCTTTTTTTTCTACTTAAGATGTGTTTTTTTCTACTTACCGTTATAGTTTCTTTGCCACGCTTTATTGTTTTATAAAAATGTTTGCGGATTCGACCCTTCGAACCCTTATTGCCAAATTTGCAATAGGCCGTACCCAGCCAACCCCACAGTTGTCGTTCGGGTAGAAAGGCTGCAATTTTGCTGCCTTTTGAACTGTTGTGTTCAATCATGTCATCAGCTTTTGCCTACAAAAATGCAATAAAACATTAGAAAATAATTAAAAACGAAATGAAAATGTTCTCTTTCTTTTACCTCATCTGATATTTCGGACATTAAATTTGATGTACTTTCTTCTTCCATATCGTAACTTTCAGTTTTTACTTTAATATTAGCCGATGATGCTGATGCAGAAGTCAGCAATGTTCCATTAGTAGCAGAAATATGACCATTTGATTCTTGTTTTATTCGAGATAAATTAATATTATCCTCGGCCATTCGTGAGTCTTCAGTTTGAGTATTGCGATCATTATCCTCATCATAGTTTTCTTCTTCCTCTGCTTCCTCTCGTTCATTTTGTGCTTCTTCCGCTTCTTCTTCTTCCTCTGCTGATGGTTCAGTGTAGCCAATATCGTCATTGGTAGAAGTATGATGGGGCTGCTGATCCATTGCTGATTGTAGTGTGTGTTCACTTTTCTTATTATATGACGAGACTTTGTATGAAGTCTTATCCATTTCCGAGACAACACCGATTTCCATAAGATTTTTACGATGTTTCTTGTGCTTCTTTCGTTTCTTATGTTTATGATGTTTACGCACATAATCTATATTAGTTTCCAAGGAACCACTGATTCCACCACTATCACCGGCCGAAGATGAAACACCACCTATTCCTCCATTTGCTATTGTATTATTGCTGTTATTTCGAGTTTGTGATTTCTTTTTTAGACTCTTATTGCGTTTCTTTTCACTACGTTTGGCGGCAAATATTTCCATGGCCGTGGCCTGATGATAGTCTCTGTCTCTGGAACTATTTGGTGCATGTCTCGAGCTTTGGGCATCGCCACTTGCCTCTGCCTCCTCATCGCCATGACTGTGATGGTGATGATCGGACTCATTGTTCGATGAGATTTTATTGCCGCTGGACTTTTTATGTTTGCCTAAAGAGTAGAGGGGATTATCGTTGTACTCTGTGTTGTGTTGGTGTAGTAGTAGTAGTAGTAGTAGTTTTTTTTTTAGTTTTTATTTTTGTTTTTGTTTTATTTTTGATAATTACGAGGAAATGGGAAGTAATTTTAGGTCAAAGAATTATTAAAGAAACAAAAAAAAAGAGAGAAATAAAAAAAAGACAAAATGAGAATTTTTCGTTTGCACAATTAAAACAAGCAGTTAAGAATTCTTTTTCAATGAAATGGATGCTTTTAAATGAATGCGTTTAGAAATTTTGGTAAAATAATTTTCCCGGGATGTACATATGTATGTATGTATGTATTATTTTTTCATCTTCTATCGTAATATAATAATATTATTATTCTGGCATCAAAATCGGAAAAAGTTGAAGGCTTCAAAAATTTCCCAATTATTAGGTCTATAGCAGTTCTACTGCAAAAATGTAATAATAGTCGGTCCAGATGTCAGACATACTCCATACATAAAAAATTTTGTGATTTTTTTTTTTATATGAAGTTTGAAATTTTTACGATTGAATAAAGTAATCAGCTGGCAATTTGAATTGACTTAATAACAGGTCTATGAATTGAAAGTTGCAATTTTTAACTTCATTTAACAAAAATTTTCTAAAGATGAACGATTAAAATGACATATTCGAAGACTTTGTGATTAATAAAAAAAAGCGTTATTAAGGTTTTTATTACCATAAAAAGCTTTTGGTCAGCTGTTAATTTGCCGGACTTAAAACTACACTTTATAAATCTTTAGTTCAAATAAAGCTATTACCAGGGCAAGCACTTCAATCTGACATTTTATTCATGGATTGATATAGGCTGACTTCCAAATCGTCAATTGCTTTGTGTTTGAACAGAGCATCACATTTCATAACGCCGCAGTACAATAATTATACAATGTATAGCATTTCAAAACGCCGCCGTCAAGTATTTTTAACACAGTAAGAAAGCAAACAAGGCATCGGTTTTATAGTTGTTGCATTGTTTCGGAACTTTGCAAATGTATGTGATTTAAAAACAGTAGCAATGCTGTATGCAAACCTTGTATACGAACGTTTTGGAAGTCAGCCATACAGTCAACGTTATTTTGTCGCCGTGATTTTAAAGTCAACATCAATTTGTTTCAAAATTCAGATTTTCCACAGTTCTCTCGAACTAGCTAACGGAAAGTAAACTTTTAAAATATCCCTCCAACGGTTGCATAAAATTCAGCTATGTTAGCGACCAAACCTTTCAATAATTTAAATTTTATAATGCACTATTCAAGGTCGTTGTCTTAATTAAGTTTTCTGCTTTTCAAATGTTTAATTGTTTGCTTGAAACCAAGGTGAATTCAATACCAGGTGTCCTCATTAGCCGACGTACGTCATTATCAGCTGTTAAACCTTAAACTGTCAAAACTGTTGAATATTGAGAAGTTAGGTTAGTTTTCTTTATATATTTCTATAGGAACATTGTTGCATTTGCATTGATAGTTGAAGGAAAATTAAGCGGCGAATATTATTGTAGTTACGTAGGCATAAATCTGCCTGTAATGAATTCGCCTTGCTTGAAACCACGTTTTTGGAAGTTGATTTATTACTGATACAACAATTTTTTCCCCTTTTTAATAGATTTTCCCCAGCTCAAACTAAACAACCAATAAAAAAAAATTTAATTAAATCAGATTTAATAAAATTAAATGAAAAATTTTGTAAGATACTCATAATAAGTCACGTATGTATGTATATCGTATGTAATTATGTAGTTATGTATGATTGAATGAATTTTTGTCATGAAATGAATGAATAAAAATGTGGCTTTTTGCATGCAAACTATTTTCATTCCTAGTTTCAAATGTGATTCATTTGTCTCCAGACACTCACCAACTTGTGGATAATCACTGAGTAGTAAACGTATATTTTGTAAGCGGATCCTGCCGCTATCGCCATCATCAAATTCGACACTAACAAATTCTTGTGATGATACACCATCATCGGAAGACTCACTTTCTATGGCTCGGCCTGGATATAGGCAACGATATTGTTGACTCCAATAGGCACATAAGCGTGTACCCACTGGAACATCTTCGACAGTCTTGGGTGCAAGTTCCAAAATCTGTAAAATCGATATACGTACATGTGTACATATGTACACACGTATGTAATTATATTAGAAGCTATTAAGGAATTAAAAAAGATTCATTTAAATCAAGAAGTCCAAACAAAGAGTTACGGACACACTTAAAGGACCCCATTAATTTTTAGCGGAGACAAAAAAAAAACTAGATGAAAATTCGTTCATCAATTCTTATACAATAGTTTTTCAGATGGACGCAAGTCTTATAACAACCCTCTTCTATTTTATTTTTTTAACTTACCGTATCTTTAAAAATCTCCTCTCTCGACATTATATGCGATTTGTTGCCTCTTTCTCCGTCGAGAGTTATAGCATAGATATCAGGAGGCTGAAGTGGCTTCATAACGCCGGCATAGAAAAGACCACCCATGTCCGTTAGTACACGAGTCTCTTCGCGATACAAATGATCTTTTTTCAGCACTAGAGAGCAATCAATAGGACTAATTTGTCGTGGATTTGCAACGTCAACTTGCTTGGATACATCATAATCGGAGTTGCAACGATCATTGTGATGATTTTCATCATCGATTTTATTTTCATTAGTATTGTCTTCAGCGATTTCTTCGTCATCGTCATCGACATCGTCAACATCTTCGTTAGCACTTGAGTGACGCACAGATGTCGAATTGCAAAGTTTAGGTTCTTTGCAGACAATAATGTGTGAATGTTTTTCGGAGGATGCGTGTTTTTTGGCTAAGCGTAACATACCATTGCTGCTACCATTGCCGATAGTAGCAGCAGCAGCACCCACCACACCGCCCACAACACTGTGAGGAGCCGTAATCGAACGTTGATCTAATGAACTGGGTTCCAAACGTACTGGCTTGTAAATGAGTGTAGTAGCGCCGTTATTGTTTGGTATGTTGGTGTGGATGGTATTATCATTATCTAACTCTAAATCTGGAGGTGGTGGGAACTGAGGATGTGTATTCAGGTGGTGGTGATGATGATGACTTTGAGACTTTGTCGTATCAGTAGCAAAGCGAATAAAACTGGAGGGTGCCAAATAGTTGCTGGATGTTGTTGTGGCACTGCTACTGGATGGATTGGTAGTAGAGAATTTTCCAAACTTGTAATCACATAAAGGAGATGAGGATAAAGCTGACGGCCCCACGATTGTCGCTGACGATCTTTCTGAGGCGGCCAAAGACAAAGCTGAACTGCCCACTAAAGATATTTGTTGATTTGCTTGCATTTTGGAACATTTCTTCTTGCTCTTCTTATTCTTGGATATTTCATCTAATTTGCGCTTCTTTTTACGATATTGTCTGGTTATATCGGCCAAACGCATGCGCATACTGTTCTCCATAATGCTAAATATTTCTTGCGGTGTTGGCCATTTACCCTTGTGATGATAGCTGGGGTCAACGCAATTTTGAAAAGCGTTTTGCAATTCTTGCTGCAATTGCGGGTCATCGAAATCCAAATCGTTCTGATGAGTTTCGGCCAATAACTTGTGACGTTTCTTTTCCTTGGAATATTTCTTTTTATTTTTCTTGCTGCACTTTTGCGACTTTTTACTACTACTGCCTCCACTACTAGTTCCGGCAACGGAGCTCAGACCGTTCACCGAAGTTGAAGACTTTGACGAGTGTTTGGAATGTTTATGTTTTTTACGTTTAACTGGGAGCTCTGTGGCTGGTTCGGTTACGTGACCTGAGAAACAAGTGCCACTTGTACTGGCCGAGGGTAATTCTAGAGTTTCCAGAGACGGAAACGTAGAGTTTTGCATCTCTAAGGGAGCAAACGTGTTTGCTGCTGGGGAAGAACAAATTGGCTTAACAAAGGCGTTTTGTGTGAAAGAATTACAGCTGAAGTTATGCGGTGAATTTGATGTTGTTGATCTAAAAAGACCATTTTTAGCATTCAATGTGGTACTCTGAACTTCCTCTTCTTCGTGAATTCTTTGTTCAGCCAAAGCACACAACAGATTCAAACCTCCCAGAGGTTCAACGTCAGCACTTGCTGCTATATTGGCCACGGGAGAGTGCGAAGACATGATATGATGTTGTGTAACTAAAGGTGAGTGCGATCGTGGTGACGAAGTAGCAGTGGGAAGATTTCCCCCTTGTAACATCAAGGGATTATGCTGCTCACTAAGATGTGACTCTAGATGAGAGGAGTTCAGTTCCATTACTTGGTGATGTTCGGTGGCAGCTAAATGGCACATGTTCGGTTCATTTGACGCATCCAAAGGTTCTTGTTTTACTCTTATAGTGGCTGTTTTTGCCAAAGTACTAGTGCTTATGTTGGACAACAGTTCCAGACCTGTTAAATCTTCGGGATTAGTGTGTGGCGTTGTCGTACTGCTTGTAATGGTGGGTGTTAGCGACATTGGAAGGTGATCATGTTGATAAGGAGGATGCTCTTCGATCTTTTTATCTTCTCTGTAAACTTCATTGTGTTGTGCTACTGTCGGCTGATGTTTGATGGGGCTCTTGTTAAGTGGCATTTGTTCCTCAACATGCAAATGCGAGGAACTTTGCACTTGCGGCGTTTCCGCTCTATGACTATTATTAGCAGGTAGAGATTTAGTGAGTTCCAATGGCTGTTGTGCTTCTGTGTCATGATATAATTCATCGTTTTGTGTTAAGGGTGGTGTACACTGGGCTGTGGCGTATTGTTCCGCATTGGCTGTGATGGCACTACCACTACCATTGCACTGTGTAGTTGTTATTGTTGCCGGATTCAAGGGACAAGATGAGTTTTCATCTTCACTAGAGACTGGAGTATCCGTTTGTATATTTACATCTTGCATTTGTGGTTGGGCTGCAGCTGTTTGAGCTTGTGAAGAAGGCATAGTATGGGGAAGAGCGGGATTGCCTACACGTGGTGCACCCAAAACTATTTGGGGTGAGGTTGATGTGTCCAATTGATGTGAACTTTTTTTAAAGTGGTGCAAAGAAGGCATGTCATCTGATTGGGGAGTAGGTGGCCCAATAGTAGCATTAAGTGACGTGCCGTTCGCATTGGAGCAATTGTAAAAGTCACCATTTCCATTACTAAGAGGACCCGGTGTGACTGCCAGAGAATGTAAGCTATTCGTTACATTTGGGCTGCTTTGAGAGCTTTGGGTGGCCGTTACTCGATTCAAGGTAGCTGATAGATTGAGCAAAGTCGGTGTGGGCGTAGAAGTAGCAGTGTGGAAAAGCAGTTGGGTTTGCAAGTGATTGGGAGTGCCACTAGCAGCTGATGTGGCAGCTGCCGCCGATTCCATTGTAGCTGATGTGGGAGGCGTCGGTAGCCGCATTAAATTTAAAGCCTGTGTATTAGAAGCAGATAATTCCAACAATTTCGTTGCATTGTGTGTCGTTGCTAGAGTTGAGTTCTTATCCCTGTGATCGAAGTGAGCAGGGGGGGGAAGTGGTTGCGGCACATTTAGTGCGGCTGCCGTCAAAGTTGTTGTAGTTGTCTTCGAGGCAGCGGCCATAAAATCAGCACTACTCCATTCTTCCATTTTCAAAGCCGAGGGCGGTATTAGCAGCGGCGGTGGAACCGAGTGGCCATGATGATGAGCTGATGTTATCAATGATTGACCGGTGGCTAAAGCTAATGTCGGTGGTGGTGGTACTGGTACTGATAACGGTGCTAAAGTTTTGTGTGCTGTACTCTTCGACTGGCCTGTATCGTGAATAGAGCTCCCTCCTCCAGCACCAGCTGTGGCCAAACTCATAAAGCGTGTCGTCGTAGAACTGCTCGAACTGCTCATCGTTGTGCCGGAACTAGAACCAGAGACGGAACCACCTAAACTTAAATTTATCGAACTACTGGTACTATTAGTCTGTTGATTATGCTGGCACAAAGTGGAAGTGGCAGCCGCCGCTGCTGCTGCTGCCGCCGCAGCTGTTAAATAATTTGAACCCAAAAGCTGTAACGACGTTGCATAAGGTTGTGCTGCCGCGGCCGCTTGCAATGTTGAATGTGGACTCATGGAGGGAAATATAAAGTTCGGTGGCGGTTGTAAAGTAGTCGGTGCAGAGCCCTGCGGAATATAAGAGGGCCAGACGAAGGCCGCAGCAGCCGCCTGTTGGAAGGGATCTGTGGGTGTACATAGAATTGGATAATTTGATAATCCTTTTGGTAAATGGAATTTTCAAATTGATTTTTTTTTATTTAGCGATTTTATTTATTATTTTTTAACAGTGAAAATTAACGAAAGGGAATTTATTAAAATTTTTTCAATTTAAAATTTTTATTTTTTTTTTGTATTTTTTATTTTTGTAACAAATATGTGTGCGTGTGTGTTTTATTTGAATAATGGTGGAAGCAGAAAATAAATTTGCGGTGCGTGTGTGTGTGTGGATGTCAGTTTGAAAAAATTGTGACAAATATTTTGGAGGGGAAAAAAGAGAAATGGTATTTAAGCAGATTAGTTTTATGTTGCAAGATATTGTTATTAATTTAATTATTAAATATGAAGCAATAAACTGATATATTTAATATAGAAAAAAAAGAATCTCTTTTAAGAAAGCTCAGCATTAAATTACTAGAAACCGCAACGCCAAAATAAAAAATGGGGACAAGGTGTCGAACAGACGGATAAGCTAAAAATAAAATATCTTATTAACGGGACCCATCTGGCGGTATACTCTTCCATATAGAACATACATTTTCAAAAACTTTTAATAAATTGCTCCATTTCAATCGTATTTGAAAAAAGAGAAAAAGATTATCAAATTGTTTGCATGAAATAATAAACTGTCGCAATGTGGCCCCGTTTTCAAATATTTTTATGTTGAACTTATTGCCCTTCCATTCATCTTTATCATAATTTTGAAAACAGTTTGTAGAAAACTAAATTTTAAATGCTTCTCTGAATCTTATGTGTCAAATGAAATTGCCACCAATTAAGTTAATCACAGATTTTACTTGTCTTTAGAGCCTCTCTTTTATCAGTTGTTTGAACACAAATTCTTACCTAAAGATGTTGCAGTCGCTGGTAGTAAAACAACTTGACCACGACTTGCTTCACGGGAGTATTGTAAGCCTACGGTAGCGGGGGACATAGATATCACTGATTCAATGGGAAGCGCATCTAAAATAAATGATGAAAATAAAAAAAAGTTGGTTCAGTGAAATTAAATTTCATATCATCAAATCGTTTTGTACTTGAATATTGCCAAAAAGTTGAAGGAGCTCGATTAACACTTTGTAAACTGGCCGCATTGGCCAAAGCTAGTTCATCAGCAGTTGCTGAACTGGTCATTAAATCACCATTGCCAGTAAAATAGATATTGCCGCAACCTGCACCTACACCACCTGTAATTAGAAGAGAGATTTATAATAATTTAGTGCTGGCTTTTTATAAAAATAAACGAAACAATCAAAGAGAATTATTAAAACTATTGCGCTAATCATGAAAATTGTTGCTATAATCATAAAATGATCACTGTGGCCCGTACATATGTGACTGTCTTGTCAAATTTTTCGAGTCTTTTAAAAATAATGAATTGAAAATTTTCAAAGAAATATTTGTTAGAAATAAATTTAAAATTTTCTGTTAATGTTTTTTTTTAGTGAAACACTTAATTTTTTATTTAGGAAAAGACTGTTGAAAATGTCCCAAATTATAAGTTATTCTAGACAACACTTGCGTATTTGCATGTAAAAATGACGACAACAAAATATTTAAAATAAAACTTATGATAACTGGGGCCAAATCACCGCATACGAAAAAAAAATTTATCGAAATTTTTCATTTTGGTATTATTGCATGCGATATCGAATGAATTGTATCGTAATTTGTCGCATCGTATGCCATAATTTGCTTATTCGACACGTATCGTAATAATATTCGATACGATAGTTAATGCGATATCGTATGCGGTGATTTGGCCCTTGATTTTATAAGATTATGATCAGTACCTCGTTTCGGTAACTTGTGAGAAGTTCTCACATCGAAAAAAAAATTGTGAAATTATACATGTCACTCGATATTTTGAAGTATGATTAGTAGAATTATTAGTATTATTAGTAGAATTTTCTATATGAGTCACCCTGCAAACGTAATACGAAAATTACGAAAAAATTTTTCTCACTCATCCTGTTTTTCTCAGAATAATAATAAACTTTTCGATGCGAGAAACTTCCAACTTAGTTACAGACACGAGGCACAGATTTTATTACTGATAATTTAAGATTTTCTTTTTTTAAAGCTGTAGTAATTCTCATTTAGTTTTTGCGAGTTTTTATAAAAACTTTTTATATATAAGATATCATTTTATCTTATAAATGATTTATATGTGTATAAACTTCTTTCGTAAATTGTGAATTGAAATTTTGAAATATGTAATAAATATTCTTAAGCTTACACTAATATTACGAATGTAAGCTTATTATAAGATTGATTGCAATAAATACTTTCTAGAATTAGACTTCATTGCTTATTATCAAATCGCCATATTTTGGGCATTTTTTGACCTACGTCGATGATATTTGGTACATATGGTATTGGCATAATTTGGAATACGTACCAGGAGAAAAGTGGGTGGGACCACGCCCCTTTTCAGGAAAATTTAAAATCGTAATATAGTCTTAACTACTGGACCGATCGTCATTAAATTTTCACAATAGGATATACATATAAATACTTTTAATTTTATTTTATAACGAGGGGGGGTAGCGAAGCACACCGGGATAAGCTAGTTATTTATATTAAGTATTTTGTATTTTGAAATAAATTAAATTGCAGCAACAAATAAATGATATTATATGTACCGCACTTTATTTATACGCACTTCTTATTTGCAAATAAGAGTAGAAAGCGTTGCCGTAATACTTTTTTATTGTCACTTATAAATGTTGCGAAAACTATTTGCAAATAAAATGTGTGATGCTACCACATTTCTTATTTACTATGTTTTAGGTGTTTTTGATAATCTGGTCCACTGTCATCATGTCGTGCAATTCTGCCATGGCACTACTACCAGGTTTGCGCTGTTTAACAGCAAGTACAACAATCCCAAAAACAACATGTATTTTGTTGGTATCAAGTACTCGTTTTATATCAAAACACAAAAACAAATTTAACATATTTCTTAAGAATGCATTGCAAACTGTAGCAAATGTGTGTGATTGCTTTAAAACAGTATCAGTTAGAATGAACATATGATATAAATCGATCTGAGTCAGCTGTGCTGGTAAGCTCACCTACATACCTTGACTTCTCCATAAAAAATATATCTACTATATTTAACTAACTAGCAAATCGAACCAGAAGACTATATTTTTGCTGCGTTTCATTACGAAAGTATAACAATATTTCTGAATGTTATTTGCCGATAAACAGCGAGAAATGCGTATAAACGTGGTAACCCAGCAAAATATATGAGTCCTAAAAGAGTCTTTTAGGACTCATTTTTATGAGCAAAACCCTCAGAAAAAAGCTCCTAAAACCCTCAGATATGAGCGTGTTTTCCTATGAAACCGTCAAAAAATTTTTTACTGAATATGAGCGTTTTAGGACTCCTAAATTTAACGATTTGTATGAAAAATTGTGAGCCTTTTTGCTCACAAATCAATCATAACAGCCTCTTAAAAGAGTCATAAAAGAGGGATTTAGGAGCCAAAAAAGAGTGATATTATTTGTAAATTTGTGCTTTTTAGCTTTTAATGGAAATGTTTTATTAATATATGTTTTGTGCATCAAAATGCGAAACGAAAAAATATAAACTTGACATCGACATCGTTTCAAATGTTTTTTTAGGTAGAATTGTTAATGTTTTGCTCTCTTGGAAAAGTCTTCGCTGCGAGGTTATTTCGGATAAAAGACGCGTGTGAACGCGAATATTTTCCTCCTCCAATGCTAGAACTCGTTCTTTTAATTCTGAAAATAAATAATAAAATAGCCATTAATAAACTCTATTTGTGTGATGACATGAAATGAGAATTCAGCTTTACTTAACTCGGTTTTCATTTATTAATACTTTTACGTCCTTTGCGATTTTATTGGTTTGTGCCAGAATTTGCTGAATTGGATCTGTAAAATGATATTCCAGATTAAAATCTTAATCAAATTTTAAATAAAACCCTTTTTTACCTGTATTACTTCTTTGTAGAACTAAATTTTGCGGCAATACTTTTGTTGCATTTTGCAACATGGTATAAAATAACCCACTCATTAATTTATTATTTATTTATTAAATTATTTCATTAATTATTTGGGGTGAACGCCTCTTTTCGACAGTTGTTGGATACATTTTCTTTTTTTATTAAAAAAACACAGAAATAAACTTACTTTTTCCACAAGTTCTTAAAGATTTTATGAAAAGCACAACCGAACAGCGCAAAATGATCACAATAATGACAGACAAACGCAAAATATTGAAATTATCAAGTAAAAAGAAAACAAACTACCGTTGCCCCCCAGAAAACCCTCATAAATAAGAGTTTTCAAGGAGTGTGCTCCTAAATTGCTCATAAAAATTAGTCTTTTCGGAGTCCTGAATTCTGCAGGCTCCGAAATCAATCATAAATGCTCATAAATTAGGAGGGTAATCATAAAACCCTCAGAAAAAGGAGTCCTTTAAGAGTCATATGTAGGAGCGCTCCGAAAATTGTTTGCTGGGAATAGATCAAATAAAAATCTGTGTAAGCATGTATGAGAGTCCATACTTATGTATGTACATACATACAATACATAGAGTATTATTAGTGCAAGCAAAAGATTTCCCGCGTTTTGTTATCAATAAAACAGGTTGTTATATTTAATGGAAACACTGGCACAATGACAACAATTTAACACAAATGCACACTATGACTTTTTTAAATTTTGTTTTGCAGAAGGCAATTTTATTTTTTTACACAATAATATGCAAATGTATGTATGTATGCTCATACAATAACAAAAATGCACTGATAATGTAAAAAGATGTCAAAGGAACGCATTCACACACACACACACAGGGACACGCACGTACAAATACAATTTAATTTTATTTAATAAACATTTAATAGGCAGCAAGGGAAACGGCAAAATATGTATGTATGTATGTGCTAAACATTTAATTTAATAAACAAACGCAAATACTCAGACACATACACACACACTCCCACTAATTCTCTATTCAAACTTTGTCTCTCCCACTCTTATTAAGTGCAGGCATATGCAAATAAAAACCACCGTTATACATACATATGTATGTGTTGAATAATCATTTCTTTTGTTTTTCTTTTACACACATACAGCCACAGGGGTATATGTACACAGTTTTATAGGAATTTCACAACAATTTATTGTTGTATATAGATTTGTGTGGGAAATAAGTATGTACATAGATGCCAGGAATCAAGTTTTTTTGTTGTATTTACATAATTTCGATTTAATTTCCTGTTTGTAAGCTAAATATTTATGTATGTATTTCTTTTTTGGCATTTAAATTTTATTATTTTTCTTATCTACATATTTCACTTTAATTAATATAGAATTTTAAATGTGTTAAGAAATAAGTAAACTATTTTTTTTATTTTAACTGCTGCAACAATGCCAACAGTGTATTCGAACCGCTCTAGCTCAACTGTGACTGTGTGTAAGTAATTGTGCATGTGTGTCTATAACACTATCACCCAGCGGGAAAACTCAGGAGCCCTTCTAACTTCAGGCCTTATTAAACGCCTTCATAGGAATGTTTTTGAATCAATTTACTTTTTTCAACACATTTCAAATTAGCTTCTCTGAGAAGGGAGAAGAGAGAAAGAGAAAAAGAGAGATCTAAATTTTTTTGTGTTATACACATTCCAAAATAAGGGAAAGACATTAATTATAAGGCTTTTCAGAATCACTCTCGAAATAAACGAATGCGGAAGGGCTTCTTCGCAGTGACATCGTGTGTAAAAAATATAGAGTATGGAATGGAGCGAGAAGGAAGCGAGAAGGCCTTGCGCATCCAAAAGAAGGAGTGCAGAGGCCTTCGTAGTCCTTCTTTTTCCCGCTGGGTACATTCACTCTGATGAGCGAAATTCAAAATGACCTTGAACTATTTTACAAAAGCTGCATGCAAGAACTACAACAGCAAATGCACTTTATTTTTGTTTAAGGACTTTTTATTTTATAATAAGATAATAGATTTTATTTTATTGTTGGTGTTGGTGCTGGTATTGTTGTTGTTTTTGCTTTAAGTAGATTTAAAAAAGATGTTTAAAGCAAAATGAATATGTATGTAGGTATTAAATTTTCTTATCTTTTTTGTTTTAATTAAATTAAATTATATAATGACATACATATGTACATATAAAAAGCCATCTACAAGTGTCCTCTCTGTGGTATTAACGTATAAGTTCAAGCACACACAGTGGGCAAATGTGTGAGAAGAATAAAGTGATTTTTTACGGCATTTAGAAGAAAAAAAGGAGAACCCTTGCATTTTCTAAAACTACACATTATCTTTTTATAATAAAAGTTTAATCAGAAAATTCGAAAAATTATCTATGTAAGTTATAGCAGCAAAGGCGAATTCTTTGTCCGCAGGTGCCCTTATTGGCCTATGTCATCATCAGCTGTACAAACCTGAACTATCAAAAATTCCTTATATGTATATAGAAGTTAGGTTAGTTTTCTATAAGAATCTGTGGCAATAAGAAACAGGTGCTTAAATCTTATTTTATAGTTATCTAGAAAAGCAGTTTTAAATGTTTAAATGGTTTCATAAAAATATAATCGCGTCGTGCTAAAAGTTGATCATTCGTTTTTCTATTCTTTTGATTGTTTAACACATGGTTCTGTCCACTACACATATACATATATTCAATTTGAAATTTAATATGCTATAAGATAAAATAATATGTTATTCCTAATGGGATAGTTATTTAGAAAAGGAAAAGCAGCAAGTAATTGTGCTAGAACTTCGTTAAAAATCGTTCAATATAAATAAAATTTTACCCAGAGATACTTTTGAATATGGAGAATACGATGGTGATATTAACTCAAAATCAGCTTATCTCGAGTTTACCCTTATTCTATATGGCAACGATAATAGAAGACAACACCATTTTTTATCTTTTATTGCCAATCGGTATTCTAGGTGGCAGTATTGCCATTAATCGATAACTTTTACATACATATGTTTGGTATTTTGTAACCAAAATTGATGTTGATGTTGTTTGTAATTGCCTTCGATTTTGTCGTCGACATTTTTTGTGTTGTCTTGCGTTGCTTTGTGTTCTCCTTTGAAACTTTGAAAAAATTAACGTTAAAGTTGTCTTTCATTCTGCGTTTTTGGTATTTTTATATATATGTGGGGTGTTTTTGGTTTAAATAAACTAATGGAAAAAAAATTATATAACAAAGAAAATACCAATTCGAGAAGCTTGTGCAAGAACTTGAAAAGAATCCATCACAAGCCGGAGGATTTCGCACCGGAATTGCTCCTAATAGTATACTCGTATGTTTAAAATATGGTCTATTGAACCGAAAATAACTTTCAAATCTTAAAAAGGATAAAAAAATCCATTACTTGGGAAATTATTGCTTAAAATTTGTTACTTACTTCTCATCGGGCATGTTAAAAATACACGAATTCTGTCTAAGCAGTCTTCTTTTCACTGTCAATTTATTTATTTTCTTCGTCACTGGAGTCCGAATCGAGAAGAAAAATCATTTTTATTTTAATGTATGCACAAAAATTTTATTTATTCAAAAACTGTTTTACCGAAAATAGTCGAATAAATGTCAGCTGACTCAAATATTAGATATGTGTGTTTTATGTTTCGATAAATAGCCAATATCGTCACAATACTGTTAGGGAATACAAAATTAGTATTGACATTGTGTTCCATTGATGATGCCATAAAATTGCCGACATTGTTGCCGACGCCTAATAGAATAAGGGTGATTGTTGCATTTTTTCTGACAGATGGCAGAAGGGGTAAGATTTTTTGTGGAGAGAAGACATCCTCTTATGAATGATTTACAGCATTTCACAATTCGTAAATAAAAGCTTGAGTTTTGAGATATTGAGGTCATATTTACTGATGTTGTAATATGAATTTCACTACCAGTTAACTTTTATTGATTTGTAAAAAAATACTTGCCGTAATCAATATAATATCGTGGATAATGAAATTTTCTTTGCATTAACACATTTAAGACGTTTTGAAAGGCGCTCTCAGGACTCGATAAATCCAAAATTTTCACACAAGTATTTTAATGAAGGTATTAATTTTTTAAATTATATCACACATTGGGAAAAAATTAGAATCAAATGGCGCACTGTGGTGGGCTCATTTGGCGAGAAGTCTATAAATTTGATAGAACCACAAATTGGAGCCTTAATTATTATATATCTTTATTACACCCGATTTATACGATGATTAAAAATTCATGAGATTTTTCATATTATCTTTGAAAGTATCTTCGTAAATCCTCTAGCATTTATACTATGGTTTTTTAAGCATGATTTATTTCTCTTGAAGTGTTTTGTTTTTAACGTATAATCGCTCAATCTTCTTTGAAAGAAGAAAAAGAACAAAACATAATAACAAAAACCAAAACAAAAGTAAGAGAAATAGAATAAAATGCATGGAAAACAGAAAACATGATTATTTTCTCTTTCTTTTCTATCCCGCTCGTCTACAAAAAAAAATGATCATGACTTTTAGTCATCGTGTGAATCGTGTGTTACTTGCACCATAGATAGTCAGCTGAAGCATTTTCACATGACACATGAATTTATAATTTTACTACAAATCAAACTTTCATACCGGGGACACATTTATTTTGTATTTTTTTTTTTTTTTTAACAGCAAAAACAGTTTACAAGGTTCTAACGACTAATTCTGTTACAGGAAAAACTAGGAAGGAAAAACATGCTTAAGTCCATTTAACTTGTTGTCTTCTGTAATGATATGAAATATGTTGTTTAATTGGATGCAAATATGATATGATTTATGCTTTGCCATTGTATATTTTTATATATAAAACCAGCATGATGCTAAGAACTATATATACTCGTATCAAGCCAGCCTTTGCTGCAATATAATCATAACTCAGAAAAAGTAATTTTGCAGAAATCGACTTTTTATCAGTGAAATGTAATATTTATTTAATTTTTGTTAAAACTCTCGGTGCAAATATACGTTTTATGTTGAGAATAATGCCATTTTATTTCGAGTTCTTTTCTCAGATACCCATATCATGCACTCAAAAACAAGAAAAAATTACTAAAATTAGGAATTTTTACTTAATTTAAGTTTAAATTGGTTGTCGTATGGCGCAATGCCGTTTTTTACAGAAACTCAGTAAAAATTTCCTTGATGTTTTTAAGTATTCAAATTTATATGAACTATTCAGGAGTAAATTATTTCCTAAATCATTTTTAAGCTATTGCATAGCTTCTTTCGCGGGCTTTGAGGCAACCGAATCAAGAAATTTTGAAACGTTTGTTTCTTAAGTCTTTTGTTTTTTAAAACGAAAAAACCTGTCACTAAGTTGAAACGAAAAAACCTAACACTAAGTTTTTAATTACTTTGTTCAACCAAAAACTGGTTGGCAAATTAATTTATATACCAAAACGTAGGTATTTAGATACACTATAACCTACAAGTGGTCCGGACCCCGAACTTTTTGTTTTTTTGGGCCTAGACCAGAAATAGTGCATAAGTTGCAGAATTTTTATTTTAATTACTTTGTTCAACCAAAAACTGGTTGGCAAATTAATTTATATACCAAAACGTAGGTATTTAGGTCCACTATAAGCTACAAGTGGTCCAGTCCCCGAACTTTTTGTTTTTTGGACCTAGACCGGAAATAGTACATATGTAAGTGGCACTTGTTTCTAAAGTCTTTTGTTTTTTAAGTGAAAACTTTAAGTGAAAAAATTTTCCTGGATATCTGGGATCTTGAGGGGATTTTTATCCAAGTTTTTGGGAATAACCAAATGTGATTTGTGTCTTTGCTAAGGTTTAAGTCATTTCTAAGACTTTGTGTCTATACTAAACACAAGTGTCTTGGGTGTGTTTCCAAACTAACCAGTGTCGTCGAATAAGCAGATATATCTATATATATATACATATATAAATATACATACATATATATGTATATGTATGTATATAAAAGAAAGTCGTGTTAGTTACACTATTTATTACTCAAGAACGGCTGAATTGATTTGGCTGAAGATTGGTGGGCAGGTAGCTTTGAACCAGGAGAAGGACATACGATACTAAGGTAAGACACTTTTTACCTGGGGGGACTAAGGTGCCACTTCCACTTCCAATATAGCTAGAAAGCTTAAATTGAAATTGCATAAGTTGATAAAAAATGCTATGCAATAGCTGTACCGCGGTAGTCGCCGAGTGTCACACGTCTTTTTTTTAAATAATTTCATATGTGTGATAAAATGTACTTAAATTTAGTAAAAACATTTTTACTTTTGGAAAATTTAGTACATATTTTTTTTTTTGTAGTGTGGGAGTGCATATAAAAAGAATGACAGGCTAATTTTGGGGGTTCGCGGTTCGGCGAGTCCGCTAATTTGAATTTATAATTATTCCGTTTTATTTGCGACTCTGTTCTATGAAAAACTCTGATGCTAAAAAATTGTTGAGCACATAGAAGAAATGGGCTAAAACGGATTTTACCGGAATCCAGACATAGACGTCATTTACATTGCACAACTTTGTTGAATGCAATTTTTTTAAGTGAGAAAGACAGAGAAGAATTATAAAATATATACATTTATATTTCAACACTCAAGCGTCATTAAATGATTTACTACTATTTGCGAAAAAGTACGAAATTAACCCTTAAACACATTTTAACTTTTGAATGACTTTTTGTGTTCAAGTTGAGTTTGAAGCTTTAGTGTCTTTGAAGATATCAAATGTTATTTCAAATGGTATTTAAGATCGCTAAAACATCGTTGAATAGCAACGAGTTTTTTTTCTTTTTGAAGGAAATCAAATCAATGATTCAGAGTAAATCAAATTTTCCCGTTTTTTTACGGTTAAAAAAAACTCCCTAAGCCGATTTAAAACGAAAAGAAATTTTAACCGTCCAGAGTCAAAGAAACTAAATAAAAAGATAATAAAAATAAAGGAAATTCAAAACTAATTTTTATTTCAGAATTTGTTAAAAAAAAGCGACTTATGTATATTTTAGTGATCCTTGATTTAAGAACTTAAACCATAAAACAGAATTTAATGAACATTTCATTTCAACCAACAACCCTCCGGAATATAAAGTTTATTTTAATTCTACTAATAACGTATCAAATTCTACATTAAATTTCACACAAATGCTAGTGTGTAGTATTGATTGTATCGACATTACACACACACACACACAAACAAACACACATACAAAACTAACCCTCTGTACGAGAATTACAAATAAAAGAAAATCAATTATGTATATCATATACAGTAATACAGCCAGACATACATACATAATAAGAGAGATATTGACAATTTCAATAACAGCAACAACAACAAAATATGAATGATAATTGACTGCAACAAAAACAACAAAATAATTGAAAACCGAAGCAGAAATTGTTGCTTTTGTGTTAAACATAATTGTATACTCAAGAAATTAATACTGGCAACAACGACCGACCGATTGACAGACAGATCGACATTCTTGACAACTAAACTCCGCTCTTTGCAGCCGCCCACCCCCAACCAGCCACACGCAACACACACACACACACCGCATGTTTGAATATTAAAAACAAAATGCAAAAAAAATGTTCTCCTGCTGTTCTGTTCTGTTTGGAGAAAACCTGTTAAAGAAACAATTATAAAAGGATTTGCAATTAAAGATGCTGTTATAAATAGTACATATGTACATATGTATGTATGTACATACAAACAAACACATGTGCGTAAAGACGTACATAAGAATGTGAATACTTGTATGCAGCAACTAAAATGTTTATCGGCAGGCTGTAGGGCGAACTAGAAAAGAAAAACGCACTTTGCAAACAACAATCCATAACAAAGTGAATTACAACAATGACACAAAAAACAAGGGAGTAAAATATCAAATGTATGAAGAAGGGCAGCAATTTCTATGCAGGATTTGTCTACTAGTGGTTTAGATGTCAAGGGATGATGTGTACATGCATATTTTGTTGTTGTTGTTGCAATTTAAGTGGAAGTAAAATATAATAATAAATAAGTGAAGGGTATAGATGTGTGCACAGCGCCATAAAGTTAACATATGGACAAAATCTCATCCTTCAAACGACTTGAAAAAAAAAGGAAATGGATTTATATAAAAAAAATTTAACATAAATAATTAAACAGAACATTCAAATGATTGTTTCGTGTTTTTGGGGGGTGTTTTTTGTCTTTCTTTATATGTTAACAACAATGTTTTTTGAAACATGATCACGATTATGAATTGCAACCGATCCTCAGTTGGACAGCAATATATGTATGTATGTATGTACGCATCATCACCATGCAACCGATCTGCTTCAAATAGCTATCATTAGAATTGTCATTTTGTGAAGATGGTAATAAACACCTAAAATACTGCGTTATATCTATTTGGTCCATTCCTGGAAACGGTTTTTGACTTTTCCCATTAATTTTTTTTTTTTTTTGCGAAAATTGGGCGATTTTTATAACAAGAATAACTTGCAGCTAAATTTTTGGGCGGTAGAACGAAAGAGTTAATCGATGAAAAAAAAACCACTTTGAAGGAAAAACACTCCAATTAAAAAAAATATATGGGATTAAAATTAAAGGCCGTGCTTCACTATCCTACATAATCGTACGATTCATTCACAGGAAAATCTTGCAAAAATCTGACCGACTTTAAAAAATCGTTTCATTGCTGTTGTAGGTGCCACACTATCATACAAATCTGATGCCAAAACATCTGGTTGACAATAAATACTCCTCTGATCGCATGAAAACTCTCATTTTATGAACATTTTCATAAAATTTTACAAATCGCACGACATGCCAAAAAATCTGTCACATAGTTGCATTTTTAGTCCACACTACCATACATTTTTAACACACATGTCATATTTTGCAAATCGCGCGACTGTGTAGGATAGAGCGGCACGGCCTTAAGGCACACCTGTTCAAGAATTCTAAGAATCGGCCTGTAAATGCTGGATTTATTCGATAATAATTATTTTAGAAGAACAACTTTTTCTTTATTCCGATTTATGGAACCCAAATGCAGGGAAACGTGTTCAAAAACTTCAATAATTTTAAACATCGGTTCACAAACGATTCGAGTAATGCGGGCAGAAACATTAATCACTTAAAACTAAACATGAATTAATTCTTTTGTAAAACATCTACATTTTAAAGGGAAGTTCGAATAGAGGAAACGAACTGGAAAAGCAAAACATAACACACAAAAATCAAATAAACCGAACAAATATACCAAATTCATAATCATACACTCAGAGTAATAAGTCTTCTTTCTACCAAAATAAATACATAAAAGAATATAAAAATCAAATGTCATCCCTTACAGATGCCAAGGTAGCCAAATTATTGTTTTTGTTTTTATGTATGGATATGTAGTTGTTTGTATGTATTCGGAAAAGGTGGTTCAGATGTTAAACACCCACATGCCAAAGATATTACAATTGTCACAAATCCAGACTTTAGTCGAAAAAACACATGCTACCAAGCTACAACAAAGGGGTTTTGCACATATTGCGTAACGCTCCAGGTGGGGGTTAAAGATTTGTTACGGATTGGAAATTTTGCACTGAAAAATTAGTAAAAAAAAAGCGTTAGAAGGGGGCATAAAATCTCAGAAAACAGCGTTACGTAATATGTGCACAGCCCCAAAGAAACCCTGCAATGGTCGATTAATTAATTATTTATGCAATAATCAATATTTCGGCAGGACAACTAGCCATTCCGGTTTTTCCAAAAAGGGACTAACACATGCGAAAAAAAATACGATCACACAAAAAAGTATTTTGAAAGTCGGTTCGTAAATGAAGGAGTTATTCGGTAATCAATATTTTCAGAAGATCAAAAAACTATAAATGTAGCAACACTGAAAGCAAACCCGATAAAAAAAATATATATGGATTTTTGAAAATCGCCCAATGAATGAAGGAGTTTTGCGACAATAAGTGTTTCTTGGAGTAATTCACAAATTCGTATCCTAAATGATAAAAGTTATTTATGGAGATTAAAACATTAAAATAAAATACAAACGAATTGATTCTTTTTTTTTTTTTTGTCGTCGGTTAGATATGTTCCGTTTTGGATAAAGTATCAAATTGAAGCTACTATTTTCCAGCCCTGTTATAACATACCACACCATTGTTATCATAAAGCCACCTTTACCATCCACCCACGATTTTATCTCACATGCACACAAATAAATAAAATAAAAAAAATCTTATTGAAAGTTGCCATTCAGGTTATTTCGAAGCAGCATCAGATGAAAAGCTTCCTTTCAAAGAGAGCAGTAGGGCATACAAGTTTGCCTAATTCGAGCCAATTAGGTTTGAGTAGTTCGGCAACGAAACTATACGATCCTATTTTCCTCCAAAGAAGAACCATTGCAATATTTTGGGATACAAAATTTAACCCTACTAATGGTTGGTTTCATGATGAAACCAGTTGGAGCATGATTACATGATTACGGAACCTTACCTGATGTATATGACGCCTTGATTCCTATATAAGATGAAACTTTTCAAGCGATAAGTGCCCCGGAATTCAGGCATATGCATCTCTCAACAGCGGATAAGGTGAATATTTAGTAAGCAAATAAATAAATATATTTTTCAAATATAAAAACTGTATTTATTTGCAGTAGAATTGTAGGCCACTGTTGTAATGATGGCGCAATCTGGTTGTTCAATTTTCAAACATTTTGTGTATCAGATGATGAATCGTCTCGGGTTTATCGGGTTATAAAACACAAAATTATTTTTATTTTTTTTTTTTTTTTTTTTTTTTTTTTTTTTTTGTTACTAAAATTTCTTCAATATTTTTTTGCTTAATTTTCTAAAATGAAAAACCAATATAACCACAAAAGAATTTGTGAAAATATAAAATAAACAACAATTAATGAAAGGTACAAAGCATGTCGAAACTTGTTTTGTTACAAAAATGTTTGGTATTGGCAACACTGCTTCTGCCACAAAACGCGCGCGCTCTCTCTCTCTCTCTCTTAGCATGCATTTCTATTAGGGTATTTTTTCATGTTAACAATTCTTTTTATAGAAAGGAAAGTAAAAATATACACAAATGTATTTTGTATAAATTGGAAAATGTTATGTTGTTGCTGTTGTTGTTGTTGTTGTTCAACTCCCCCTAGTCATGTATTTTTAGTGATTCTTATTACATACACTTTTCTTCGATATTTTAGGTTTATTTTTAGAAGCTACGTCACAAAATTATTTTTGTATTTATTTTTGTTGTTTTTCGTCCCCCAAAACATGTGCGTGAATGTTTTTATCCTTTATACAAAAAAAAAAAATATTCGTTTTAGCTTTAACTTTTCAATGTGGATGTGAAACACATAAATTCAAGGGCAACAAAATACCATGAAATTCTCATCATCCTCACTTATTGGAAAAAAAAAACAACACTTGTATTAATAAATTCACACACAACACCATAAGTGTGTATGTATGTATGTATGCAAGTAGAGCGAATCACCTTGTACCTATAAAGTTGAAAAACATGCTTTTGTTACTCCCCTCATGTCTATCCAAGATTGGTTTGTTTTATAAGAATTTCCAAAATATATTTTTGGGGGAATTCGACAGACCCTTTGTGAGGTGGAGAGGTTTTTCTTTTTTTTTTTTTTTTTAATTTCTTAGTATATTTTCTCAAAACAAAATAATGTCACGTTTCTGCTTCTTAATAAATCTTTGGTTATTTCCTGGTTAAAAGTTCTATTTAATTGCTCAAAACTAAAAATAGTTTACATACAAATTAAGTTTGGCAATCAATGTATGAAGGGGATATGTACGAGCATGTATAGAAATTGATCGCATCAATTTTTATGCCTCTAGAATTTTATGAAATTTATTATAAATTTCTTAATTTAAATAATTTTTTTTTTCAAGATCTGCAACGAAAAGGTAATTTTGTGCCGAATAAATGAAGCATTAACTCGTTGGAATCCAATAAAATATAGGAAATTTATAAAATATGAAAAAAGGTCATACCTATATAAGGTTTTCCAATAAGAGTTATATGATTTCTTTAAAAAATAAAACATACTTATTGTTAAGGAAATTCAAACGTTTTTTTATTTAATGTGAAGTAAAATCGATAGAATTAAGTTCTAAATAAAACGTCATTCATATGGCCTCTACGACTTCTTTTGTAGGAACGAATTCGATGAACCCAATTTACGAGCACTTTTTCCACTAAACAAGTCGTATGCCATGAATGGTACGTTCAATATTGACTTGTAAAGCTTGAACAGAGTCTGGTTTATTTCGAAAGACCAATGACTTCAAATAACCCCACAAGAAATAGTATAATGGTGTTACATCACAACTTCTTGGAATAATCGAATCTCCAAACTCTTCTCGCAATAATTCAATTGTTGGAACCAAATGTTGTCAAGATCAACTTTATCATCGATTGATTGTGGTTTGAGACAGTCCCAATTGTTGAGAACTTCTTGGAATCGACAACACTTGCCTGAATGGCAGCATTATTTGCATTACTTCGAGCGGTTCTTTGTCTTATTGGCACTTGAACATTATGTAAAGAAAATTTAAGCTCAAAATTTTCAACAATTCGACGAATAGCGAGCACACTTGGACGATTATTACGACCATAAAATAGCACAAGTGCACGAAAAGTTGCAATTGGAGAACGATTATTTTCTCCATGATGAAATTGTAAACACTACTGAATACAATGAAAAGCAACCCGGGAGGGAAAAGAACCTGTCACAGGACACATCAAGTGACTGGTTCCCAGTGACTAGCAACCGGTTCGAGTTCCGCAACTTTATATGAGAGGTTCCGGTCAATTGACATAATTAAGATACCCGGTGATAGGTCCTAGACCTAAACTTAAGGTACTTGTCCTGTTGTAGTTTCCTAAGTACTATTCTCAGTTAAAAAAAAAACCGGTAATAGGATTATCCTACAGTAACCTTTCTACAAATGTATGTATACATAAGTATGTATGTAAATCTTTCGATGAGACACCGAGTGATGGAATTTTGTTAGCACTTTTGTTCTAGTTTTGTGATATGTCCTCTTTTCACCAGTCACAACTCGGGAACACTTTGTACTATTCCCATTTTCACCTATCATAGGACAGGTATGTTTTAGACAATTGGTACAACATTTCCCGTAGGGAAATGATAGATCATGACATATTACAAATTGGAAAAGCTTTTACATACATAGAAATATTTCGGCTAACAATTTCCGGATTCTATTGATTCTATTTTTGGTATTATGAATTACAACTCATTCAGTTCATGGTATTTCTTGAGGCAAATATTACAGAAAAAAATTTGGGTTCTTGTTAAAGTGTTCTGTTTGTTTTGTTTAATAAATAATAAAATTGTACTAAGTGAAAAAAAAAACGGATATCTCTTATTATTTATTTAACTCTGACGAAAGTGTTGATGCTAACATTGATGAGTTGCGCACACGAAGAAGTCTTCGTGATCACTCCAATCCCTTGGAACTTCCCTATGCTAGTTAAGAAAGGGTTTAAGTTATAATTGAACGGCTTTTTAATATATAGATAAATGTTTTCAGATTTTAAAGTTTCTTTTGTTTAAATAAAGAAGAATTTTCCTTTCTGTTGAATGAGCTGAAGAAACATTTCCAGAAGCCTGTGCGAGGTACGGGTATACCTCACATACTAAAACTATGAACAACTCATAGGTTCCTTGCTGACGGCAGTTATCAAAAAAGTTGTGGAAATGATGTTAACGTTGTATTGGCCCAGCCTACAATATGTGTAGTGATTAAAGAAGTATTAAATATCTTCGAGCACTATATTTTTGCAAAATGGATAATAACAGAAATGATTGAAGAAGAACAAAACGTGTTGTTTTCTCGTTATAACTCTATTTTTTCTATAAATAACTTATCAATCGTTAATAAATTCATGTAAGGCATTTAAAAAAAAAACTTGACTTACCCCCTCTCCATTTTATTTCCTTAAGATTTTTTTAACAACTGCTACTGAGCAGTTCTAATTTTTTGCATTTTTATCAACCTCACTAACAATGAGTTGTAATCGGTAATACCACAAAAAAGTTGTAATACGAAATAATTTCAACTTTTACATTTTTGACAGGTTGAGTTGTAATCGATAATACCGAATTGAAAAATTTCAACTGAATTACAGTTGAGTTGTAAACCGTAATAGGGGCATATAATCAATTTTCGTTTTTGATCAATATCGATTATTTGCGATCACTTCTGTTTTTTGTATTTCAAGATTTTTTTTTTAATCTTAAGATTGTTTTGCTTTCAAAATTGCACTTATACTTTCATACATTTAAATTCTTCTGTAACAACTGTTAACTGTTAGTATTAAATATTTGTGAAATAATCACCCCTATCGTGAATAATTTTTCACATGAAATTTTTTCACTTTTCACGTATTTGCAATCGTGAACAACTCGCATGAAAAAATTTTATTCAGTCCAGAATAATAACGTGAAAAAATGTTCACTTCAAAAAATTCCCCTTATCGTGAACAATTTTTTTCCCACGAGTTTTTTTTACTTTTCCTTCCAATTTATTCACTTTGTTTTTCATGGGGAACAGAACATAACAACATGTATTTATTTCTTCTTATAATTCTAATATTAAAGCTTAAAAAGTTTATTTTAATGAAAAGATCTGATAATAAGGCACAAACTTATGTATTCCTTAACAAAATGCAAAAAAACAGGTCGAATGCCTGCAGATTTGTGAAGCTTTAATTTGTTGGCATTTTTTTCGTTTTGTTGGCTTACCATGAAGTAGCCGAATTATTTTACCACATAAAAGTTAGAAACTAAAGC
Source organism: Lypha dubia (assembly GCA_947311025.1). Taxonomy (NCBI): domain Eukaryota; kingdom Metazoa; phylum Arthropoda; class Insecta; order Diptera; family Tachinidae; genus Lypha; species Lypha dubia. The sequence continues at coordinate 127,850,666 of OX371260.1, forward strand.
TCCAACACTGAATATTTAGCTTTGATTTTTGAAGTTATCTTTAAAATATATATGTCCGTGTATATTTTTGCACAAAAAGTTCTATGATTTCTTATTTTTTAATCATCTTTCCTTTTTTACATTCACTAAGAACTGATAGCGGGAATAATTTTTCATGGGAGATTCATGATACCATTTTCCCTTCGAGGGAAAATTTCACGGGAACAAAAATTTCACTTCCTATTCACGATAGAGGTGAATGTTGCAAATGTAGTACTCTGTGTTTTTTTTTTTTTTTTTTTTTTTTTTTTGTGAATAACATGTGAAAAATATTATTTTTTAAAACTGTGAAATAACGCTGATAAATCAGTTTTATTTGGACGCATGGTATAGTCAAAATAGATAAATCTGTGTAAATTTGTGGCGGCATCTAATAAAAAAAAATAATACAACCTGCCGTTTACGTATAAAATTTTATATGGAAATTTTTATATTAAAAATAAAAATATCGTCTGCAATGAAAAATTTTATATCACATTAAAAAAACTTAATACAAACAATGCATTGTTAACAGCCGAACTACTTTAAAAGCAGTAACAATCTGATATGATTGGCAGCGGCACGAATTCACAAAAGCGGCGGTGATATCCGACTTCGAATCGATCGGCTTGTTTCTCTCTTTTTGACACGGACAAAAAATGTTACACTAACAAAATACCTCTTGTTTTTCTGACGTTCTATTTATTTAACGGACAATACTACCCAATTTATTATATGTACCATGGACGACAGTTAGGAAGGGTAGCGTGAAGCACACATCCACTCGGGAGGCCCAATTGGATCCATTGTGATTTGGACGATAGTTATTTCATGTGAAAATTTTGACTTTTTTGATTTTTTTTTTTTTTTATATTTTTAAAATGAATTTGCAGATTACTTAAATATATTTCAAACATCAAATTGTATCGAAAGTATGTGCGATAATATCATCTTGTCTATCTCTGGCACATATTCATTCCATTTATGCAAATGTCAACACATTCACACAAAGTCATATTTGGAATTCATGCAAAAGAGAGAGGTCTTAAACATAAATGCTGAACAACAAAACTTCATAGTAAATATGTATGTACTTATATTTTTCTTGCTTAAGCAGGGAATATGCTATACAACAACTGCAGCAACAATCAAGTGGTGGTGAATATTGCTGGAACACAAACCAATTAAACATGCTGGTGCAATAGTCATTTGTTTAAAAATTTCGTACGTACGTTTGCATATTGTGGTTAATTTTGTCTTTAAAATATAAATGAGCCGATCATTTTGAAAGCGGCATAAGTCACTTTATTTTTAAGTCGAGATATTTAAGGGTTTGCGTTTTAACACGTTTAAAAATATGGATGCTAACTTTCGAGAAGATTTTCTTGTATTTGTTATCTCATAATGCTGATATTTTTTTCAGTATTTGAATGCAAACCCTTAAAGGACCCGTTTATTTTGAAAGTGGCATAAGTTACTTTTTCAAAAAAAATCAAGTTAATGGCATTACTAAATAAAATTGAACGGTATCTTTTCATTTGTAAAACATTTGCAATCAACAAAAAAAGTTACTTATGCCACTTTCAAAATAAACGGCTCAAATATCTCGACTTAAAAACAAAGTGATTTATGACACTTTCAAAATATGTTTGTATGTATGAATGTACGTATATTTAACAATTTCTATATAATTCATAGGCATGACGATTTTTTGTTATAGACTTTATGGCCGTATTACTCAAGCGATTTTAACAAAACTTCTACCCAATTTAAAATATTTATTCGCAGAAGTGAACAAGATATTGTCGCTTCAGCGTTTTGGGAGGTAAAAGCGACTATAAAATTGACAAGCGGGAAATATGTACATACATAAGTATAAAAAATATAATTTTTGAAATGGATGATGTCACTTTCAAATAAAAACAAGTTGATCAAATGAGATTTTGATTGCAAAAAAAAGAGTGAAAAATTATTACAGTACATGTATAAATTATTTTAAATTTCCAAACATTTCTTTCAACACTCTATATATAAAGGGGGTTTTTTATAGAGTAACACAAGTAACAATGTATATGCTCACATTTGTCTCCATCGGCCGGATGTTTTCGCCTTATGTGAGACCCAGGTGTCTGAAGACTCTGATCCACAGGATTTTCATATACCTGGTTATCACCTCCTATCACTTTTTAATTTACACAGGGGTCTTGCAATATACATATGTAATGAAGTTGTGTACCAGTGCCAGCAACCATTAGGCACGTCTGATCCTGAATTTAGCTGTCTTTGGGTTAAATTCAAAATCAGGACACACTATTTACATTTCGGGTTTCTTTACAGAAGTCCAAACGCGGCAAGGGATAAAACCTTATCCCACTTCGATTCCCTTTCCGATTCAATTTCGAAGATCCTTGAGAGCTGTCCGAACAGTGAAATTGTCGTTGCTGGTGATTTCAATGTTCACAACTCACCTTGGCTTCACCATTCGAGCCACACAACCCCAGAAGGCCAATATGTTGAGCTTTTCGCCGCGCATAATGACCTTGCGCAACTAGTGAATGAGCCAACACATATTTCATGTGTTGAAGGGCACAATAACAACACTCTCGACCTTTTTCTCACTTCGCACCCTGAAAAGTATGAAGTGAGTGTTAATGCACCTCTTGGTAACTCGGATCATTGTACCATTTCCGCCACCTTTTCGTTCTCTAATCTTCGCAACGTCTCCCAATCAGCTACGAGGCGTTTAAAATATATGTACGAAAAGGCGCGTTGGGCTGAGCTCAACGAGTTTTTCCGGCATTTTAATTGGAAGCTATGCTTTCTAGACAATAACGTCGATGCCATGGCGAAAATGGTAGAAAATATCATTTTGCTGGGAATGAAAACTTTCATTCCATCTAAGCAAATTTTGATTAAACCGAAAGTTAAGTCTTGGTTCAATCAGACGTGCAGAAATGCAATCAGATCCAGAGAGGAAGCATTTAGTATCTGGCGTAATAATAAAAACGCCGATACTAATTCGCTGCGCAAAAAGGCAAGATCTTCATGTGCCAGAGTACTAAGGCGCGAAAAAGCTTTGTACGAGCAGCGCCTTCGTACTAAAGTTCTTGATGCTCCACGGGGTAGCAAGAGCTTTTGGTCATTCGTTAAAAGAGTCAAGGATAATGCTAGTTCTTCAATTCCACCTCTTTTAAAGGACGACCATGTATTCACTGACCCGGTTGATAAAGCTAACCTTCTGGCTGAAATGTTTGCAAGAAATTCTCACTTGCCGGAAAGCAGTCAACCACTACCCGTTCTCGAGGGAGTATCTGTAACTATGCCAAAAATATTCTTTCGCGTGCAGTTAAAAAGGTTTTAGCGAAGCTTAACGTAAACAAGTCTCCTGGGCCGGATGGTATCTCAGCACTGGTCTTGAAACAGTGCTTTTCGACGTTAGCACGTCCATTGGCACGCCTGTTTAGCACTTTGTACCATGCTGGTGAATTTCCAAAGTGTTGGAAGGTTGCCAATGTAACGCCGATCCCTAAAAAGGGGGAGGCCAACAACCCTGAAAATTACCGCCCAATTGCAATTTGTTCTGCGCTTTCCAAAGTTATGGAAAGTATGTTGAATTTCCATCTTGTGAAGTATTTGGAGCTCAACAGTTTACTTAGCGACCGGCAGTACGGCTTTCGTAGGGGCCGCTCTACGGGGGACCTACTTGCTTTCCTTTCGGAGAAGTGGTGTAATAGCATACATCACTTTGGCGAAAGTAAAGTGGTGGCTCTAGATATTTCCAAGGCATTTGACAGAGTGTGGCATGGAGCACTTTTGTCAAAACTGATTGCTTTTGGTGTCGGTGATGGCTTCACTCGATTTGTATCGAGCTTTCTCAGAGATCGCACTATACGAGTTGTTGTAGATGGGGTCTCATCAAACGAGTTCAAGTTAAATTCAGGGGTACCGCAAGGCTCCGTTCTTTCTCCTACCCTTTTTCTTATTTTTCTTAATGACCTTCTACGTCAAACTTCCAACCCTATCTACTCTTTTGCAGATGACAGCAGCTTAGTTCATTCGTATTCATTCAGCAACAGGCCACAACCGTCGGAGATCCGGGCAATGCGGCAAAATATGAATGATACGCTAAATCGCGATCTCCTGTTAATTTCAAATTGGGGTCATGCTAATAGGGTAAATTTTAACGCACGAAAGACCCAATGTGCTATGCTCACACATAGACGTATGACCGAACATGCTGCTCCATCTGTAAACATGGATGGTATAGATATTGAGGAATCAGAAGCTCTTGATGTTCTTGGCATGAAAATTCACTGTGATGTTCGATGGAATGATCACATTTTTCATGTCTCAAAAGAAGCATTCAAGTGCCTCGGCTTTCTAAGACGGTGTAGGACATACTTCACTCCATCTGATCTCCTTAATATTTATACCACCTTTATCCGACCGAAAATGGAATACAACTCTCATGTATGGGCCGGTGCTTCAAAATCTATTTTGAAGTTACTCGACCGCGTACAGGATAGGGCGAAGAAGCTTATCGGTGACAGTAGGGTAGCCAACTCTATTGACTCATTGGAGCATCGACGCAATGTTGGGTGTGTTTCGCTGTTCTATCGCTACTACAACGGAGTGTGCTCTGATGAAATCAGGGAACTTGTTCCTGAAACCCGCCACTTTTCACGTATAACACGCTCTTCATCAGGAGCGCATCCCTTTGTGGTCGATATGTCAGTGAACCGCACCACGCATTACAGAGAGAATTCGTACTTTGGCCCTACTGTTCGTATGTGGAATAAACTCCCCGCAGAGGTCTTTCCTGCCACTTTCAGTGTGTCAGAGTTCAAATCGAATGTCCACAAACACTACTCCCTTTATCCTCCTTCCCAAAACCTATTTTCCTAGTTCCGGCTCAATGCTTTGCATACGTAGGGGTCATCCCCTGAGTGCTGGTCCTAATTAAAAAAAAAAAAAAAAAAAAAAAGTTTAAATCACAATAAAACATGGAAATATATTTTTAATATCAATGAAACGGTCTTTATTGGAAAGAAAATTTTATGAAATTAATATTGATATATGATTTCTTCCATGTGGCAGCCACGGCTGGAGCGTAGAAGGCGCAATCTGGAACATCGATTTTCAACAACTTTTCGCAGCATTTGCGGCCGTATTTCGCCGATAATTCTTTGAATGTTGATTTCCAGGTGTTCAATTGTTTGTGGTTTATCGACGTGACTTAACATAACCTCAAAGAAAATATATATATTGATATACAGGGTGTTTTTTATAGAGTGGCACAAGATTAAATCATAATAAAACAAAGAAATATATTTTTAATATCAATGAAACGGGCTTTATGGAAAAGAAAATTTTATGAAATTAATGTTTAAATATGATTTCTACCATGTGGCCGCTACGGCTGGCGCGTAGAAGGCGCAATCTGGAACACCAATTTAGACAAGTGACTTAACATAACCCTTAAGAAAATAATCTAATGGGGTTAAATTATACGATCTTGGTGGCCAATTATTTGGGCCAGTACGTGAAATTATTTTTTCATCAAAAGTTTCTTTGAGTAAATCAATTGTAGCGCCCGATAAGTTTGACGAATAGAACAATTATTTTGATTAAAATTTCAACAATTTGCACCCGTTTCTCTGGTTTAAGTCGATTCATAATGAAATTTCAAAGCAAACTAAACAAAAAGTAACTATCAGCTGTTAAATGGGGGCTCAAATAAAGTAACTATCAGCTGTTAAATGAGTGCTCAAATAAAGTATTGATGCCAACTCAAAGTTGTGACACTCTATCAAAAAACACAACCCCGCAAAGCGATTAGCTTGTCTGCAGAAAACACCCAGGATCTCTGGCCGGAATCGAACCGACAACCTCCGGACTACTAGTCTGGCATTGCTACCTATCAGCCACGGCGGCACCCAAATCTTGTGAACCGTAATCAAATTTTTTTTAATTTTTATCCGACTTTTATGTTTGTGACCGCATCATAACGCTATCAAATCAGTTTTTTTTTTTGCAGAATTATTTCATGATTATTTTAAAGAATATGCTTTTTTCTTCAATGTTGAAGATTCGGTTGAAACAAACAAAATTTTGTTTTAAATTAATTTTAAAAACATAAAACTTTTAACAGCAGTCAAGTAAAATTTTAGAACTGCCTTTCGCATCCCTGTTATTTGCACCGAGTGGAATGTTGTTCCGTGTGTGTGTGTGTGTATGCATGTTTGCGCTCGTATAACGAATAGTATGAACTACAACAAAAATAAAGTAATAAAACAACAAACAACGGCAAGCTTTTACAAACACGAACAACAGCATATACACGAGCAAAAATACTCGTAATGTTGTCGGCGCCTTTAATATTAAAGAGAATTGTGATGCAATTCAACATCTCTATGGATGAAATCCCATTATACGAGTATGTATGTACTTTTATGAACAAGCCCACAAGCATTTAACACAGTGGTTAAGATTGACTAAATAATTACATACTTGGATTAGTAACACATATTTTCTACAAAAAAATTTCTGAATTCCCACTTAAACATCACGTTCTTTTTTCATTTGTATTTTTTTTTAACTTCCCGCTATAAAAAATTAGAATTTACTGATTTCACCCAAAATTTCTAAAATAAGATTTTCATCAGATCTTGACATTTTGAGGCCATTGGAATCTATTCTGACAACTTTTATGTGCTTGTTGATCAGGGATGGCAAAGTTGGTACAATTGTACTTGTTTTGCTACAATTTAAACTCGAAAAGTACAATGGTACACCAATGGCTAATTTAGTACAATTAAAGAATCTCCCCAGTTTTAGTCATTTTATATGGCAACTCATCGTTGCAGTCATTTTACATTAAAGTGGTTCGGTAAATTTAGCCCAGAAAACGTAATCAGTAAAAAAACTAATAGTATACTACCACGATTAGTAAAATTGTTTCTAAACGAGTACCAAAATTTTTATATCATAAATTAGCAATTTAGAGCTCTTGCTTATATTCAAATATTAAAATCTTACAAAGATTCGAATATTAGCGATTTCTGGGCAACATTTGCTAAAATAAAATATGAAGCATATGAATTCATGTTTCCAGAACTTTCAAAAGTTGTAAGAGGAATAGTATGAATTCCACATTCATCAGCAAATGTGGCAAGAATATTTTCTTACCAAAATTCTTACCAACTCTTTGCGGGTTAATCCAAACAAAGGATTTGCTTAATTCACAAAATTGGAATTGCTATGATATAAATATATTAAGTAAGCTATTATCAAAATTGTAATTGTGATGTCGAAATCGATTTGAAAGCTAGTACGTTGTACTTTAATTTTCTCTATATGTAAATGATTTATACATATTCAATGCTGAATTGCTTTTTGGTATATTATAGTACAAATGAAATTTAAAGTACCTTTTTTGTTATATTCTTAATAAATCTAAATAAAAATAATATAAAATATAAAAAAAATGTGTTTTAGTACAATTAGGGACAAAATATTACAATTTTTCAAGTTATTTGGTACAATTTTAAAATTCCCGATGCCATCCCTGCTGTTGATGTATGTACATATGAATGTGTATGTGTGTGTGTGTGTGTGAGTGGAACCAGCTTCGCGACATTCAGCTATGGTTTGATAGGTTTTTCGAAAATATGTATTCTTTTACTTCAAACAAGAAGGAGGTTATAAATTCGCATGGATTTTTTTTTAAATGTTTAAACTTCCATAACTCCAGCATTTGTGAACCGATTTTAAAAATTCTTACCACGATTTAGTGAAAATATATACGAGTGTGAGACCAAACTGCGAGGAAATTATTATGAAAATCAGTCTATAAATGAAGGATTTATTCAAAAATCAATATTTTAGGGCAACAAATTTTAACAGTCTTTTGGAAAAAAATTTTTATGCAACCAAACTGAGAGCAAACCCCTTTTAAACAAAAAAAATTCTTTTAAAAATCGCTTCATAGAGTTATGTAGGGTCAAACGTACACCTTGAATCTTTCTTCTTTTTCGAAATCGTTTAAAAAAAAAATGAGAATCCGGCCATTAATAGCTTGATAATCCACGATAATAAAAGTGCACAAACCACTGTTGAATAATTTGAAATTGTTGTTGTTGCAGTTGTTCTCGTCATCGCCGTTGTTGCGCCTTCTCACGCAGCTTAGCACAGCACGTTCGTAATGATATTTTACATTGCACGTACATAAGTATGAATATATACAAACATACAGTAAGTATATAATATGTATGTATATAAGAAGTTTGTATGTACGTATGTATGTATGTATGTATTTACATGACGAATGTTGTGCGACGACATTGATGCTCATGCCACTTGTGCTACCAATCTACGACGCAAAGAAAAACCTGTATGCAACCACAATAACAAGAACGTAATCAATTTAGGCATTTTTACGAATCTCAGTATTTGTTGACGAATTATTTTTTTTTTTCACTTGAAAACTTCATGATAAAACTGAAAAGTAGGCAGCGAGCGGCTTTTAACATTTCTTAACACTCACAAAAAGAGATATTGAAGCATTAAAGTGCAGTTTATAACACAAAAGAGGTTATAAAATTTTTCTTTTCAATCAGTTAAAGCCAACAAAAAATATAGGAAACAGGAAATGATAAGTTGAAATAGAGAGAGAGAGGAAATAATGATTTACACAATTTATTTTATCATCATCCATCCTCTTAATAAGATTGGTATTAAATCTTATTCCTTAATAGGGGAATAGTGTACAAGTTAATTAAGAATAACAAATAACGATCAAAACTAAGTCCCCGAAAGCTCTTGAAGTCGACGTCATCTCGAGGTTGGTGTAAAAGAAGTCAGCAGTGGATTTTCTCGGAGGTACATACAAGAGCTCTTGATTCGCCAACTGGTCATTCCTGGATATTTGGAAAGATGAAAAGATTATCCGATGGCTTGGAATTTGGTAGCTTCCCACTGCTAATGATTGATAATATAGACTCCCCTTAAAACGCTGGTTTTTAGTGTTCAAAATCAAAAAAGTTTGATGTACAAAAATAAATAATAAATAGGCCTGGCACAAGAAGAAGTACTTCCATACTTTTGCCGAAATTTCAGCCCTCATATAAGAAAGTCTGCCTGATGACATACACCGATAGCAGCACCAAGAACTCAACATCTGGCTTAAATTACAGACTTGACCTGATATCAACCTCGAAATTTTCACGTCTTGAATGAAGGAAGTCATACAACTTTATCACAGTCACACGAAAATCTACGGTCCGCAGCCAGGAAAATTCTATATGTAATCTTCCAAAAACCTCTTTCACTTCTCTACTCATATCAATGACATCAACCAAATAATGAAATCCCACAGGGAGGGGTGATGATGAGTTAGCAAAATATAAAGCTATTCGTACATTCATCTTAAATAACGCAACGTCAATATGGAGCTTAGCGTCAACCCAGTGTTGAAAAATACTCAAAAAAACAATGCAATCTGAGGATGTTCACGAAAACACTAATGTTCATCGAATTATGATGCAGAGTCCTCCTTGTAAATGACATGTCACCAGACATTAAGCCAATGTTCTATTAAGTCCTCAACACCTCCAGCGATTTAGGAGCATGGGCGAAACTTCTGTCTGAATCAGTCTTTTTCACAGCTACTAAGAACGAATAGTTAACGGTTTCTTAAAAAAGATTTCCATATTTTCACCACACTATTCCATCTTTGCCAGAGGAAGCAACAGTTTGTTATTTTTTTTAATATTTGTTGATATTTATAAATGCTAAAGATCGTAATTAAATAAACAAAGAGAAATATTAGAAAAACATTGTTAACATATTTCAAGCAACAAAGGAAAAATTCAATATCTAAACATCACTTTAGATTTCAACTACACGGCTGAACAGAACAAACGTTGGTTTTGGTAGAAGCCACTAAACCTCATCAGTATTCATGTGTAAACTTGTTCAATACTTTGTAGGAAGCTCTGTTTTGTTTTTGCTGTTGTACAACTGATTCATTTATATTTTATTGCAAACAAACTTATGTATTTGACGCTTTGCCCGCCCAATATACGTATACTTTACAAATTACAGAGATCTGTCAACTATGCTTAAAATACAGAGTGATACATTGATTTCAACTTTTTTTTGGTTTCATTAATTATTTAAAATTAATTACTATTTTATTTTATTTATTTTTTTGCCTAATTTGAATGCTGTTATACATCACTGTGCTTGCGAATTTTTTTATGTAGGTAGTTTGTATGGAAGAAAGGTTGGTTGGTTGTTTTGGCTGCACGACTGACTGTCAGTTTGCTTAGTCATACATTTGGCCGTTTCCTTTATTAGACGGAAGGTGCAACTAAAAAAAAAACATAATCGCATTCGTCGTGTGTAAATTGTGATGGCTGTTCGTGGAATCAACGGGCATGTTATTGTCGTATGAGTTATTGGCCACGTTGTTTTAACTTTAAACTTTTTTGGTTTTCTTTAATTTTTGTTACGTTGCTTGTTCGCATCGTTCACACAATGTTAGCAACAACAGCAAATTAATACACGCAACATACTCATATCAGTAACGTAAAAAATGAACGAACAACAATAACAACAGCAACTACTTAGTTACACTCGACTAAATAAATACAGTAGTGAGACAGAGAATTAGAACGGTTATTTTTTATTTTTACACCGATTACATAATTTCGCACAACGATTTATGCAAAATTTCCAGGAGAAATAATATTTTAATAAAAGTTAAAAAAATTGAATTAATAGCAAATATCAACTATTGAATTAAAACTTTCAGATTCATTTCAATGTTATGCGGCCCCTACACGTTGCAACTTGTTGTACAATTTTATCAAGTTGTACAAGCAATTGTTACGTTAGAAGTCAACGGTTGGTCATCGGTTGAATAAAAAAAAATTGATATTCATTCAACTGACGATCAACTTAGCCATCAAATTGGTTTTTTATTTTCATCTGACGTTTTCTATGAAATAGAAAATTAAATACATACCAATGCGCAATTTTATTGAAGAATATAAAAACTTGCCGGAAGTATGGAATATTAAAAGCGACAAATACAAAAATAAAATTATTCGAATAAGAAGTTATGAAAAGTTAACAATTGAGTATCAAAAAAAAAAAAAAAAAATCAAAACTGATGCAACCGCGGACGATTTCAAAAACTATATCAAACTGCTATCGGAACTGATGTTGACTATAAAAATTACTTCTTAATGAAGTTGAATGAAAAGTTGGTTGGGAAAAATTGTAGCCTTTGCAGCGAACAATCAACTGATTTATTCAACTCGGTTGTACGACCCCAGCAAAAAATTATTATGTTTCTGGAAGCAGTAACAAAATTTCATGCTTTCGAGATGCGCAGTTTTGAAGCGCCTCCGAGGCTGCACAAAAAGAAGGCAGAGAGATCGCTCAACTTATTTTTAAGTACGTTGAAGTTGGTGGGCTATTTACATTTAAATTACAAGAATAATAAAATAAACATGGAATGGAAGATAAAATTTAATTTAGATGCTCTCTGCCTTTCTCTATCATTTATTTAAAATTGTGTATTTTCCTACAGATGAATTATTTATGTTAGTAGATGACGCAGTAAAACAAAGGCATAATTCAGAAAATTCAAACATGTCTTAGCGCATTTTGGATGATTAGAAACAAGCGCTCTTTTATGTTTAAAACAAGAGCTCGAAAGTGGGACATCGCGAACAAAAATCATGCATGTTCGAAGCTCTTTTCCCAGCAGGAGGCACAACAACAACAAGGATCTCTCCCTTACAAACCTGCTTCGGCCGAAGCAGTAGTTTTTGTTGGGACCAGTTGCAACGTGTAGGGTCCACATTACGGTTCTTGTTTGTATCGAATCTGTAGGATTATAACATTTTGGCTGACTTCCAAAACGTCAATTGCTTTGTGTTTGAAAAAAGCATCACATTTCATAACGCCCCTGTAAAATAATTATACAATGTATACCATTTCAAATCGCCGCCGCCAATTATTTTTAACGCAGTAAGAAAGCAAACAAGGCATCGGTCTTATAGTTGTTGCATTACTTCGGAACTTTGCATATGTATGTGATTTAAATACATTAGCAATACTGTATATAAACTTTGTATACGAACGTTTTGGAAGTCAGCCACTCTTTTCTTTCATAAATAATGTAACCAGTAAAAAATAAATTTAAAATTTCATATTGCATTTTATTTCTCAATTTTGTTTTAACAAAATTCATTACAGGAATTTCGACACAGGAGTTATCAACATATTAAGAAGATATTAAAATATTGATTCCAATTTATAAAAAAAAATTTTCCCACATAGTGCGACATTAGGGATCCCATTTTGAAATTGGAAATTGATAATAAACTTAACATATATACATGTTATCTGGAAGCCAATATAGCATTTTTTTTAATTACAAATTATTTTTGTTTTATTACAGTGTAATCTCGGAATGTTCTGTATTCCACTCGGAATTTTATTGTTCGAAATTGTCCTAACATTGTTGCTACAAATAGCGCAGATATACATATAAACATTCAGTTAATAGGTACGTTCCTACTTACATTCTGCACAAATTTCTTCCTAATTATCTCAATTAAGTTTGAATAGATGCAAAATTAATTTTCAGTCTTGTAATGTAATAAATACGTATTTAATAAATTAAAAAATAAATAAAGCTTGATTATCGTTAAAGTTTTCTAGCTGTTCTAATTAGCAAGAGAGGTACTGTACGAGTATACATATATATGTACATACACACATACAAATATACTTACTGCATATATAAAAAAAATTATGATGATTACATACAGCAGAACAATAATTACGTTGATAACAAGAAATATTCACACACACACACACGATATGATGATGATGGCGCTAATGATAATTACGCCGATGACGATGCTGGTGGTGATGAGATTTACAGTATGTATGTATGTATGTATGTATTTAATGTGGTAAGAGTGCACAAGTGAGTGAGTAACATGTAAACATGTAAGTGAATAAATAATCTTTATGAATTGTTAGAGTACTATTTACACTCACACACCTTTGTACAAACATTAAAAAGAATGAATTGCGTACAACATGGTTGAATGATGTGCAGAACTACAACTAATTAATGTAAGGGCTGCCAGACATAACGTTTTCTAGAGATTTTGTTAATCAAATCCCATATAAGTTTTATTTAGGTCAAAACCCCAGGACATTATTGATTTCTACAGAAATATCATAGTAATTTCTGCGTATGACACGTTCCAAACATTTTGTATTCTGGATGTTTATGTTGTAGGCCTAAACAACAGAAACAACAACGTTGGAAAAATTTGGAAAATTTCCTTATTTATTTTTTTAATATATGTGACCTTCTCCGAGAAAAGGGACCTATTGTGTCAAAAAACGGGTTTAGACTTAAGAGTGGATTATGGTACCTATAAGGGTGTAGAATAAGATGATGGTTTCTCATAAAAATTTACTTACCCCATAAAACGTACAAAACAAACTTGGGAAAATCGATAAAAATGATAAAAACATTAATATTTAAATTTTTTTGATTTTGTGGTTTTAAACTGTTTTTTCCGTCAGTCTTCGAATTTTTTTGTAGTTTGGACTTTTTTTTGCTGTTTCGTGATCTGGTACTTCGATTTTCTTTTGTTTAACAATTTCAGTTTTTTCTTCTTACTGCGATTTGACTTCAGTCTTCTTTTTCTAGTGATCCGGGCTGCTTCGATTTTTTTTCTTGCTGGCAGGTTCAGATTTATTTTTCGATTTTGTTTTGGGTTCACTCGGCTTAGGAGCTACAAAATCCCGTTTCTGTGAATCAGTACATAAGACCCTGACATTTTCATACAAATACCCTTTAAGATCTAACGATAAACGCCTTGGTGCAATGAACGAACAGAGCAGCAACAATAGCAAAGCGAAAAAATATACGTCACCAAATAAGCATGACGTCACCAAAGTCGGCACCCAATCATAACTAACCATACAAAATCGCATCTCCCTGAAGGTGTGTTCACAGTGATAATGCGTTATGAAACTTTAAATGCGTTTTCCTCCAAACTTCATTTTCACACACTAGGTCCCTTTTCTCGGAGAAGGTCACATATGCATATACATATATTTATTCCCGTCGTTCCATGAAGGAGCATACTTATGATCAGAAAAAATACCATTATTCTGTTTAATGTCTAAGTGAATTTCATTTTCCTTGCTAAATTGTCAGATAAAGTTTCAGTTCAGTTACGATAAACGAAATGACAGCAAATATAATCTCTTGGTAAATCCTGAATTGTTTTAAAATGAATTCTTCTTTAATTTGTTTTTTTTTGCATAATGGAGTCAATGTTAACATTTTATTTATCTACATATCAATTCACACAGCCATTTTATGAAACTGTATATTTTATTACACACAGTGGCATTAATGGCGGTTTCCCCGCCATGACTCTAGCAAACAGAGTTGCCAAGACTTCAAAGCAACGTACAGTGAACTCGCAGAAACGTGAACTAATTTTTACCGAGGGTGTTCACGTTTTCGATTTTGTTCACGTTTTATATTGCATTTTTTATCAATTTTTGCAGTCTCTTTTGTCGTTTGTTTTATATGAAAATAAAGTACGTGTACTTTTTGTAAGAAAAATTAATAATTTTTTTAAATAAAAAAGGTCTGTTAAAATTATTTCATTCAAAGGCTTTATATAACATATTAAAAATGATTTTAGTGGATGGATATTCACTTCAAAAATTCTTTAATGGGCTTACAATATTAAATTTAAACATTTAAAAAAAAAAAGTTCACGTTTTAGAGCCTTTATTTAACCTTTGTGCACGTTTTAGACTAGTCAGTGAAAAAAATATATATTCATGTTTTTGGGTAGTTCATGTTACTGGATGTTCACGTTTCTGCGAGTTCACTGTATATATTTATATATTTAGTCAAAAAAGTTTTTGTTTTTATTGCTGTTTTGTTGTTGCCGACGTTAATATTATTGCCGTATATGTTAAAAATCTCCAACTTTAGGAGAAAATACTTCCAAACACTGGCAGCTCTGAATGCATATGGTGCGGTCTATAATAAAGAAATCTTATTAGTGTATTTTTTTCCCATTTGTTTTGCTCTTTACTTTTGTGTAAAATGTTTGATGGTTTTTTATTTTATAAAAACAGCAACAAACACACACCAACAGCAGCAACAACAACAATAATAAAAAAACAGAAAACAGCTACGGCAATAATATTAACGTCGGCAACAACAAAACAGCAATAACAAAAACTCTTTTGACTAAAACACAAGGGCCAATCATAAACGAGTATGATGAGGTTGAAGGGTGGTGTTTAATGGCTTTTTCGTTTTTGCTCCGATTGTTGTTGTTTTTTTTTGTTATTGGTTCTATGGTTAGGTTAGCAAGGTGGAGGCATAAAAAAAGGGACAGACACAACAATTCACACATGTTTGTGTGTGTGTGTGAATGTATGTAGTTGTTCGCACTCGAAGTAGATCATAATAAAAACGATTAATGGTGGCTAAAATTGCCAATGATTTCGTTTTTATTATTCGTAAGGTTGTGCATTGTTTATGTGTTGCAAAAAAAAAGCGGGAATAGTTTTGGTACGAACAAAAATAAAACTATGTTGCAGGCATTTATTTTTATATTTGATTTAATCTGGGATAAATATATAAAATTATTTTTAAAACAAGGAAACAAAGTTTCATACTTTCTACAAGTTTTCCTTATTTTTAATTGACTTTCCTAAATTAAACATACATACATATGTATATATGTACATATGTACATATATATTAGGTATTATTTATAAGACAATACTCATGCACATAATAAAACATATAAAATTAATTACATGAAGCAGTTGTGCTTTAACGAATCATTGGTTTGCTATTTTCTAAACTTTTAAAACGTTGAGAGGTGGAACAATAATTTAAATGTTGATGGCAACCGTTTATTACCAATCACAATTTAGCCACGCCCTTTTGTAATGTTGCCATGTTAGTAAATTTTATACGACTTTTTAAGTTTTCATGTTTTTAGAAATTTAACTTTTTTTACAAAATCTATTGACGAGAACACGTAGATTTTATAATTGGTAGGTATGTAGGTACTTATAATTTGTTTTTTTAAAATACCTATAAAGTGACTTTCAAAACTCAAAAAAAAAAATTAGTCCCATGAGTCTTTTATGACTTGAACTAATGAGTCCTTATCGAATTTAAGTGTCATATTATCTTCCTCTTTAATGAATCTAGTGCAAAACAGACGAGATTGACGCCATTCAAAATTTTTCAGTTTGAGTTCAAGCGGTATGAGTCCTCCTTCTTTTTCTGTATTTCTTTCAATTACCACAATTTTGTGACCCTTGATTTACCACATAATGTCCCCAAAGGAATATCCTGGCAAACAGTAAACATCGATTTTTGGCTATTTTTGCTATGTTAAAAATAACTTTCTAGTCACTAAAGTTTATTAGAAAGTAATATTTTTCTGCTACATAAATCAAAGAGGACAAAAAAATTTTAAATGTAATCACATGAAAGAATAAGGAAAAGGTCCTTTAAACTACTGTTGCATTTAAATTTATTTTTTTTTTTTTTGTTTTTTTATAATCTTAAGTAGTAGAAGATGTGGTTTAATTAAAATAGAAATTCAAGTGGTCCTAATCATCTGATCGAGAGTGTAGGTACATATCTATATGTACATATGTATGTACCCAAGTTTGTACATGTACGTCTATAAAAAAATAAAATCGAACTAAATTTAAGTTGTTTTGGATTACTTTTAATCCGAACAGAACTTGAATTCATCCCAAAAGGGATTAAACACCTCTTTATGCTGTCTGTGTTCAATACCACAAATGAACAAATAACTATAAAATAATATTTTTTCTGCTTTTATTTGTCCTTTTTAATATTCGAATATCGCTGAGTTGTTTACTAAGGCGATGTGTCACAAACATGTGAATCTACTATGTTTGATGCCAACAATGGACAAAAATTAAATTTAAAATTTAAGTATTAAAAATGTTTATACAATTGTGTTCCAGGATAAAAATGAGCCTAAATAATCCAAATAGGTATGTGACAGGATTCATTTCAGACAAAGTAAATTTGTTCGGCTTACAATTGGAGGCATGATGATGTTGGTCGTGGATCCAAGCATCCAATCATCAAAAGCGTTAGTTTTCACTGTCTTAAATCAAGCCGGAAGCTTTTTTAAACTAATCTTTTAGAGTAAGTTTTTAGGATAGAGTTTAAACGTAGTTTCAAACTACGTTTATGTAAATCTGAATATAAATTTAATCGAGTTTAATTGTGTTTGCTGTTTTTTTAAGTAATAGCTTAAACCGTGTAAAATGGCCATACTGAAGACTAAAAATTGGCAACCCTATACCTACATCAAATGACAATGTCTTTGTTCCAAACAACTCTGAATTTTATGCGGGAGAAGAACAAATTTCGCCCTTTTGAATTTTATTAAGTTTTTTATAAAAAAACAATAATAAAATTTAAAAAAAATCTCTTATTTATGTTGTTATATTTTTGTTTGTTTATAATATTTTGATAGCTGACTTTTTATACATGTTGTTGTGTTACCATATTTCAGTAAGTTTAACCCACCAACATTGGCCGTTTAAACTTTCAAGTAAATGGAGTTAATTGTCATCCTAAAAACAGTTAATCCAGATTAAAGTTGTGTAAATCTCTGTTCGGCCACCTAAAAACTCACTCTTAATGCGATCGAATCCGTACTTGGATCAATTTCTTTTTCTTTATACTTGATTGAAAAAAATCCATACTTTCGATATTTTTGACGCCGTTTGGAATTGATTTAAGTACTTTTGGGATTATTTTTTCTTTTTCTTTGTATGTGTTACCTCCGTGTAAAAAATCACTAATTTTTTAAAATCGAATTTTGTTTTGGAATTTTTTTTTCTTTTGGTTTTGTAGCAATTCTGACGTGGTGTCCTTTCCATTCTAGATTTGTTCAAAACTTTGTAAATTTATATTATGTATGTTTGTGTTACTGAAAAGTGTTATCGTCAAATTAGCCAAAGTCCCTTTTTAACAAAATTTTAACATTGAGTTCAGATTCGGAGCTGTTGTAAGAAAAAATTCTTGTAAAAATTTTCGGAAACTGATCGTGACTTCTGAAAGGTCCATAATATGTAGTGAAAGTGTCAATAACTTAAGTAGTAATTCGCTGATATCTTTACGATGGATCTTGTATCAAAAAGGAGAGAAGGCAATTAATGATGATCGCTGATAGTCTATACAATAATTGTAGTGATTTGGATGTGATTACGCCTATTATAAATAATAAATCTCGTATTCTATTTCCACTTTTTATTAATAAAATTTAAATTCTGATAGTATTCACAATAGAGAGGTGTCTGAAAAGTTTTACTTGCGATCGGGTTAACTTGTTTCCCCCAAACTAGTGGTTATCGAATAAATCCTTTAATGAAGCGATCGTTTAGGGTTCAGTCTCACAAAATCGGGGGGAAATTTTTTTCATAAAATTTTAGTTTTTTGTGGATTTATCAAAAAAAGATACCAAAAAATTTTATTTAATTACTTTTTTCCCCAATTATTTCTAGAGTTTTAGATATTTTCATGTTTCAAAGAAGTCTTTAATATAAAAATAAGCGTTTGGGTAAACGAATTTTCTTGGAGGTGACTTAGAACCTCAGCTCCATACCTCTTTTTCCCTGTATCTACGCCTGACTGGTCAGTAGAAAAAAAGTACACGAGAGATAGATAAATTTTACCTCTTTTACGTTTAAATTTGAAAAAAATAACCAAAATCTGTTTGAAATTTTAGCTTTAATACTGCCTGTTTTTAGAAGATGTTTAAAAAAATTTCAATCGTCTATTTATGTTGAAAACAATAACAAAATACAAAAATTTGTTTTCAACATAAATAGACGACTGAAAATTTGTTTAAGCGTCTTCAGAAACAGGCAGTTAGATAAGTGAAGGTGGTATACCGATTTGAAACATTTTCCTAAAATTCGCATTTCCCCAAAAAAAAAAAAAAAAAAAAAAACTTCTTATCGTGTTTTCTTATCTACACACAAAATGGCACCTTGTTGAAAGGTACATGTATAAAATGTCTTGCCAACCCTGTAATAATGCATCATCTTATTTCACTAGAACAAAACACACCTTATGAAAAAGTGGAACCGCCTGTTTTTAACAGCTGACAGCTAAGTTTTACAGGGCCCTATCAACACTGTCGATTTTTATGGGGCATAAAGTGCAATGCCATCCACCATTAGTGAAGGCGATCTTTTTAGAATCAAACACACTGCCCTTTTATAGAGCAAACCATTTTTAAGAAACGAACAGCAAAGTACATTTTCTGCATGGAGATGTACAATTTTTTTGTAGAAAAGTAAACACCATTAGTTGCGACTTTACTCATGCGGAGAGGAGCCTTTGAAGAAAATTTTAAGACATACCAATTTTCAAAAGTTTTTCAAGTTTTTCAAAGAAAAAAAAATATATATAGGAATATGTATTTAAAAGTCGTCTTAACAAAAGGACCGAATAGTCCTAATGCAGAGATTTTAGTGTCTAACGCACGATTCACACCATGAATTTTATGACGTCCTGTTTTAGATGACAGTTTTTGTTTGTTAGCGAGCGGTGCTTTTTCCATATTTCTCTTTACACAAATTTCTGTTCCGTTGTTATGTCTGAATGGTATTCTTTATTTAAAGATAATTTATGTAGTTGCGAAGAATATCTATATGAAAAAAAAATTTTTTTGCAACAAAATAACATCGAATGAATGCAATTAATTTTTGGTAGCAACTTCAAAAAGAAATTAAGAAAAATAGAGGTCATAAATTGCATCGTATGAATTGGGTGTAAGAAGATCTTCTTCACAAAATTACCTTTCTAAAGAAACTGATTTAGAGTACAAAGGCTGGTAGGTGTGTATATATCGGACGTACATACATACATTGTATGTTGATTGAAACAAAGGTGTCTAGTCTTGAAAACGCATGGAAGAAGTGAAAATTTACATGAAAGACCAAAACTAAATTTAATACATTTAAAAAAAATCTTTTTGTTTTCCATATAAATTTTACCGCTTTTCAAACGGAGAGAAACGCATTGAAGTTCTCACGTCTATTTAATTTTAGAAATGTATGAAAAACAAAAACACTTTTGAAAATTTTGTTTCTGCCTCCATGTAAATTTTTACCTTTTCGACGCGTTTTCAAGAAGAGACACCATTTTTTGTTCCGTATAATATATTCAGAAGATTTTTTATTTACTGCTTTTTAACATGAACAGTCAAAAGACATTATTTAATCATTGTAATGAAAATAAGAACCTAACAGTTTTAATTCCAAAAAGTCACATCTTATAAACATACAAATTGCCTACAAACTGGATGAAAATTAAAAAAAAAAATCTCCGAATAAGTATTTTTTAAAAAATAAAACTTAACTACACTACAGATTGGCAACATTTGATTATAAACGCGTGACTTTGATAACAAATTTATGCAATGAAAACAAAAAAAAAAAAATTAACAATATTCATTTTAAATGCCGCGGGGTTTCTATGGAAACTCATTCGATAAAATTTTAAAATCCAATAATATTCATTTTTTTATTATATCTTAAAATTTTACTGCAACAACAATCTATTATCTTATAAAAAAAAACAGCGGAGATACTTTAACTGATTCATTTTTAGTTGGAAAACCAACCACAAGTTTGCAATTCTAATTAGTTGAGTTTTTTTTTTTCAAACAGTTTCTTTTCTTGTTTTTACTTACTTTTCTAGCCAGAGTTGTTGTACAAAAACATATACGAGTATATGTACATACATTTTTTTAACAAATTTGCATTTTTATATAATTTTTATTAGTACGCAGTTGCAAAAAAAAAACAATGAATGACTAATTTTGCAACATCATACACTATACATAAACCCATACATGCAGACACACGTACATACATATGTGTTTAGGTAAAAGCCAATAGTTCTGAAATGTTTGCAATGCGTATTAAAACCATGATGTCAATTATCAATTACATCCTAATTAATCTGTTATCTGTCACATAGGCACGATTTCCAAAACTAGATTTGCCTACAACTCGTTCACTAGTTCAAGTTAGATCCCAACCGATAATCAAACTCATACCTAAGTATGTATTATGTACTCGTATTTAGTTTTTTAGATAACCTGAACGAGTTTAACCCAACTCTTTCTGGCATCTAATTATTTTGTTGCATGACAAAAGAAAAAATAAGGTTCGTAATACTCGTATCCGAAAACTTTCGAGGTTTGGCGGACATTAAAACCTTTAAAACGAATGCATTTGATGTCAAGCTGACTTACAGTATTGCCATATCACTCTACATAAAGAGACTAAAGGCCGGGGTACATAGAATCAGTCATTCGTCACCCGTTGCCTTTTTCAACTGACATTAACGCAATGACGGATGATGTTAGCACAATGAGTACTTTGTTAACGGAGAGAAAATCATTGAAAATTTATTTAATTATAAACTTTTTCTTTATTTTTTATTACAACACTCCACATAAAACTTTATCAATTTGAATAAATTTGAATTTAAATTATTTAATTTTTGAGCGAACAACAAAACCAAAACAAAGAACAAATCAACTGAAAGTTGTCAAAGTACTCAACGTACGTTAAAAGTTGCCCAACTTTGTACTTTGCGTTGACGGAGAAGTACTGTATGTGATCAAGTTCATAAGAAAACATGTATTTTAACTTGAAGTTGAAAAAGGCGACGTATAACGCATCACAGATTCTATGTGTCCCGGCCTCAAGAGGGTTGTCTGTTGAAACAGATGCAGGCGATCAAGATCTTGCGATAATTGCATATATTACAGAACAAATGCAAGACGTTTGTATGTACATACATATATGCACATTGTACATACATACATACACTACTACTATCACTTCAAAAAAAGAATTAGAGGTTATCAATTCGGTTCTATTTTCTTAATGTTTGAACCTCCACAACTTTATTATTTATAAACCGATTTTCAAAATTTTCTATTTCTTTAAAAGCTTTTATTTGCAGTTAAGTCCCATAAAACTTTTGAAAATTTTGGTCAAATTGTCCTCCGCCATTTATTGACCGATTTCCATAATTCATTTTTGTTTTATCAGATTTGGATGCAGTTTAATCCATAAATTTTTGTTTTTAAATCGGGAAGACATTTCTTCCCCTAAATTTTAATTTTTTTAAATAACTCTTCCGATTTGTATGTGCTTGCAGTTTGATCCCATAAAAAATTCAGAAAATCGAGGTCATTTGCAAGTATTACTTTTTTTTTATTATGCATTTGTTTTAAATTTTTTTTTGCCTCTTTTAATCCGTAAATATTTGGAGTTTAAAGATAAGAATCGCATCTTCCCTTAACTTTATTTATGACACATGTATTTTGTTACACGGTTTTTGTACTTTTTTTTAGTTACGAATCTACTCGCTGGAGTCTCTACAGAGGCAAAGAAATTTAAATTAAAATATTCTTCACATAAATTGTTATTATTTTTCATAAATTTCACGTATTTTAAGCTTTGAGAAGTCAAAATTTTCACTTAATTTTTTATATCAATGGATACATTATAGATTTTTCCTGCGATTTTCTAGGAGGTTTCACTCCTGAAGTCGAGACCCAAGAAGCTGAGATTTACTCTTAGATAACTTCAAGTAACAGGCGAGTCGATGGGCTAAATAAAAAACATAAAATCTTTATATGGTCCAGGCTGAGGTTCAGAGTCTTCTGGCTTTTTCTTGTTCTATTTTATAGGTTTTTAGGGGCACTGCAATTTGCAAAGATTCGTTGTGAGAAACTGGTTTTAGGGCTGAAGGAATATTCGGATATTTACGGAACAGAGCTGTAAATGATTGCAATCGATTTAATTGCAATCACATTATTTCGCTTTAATGATTGCTAATTTTTTGATAGCATTCAAAATCGTAAATTGATTTCATGATTTCAATTTGAAATCATGAAATCAATATGATAAAAACGATTGAATCAATTTTTTGAAATCAATTTATATATAAATTGATTGCAATCAATTTTGATTGCAATCGATTTGATTGCAATTACTTTAATTGCAATCAAATCCAGTAATTGCAATCAAAGTTAAATCAGAATCAAAATCTTCGTTCTTTTCAAATGAAAAATGGCAATTTTTATTTACAAAGTTTTGTAAAATTGGTAAACATTATTTCTAATTGCAATCAGTTCTTCAATAGAATCTGTTGGTTTTCACCAAAACTTTAGTGATTTTTACTAAAATCTAGTGGTTTCCACCAAAAATTTGGAGGTTTCCACCAGATTCTAGTAGAAACCGCTAGATTCCAAATGTAAATTATTTCATTGGACTTTTACTATAGTTGTGATTTTAAGGGATTTTATTGAAATCACATGATTTCAACAAAAATTTGATTGCAATCGAATTGATTGCAATTAAATTAATTGCATTCAATGATTTCTAAAAAAAATGATTTCAAAATGATTGCAATCAAAAAATATTGCACTTTTGACAAGATTTCATTTTGAAATCTGAAATCATTTAGAAATCAAAGAATGAAATCAGTTTGGTTGAAATCGCTTTGATTTCAATGTCAATTGATTGCAGCTTTTTACAGCTCTGTTACGGAAGATATTTACTTTTATAAATTTCGATTTAAAATTAAAATGATTACTCACTGACAGCTGTCAATGTGTATGCGTGTATGCGCTACAACGTGTATTTACCGTGTGTATGAAGTCAGCACACAGTATACATACCGCACACGCTCATAGGCGCCTACGTATTTGTTGTTGTTTTTAATTATATGGACAAAATCACATGTTTTCATGAAAATTCATAACTCACGAATGCGTAGATCGATTTCGTGCAAACTTTAGATAAACCATCTACACGACAGTACGAACGAACCCTAAAAATGAAATCGAATTCGGTTTAATGAGTTATAAAGTCACAATACAATTGCAACAATTTTTTATATATATATAGATTAATAGGATTTTTATATGAGCTACCCCCCAAACCTAATAAATATACGAAAATTTTCATTTATCTTCTCACTCATTCTCTTTTTCACAGAATGATAATAAACATTTCGATGCGAGAAACTCTCACATTCGTTACAGAAACAAGGCACAGAATCCTCGCCAAAAGCAACGAGATGTTGACTTGACGATCCCGCTACAAATGCTCTGAAGCAAGATTAGAACGGTAGTACATATGTAACTATGGAGACGTTTAAGTCAAAGACATTTGTGTGATGCTAAACCATACCAAAGAAGAGTGAACATCAATTAAGTAAAAGACAACCGGCAATCAAACAGCAATAAGGCAATGTTTTTTTGTATTTTTTCGTTTTTTAGACTTGTGTTAATTGGTGTGGGTTGCATCTCCTTGCAAGACCGACGCCAAAAAAAATGTATATTTATTATTTTTCCTGTTGCACAATGTAAATAAATTATTTAATTTATATTTTATGGCCGAAATAATGACTTTTTTTCATAAAAATTTGCATCAGTGCAAATGCAGGTTCTTCAATGAAGTTACACAGTTTTTCTCAGCTGCGGCAGCGTTATACTCGTAAGTCGATGTTTTAAACCTTGAATTGGTAAAATCGGCTCAATTTTAAATTCTAATTATTAATATTTGATAAGTTGTTATTTGTAACAGGTGTAGCCATTTCATATGCCTTTATTTTACTGGTGCTAATGTCTAAATCATTAACAAATAAATTTTTTTTTTTTTTTTAAATAATTAATTTTTTGGCTTTACAACTGAATTAAATGAATATTATTGTGTAAAAAACAAAAAATCTATCCAATTATTTAGAATCCATTTAAAACTTTTAATTTGTGTTATTAAAAATTCTATTACAAATTTGCTTCATTTATTATTTGTTTCATTTTTTAAATAAAATATTCGCTTTATCAACTTGCAAATTAAAGCACGCAAAATAATACTTCTTTTGAAATTAAAAGCAAAAATGGAACAGACCATACTTATACCACTACATACATTATTTGAATCGTCTAACTGTCTAACAGACACACGGGGCAGCAACAAGTTGTTTATAAGTTTCTACATATAAAATTAAAATTACTTGTATTTCAAACAAGTTGATTATAGAACGAAAGAAATAGAAAAACAAATTTCAAGTACTCGTATGTACTTGATATGACACAACAATCTCGGGAATTAATGAAAGTGACTCATTGTTCAAAAATCTAATCAAGCATACACACATACATATGTATGTACATAAACGCAGAAATGTAAACACTAGCAGTTGTATTCACATTATTGTGGAAATGATCTTGCATCATTGCATTTACAAAATGCTATATATTTTGTGTGTTTTTTATAGAGTGACACAAGACTAAATCATAATAAAACAAGGAAATATATTTTTAATATCAATGGGAAAGAAAATTTTATTGAAATTAATGTTTAAATATGATTTCTGTCATAGACGTTTGTATGTAAATACATATATGCAAATTGTACATACATACATACATTACTAATACCACTTCAAACAAAGAATTAGGTTATCAATTCGGTTCTATTAATGTTTGAACCTCCATAACTTTATTATTTATAAACCGATTTTCAAAATTTTCTATTTCTTTAAAAGCTTTTACTTGCAGTTTAGTCCCATAAAACGTTTGAAAATTTTGGTCAAATTGTCCTTCGCCATTTATTGACCGATTTCCATAATTCACGAAACACAAAACAAAAGACAAATTGAATTCCGTTTCCGAACGGTATAGATCTCTGTAACATGGCTGAATATTTTCATTTGTTTAAATAGTTTACAAAGACTTTTTATTAGTTATTGCATATTTTTCACGATATAAATTTTCATAAAGAAGATTTGCTGTTTGTTATAAGAGCCAAAGTAAATTTAAGCGATTGTGGCAAATTGAGAAGGTTGAAAAAAATTTACTATCTCAAGATATGCCAAACAACAATCGAAATATGTAATTCCAGTCGATAATTTTTTTTTATTAAATATTTCTTGAATAAAATTCTACATTTATTTGAGCTTGTACTCAAGTATTTATGTTTTAAATTTTATTAATTGTTGCGGGTTAGCAATATCTAAATATATATTTCGGTGGTAGCTATACCAACTCATAAATTCTTTAGTACAAGCTCAAATAAATGTAGAATTTTGTAAAGGAGAGATTTACTTTTCATTTTTTGCCTTATAAATACTTTTATGGCAACCAGCGGTTGTCTAATTGTATAGGTGTAGAAAAGTTAACACATTCATAATGGAAACTTATTTGTTGTATGTGTTTAAACAATTTTGAAAGCTGTTTTTATGCTTTGTAATTCACAAAAATATATTTGTGAGTTTTTGTATAAATAGATGAGCTTTAAAACTTTTTAAACATAAAGGGTAAAACATCTACTGATGAGTTGGTATAGCTACCAACGAAATATATATTTAGATATTGCTAACCCGCAACAAATAAATAAAATTATTTCTTTAATAATTAAAACTTTTGTTATAATTTTTTTTACTATAGTATTGCGCCGGTAATAATCTTTATCACGGCATTAAATTTGTTAAAATTAATTTTTTTTAAGCTATTGCGTAGCTTCTATCGCGGGCTTTGAGGCGACCGAATCAAGAAATTTTGAAACGTTTGTTTCTTAAGTCTTTTGTTTTTGAAAGGAAAAAACCTGACGCTAAGTTTGTTTCTTAAGTCTTTTGTATTTGAAACGAAAAAACCTGACACTAAGTTTGTTTCTTAAGTCTTTTTAATTTTTAATTTTTTTTAAGTATTTAAATCGCCCAATGTATGTTAACCCCTAAAGTATGCTATTGATTTTGATTTCATTAGCACACAGTATTGCCAGAAAAAAAACGGAGTTATTAAACAAAACGTAATAATATAATTGCATAAGTTGATAAAAAATGCTATGCAATAGCTTTACCGCGGCAGTCCCCGAGTGCCACATGTCTTTTTTTTCAAAAACATGTTTTTCCACATAGGCGATTATTGCTTGTGTCCATAGATGTATTGATGATGCCTATTTTGGTTCATATGTATGTATTATGATGTCTGGCGGTAATCGTACTACAATATATACAAACCTTTCTATACCCCCGTCTGTATTATTGACGTCGTGTTAACATTTCTTAAAATAAAGTCAACCGGAATGATTTCATGAAAATTTACTACTATAAATAAAGTTAAAAAATTATCAAAATTTTGCGCCCATGTTGCAAACCCAATATTCGTAGTTGCCAATATTCGTAGTTGCCAATATTCGTAGTTGAGTCGATAAATAAAACCGTTGGCGCCAGCAATGGTGAGTAAATCTTCAGCGGCGGCACGTCATCGAATTGTAACTCTGACCTGTGGCCATAATTAAATATCAATGTCAATAAAATGAATATGTATGTATGTATGTAAAATGAAACAAGTTACATACATATGTATTTGTTTGTCTATGTTCCTGGTTTTAGCACAAGAAAATTTTTTAACTTGAAAAACTTTTTCTGTGTTTTGCCGTCGGCATTTTAAACTTTTTGGCCTTGCACATCAAGTATTTTTTTTTGTTTCTTTCTGTTTTTTTTCTTTTGTCCCCCTTTTTCTTTTTTAAAGTTAGAATACAACAATTTAATGAGTGGCTCTTTGTTATCAATTCTTAGCATTTGTGTTTATTTCATTATTTTTTTTTTACTCTGTTTGATTCTATATTATAGATTCGATATATAGGAACATACATACATACATTTGTACATACGTATAAATATAAATTTTTTCAAGAGATGCTAACTTGGCGGTTTTTAAATATTCTAAAGGTATTTATGTATGTTTTCTTATTAAATGAATTGATCACAAATCTCTTAGTGCATCTCAGCTGACGGTTTAACATGTCTAGACTGTATAATTTTTGGTGGTATTATATATGTAAATGTACCTACAAAAGTACATAGTATAGTATAGATTTTCCTGGTCCTTTCTTCCACAATGTGAATAGGGTATTATAGGTAGCTTATAAATGTTGCAAATAGCCTGTTTGTAGAACACCACTTAGCTGACTCGCGGCGAGCCAATTGATGCACGACCACGTAATGAGACGTATTTGTATAACGCAACCTGGTCGTGTCGTGCAAATTTCGTTAATTCGTGTATGTGTCAAATATGTATGAAATCTAACTGTTACCAACATGTTTAAAAATATTTTTTCTTTACATTTTTTTTTGCTACTAAATTGTGTTACCAGTTTAAAAAAATAAACTCAACACTATTCTTGAAAAATTTAACATTTCATATCAATTTATTCCTGTTCAGAAAAGCATCACTACGCCGCATCTGATACGTTGTACGTTCTGAAAATCAACGGCTGGTAACACTACATATGTACGCTGTTTTGTATCAGCTGAACAAACTAATCATCACTGCGGCGCATCTGATGCATTTACGAATTGATATGAAAAGTTAAATTTTTTCCATTAGAGTTTTAGAAAGTGTTTTATTAAAGAAACAAGCAAGAACAAGTTGTTTTATTTTGTTTTAAACAGTAAACAGCCGAGATATGACATATTCTACCTATGTCGGACTCCAACTCAGTCAAATATTTCTAAAACTTCTCTGGACGAGCATAATTTTTTATTCGCCCAACTTTGACATTTATGACAAGTCGAGCGTGTTAAGCAAACCAATAAAAATGACAGCTCTTACGTTTAAAAAAAAAAGACATGTGGCACTCGGGGACTGCTGTGGTAAAGCTATTGCATAGCATTTTTTATCATCTTATGCAATTATATTATAACGTTTTGTTTAATAACTCCGTTGTTATTCTGGCAATACTGTATATTAGTGAAATCAAAATCAATAGCATATTTTAGGGGTTAACATACATTGAGCGATTTAAATACTTAAAAAAACAAAAGACTTAAGAAACAAACTTAGTGTCAGGTTTTTTCGTTTCAAAAACAAAAGACTTAAGAAACAAACGTTTTAAAATTTCTTGATTCGGTTGCCTCAAAGCCCGCGATAGAAGCTAAGCAATAGCTTAAAAAAATCGTAAAAAGTCGCGATATACAAAAAAACACAAAAAAAACACAAAAAAAAACAAAAAAAAACCAAAAAAAAATGCTTAAATAAAAGCGCTTATAACAAAGTGAGTCGCGTTCTACAAACTGGCTATTAGTCGCATGTATGTAAAGTTCAATTGAAGCAAGTCTAATGCCATTTATTTCACATGTTTTGTACGAACTTTAAGTAACACAACAATGATGATCTCAACGGCATAAATAATTTAGTTCTTTTTTACCATTCATAGCAATTTTGCGCTTTTTTTAGGTTACTGATTTGTTTGTTCTTTTTGCTTGGGAAAAAAAAACTGACGTCGATGTTTGATTGCGAAGGCTGCTGCAGTAGTGTGTGCGTGTGTATATAAATTTGTGCATTCTCCACGCAGTTGCCACATGTAAATATTAGATAAAACTGTAAAATTTTCCTTAAAAAAAAAACATCTTCATATCAAAATTATTTCCAAAACCAGCATTAAACTAAATATTTCTAATTTATATTTTCTTTCGTAATTTAAATTTTGAAAGGTTTAAAGTTTAACAGTCTGTTACACGATGTCGACTCGATGTCTTTCTTCCGTGCAACTACGTTTAAAAACAACACGAAATTTCAAAATTAACTTTGTTTTATATTTAATTGTACGAAAAGTTGTATCGAACTAACGTAATTTTATTGTTATTTAATTTATTTTATTCCGTAATAACAAGTTTTAAAATAGCGATTTTTTCCACACAAACAAAAAAACAAAGTGCAGAGTTTACATCACACTCATATCGATCTGGCAGCCCTTGTGACAAACACGATTCTCCATTTAGTCATCTCATTTTGTTACAGCTTAAAAGCAAAACAAGAACAACAACAACAACAACAACAACAAATTTAAATACACACTTCATTGTGTTTGTTTGCATTCGATTTGGTTTGATTTTTTTTTTTTTAGTTCGTTAGTTCAATACATTTCGCTTGAAATCAGTTGAGTTTAGATATTAATGTTTTAAAATTTGAATACATTCGTCTCCACACATAAATACGAGTACATACATACATACATCTATAAATTCTTATAGTAGTTCACGCTTAAATGCGACCCACTTAAGTGAGTTACCTGTTTTAATACCCAAAAAGCTGCTGGCAACAAGGATACCCCTAAAAGTATAGTACATCACAACATTTTTCCTTAAATGCATTCTGTTTAAATGCGTCAAAATGACAACGTTTTAAAAGGAACGAGGTCTTGAACGAGGTTCAAATTACTACGTACATTCGATTAGCGATTTTTGTGTTTTTTTATGTTTGTACAGTCGTCTCTAAACATGTGTTCACAGTTTCAGCTGTTTAGCATGTTTAGTTTGTTGGTGAGAGTCATAAAAGTTAAAAGTGTTTTACGTACTCGGCGATTTTAGGTCTGAGCTTTTCTATTGGAACGATTGCACTTAGACTTCGATGTCACAGTTACGACCCCTTACCCCGTCTTTCTCAGCAACTTATTAATTCGATGATTCTTCATAAACAAATTTTCTTCACTTTCTCACAATTGTCATCGGTTTTTGAAGGGGTTTCTTCTGCAAAAAGCTTCTACCACTTGTAAACATTTGTGTGATTCAAAGTACACACAATCATGTAGTATGCCACTACGTATGCTAAACAGCTGAAACTGCGAACATATGTTTAGAGACGAGTGTATAAAATAATCGCTTATCGAGTGTACGTAAATCGCACAATTCGAAAATTCACATTTTTTTTGAACAGCTCATATAATCGTATACCAATAAAACGCATTTACATATTTTATAAAAAAAAAGACATGTGGCACTCGGGGAATGCCTTAAAAAAACAAAAGACTTAAGAAACAAACTTAGTGTCACGTTTTTCGTTTCAAAAACAAAAGACTTAAGAAACAAACTTAGTGTCAGGTTTTTTCGTTTCAAAAACAAAAGAGTTAATAAAAAAAACGTTTCAAAATTGATAGAAGCTATAGCTTAAAAACTAATATGTGACAAAAACCATATAAGAAATATACTTAGAACGTCGATAAATGAGGAATAAATCACTGGCGATCTTACCCTAGTGTTTTATTTAATATGCGTCAATTGCCCACAAAAATTCCTGAAAATACTTAAGAATGGGCGATTTAACATGTGCACTTAAGCGAGCCCTACTGTACATACATATGTATGTATGTATGTGCGTCTATATGTACATACGTATTTCAATATGTTTTTAAAGTTTTTATTTAATTTTTTTTTTTATTATAAAAAAATTCTTGTTTGTTAACATTAAAATAAGATTAAAGCGAAATGTGAAAATAAAACAAAACAAAACAAACAACAACAAAATAAAACATATGTATGAGAAAAACAAGTTCTGCTTCTCTTATTAAAAATTGTTTTTGTTTTAATCGCTTATCTATCGTTGGAGTTGTTGTTATAAAAAAAAAAAACAATAGAAACGAACTGCAACACGAGGGAAAAAAAACCTCAACGGAGGGAATTAATTTCATTTCTGTTTTTATGATTATATGTACCTCCCTATATTTTTTTTTTTGTTATCTTGTGTATTTTATTGCACCCTACACGAAAAATGTCCATGACGGTTTAATATTTAGTTTGTAACTTCCGAAGGTTCTCATACAAAGGCCCGTAACGACATTGTTGGAAGTCCGCTAGGACATCCGCAAACTGTAGCTCCGAAGAAAATTTTTTTAGTATATTTTTAGCTGATATGCAAAACCACGTACATAACTAACAAAAGATTTAATTTGCCAGCATCAATTTTTAAGAAAATTTTATTGGCTTTGTTTTCAAAAAGAAAAACAATCAGTAAAAAATATATGGAAGTTGGTAAAACATAAATCGAATTTAAATGGCCAATATTGGTTATTTAAGTTCCATTTAAGTGTTTAGTAGAAAACTTCTTTAAACAACAAATAACATTTAAATAAGAAGTTAATTATTGGCCCTTACAAATAGGAGAGTCAAATTAACGACGTCTGTCCGTTTAACCATCAGTCTGTACATGAAATCGATTTTCCACAGCACCCACCACAAAAGTTACAGATTTCACAATTGAGAGTCTCAATTTGAGACTGATATGTTGGGAGTTGTCTCAAATAAGTTGCTATTGAAAATCAGAAAAAAAACTGAATCATTTGAATATATGGTAATTAGAGAAGGAGGGGTATATAGGATTCGTCATGGCCGAAAATAGCACTTTAAATTGGTATTTTATGTTCTTGTTTTTTTGTTTTTATTTACTTAATACACTTTGTTTGTGGCAGGTAGGTATTAATTTAATTTATATATGTAGTATATTTTTTTTTGTTTTTCGTGTACTAAAAGTGTGTAGGTATGTACTCATACCAGTATGTACCTACGTATGTATGAATATTTAAATATTTATTTATTTATTATAAAGCATACAATCATATAAAAAAAATTTTTTTTTTTTGCAAAAATATTTTGCAACTTAATGAGTTTTATTACTTATTTGAATTTGTTTTTTATGTTTCTGGGGGATTTTTTCTCTTTTATTGTTTTATTTATTTATTT
The DNA here is from genome assembly GCA_947311025.1 of Lypha dubia. Lineage (NCBI taxonomy): Eukaryota > Metazoa > Arthropoda > Insecta > Diptera > Tachinidae > Lypha > Lypha dubia. Next base: position 127,883,391 of record OX371260.1, read on the forward strand.
GTATGCAATTTAGACAATCAATATCTTTGGCAAATTTTAGAAAATGTTTTAAAGTTTTATATTTTATAGTTTCTGGTATTTATGTACGTCTTTCGTTTAAGTTTTTATAAGATAAAAAATATATTAAAAATTTAAATTTATGATTTTCTTATTGTTAATTATACAATCGATTGGTCTTACTGAGTTGAGTGGTGGTGGGGTATTTTTTTTTTTTTTTTTTGGTAATAAAATTAACCGTTTCTATTTGATTTTATATCCGTTATTGGACAAAATGAAGTCATAAGATTGATAAGATTCGTTGAATTCGTTGAACAGTTCACCACCGAAATGACAGTAATTTTAAAGAATTTCTTTGCATGAAGTCAGTCATAAACTTAACAAACATTCTTTTCTTTATTTGAAAAACTACCTACACTTATTAGTTTCGATTTTTATTCTAAATTTACAGACATATACACATACATGCAAACATACATACATGAGTATTTTCTATTTTCGAATTAAAAATAATAAAACAGAAAAAGGTTTAACTTGTTGTCTACTGAATAGGTATTGTCCATATGCCTGCATTTCATTGATACTTATACGAAATCATCAGTAAACTTTAACCACATTTAGAAAAGTGAAAGGGTACACCTAAAGAGAAAAAAATTAATCCATCCGTACTTAAATTAAGCCTAAGCGCATTATTAAAACAATACACACCAATCACGTTCAATATAGGTACATACATATATTCGTTTAAAATTTCTCTAATTGTATTCTTTATTTCTTTACATAATTTATAAATTTTTTTTTTTGTACATATGAAAAGTAATATTATCAGGCTCAAGTTCAGTTTTTTTTTTTATTGAATTAATGAAAATTCAAATTACTAAGAGTTATTTTATGTTTGAAAAATATTATTATTATATGCAATTAGTTTTAGGAGAACGTATCAGTATACCGATTTCAAGGCCGCTACACCTCTCATCAGCGTTCAATTGTTCATCTTCACAATTTTCGTAAAGTGGATACTAATTGGGAAGAATATCAACTACTTAGCCAAGTTCTCAACAGAAATAGAATACGAGAATTATTTTCGGTTAGTACGAAATTCCCCATCACTGGTTGGAAATAACTAATAATCAACACAATCTAAATTTAGTCACAAAACATATGAAAATCTTTAAATTAGGGCGGTTATATAGAAATAAAGTCGAGTCACGATCATTTGAAGTTCATTCGTTTATATTTTTACTTTTTTTTTAAATACTTTTCAATTTTAAAATACCACCTAAGCACAGGCATATACCGAAAGTTATGATTGATTTCTTTCACAAATAGTTTGGCAGTTCAAATTGCAGAATGTAGCATAGAAAAGTCTAATTTCAAATTGTATTTTTATTATATAAAACACAGTTCATTTTATTCACACAGTATATATAAAGCATAGAGCTCCATCCAAATGCATAATTTCAAATTGCCGAGGGAACGCAGTGGTTTTAACATCCCTGAACTTTAGTTGGGCTGTCAGCTGTTTAAAATATATTATGGGTGGCAACTGTCATTTTGGGTTGCTATTCAGAGCTTTTCTGGCCACCACAAATTTTCAATTGCCAACTGGCAATGCAACTGAAGTTCGTCTACTATTCATAACCCAAAGCGAATTCGTACCAGGTAACCATATCCTTACAACAATAACATTCGCCATTAAATTTCCATCCAACTGTCAAAACAAATGCGACAATGTTGTTTTAGAAATACCTATATGAAGAAAACTAACCTATCTTCTCAATATACGTAGTTTTTGACAGTTCTGGAATGCACATCATCTGATGATGACGTAAGCTTATAGGGCCACCTGGTAATGAATTCGCCTTGCCATAACCGAGCCGTAAGATTTCTTTCAAAACTAATTTTCTTTTTTTTTTTCAAAATTGTAATTACTTTTGTTATGAAATTTCAGCATAAGCAAAATGGAGAAAAATATCTACTTACTCGTATATTGAGCAGACGTATTAAATTTCTTAAGCTGTGTGAGTAAGCAGTCACAGTTTGTTAATAATTTATGCCGAGCTAAATCTGTTTTACGTAAGAGCTGACGTCATGACATATTTAACTCAAAAGTTAAATATGTTTAGTCGCGACATTGCCAACATAGCTCGATGGAACTTTTTGGTTTACATATTTGCTAGTTGATATAAATGTATCTTAACTAAGATAACTTTGTATGCTCTCTACAGGAATTTGGCCATTTGCGGGCACATTTTTCTTTGTCACTTATTTGGACCAATAGGAAATTAAAGCCAAAAATACATACTTATTGACAACATAAGTCCGATTTCTCAATTGTATTTGAAAATTTTTCTATACAAATTTTAAAAATTAAAATTGTGTAAATTTTGATGAGCTCTACGGGAATTTGGCCATTTGTGGGAACATTTTTGTTTGTCACTCATTTGGACCAATGGGAAATGAAAGCCATTGCATATTACTTCAGCCAACACTACCCACAAAGTAAAAGTTACTATTTTAGAATTTAAAAAAAAAAAACTTTAAGCGCCAAACTCATTCTTTACACGATAAGGGTATTTATAGGTTTGTCATTTGTCCGAAATATTTATATGAGGTACATATAGTATATATATTCTGAATCCTTAAGGTAGGATCACACGATAACCGCAATGCACCAATTATTGGTTATTTTATATGCCAATCGTGTAATTTGATAGGCAACCATGCGCCAATAAAAATGTCAAAAATGCAGCAATATTTCAATCAAAGAAGACAATTCCCGCCAATATCTTTTTTTTTTATACCATAATAATCGGGCTTTGAAGATCAATTTATTTCATGTTTTTGTGTCAATAAAAGATATAAGTATAGAGAATTAAAAAAAGGTCGAAATATTAATAAATTTTTGTATGTAAATATATCTCTTGAGAAGTAAAATAAAATGAGTTTTAATTGTTATATAATATATTATATAATAATTTAATAATAATAATTTATTTTCACTTCATCAAATACCTGCATAATAATTAAATCCGACGCAATTTTCTTTTTTTTAAGAAACAAATCCGTTTGCTTTAAATATGTGTACAGATTAAAGTTTTACTAATTTATGTATGTATACAAACAAAACAACATTTGCCATTTAGCCCCAACAGCTGTTGTCAGTTAACGTATAGGACAATCGTGTGAACGGAATGCGGCAATTATTGCCACTAATTCGTTGTGCGTCAATTTACGACAATCAAATTTATGTAAAATGTGGCAATGGTGTGACAGCAGAAATTTTGCTTGGGACAATTTCTTTATTGTGTCCAATTTCACAGCAATAAAAATTGTGCTAAATTGGTGCATTGCGTCAACCGTGTGATCCCACCTTTATAGATAGGAAAGTAGAATGGGCCATGTCCGTCTGACTGTACGTGAAATCGATTTTCCGAAGACACTAGAAGATCTAGAGACTTGGGTCTTGAACTGAAATGTAAGGATATTTCTTCAGATCCTTCGTATTGAAAATCAGCAAAAATAAAATATCAGTTCTGGTATTGAATTATATATACAAATAAATGAAGATATATTTGAATATTTAACCCTTTCCGAAATAAATTTATTTATACATGAGGTGCCCCAGTGTTGATTATGGAATCTTTCGATTATAATTCAACGCACGAACCTTTGTGCTACTGAGGCTTGTTAGTGTTTTGTTCACTGATGGATGGAAAATTTTAAAATATTTTAAACAGTCTGTATTTTTTGTACATACTCGTATGTATGTATATAGCAGTTTAAACTTACATTTTATATTCTTTGAAATGTTACATTTATAAGAGAAATGAAAACCTGTATTATATTCAGTGAATCACATATTTATGCATTGGGGAAGGGTATATAAGATGCGGCACAGCCGAATATAGCACTCTTACTTGTTGCACATTATTTTTAAATAAAACAATTGGCAAATTAAAAGAAATATGTAATTTTTTTACACCGAAATTTTCATAGAACATAAGATAATAATTACGGCACATTTGAGTATGGGTATTTTTTTAGTCCCGTCGCGCGAAAGCCCATTGAATCCTAATAAGTAAAATTCAATTTGTAAGAACAGTTTATGGAAGAAAAAACTTCAACAAAATATATCGAATATACTTATGCATACTGCCTTGGAAGCGATCATAAAGATCACTTTTGGAGATTTTCAACTATTGAAAGGAATCATAAAAAAAAACTTTATGTAACTGTGAAGATACAATGGACCAATTTGAAGACTTCATATAATTGGATTTAGACTTGGAACACTTTAAGAAATTCTTAGGAATGGGATTAAAACAAACAAAAAATCATTTCCTACATACATTTTATTATTTGTATAGAAAATTTAAAACATAAGGAGAAAATGCACTCTTTGTATGTATGTATGTATACTTAGGTACATATGTACTCGTATGTACATATACATATACATACATACATATACATATAGAGTAACATAACCATGGGAAATATTCAAATAGTTGTTATGGATAAGCTGGCAGCAATTTTATTTTATAAAAATTTCGTGGAAATATTGTTGATTCTATGGCGGATTTATTTAGCTGACTGACTTACAGACAGACAGCCGAACAAGTGCCTAAGATTCTCTCTTTATTTTGTTCGTTAAGTTGGTCTTTTATTTTTTTCTTCTTCTGGCCACACAGCCAACAAATGCGTCAGCCAAGCAGCCCAGTCAGTCAGTCAGTCATTGAGCTAGAAAGGCAGTCAGTTGTTGTTGTTATTATTATTTTTTTTTTGTTAATATTTAGCACGTGCTGTGTGGTTTTATGAATGTTGTGGCTTTTAGCTTGTGTTTGGTGCTGGTGATGGATGGATTGCTGGATGGATGGCAGTGGTGGTGGTTACACCTTTTGAATTCTTTTGACATTTTCATTGTAAAGTTGTGTTTTATTATTATTTCTTTTCAATTAAAAATCCGGTTTGACAATGTCATGTCTGAAAATATCGTTCGGTTTTTTTTTCTTGTTCCAAATTATTATTTGTTTTTCATTAAACTTACAAAACTTACTTTCTCCCGAGAGCTCAGCAAAGGTGTTGTTATTTCAATCGAAAGATTTTTTGAGATAAAAAAATATATGTATTTACAATGATTACGATTCGAAGTGAATTGGTTTTGTAAGCAAAAATATTTATTATTATTTTAGTTAAAGTTGGTTACATTTTAAACCAGAGTTCTGTTAATTAATTCCACCACACCTGCCACACTTCCAAACGTTGTACTCGTATGTAAAAGTCTTGTTTCCAGAAAACAAAACACTCCCTTTTAAGTCTTTGTGTCTCTATTTCCTATCTTTCGTCATTGTTAAGGTTTTACTGTTGCTTGTCAATTTACCGCTAATTTAGAAATGGTGAATATGAATTTATCGATAATGCTGGAGTTGGAGTTTTCGTTAGAATAGAATTAATTATTTTACTATCTTGCCTCCAGTTATGAATATTCCTTGAAGGACAATTGGACACCAGTGCAATTTTTCCTACAGATAACCTTCGTTTATCGCACTGAATTTGTTTGTGGCAGTTGCGAAGCGTTGCTCCGTAGCATGATGAGATATTTCAGATGGACGCAGGAAACATAAAATGTCGGCAACTTTTAGTGGATAATGAAAAGTAATATTTTCATTATGTTCTTATGATCTCTCCAAGAAAACATTTGTTCGTGTTTATAATTATTCAATATTTTCGCATGATGAAGATGGTTACCAGGTCAGTTTTTCCTTGACATAATTTTATGCAGAACTGGTTTGTGGACCTATTGACCGAATTCTGAATCAATGCTCAATAGCGTAGAACACAACAAACCAAATGTTTAGCTTCCTCCATGAAAACCTTAAGGTTGAGCAGAAGACTTAAAAACTGAACTACACGCAGACAGGTATTGAAGACGTAGTTTCAAGTTTAGGGACTGGCAGGATCTAGGAATGTAACTGTTCGTTCCTAGTACCTTAATTGAATGTTTGCTAACGGCGACACTCATATCACCTCGTGCAGATGGTTAATATTGAAAATTTTACACATAAAGTTGCTCTGTAGAGTGAATTGTGTGCGATGGTTTCGCAATGCCACTAAAGAAAGAACTAATCTGATGAAGTCGAATTCGATTATTATCTTATAGGCATCTTTATGTTATTAGTCACTAACAAACAAACAACGAAACACTTTGTAAAGCGAAAGGAATTTTGGATAGTGGAATATTAAAAGGTGTACTAATGGGATGGTTTACTGGGCACTGTGGTCTCAGGAAGCACTTATTCATTATTGGAAACTCTTAGATCAATTTATGCAGATTCTGCGAAATGAAAAAAGAGACGCCGGAACACATCCTCTGTGATTGTCTGGCGGTAAGGCAGCGCTGAATACGATTTCTTGGAGGCATCATACCGTCTCCAAATGAGATTTACAGTCCCTCACCGCGTGGGGTGGGTGGCCTTAACCTACTTCGTTGAACATTTGGGCTGCACAAAAGATCCTTGGGTCGCGGCGTAACAGACAGTCATTCCAGTTATGAAACCCCCATTTTATCTTGCAGTAAGATCCACAAAAGATTCCTAACATTAAACTACCTGGCAATCCAGTGTTAGGCAAAGTTGAAAAAAAAATACCTTTATAACGTCTGCATTCAAGTGGTTTGTTAGTTAAAGGGATACAAGCGATCTGAGTTTTAGAGGACTTCTCAGAAGTTATTTTAGTATGAGAAGATTTAAAAACGTTTTTTCAAGGATGTCAGTAACAGGGTTTCCAAAGCCATGGATTGAATTTATGGAAGACTTTAGCTACAAATGCTGGTGAGACTAGAGAACATTTTTCAGCAAGTTGAGTAAAATATTGAAATATTCTTTGCAACTGCTTTTAGCATTACAAATTCAGTTTATGAAAAAAAAAAAAACACTATCAAATTTTTTGGTTATGCATACCAACATTTACTTGGTAAACTGTTGTATTTTGTGTCAGCAAAAACTTCCTTTTCAGGTATGTACCTTTCACGGCACATTTACTTACTTTAGGGTAGTGTTAATAGCAAAGCTGGTTTCCTAAATTGTTGTTGTTTTGAGAATAGAATAGTGTAAATAGTATAAAACACCATATTGTTCATGTAATGTTGTATTTGTTTTAAAATATTAACACTACCTTGTAAGTAAAATCCAAAAACCAAACAAGTGTTTAAATAGAAAAAGTAAAAAAAAAAACAACAACACTTACTTCTTAAAAATAAAAGAAATAAAATTCTTGAAAAGTACAGTCAAAACAAAAAGACATGTACTAAATTTTAGTAAATTAAATTTCCTTGAAAATAGTTTAAAAAATTTCTATATTTACATAAAGTACGTTCACATTTAGTAAATATTTGTCCAAAGAAAAAAAACGTAACCACTAGTTTTGCTAAGGGATTGTGTCATTTAATTTGGTTTTTATGTAAAACAAGGAAATATAAGGCGCAATCTTTAAGAATAATTTTCAACAACTTTTCGCAGCATTTTCGGCCGTATTTCGCCGATAACTCTTCGAATGTTGATTTCCAGGTGTTCAATTGTTTGTGGTTTATCGACGTAGATAAGTGACTTAACCTAATCCCAAAGAAAATAATCTAATGGGGTTAAATCACACGATCTTGGTGGCCAATTAATTGGGTCATTACGTAAAATTATTTTTTCATCAAAAGTTCCTTTGAGTAAATCAATTGTAGCGCCCGCTGCACGATGAGTTTGACGAATAGAACAATTATTTTGAATAAAAATTTCAACAATTTGCACGTGTTCCTCTATTATAAGTCGATTCATAATGAAATTTCAAAGCAAACTAAACAAAAAGCAACTATTAGCTGTTAAATGGGTGTTCAAATAAAGCAGTGATGCCAACTCAAAGTTGTGACATTCTATAAAAAAAACAGCCTTTATTACAAAATAAAATTAATTATTCTACAAAAAAGTATTTTTATACAGTTTATAAAAAATACGAACCCATAATTAAAAAAATATTGGAATTAGAAGAAATAAATTATTAGTTGCTTTGTTGATTACGTTTTTTTCGACAAATATTTGATAAACGTGAACGTAGCTTAAGAAATTACGAATGTAGTACTGAGCTGGTTAGAGTATCTATCTAAGAAAGTTATTGGTGCGAATCCCAAAAAAGATGTAAATTTTATAAAAATGTTTTCATCACCCCTCAATTTCAGATAATACAAATACATGCTAAAAATAAGCATTCCGTATGTTCCAGCTGTCTGATGACATCAAAAGCTTCTTTGTAGCAGAACATCAAGGCAAATTGTACTTATGCTGTTTTCTTTCTAAAAAAATATGGTACATCTCCATTCAGAAAATGTACTCTGGTGTTCGTTTCTTAAAAATGTTTTGCTCTCTAAAAGGGCATTGTTTTTGATTCTAAAAAAAAACGCCCTCAGTAATGCTAGAAGGCAGCACACTTTATGACCCGTAAAAATCGACAGGGTTGATAGTGCCTTGTAAAACTTAGCTGTCATAAGCACAGCCCCTTAGTTCTAGTGAAATAACAAGCTGCATTATTAAAGGGTTGACAAGACATTTTATACATTTACCTTTTAACAAGTGGGCATTTTGTGTGTAGAAAGGAAAACACCATCAGTTTCTGTAAAAAACGGCATTGGCGCCGTACAACAACCAATTTGATATCAAATTAAGTAAAAATTCCAAAATTTTAGTTAATTTTTTTTTTGTTAATGTGTAAATACATGCCCTGCATGAAGTCTGGGGCCAAGCGTCGGCTCTTTTGGTGACTTCTTGGTGACATTGAATTATAATCGAAAGATTCTATATTCAACATTGGGGCAACTGATGTATTTATAAATTTATTTCTGAAAGGGTTATACTATATACTAGAGTTGTCAATTATTCGCCTTTCAACTTTGTTCGAATAATTCAAATAATTGATTTTGTTCCGTCGATCAAACGATTAAAGCTGAAAAATTTTTCGATTAATCGATGAGAACAACGAATAAAAAATGATTCAAAAAATTTATTGACAAAAAATAAACATTTCATACAAAAAACTTCAAAATAAAATAGTTAATATTTTTATTACAAAAAATACATAAAACTATTAAATCAAATAAACATGCTTCATTCAGTCAAAAAATATCAAATGTTTTTTTCTTTTTTTTTTTTTTTTTTTTTTTTGTGAAATCAGACAATTTGGGTTGTTCTTAAGAAATAATCTTTTACAAATAAAAGTTGACTAAATTTTTTAGCTTTCAAACGATTTTTGGTTTTGGTTTTTGAAATAAATCTTTCGCTAATTGTCGAGGTAGGTGATATTGTGAGAAGAGCATAAAATAGTTTATCTAATTTTTCTGTTCTTTTTTTACATATTTTCAAATATACCATATCGTCTAATAAATATATCGCTGAAGTCTTTTTATATTTTTAATTTTGAATTTTTAATGCTTTTAATATACTCATTCACCCCTATCGTGAATAATTTTCCACATGAAATTTCTTCACTTTTCACGTATTTGCAATCGTGAAGAACTCGCATGAAAAAATTTTATTCAGTCCAGAATAACAACGTGAAAAATGTTCACTGAAAAAAATTCCCCTTATCGTGAATAAATATTTCGCTCGGAATTTTTCACTTCTCACAATTTTGTATACTTTAGGACACTTGTTACATGTGACTTTGTTTTTTTTTTCATTTTTGTGCTTGGTAAAATACTTCCAAAACGAGCTCAATTTTTTGGCTTTAGTGTATTTCTAACTTATTCACCTGAGCGTGAAAAAACCCCATTCTTGAAAATTTTTTAACGTTTCATTCAAAACATAGCAAGACTACTATGTAGGTATGCGCAGTTCGACAACAACTGCAAACATCCAAAATAATATGTATTTGGTTGATATAAAGTACTCGCTTTGTTTCATATCATACAAACAAATTTAAACATTTTTGACGTATGCATTTTAAACTAAAAAAAGTTGTTCGATTAATTGACATTAATTAATCGATTTATTCGTTATTCGAAAATCGGCATTTTAAAATTATTCGAACAAGAGTTTCGTTTTGTTTGATCGATTAATCGAATTATTCTTAATCGGTTGACAACTCTACTATATACATACATATATCTTCATTTATTTGAATATATAATTCAATATCAGAACCGATATTTTAGTTTTGGTGATTTTCAATACGAAGCATCTTAAGAAAAATCCCTAAGTTTCAGTCGAAGACACAAGTCTCTAGCTCTTCTAGTGTCTTCGGAAAATCGATTTCACGTGCAGACAGACGGACAGACGGACATGGCTCATTCAACTTCCCTATCTATAAGGATTTAGAATATATATACTATATGGACCTCATATAAATATTGTGGAAATTACACGCATTACCATTTTTGGTGAAGGGTATAAAAAAGGAACCAGTAAATTTCTGGTTCGAATATCTCCACATGGTCTCAACTGTCTACAGTGCAAAATTCGGTACCTGTGGTGTATTTCTGTTCAATTTCACTATGGAAATTTCCCTACAGGGTGTGTAAACTTTTGAAAATGTACTTCAGTTTGTATAAGAAATGAACAAGCACACATTAAAACACACACACAGAAAGAAATAAGTTTCTATGACTTACCCAAATCTGCAACTCGTATACCAAAACAATTCATATCCTTATTAAGTTGTTGCGACAGCGGCAATGTTGTTAAAGATGGTGGACCAGGTGGTGGCGGTGCAGTCGTTTCCTGTGGTCGTTTACGTGCCACTGCAATACCAACTGGTACAATATTATCTGAAATTACAAATAATAATAATAATAATAATATTTATTTAATATATTGCAAAAGCATATTGACAACAACAATTACAGTGTACATGATAAAAATTTAAAGAGCTTTGGGGGGGTATAAAAGAACTTAACAACAAATTAGCACAACAATTCTCAATAATAATGAGAAAAATGAGAAGAATGCAAAAAAAAGAACACACAAGTGCAACTAGAACAGGTGAGTCTGGTCTGTCTCTTTATAAAATGCAAAATGCAAAATCAAAACAAAACCAAAACCCCAACAAAACAACAAACTAAATCAAAATACCGACGGGAACGGATATTGAAACATAGAAATTCTTGTATTTTATTTTCTTTTTTTTTTTTTTGTCTTTTATTGCTTTATTAATGATCATGTATTTCCTTCTGTCCTTTTTATTCAAAGTTTGTAAGAATAATCAAAAATTACTTTCTAAACTTTTTTTTGCTCATAAACGATGTCGAAATGTAAAACATTTGCCACACAGCAACTTGGCAGCTTCATAGACAAATTAAAAAAAAAAAAAAAAAAAAACTTCTGCAACAGCAACTGCCTAAAGAAAATTGCCCAGAACACTTTCACAAACTTTAACTTACTTTTCACATCGATGCAATGCTTAAAGGAGGAGTTGTTAGGTGTTGTTTAGTAGTCAATTATGCTTCTATGCATCAACAATTTTGTAGAGGGTGTTGCAAATCTGTTCGACATTAGATATGGTCTCAGCGATATATTGTAAATTTTTCTCCAACGTATCACGATGTCGGCTTTGGAACAGAGAAGCAAAAAGTCCAATAACTGTTTTTGCCAATATTTAGGCACAGTGGATTTTAAAATATATTTTTATATTAAAACTTCTAATTCACTTTTCAGATTGCATCCATTATTATTTTATATTCCCGAAGCATTTTTAAAATAAACTTTCAAAAAAAAAAGATACGTTTAGAAAGCCTTATTTTGCTTTTTTCCTATTTTGCTTCGATTTCTTTTAACGAACACAAGTGCATCATAAAATGAAAAAAGTTTACCGCCGGCGAAATGGTCTTTGCCTGCACTAACTCACACAGGCACACACAAAGATATTTGCATGGTTGATAGCAGGGCTGGTAAAATGCCTACCAAAGTTATTTTTTTATTTTGTTATTTCAATTACACAAATATTTCCGATATAAGTTTAATACGAGTTGTCAGCCAAGCCCATGTTCTTTAAACGAGTACATATCGAAAACTAAATCATAAACTGTTGCAAGGCAAAAATAAGAAATGTTTAGGGGAGGCGCAAATTGAAAAGTACCATGCAGGCAGGCAGGTAATGGATATTAAATTTTCGTGCTCTTTAAAAATCTGATGTGTAAACAGGTTTATGAAACATCAGGCATTTAGGAAAAATTTTGAGTTCTTACTGTTTATGATTTAGTGTGAAATGTGTGTGACCAAATAATTTTTAGAAAACGTTTTCTTTTTTTTTTTTTTTGTACTTTTATAATGGAAAAGGTTCTTCTTTGAAATATTGCAGTAAATAAATATTTTTAGAATAAATAATATTTAAATAAGTGACCTTCAAGAGATACGAATAGGAAGAAATAGGAAAAAGAGTCATGTTAAGAGAGAGAGCCGTGCAAGGTTTTTTTTGCATTGCGGGTATCTTTCTTTTTATCTTATGAGAATTTCTATACAGAAAAATAAAAATATTCCCAAAATGGTGCCAAAAACACGTTAAGAACATATTTAATTCAATCGCAAAAAGATTGGTTGAAAAAAAATGTCCAGCTTAATTTAAGGAAAAATTTACATCTTTAGATTCGATGCATGCATGAATTTACGTCCCACATTATTATTATGCAACCATTTGAGTCATGTCGCATACTTGATATCTAATTGGGAATATTTATGCTCATTTATGTCCTTGACAATTGAATTAATATTTTTTTTAACTTGGCTTAATTAAATTTTTTATTTTCTCTCTTTAAATTCCAAATTTTCTTTTTGTGAATTGTTTGGTATTGAGCATACGAGTCACATGTTTGCAACATGTTTTGGCTGGGCTGAACCCACACTAACGATTGTTTGATACTAACCCATACCAAAAAAAACCCATTTTTTAATTTGATTATTTTTTTAAAATTAATTTCAGGTATTTAACAGGGGCAGCTTGAAAAGTGTTTAATCCTTTTTAAAATTGATTCAAGTACATTTTAGGGATGTTCGTATTGACATTTTTTATCACAACTCATACTTAAAGTAATCATTAAATACTTATATTTAGTACTAGAAATTTTTTACCTGTATCTTGTAGACACAATAGGTATATCGGAGAGGGAAAGCAGTTGATTTGTAGTCATCAAAATTCTCAAAAAACTGTGAATGCAGTTTTGTTTTATTGCCATCGCCTTTTTAAAAATTGCAGCCAACAAAAAGTAACATTTTCTCCAACATTTTTTATTTCTAAAAAGGATCTGAAAACTGTTTCTATAACATTATGGGCCTCAGCACTCTTTTAAATATCATTACAACACAAAAACACCTAGAAAAAATTGCGTGGTAATTTTTTTTTCTTCTAAAAAATTATGGTAAAACTATAAAAAATTAATTTAATAATAAAACAACGAATATGTATCTCATGCTTAGAATGTTTATTTCCAAGATAAGAAAGAAAGAACCATAATTTGATAAGAAATACACGTTTCCCCAAAATAATTCTAAATAAATAAACATAAAGTTTGTTTAGTACACACACATTTATTTACAATCATAAAACTTTGTTTAATGCTTAAAAAGTTTATATCGTCAACCGAAATCTATAATGTTATTAAAACACTTGAGTTTTTCACCGAAGAATTTTAGTAAATCAATAAAAAAAATCAGAAATTTTCAAAATGTAGACTGTCAGAAAATATTTTTAATATGAACGAAACTATAGAATTAATATATATTGGACTGAAAATGTTTCCATATTAATTTGTGTGTATATGATTTTGGCTATATGCACAGAGAAAACAGTGCCTAATAAAAACTTAACAAAATAGAACACAATTAATAAGATATCTCTATGGATTTTTTTCAAGAAGGAAGTCTTATTATTTTAATAGGGAAAGACTTTTTGAAAAAATCCAGAAGGAAACTTATGATTTTTATTAGGTATTCTTATTGATTTTTTCAAAAAGGTTCTCCTTATTAAAATAATAAGACTTCCTTCTTGAAAAAAATCCATAGAGATATCTTATTAATTGTGTTCTATTTTATTAAGTATTTATTAGGCACTGTTTTCTCTGTGTGATTTTAAAAAATATAAATTTGATGTCATCAGAACATCATGGTACTTCCGGAATGCTTATTTACAACATGAAGTTGTATTATCTGGATGAGGGGTAATAAAAACATTTTTATAAAATTTACGTCGTTGGGACTCGAACCAAGAACCTTCGGTATCGTAAATTGGCACTCTAACCACCTCACTACTGCACCCTGTTACATGTTACCAGCCAGTTTAAGAAGATGATTTACACATGATCATACAGGAACCTAATGAAATCCATAAGGAATACCTTTTTGAAAAAATCAATAAGATGGCCTAATGAAATCAATAACACATCTCTTTTTTATACAATTCATATGAAAACCTAATAGAATCAAAAAGTTTTTCTATATGGATTGTTTTTTTGGTGCCAAAAATAACGAAAATCGGGTAAAAAAAATGTGAATAACAAGTTTTCTTGTTGATTTTATGTATTTTCCTTCTTGATAAAATTAAAAAGATTTATCACATGAAAATAATAAGGAATCTCTTCGGAAAAATATTCGCTTCTTTATGCTGGGATACCCCTTAGCCTAAAAGGTTAGGTTAGGTTAGCAGGCTGCTGGTAAAAGGAAGATTTAGATTCCAGCTCACTTGGGTCCTGAAGTGGTCCCATTGTGTTACCTGTAGTGAGGGATAGTATTAGAGAAAGGGAGATTAGAGGAGTCTAAATAACAGTAGGTAAAAGAGGGGCAGAGAAGAACAGAGAAAAAGGGTGGGAAAAGTCGAAGCAAAGGGTGAGACTTGCAGCGAAACGGGCAAGAAGTCAAGCCCGCTATTGGGCGAACCATCCACTGCTCCTGATGAAGGAGCTAAGGCTACCGAGCTCCAGAACTGAGAGCCTAAAAACGTTTCATAGAGAAAATCTTCTTGATTCTATTAGGCAGTTTTGGCTCTGTGTGGCAGCAGAGGCAGGAGATTTAATAAGAAAAATCCATGATATTTTATGGATTTATTTCAAACCTTCTGCTAAAAGTATATAATAAAACCTACATTTATAAGCATAAATTATTAATTTGGATTTTAGACAAGTGGATATATTTTTTTTTTAATCTGGATCTTTCTTTCTAATATTCTGTAAGTAATTCATAACAAAAAAGGTCAAAAGTAAAATGAATAAAAAAATGTAACTGCCCGTTCAAACTGAAAATTATATTGAAAGTAGGTCTGGTTGTGAGGGAGTTATACGATGATCAATATTAGTTTGTATGTGGGTACCCTTTTCCATTTCTATCGCCTCAAGATTTCCCTGGAAATGTATTTTATTTCAGGAGTATGCAATACAGCACATTAAACTGCAAAACATTAAATATTCAGTTGCGGAGATATTTTAATATTAATAATTTCTTTGCATAGAGTGTAACCCTATCCCTTGTGTCCTATCGCCACAAGATTTTAGTAAAAGTTGTAGTTTGTTCGACGACATGTGAATATTACTACATATTCACAGCCCCCCCCCCCACCCCCTCCCCAAAAAAAAAACCACCACCAATATTAGAAAAATGCCGACTTTAAATTTTCCTGCCTTTAGCAATACGCTTCCAAATCGATCGGTCTTGGCTTGCAGTAACAAACGCACAAACAAACAGTAGAGCTTTAAAAGCGTGTTTACAAATTTCAATATTAGCTTTTCCATCCCTGCTTAAATGTTTGAAAGTTTGTATGCGTTTCGGAACAAACCAAAAAAAAAGCACACAAAAACAATACATACAACAAAATCAAACTATAAAAAAATACATATATTCATTGGGGAACTTCGTTATGGTTTTTGTAACGCCTATTGCAACAAGGAACAACAACAAATACATTTACAAAATATATTTTAATACATCTACAGTACAAGCTCGATTTGCGCAACCCTAGATTATATGCAACACTGCCACGTTCAGCGCAACAGGCAATATTACATTCTTTATAACTGCAACTTTTTTCAAAAATTAGTGTCGATAAGTAAATTTTCTGATAACTTTTTCTGTTTTATTACGCTTAAGGATGAACCCACACCGGTATAAAACAACATACGTTTTTTTTACCAATAAGACAACAGAGCGAGCATTAGTTCTTATTAGACAACCCACATCGAAAAAAACAAACGCAAAACTATCTGTTTGACTTATTGCGCAATAAGTTGTGTTGTAGAAAGTACACGTGGTTTGATACAACATAACCTTACAGGATAAGACAAAACAGACTGAAACGAATCTCGTTGCACATAATTGAATTAGTATCAATCAAGTGTGTTTGACTTAAACGACAAAAACGTTTCTTCTTTTGATGGTTCAGCCTAACTCTGCAGTTACAAGCTATAAACACATTCGCCACAGCAGACTACACGAACACAAGACTAGAAATGCTGCTAGCTACCGATGTAGCCGTTTAGTCAGCTACTTAATTATTTTGGAAACGACAAATACACAGTAAATAGCTGATCCTGAATTGTTGCAACGATTCATTTATGTATATTACAGTGGTGATATTTAGCGCTTTTACTTCTTTAAAGTTTGCTGAAATTTGCCACTCACATCACTTTGTATGGATTCGCTTTGACCAAAAAAATTCATCTCATGGATCTCTTTTGGCTCCAGAGTTACGGAGTTCAAAACTTATTTATTATTGGCCATAACTTCCAAAATATGGAACGGATATAAGCGATGTGGATATCACTCTAAACTTCTCTAAAATACCTTTATACTGGTATACAAACTTTTTAAACAATTTACCCATTTACTCTTGCGGTTGGGCAAATCGAGTTCGTACTGTATTTACGTACATACATGCATTCATATATAGAAATGTATGTATAGTTGTGGTGTCAAACTCTGTATAACGCTTTGTCACCAATATTTTGTAGCTGTTTTTTTTTTCAATGTTTTATTTAATTTTTTACTTAAAAAAAAAATTGCAATTTGTGTGAAGTGCAATGTGACTAGACTTCTCCAGTCACTAAAGCGGCTGACTGACTGTTTTTCACACACAGCAAACTTAAAAGTCTGTTATTTTGAACGTGAAAGAAGAAAAAAAAAACAGAAACGAAAATGAAATATGTACCTACATTTGTACATACACATATGTATGTACATAAGTATGTATGTATCTTCACACACATTTAGGTATATATGTATGTATGTACTAATTTGCCGGAGTCAGTTTAAAGAGTGTTAAATTTTTACGATCGGAAAGCGTCCATTATAAACTTTTCTCTACATTTAATGACAAATTTTAATAGCATCCAGCCACTTAACCGTACTGTGTACGTAAAAGCACCAGGAAGTTTTAGAACAGACGTGGTCATACATATAAATATACATACATAAATACATACATATATGTATGTGTAGGTATGTAATTTTGAAACATGTCATAATAATAAATGAAATGTTGTATGAATGTTCCTACTTTAACACGCCCACTTTCTTGCATAACGGCCAAGATTATGTAGTGAGAATGATGGAAGTTCTTTTTCTGTGCATTCGATTAGAGACCCATAATGTGATATATTCATCTAGCCGGCAGGCATATCTTTTGAAGTTTTATTATGGGAAGAAACATTTTTACTACCAGCAGTCAGAGCTGGATTGTTTCATTAGAAAATCTTATCGATTTATTTTTTTTTTAGATTTTTTTCATTTTGGTCGGTAACAATTTGTAAAGTATTTATAGGCATGTATGTATGTACATATGACATTAACGTATAATGTATTTACACATCGCAACTTTGTTGTATGCAAATTCGCTTTTTTTCCTGTGAGTAAGACAGAGAAGAAATACCTAAGTATATAAAATTTATACATTTCGAATTTAACTCTATCATTTAAAATGAAAATTGTATGCAACAAAGTTGCAACAATGTAAATTCGGTATTATTGATTTTTTTAGAATAAAAAACAAAGAAGAAAAAAGCGAAAAAAGGAATCATTAAATATCCAAAGGGATCGATGACAACTTGCTGCCGGATGGTACAAAAAAACTGTACAAAAAAGTTTTGAAAATCGGTGCAAAAATAAAGAAGCTATGCGATAATTCAGATAGTGCCGATTTTCATTAAAGTTTGATAGAACCAAAACCTTTCCAACAAAAAAAAAAAAAAAAATCAAGATTTGGGTGAAACAAGTTCCACCCCGATTTAAAATAAAGTGTGGGGCTGTGCACATATTACGTAACACTCTAAAGGGGGGAGAGGGTAACAGATTTGTTACGGATTGGAAATTTTGTACTAAAAAATTTATAAAAAGCGCTGCCAAGGGCGGGCGTTACGTAATATGTGAATGGCCCCTTTTGGGACCTATCTGCAAGCAAAGTGTTTGGAATTTAGGTAACGATACGAGTTAAACAGGCACACACAGTTCACAGCCTCCTTTTTTTGTTTTTTTTTTAAGTCTGCTAAAAAAAAATCGCAAATCAAAAATCGCTCAAAAAACAAAATGCCAAAGCTAAAAAAAAGTCACAAAAATAAAACAAAATTGCAAAACAACGAAAATCGCCAAAAACAGAAAAAAACACCAAAGAGAAAAATATAAAACAAATAAATCGTCTAATAGCAAACAAAAAAAAAAAACAACCAATTAAAATCGAAAAGCACGGAACGGAATACTATGCGTGCGATTTAAGCTGGCACTTTGCTAAATTTATGTTGTTGTTTTTTTTTTTATTTTTAACATTTTGCTACAACATCATCGACTAAAATTCCAATATGTTTTTGAAAATTTATACCAATAAAAAGGAATACATACCACACAAATCTTATATCTGTAAAGTAAAAAACACTGTCCTGTATTGTTGTAAATGAGCCAAAAATAAAATACAAAAAACAACATAAATTTCCATAGAATTACAAAAATTTTACATACATACAATTCATACAAAAACGTATGTATGTATGTACATACACACATTTAAATGAATGTCAGAGGACACGCACATTTTCACGCACGTTTTATGTGAGAATATTTGATTTTACTTCCGATCACGTTTTTTTTTTCTCCTTCACTCGTTATTCAATACAACAGCATTTGCATTCAAGCGAAATAAAAGGCTTAAAGCGACGACATTTTAAAATGCGACAAAGAGAAATGTAAAGGTATTTATGTATATTTTCATATAAAACATAAAACAGAATTGAGAGCCAGGACATCCTGTAGCAAAATTTAAATTATAAAATGGAAAAATAAAATATTTGCCGGAAAAACAAATGCTTAAATGAAAACTTTAATACGAGCATACATACATACATTCATATCCATATGTATTTACTTGACAGGTAGTGTTAATAGCACAGCTGATTTCATAAATTTTATCTGTTGCTGTCAAATATGTACCAAATTGTTGTTGTGAGAATAGAATAGTGTAAAAGCATATTAAAAAAAAAAACTAATAATATTGCATTTGTTTAAGTATTAACACTACCTGGCAAATAAATGTACCTTCTAGCATACATACATGCATATCGTCACCTAAAATGTAAAAGGTCGCAACAGACATAAAACTAACAGTTCAACCTAAACAAGAGCGGCAACCGTTTTCTAGGTGTCAAAATTTCTCATGCCCATACAATTTGTATGAAACAAACCGAAATACCGCTGCGTTAACTCTAAGCGGTTGGAAAATCCGATTTTGACAGCGTGTTTAATAGTGAACGAGGCAAATTCATAACAGGTAAAGCTAAAAACACAGGTGATCTACTTTTTTCTTCCATAATGGAGGCTCGCATGTCAAAATTTGTACATGCAACCATAGGGGCTCATTTGTCAAATGTTGTTGTAATGTTGTACTTGTTGTAGTATTAACTTTACCTGTTATGAATTTGCCTTGGGGTATACTATCATAATCAGGGTTGTTATATATTTTTTAATAACTCTGTTTTTATCGATTAGACAAAGCGTAGGCGCTAAAGCTAGGCGGTAGAAAACGTTCCGCTTTCCGCTCTTGTTTAGGTTGAACTGTTAATATTGACTTTCTGCTAGGCAATGATGTAGCTAACAAGGATAATACATCCTTCCTTAAAATTTTACTTGTGTATTTTTATATATAACAGAATTTGTAGTTACGGAATTTTCAATTTAAGTCGACGATATGTATGTATGTTGAAACATTATGTTGTCGCATTTACACAAAATACATATTCATTTTATTGGCATCTGTGTAAATGTCAAATTAACTTTCTACTTAGAATATACGAGAGACGACTACTCGTAGATTGTACACTAAATTTGAAATAACATACCTACGAGTATACAGTGAAACCTACCAGCAAACAGACAATTTTCTTTTTATATCCAAAATTAAAATAAAATAATGTATGCCCTCGCTTCTAAGCGGGCACCGCTAATAACCTGCCAAGAGTAACTTAACGTTAGTTGCCTGGTTATGAGAGATTTCACTGTTTAAAAAGGTATACACTTCAATATACATAATTCGAAATTACAAATGACATTTAGAGAATATGTTGCATAATTTTAATTTCAACTGCAAAAAGGCAAACAAACAAAACCCCTTTTTGGAGGAAATTTTTGTAGTTGTATTTTTCATGCACATACAAATGTATGTATGTCTAGTATGTATGTATGTACGTGCTAGAGTAAGTGAGTTTTTAAGCATAAAGGGAAAGTTCAGTTGTTTTTTTGTAGTGTTTTTTTTTTGTTTAACCGTCGCGCTAGTCACACTTCATTTGTTAAATGACATGGTTGGGTTAACTAACTGCGACACGTGTGTCTCCTGTGGCGAAGAAAGAAGACGTTATTTACACAGCATTTAACTTTTGCCCTGGTCTCTCTCTCTCTTCCCGACAGCATAATCAAAATCAGCTTTGAGACACTTTAGCCTTAAGAAGCAAAAACAAAAAAAAAAAGAAATACTAAAAACAAAACGTCTCAATTGTTTCCTTTTTTTCGTTTGACAACGACACAAAGGGCTTTTAAAAGTAAAATGTTGTTACAAAATTCCATTCGGAATTCGTTTAAATACTTTTTAGAAATAGAAATAGAAATAGAAATAGAAATAAGCGCAAAACATACACACACACTAACGCACACTCAAATGCATCCACATTTATTTACAAATGTTTATAACAATGAAATTTGTTTCAAATCTTTTAAAATTATCAAACTTGAAATTGTAGAAATGAAACTTTGTTTTTAATTTTATTGAATTGGGGAAGTGTGAAGCTAATGGCTCGATTATGGACAACAAAAGAACTTTAGTGGTATTGCCAGCCGACAGCCGAAAATATGTGGTTGCAATTGGCAACCCAACTGAGGTTATGCGGCCATCCATAATCGACTTATAAGTTTGCTAATTTCGCCTCAGACAGGCTGACGCAAGACGATCGGTGCAGTTGTGGCCTTTCGAACGCACTTCAAAGAAGGACACAGAGGTAGAGAAGGCGAAAGATTGTTGCCTCCTCCTAGTCATTAAATCACATTTTTCAAAATAAAATTCGAGCCGAAATTTTTTACGAAATTTAAAATTATGTATATAAAATTTATACATTTTCTTTATTATTAATTCCAGGTTGGGGTAATTGTCATTGATATTCCATTGTAACAGATCAATGTTCATTTTGTTTTATGTGAATTAAGTTAAATTTTGTAAGAAATGGATGTTGGAGAATTAATCGATTTTATTTTCTTTGTTGAAGAAAATTCCATCATATCCTCGCCGAGACGTCAGCTACTTTCGTTCACATTTATCGAATATTTGTCGAAAAAACGTAACCAAGAAAGAAACTAATAATTTATTTCCTTTAATTGCAATATTTTTTTAATAATGGGTATAAAAATACTTTTTTGTCGAATAGTTGATTTTATATTTTAATATAAAAATCAACTTAAATGACGCTATCCCGAAGCATAAGTAGTGGTTACGTTTTTTTTTTTTTTTTTTTTTGACAAATATTTAAAGGGTGTTTTTTATAAAGTGACACAAGATTAAAACATAATAAAACAAGGAAATATATTTTTAATATCAATTAAACAGGGTTTATTTGATAGAGAATTTTATGAAATTAATGTTTAAATATGATTTCTGCCATGTGGCAACAACGGCTGCCTGCCAATACAGCTTAACAAAGTTAATGCGTCTACCTAACACCGGAGGCGCCTCAACCCTGCTATAAAAATCTCTACTCTATCCCTCTCTCTGAGTTCCGGCACAATGCACAATCCAACTGGTCCAAATGAGTGAGAAACAAAAATGTTCCAACAAATGGTCAAATTCTCTCAGAGATCATCAGAAATTTAAACAATTTTAATTTTCAAAATTTTATAGAAAAATTCTCAAATAAAATTGAGAAATCGGACTTACGTAGTCTATAAGTACGGACCCTTGGCTTTAATTTCCAATTGGTCCAAATGAGTGACAAACAAAAATGTGGCCACAGTTGGCAAAATTCCCTCAGAGATCATCAAAAATTTAAACAATTTTAATTTTCAAAATTTTATAGAAAAATTCTCAAATACAATTGAGAAATCGGACTTACGTAGTCTATAAGTACGGACCCTTAGCTTTAATTTCCAATTGGTCCAAATAAGTGACAAACAAAAATGTGGCCACAATTGGCAAAAGTCTCTCAGAGATCATCAAAAATTTAAACAATTTTAATTTTTAAAATTTTATAGAAAAATTCTCAAATACAATTGAGAAATCGACTTACGTAGTCTATAAGTACGGACCCTTGGCTTTAATTTCCAACTGGTCCAAATGAGTGACAAACAAAAATGTTCCCACAAATGGTCAAATTCTCTCAGAGATCATCAAAAATTTAAACAATTTTAATTTTCAAAATTTTATAGAAAAATTCTCAAATACAATTGAGAAATCGGACTTACGTAGTCTATAAGTACGGACCCTTGGCTTTAATTTCCAATTGGTCCAAATGAGTGACAAACAAAAATGTGCCCACAAATGGCCAAATTCTCTCAGAGATCATCAAAAATTTAAACAATTTTAATTTTTTAAATTTTATAGAAAAATTCTCAAATAAAATTGAGAAATCGGACTTACGTAGTCTATAAGTACGGACCCTTGGCTTTAATTTCCAATTGGTCCAAATGAGTGACAAACAAAAATGTGGTCACAATTGGCAAAATTCTCTCAGAGATCATCAAAAATTTAAACAATTTTAATTTTTAAAATTTTATACACAAAATCGAACCTTGTTGAAAGGTACATGTACATATAAAATGTCTTGCCAACCCTGCAAAGAGCCAAAACTGCCTAATAGAATCATGAAGATTTTCCCTATGAAACGCTTTTTGGCTAAGGGGTATCCCAGCAGAAAGAAGCGAAGATTTTTCCGAAGAGATTCCTTATTATTTTCGTGTGTTAAATCTTTTTAATTTTATCAAGAAGGAAAAAACCATAAAATCAAGAAGAAAACTTGTTATTCACAATTTTTTTACCCAATTTCCGTTATTTTTGGCACCAAAAAAACAATCCATAGAGAAAAACTTTTTGATTCTATTACTTTTTCATATGAATTGTTTTTAATAAGAATATCTTCTTGATTTCATCAGGCCATCTTATAGTTTTTTTCAAAAAGTTTTCCTTATTAATTTTATTAGGTTCCGGTATTATCATGTGTAAATCATCTTCTTAATTTTTTTAATAAGAATATCTTCTTGATTATATTAGCTTGCTTGTTAGTGAGGTGGTTAGAGTGCTAATCTACTAAACCGAAGAGTCTTGGTTCAACTCCCTGAATACGTAAATTTTATAAAAATGTTCTCATCACCCCTCCATCAAGAAAATACAAAAGGGCAAAAAGTCAAAGCCTTCCACCATTAGTGAGGGCGATTTTTTTTAGAATCAGACACACTGCCCTTTTATAGAGCAAAACATTTTTAAGAAACGAACACTTAAATACACTTTCTGTATGGAGATGTACCCTTTTTTTTTGTAGAAAAGAATACACCATTAGCTTTGCTGTTACTGATCTTAGAAAAATGCACCAAGTCTGTGTTTCCCTTTACTTATTGGGCATCTTTGCCTCATCTCTAGCCTCTTGGTAAAATTTTGTTAATTTTTAAAATTTAATTTCAAATTTTTTTACAATAATAACTGTCGCTCATTTTTAGAATACATAACTTTTATCGTTGGAAATTTTGCCGAGAAAATTGCAATTATAAAAATATTTTTTGTTTAATTTCTGTTATTGCACAATTTCAAAAAGAAAAACTTACATTTATCTAAATTTGGAAACTATGTATGTACGAGTATGTATGTAATTTCGATATTTTCTAGGCTTTAATAAGTCTTTAGCATTATATTCTGTTTTGTTAGGAAAACTTATGACGGCATAAATTTATATAAAGCATCAGCATAAAAATTCACAAAATTAAAATAACTTAGAACCAATTTTTTACTTGATATTTAAGTTATAATTATTTTTAAGTTGTAATTAAATTTTTTTAATTGTGTTTTTGACTGCATATTTAAAAAAGTACTTAATTAATAATTAAATGAACAACCTTGCGTATTTAAATAACAATTAAGATTTACGAATTACCATACATATGTTTTTGACAGTTTGTTCTTCTTATATAAAATAAAGCCAATAAAATATTGTTGTTATTGTTTTTGTCTTCGCTATTAACCTTTTAATCATTTTGAAAGTTGCGTTTATTCTTTTAAAACATTTCAGCGATTCTTAATTATTTTTATTTTTAGCTAAAATAAAAATCCTATCCTTTTTTGGTTTTTTCTTTATTTGTTCTAGTCAGCTGTTCTTTAGGGAAATTTGTGGGAAATTTTTTATTTTACGTAGTGCTACCATATTTTTATCGTAATTAAATAAGAACTTTAATTAGGTACTCGCTGAAAAAATGGAATCTTATTTAAATACAACGTAAATTTAAATAAAAATTATCTAATTACACCCTTAAATATGAAGTCAAAAACTGGCCACTAAAAAGATAAACTTGTTATTAATGCAAGAACGAAAAATGCCGTCGGTAAATCGTTGTTTTAAGTTTTCGTTAGTTTAAAAAAATCACTAAAATGTTTCAATTTGTTCTCACCTAAAAGTGATTTGGAATTTTTTTCAACAATTAAAAATTAAATTAAGTGGAATTTAAAAAAAAATTTATATCTATGGTTAATCTGGTTCAATTAATTTTAAATTTAAACAAAAAAAAAACAGGTAGGTACCTACCGCCATTAAAATTAAACATTTTTGTTTGTTAATACGACTGTGTATGTGTGTATATATATGTATGCATTTAGATGCATCAACTTGCATGCATACATGCATACATAGGTACATATGAATGTATTTATATTTTATTATGTATTGATAATATATTTAATGTTTGTAACACATTTTTCTACATAGTATAATAAACACATACATGCATACACAAATGCATCTAATTAATGAATGACATGGCATGGAATTTTTGTATAAAACGACAGAGTATAATATTTTATTTAGTCTATAAAAATAAACGGACATAATAATACAAAATGCTCATATTATTATTGTTTTTTTTTTTTATAATCGAACTTTCCATTTCGTTAAAAGGGAGGAATTCCCTCTGGAAAATTTCTCATATCTCGAAAAAAAAAGAAAAATTTACTTGGCACAAATAAAACGTATGGATTAATGGCCCCCTTGATCATTTTAGTGGCTAAAACTTCGATTTAGATAAAGAAACAATTACGAACAATATTTTCCAAAAAAAAAAGATGGTATACTTTTTCTTCAGAAACTGAAAAGTTTAGGTTTTTTTTATTTACGGCTACGTTGCATGAAAGGAGCGACAAGTTTTACACAGTAGATATGGAACTCAAACAATCGCGTAACTTACAAAAAATCCAAACCAAAAACAGTCGAATTCGGATAAGAGCGCACTGTTTAAATGAAAAAATCGCTTAATTGAAAATAAAAATTCTTATTTATTATTTTTGACAAATTTCAAAGCACTTATGTATATTCGCTTAAAGGAAAATCCGCTTAAAACAAAACCATCTTAATAGTGCTGGCAAATTCTACTACTTTTTATTACTCAATACTACTCGATACTTTTAACGGATTTTTTGAATTTGTAACGCATAGTTTTTATCTGCATATTGAAGTAGTTTCTTCAAAAATTAAAAATAGATCTACAACTATTATTGGTTTTGTATGTCTGTATTACTAAATCAAAAATAAATGTAAAGCTAACTTTTAATTCAACGTTAACAACCTAAGAAATAATTTAATTGTTATCAAAAAAAAATTTTGTTACGCATATAAGGGTTCATTGGAAAATTAATGTTTTAATTTGTTTAAAGAATTGAAAATATTTACATTGTGTATGTATGTAAAAATTAAAATATAATATTTACATGTATGTATATATACATATTTAACTAATATAAATTTTTAAGTACATTTAAAATGTAATTTATCACATGTGGTTGTTCTATTTTATTGACAGCTTTACTCGTATTTCGGCGGTTGGTTTAATTTTGTACAGTGATGTATTTTTATACACTATTTTAGCCACTCAACTGCTTAAAAATACAACTCTGAAAGTATCGAGAATTGAGTATCCAAAAAAAGGGCAAATACTCGATACTCGGTACCCACTACTCAATACTTTGCCAGCACTACATCTTAATTGAAACATATTTTGGGCAGAAATAAGCTAATTTATATAATAAAAACACCGCATAAAAGAAAAACTTATTAATTTATTGGTGACGAAATACTCTTTAGCGACGGCTCATTTTAATTTAATATACATAATTAATTATTTATTATTTTCAAATATAGTTGCAAGCATACCCAGCTAAATAAAATTTAATGGGTTCTAAATGAAGTGATTTTTCGTGACTTCTTAAGAATGTATTTTTTATAATGCGTTCTTAATGTATTCATATAATTCATTATAATTGTCATTGTCGAACTCCTGAAAAACTCATTCATTTCTGCAATTGTTTCATATGAAAAATATCTGTCACGTATTAGAACTGATTTATTTTACCAATGAAAAAACGTATTTAAATCATCGATTTTGCATTGGTTTAGTTCATGCGTTCTGAAGTATTCCTTTTTATTTAAATTGGTGCATAAACACATGTTCTTCCATGTCACGCCTGTGTTAAAATCATGCATGTTTCACCTAAATCGAACCAGTTCGTAGCCATTCAAACATATGATTAAACTACTTTCTTGGCACGTAAGATTTTGCTGGGATATATTAAAGTTTTTAAAATGAATCTAAAATGAAAAACAAATCAGAAATGTTTTACTTCTAGTGATATATTTTCGTTTTAAAGAGAGTTCGTTTAACTGGAACGTTTTTTACTTGTCCGAACTTCTTTTTATCGAAAATCTCGCATAAGCAAAAAAAAGGGCTTGAAATTTTACAATTCCGCTTAACCGAATTCGACTGTACATACCTATTATTATATATCAAAAGGGCAAAAACGTGCAAAAAAGTGATAACTAAAGAGGTTTATTAAAAATATAAAATAAAGGTGCGTTCACATTGGGGAAACATTGGATGAAAAATATTAAATATTTGTTTGCTGTAGTGTAACCATAAAATCTTTTTAAAACAGCTGTTTATGAGAAAACAAGATTGATTTTTAAAAAACAAAAATGTTTGCAGTGTGAACGTAGTGTGACCACCTCAGGGTAAATATTTTCATCTATTTTGGGAAAATAAATATTAGATCTTACAAAGTTTTTTTGTAAGAACAAACAGTGTCAAATGAAAATATCTATCTTTGGGAAAAATGCTTCATTAAAAGATTTTTACGGTTGATATTTTTTTGGTAGCTTTGTTGGGAATGCTTTAATGCAAATAAATGCCTGCCTAAGACGAGCCAATTCGCAAAAAAATCAGATCTTTGAAAAAAAATATAAAATATTTCTCAGAGAAGGCGACTTTGAAAATTCAAAATCCAAAATAAAGAAACTAGCAGCAGCAGTTTGCTAACAATCGTGGTTATTGCGAATAAGATCTTGTCGAGTGTAAAATAAGGGCTATTTCTATTTTATTTGTGATCCCCTAAAACTACTACTGATTCTGGCTGCTAAAAACTTTAAAAATTTGTGTTGCTGCCTACCGCGAGAAAAGCGGATAATCTCTGCAAATTGAAAAAGTTTTTAAAAACAAAAATTTTACCAAAAAATTGGTCAAAAATAAATGCGTGAAAGCCTAAAAGTTTGGCAGAATTGCACTCTTCGCGAAAAAAAGCCACAACTTGCAAAAAATTATTGAATATCAATAAAGCCACAATATTGTTAAAAAAAAAAACGCTAATCTTAAGGTACGGTCACATCTGGCAAACATTTGCCCAAAAAAGCGTAACCACTAAATACGAATGAAAACACTTTTGATTTAGATACCTGTTTATTACGTTAAACAGTTTCCTACATAATTTATAGAAAATGTAAAAGAATCTTATCTTATTAGATGCTCTTTAACTTAATAAATAAATGCATAAATAAAAAAGTTTTTCATTCGTATTTAGTGGTTACGCTTTTTTGGGCAAATGTTTGCCAAATGTGACCGTACCTTTAAAGAATGCAAAAAAAAATTCTTCCTGAATCTTGTATATGGTGAAAATTTGCCAAATCTTGCTAACGAGGAAATAATGAACCCAGAAACTTGCAAACAAATTGATCAAAAATCGCAAAAATGTTAAAATAAAAAAAAATGGTAAAAAACTGCTTCATTACTTGATTTGAATTGATCTTGACAATGATCTAAATCGGTGTTGGCTCAAAAATGACGACATAATGTGGAATAAGAGTGAAAAATTATATACATATGTAGTTTTTGTGCAATTTGCAAAAATATTTTGTTAAAATTACTTTTTGGTTGCTCAGCAGCAGAAAATCATCATTAGGAACGAAATGTTTGCTAAAAAAAAAATTTAATTTTTTGATAGTTTTATCTAATATTTTGTTAAAGAAAATATTTGCTCATTCATTATTTTACTACTGTTTGATTAAACAAAAATAAGCAAATAAAAGTGTTTAGTGTGAAGAAATAATTTCCTTATTGATATGAAAACATTTTATTCAAATATTAAAAAAAAAATTAAACAAATGTTGCCCTAATGTTACCAACCGTAACTACATTGGTTCCAATTGGTTCCCAAGATTTTTTTTACCAATTTTTCACCCTTAAACAAAATGCATATACATAGGTACCTATAATATGTTGTCCTAAGAGCAAAAATTTTTCTAAAGCACTTTTTCATAAAATTTTTTTAAAAAAATTACACTATTACAAGCAAACACCTTTTAAAAAAAAAGTACATTTGCAATGATCACACTATTGTTTTACTTTTACTACACCACGTATGTATGTATGTATGGAAATTCAGTCAGCATTGAAACCATTTTTACCAATCATTAGTTATTCGTTGCTTTAGAGAGTGTTAAGCACCCCCATACACACTCTAATTCAATTGTATATTTCAATTGAATTGATTCTTGACCACAGACTTCATAATCTGAATTGAAAGATTTTCATTCAACTGTCAAATTTATATACATATTTTTTACAATTACAAATTTAAAAATTATGTATTATATGCTTGCCACCAATGATGCTATTTTTATATATTTTATTTAAAATTCAATGATATTAAAGACGATTTTAAAAATATGTACTTAACTTTTTCTTTACAAAAGAAAGCTACAAATATAAAATTTGACAGCTGATCAAGCGACTTGAGCACACACACAGCACAATCGAATTGAAAGACTTACTAGACCAACGGTTCTCAAATGGTGGTCCGTGGACCCCTGGGGGTCCGACGCAACCATCCAAGGGGTCCGCGTGAAGAGCAAAAAATTAGTGTTTTCAAAATTAATGTTTTTATTTTAGATTTATTATTTTTTTTTTTTTGATACGTACATACTTGTACATATGTTTGTATTTATGTTTTAAAATCTTCAAAGGCAAACAACAAAATATTATTGCAATCGCTTCTTACTCTTCACTTTTTAATATACAGTACCACAGTACTGTGCACTGACTGTTATTGCCATCACTATCAAATAACAGCTGATATTGTTTTTATTGCCATTAAATTTAGTTTGAAAGAAAAGAAAATATTGAGAAGACTATTTAAATTTTAGCTTTACATATTTAAATAAAAACGGTGAAGTCTACAGTACGTTATAGGTATGCCACAAAACTATTTCGAACGATGCGAAGAAACCATCTAAAATGAAGAGGCATCTTTCAGCAAATCATCCGGCTTTGAAAATAAAATCTGTTTTTTTGTTCTCTATTTTTTTGCGTTTTTAGTTCAACCTAAAAAAAAACCAAAGGGGGTCCGAGAAAAAAATGTTTTACAAGGGGTCCGTGACCAGGAATTTGGTGAGAATCCCTGTACTAGACAACTTGAAAAAATTAAAATCTCTTGATTTTTCTTCAACCAACTCGCAACTGCCAAATTAATCAATTTACAGAGCCATACACGCCTTGTTTTGGACAACAACCGACTCAGTTGCCAATTGGATTGAAACGTATATGGGTGCTTTACGGCGAGGGCTGCCATTAGCAAATAAAAACACTATCAAATACCAATTTTGGTCTGATCAGACCAAAGTCACTGTGAGTCAGGCGCCGTTAGTTTTCTTTTGAAGAGGACATGCATTGCATTGCATGCATCAGTATTTGTTATATTGGCGGTATGCAGTTGTTGGTGCAAATGGTTTTTCGAAAATGTACGTGCAAAATATTGTGGATTTTGATACTAATTTACGAGATATATTTTCAATTTTCGAATCTCCTGCGGGGGGTGTTTTATGTCTAAATATTGTAGGTATGTTGCATATGGGCATTTCCACAGAAAAGTCTACTTTTTGTCACATAAAGTCACCAAGCGATTAAGCTTGTTTCTCGAAGAAAATTTTGTATATTATCTTCTTTTTTTGTATTTTAGCAGACACTAGTAATTACGTCAACATTTAGTAAGAGTAGGGAAAATTCGAGCAGCATGGCTCTAAAATACAAGTTTAGTTGCATGGTAACGTTACGTGACAAAAAGTAGACATTTCTGTGGAAATACCCATATAATCTTTTTGATGTTCGATAACTTTGAAATGCTTTATGAAGACCTTTATTATCAGCCCAGTATTATAAAGTAAAATTTTTTCATGAATTTTTTTCAAAAATTTCGAAATGATCGGATACTTGGTGTACTATAAAGACAATATAATACATACCTAGTTGTAATTTTCGAAATTAATGAGAAATTTTCGGATTTCTGTAGCTAAAAACTCTATTATGCAGGTTTCTTCAATATGTCTAAAAGACATACATACATGCATACGTATGTATGTATGCATGTATGTATGTATCTATGTACATACAAGTGCACCACTTGAACATACATACATAGGTTCAAAGTACATAGGGTAAGTGCTCCTAAGTTCGGCATGTCCCAGTAGTCGGCAGTTTTCAAATTTAAACTCAAATAACTAAGAATAACAGTGATAATATATTAAAATAAGAACACATAAGCTTCACAAATACTCCCAGAATTATATATGAGAAAACAAATCTGAGCATATTTGCATAGTTTATTGAGTTCGTTGGCTTTAGTAAGTGACGCTCTTACAACACGTCTGGTAGTGCTTATTTCTTAGCAAAAATTTAGTGGCTAAGCCGACATTGTAAGGCATGTAAAAACGTAAATTTTAGCAAATTTTAATCGGAAAAGGTTTTAAAAGGTTGAAATCTGCTCAAATAATAGTATTACAGTGTAAATTTTTAAAAAAATTTCATTTTTCCGATATTTTAAGGGATGCCGGCATTAGGAACAAAAAAATCGTTAGTTTTCCAGTAATCGGCATTGGGGTGCCGACTACTGGGAAACAACCAAATTCTTCCGATTTAATTCAAACTTGAGAAAATTGTTTATTCGTCATTTTGCAAACCATTGTATATATAAAAATTGAGTTTAAAACAAGTTTACCTAATAGTCGGCATAGTTTCAAATTAGTTATTTACAACCTGCCGACTACAGGACAATAGCTATCCTAATGTCGGCAGTGGTTTTTTGTACTAGTTTTGTTTAACTATAATGCCAAAAATATGTTGAGATTTATACTATCTAGTCTCAGATATAATTTGAATTAAAATATGAATACCAAAAGAAAAATATTCGGAACAGTCTCTACAAGATGCACTGACTGAAATAAAGATAGGCGGCATTTCCATATTAGGGTCCAGTGGTAAATATGGTGTCCCACGTTCAACTTCACAAGACATGTTACATGTTCGCGTTCTTGAGGGTTCTCGAAGATTCTGTTGGCCGAACCATTCTATGGAATGCTGAAGAAAATTGTTTAGAAAAATGGTGTAATGATTTGGCGAAATGTGATTTCCATTTTTTAAAATGGACGATTTAGTGAACACAGTTCAAGAAATTATTAAAAAAGACAAACGAGCCACACCATTTTTAAGCGATCGTCTGGTCAGAAAGTGGTTTTTAAGAAAATGGTTGTCCGAATCGACAAACTTTTTAAGCGAACAAAATAAACTTCACATTTTGGAAGCTATGAGGGACGAAACTAATGTTTCCATGTGTCCCAAAACTGGAAAAGTACTGTCACCAAAGGGATACTGCAATGTTTACACCATCCTTTTTATCCGCTTCTTCATACGGTTCTAACGGATCTTAAAATGAAAGAACCGATTAAGAACAAGTTTCGAAAGTGAGGCTTTTACCTATTTAACTCTGATAGGGCGGATTATACTAAATGTGTTATTAATCGTTAGCAGAATTAGCAAACGGTCTTAAAAATGTTAAAATGTTCAGAGAAATGGATTATGCTTACTTGAAATAGGGATTGATTTAAATGTAGCTATTGAAGAGATTCGCGCTTTAAAAAATGGAGAAAACATTTAAAATATCGAAATTTTAGGCAATGTTACAGAGCAGTCAGGGACATATATATTTAATGACGATGAAGTTTTGGAAATGGAGAGCATACAAACAATATCACCAGCTCTCTTTTGTTCAACACCAACTTCTTAAAAAACAAAGCAAAGCTAAACATTTCGTGCTCCTCTCCAACCTTACAATTGCCAGCCGAACGCCTCTCACTTACTCCTTCAATTTGTAGCTCCCCTATAATTTGATCCTATTAGCTCATCTCCAACATGTAATTTGACCAAAAGTATTAGCTACACAAAGCTAATTAAAAACCGGGAATCATCGATATCAACATTGTTGGAAAATCATCTTTACTCCTCAAAGCAATCACCGTCCTTTCAATTAAAAACAAAAATTATGGCCCCCAGTGCTCTTGCATGTAGGATCCATATACGGCTGAAAGAAACTGAAAACTTCGCTATAGCTGAGGGCGTGAAGGAGCGAAAACTGGAGGGCCAAAAAAAGCAAAAATATAGCACTTGTTCTGAAGTGTTGGATTCGGAAACTGAAGATGATCAGCTAAGAAATGTTGGGTGTGATACCTGACTCAGTGGTATCACCTTAAATGCACCGAATTCAAAAATATGCAATACGATGACGTTATGGATTTTAATAGAATTAGTCTCCTCGAATGCAAAAACATATGTATAGGTATAAAATACCTAGCTTTTACCTCTAATATATAAGTTGAGTACAAACATTGAATTCCAAGGACTGAAATGTACAAAAATATTATTTAATATTAATATTTTTAATTTTTGGTCGAATATGAATTAATTCTTTGTTCCTGCATGATCTCATAACAAATGTAGAAGCATAGTTAATATATTTTATAACAATAACAGTATGATTTCTTCTATCTCAATGTATTGTTTTCTTCACTAAAATATGATATGCCGACAACAGGAACATAACATGCCGAAAAGTGGAAAATTGGTGCCGACTATAGGCAAATGTGCTCTTTTTTACAAAATCTGTAAATTTCTCAATTTTAGTACAAAAATATTTAAATTTAACATAATTGATCTAAAACAATACAAATTAATAATTTGTATTAAATAGCTACCAATCCAACAGCTTATTCACACGTGCAAAGGCGTTAGATTTAAAAAAAGCAAAAGGCTTAAACTGCCGACTACTGGTACACTTACCCTACATACAATTATTTTGCAATTTCTTGGAAAATTAAGATAGAAAATGGTGTTGTTACTTTTACGTTAAAACCTAAGCATTTCCCCTTAATTTTGCAACAAGAGAACAAAATTTATGTATGAAAAATACAGGAAACAAAGAGCACAAGTGCAAGAGAAATTTATACAAATGGGTATTTCTTTGTTTTGATAAAAACTTATTAGGTTTTTTTTTTAATTTACAAGAATTATGCTAATTTTTGTCGCTAAAATGATAAAATGGTTATACTGGTAACTGAATACATGCACACATACATACAAATAAACCAAAGTTGAACTTTAACACTTACTTGAGCTGTTTACTATATTCCCGGCACCTCCAACGCCACCGTGTGCATTAATATGCGTCTTATCCAATTCGTGAACTTTCGGTGATGAAGCCTCTATTTTAACCAATGTTGTCAAGGTCGATGACGACATAGTTTTAGCAGCGGCCAGCGAACCCGAAGCGGATGAGGCTGCCAAAGATGACAGCGAAGATGATGCAGATGAGGCCGCTGCTAGAGAACCTATTGTATGATGATGATGATGGTTATTAGTATTGGAGGTGGTTACCTCCGATACCTGGCAAGGTTCGCGTTTAATTTGTAAAAAAGTGTACGAAGATGATGTGTTCGAAGCCGAATGAGAACTAAGCGACACCGGATTCGATGTAACAAAATGGGGTGAGGCTGAAAGAAAAGCAGTTGAATCCAATGGCAAGTGGGATGAAGTAACTGGCACTAGATACGTGGTCGAAGTCGAACTGCTACTAGTACTGCTGCTCCGTTCGAAGTGTTGCTGAGCCGGATGATGGGAATGATGTAATGGATGTGCTGGATGTGGGTGATGATTAGAAAATTGATGCTGTTGCTGGCTATGTTGAGTATTTGAGCCGCCGGCGGCTAAAGAACTACTCAACACATCTGCTGCTGAATGATGGTTATTCGTGTTATATGATGCCATTCATTTGCTTTTTGGGCTTCACTTTGAAAAATTTTAAATCCACTGTGCGTTTTTCTTATGTATATTTAAAATTTTCTTGCAAACAGTTAATATGTAAGTAATTTTAATATTTTTAACGTTAATATTTTGTATAAGTGTGTGTGTTTTTCTTTGTTTTAATCGGCTGGGGGTGGTCCAAGCCAAAGACAGCCTCTCAGCCAAGGCGTTTTTCTTTAGTTAAACATGTTGCAACTCATCAGAATTGCTATTAAATTATTTATAAAAACACTTTCGAAATTACATAATTCCGGCCATTTTGCTAATACTTTTACTGAAACTTATGAACCATTTTATTTTTGCATAAAATGATGGCGACGGCTTTAATGATGTCCGCCATTCAAGCAGACTGGATTCATTTTTATTTTTTTTTTTTTTTCTTGTACACTTTTTGCTTTAAACTATTTTCATTTATTTTTCAGCTTTGTCAGACACACGAATTTTCCCACTAACAATATATGTATATTATATGTATGTACACACATACATACGTACATATTTATATGCACCATTTATATTCCGAAGGATGATTTATACTTGTTATTTTTGGCTAATTCTAAGAATTTTCTACATTTTCTTATGTTTTAAATAAATAAAAAAGGCCAACAACAAAAACTATGTTGCAGAAATTTATTGCGACGGCCCTGTTAAAGCACAAAACCTAAAAAACGACGTCAACATACAACCGAAGACGATAACGATATAAGAACGAACATATAAATTTGTTTATTTGAAACGGAGAGGAGACACAAAAACGACGGCCGCAACGACGACGACGACCACCATCATCATCATCAGCTCAACCAACACACTCACACCACCATAGAAAAAAGTAACTTTTCAAGTTTTCACTTTTCGCTTTAATAACTTTTTTCATATTTCTTCAAGATATTTTTTTCTTCAACTTTAAAGTTCTTCTTCACTAAAATCAACAATTTTATTTGTTTATCCAGCATTTGTTGTTTTATATTGAATTCCTGCCTTTTACCCACTGTGACGTTTTTTATTCTATGTTCTACTGTTGCTGTTGTTGCTTTTATATGTATTTTTGCACTTTTTAACCTTTTTTTTTGTTTCATTCATTATCTTTCCCATTCAAAACTTTTGTATTTATTTATATTTCCTTCTTTTTTATTTTGTTTCGTATATTTTACTTTATTTTCTTTTATGCACTATTTCCGTTTTCTTCTGTATAACTCCTCTCTCTTGCTTTCATCTTTTTTGTATATTTCCATACACACATGTACATTATCGTATTATACCATGCATGTACACATACATACATACTTACATATAAGAAACAATCTTGACAAGAAGTTTATTAAAAGAATTTTTATTTATTTATTTTAAAAATACTTCTTTAGCACTTTAAGAATTTGACAACAAATTGTTTGTTTTTCACAGTTTAGCTAATAATATTTATCTCACATTACCGTAAATATATTATTTTGTTAAAAAATTTATCCGTCGAACCTTTCATTTTGTGTGTAGTTTAATTTTATGAGCGGGTGTGAGTTTTCGGAAAATGCCAAAGGTTGTAAAATAGTACAACGTTGCATTTTTGTGCAGTAGAAAAGGGGAAATAATTTTATCACGACAATTATGGTATGTATGAATATCGGGTATAGTCGCACCGATTCGGAATAGAAATTGCCTTCAGGAGTATCAAAGAAATACATAGAAAAATGTGATTGAATATGCGAGAGAGAGATAAAAAATAATTTTAATTTTATATATAATTAAAGAAAATTACTTTTTAAAACACATTTCATGTGTCAGTGCTGCATAACTGGATTGTGTTTGACTTCGCTAACCAGTATTTAAGTTATTGGTAGTTAATAGCAGTGTCACCTACATGTGATTTCACAAAAGAAAATAGTAAAATTGTTTTAGTCCATCTAATTCTGTTTAGCTAAGTTACATATCACAGCCAACAACCGAAAAATTTCCTATAATACAATAAATAGCGCCCTCATTTTATCTTGACACTTATTTTGGTGTAAAACTTGAATAGATTTGAATATTTACCAATTTTTTTTTGGTACTCAGAATCAAGTTTTAATCCTCGATTCACTATTAAGTATGAAAATCTTGTAGATGGTGTGTGGTAAGACTTTACGGAAGTTACAGGAAAATTTATGTATGCACTTGCATACATTACATAGCTCTGCCAGGTATATTTGGGTCCTTGTTCGACGTAAGTATTCTTGTAAATAATAAGAAAATTATTATATATTTGTGTATAAGGATTTATCTTTGTTAGTATCTTTATTGTAACTGCACTCACAGATAAACAAATATTAATATTTTGTTTTTATGCATCAAATAAAGTTTTTTTTGCAAATAAAATCGCGTTGGCTTAATTTTAATTAATAATAATTAAAATTATAGTTTTTTGTTAAGAAATAAAAGCAGAAAAACTAAAAATTAAACTTAAAACGAATGGAAATGCTTTGTAAAACTAAGGCATATCATAATTTTCTCTACCGATTCTCTTAGCATTATGTTTGGGACGCTTAATGCACCAACCGTGTAACCTACGAAACCAAATTACATACATATATATGTATTCAAGTACAAACTATTTTCTCAAAAATATTTAATTTGTAGAAATATGTAATTAGTTTTTTTTTAAATCGAGTTACACGCTTAATGCACTAAGACCTTTTTATGATTACTGGACTTAGCTTTTGTTTTATAAATTTAAAATCTAATAGTAAAAAAAGCAAAATTTCTATGTATGTATTCTTACATATAAATACGTCGTAAATCTTTTGGTGTTGTTATCAAATTGCATTGCGGGCACAATTTGCGTGCACCCAAAGAACGCAACCAACATTGCTCGCAATGCACATGCCAACAAGCCACTGAT
The DNA here is from genome assembly GCA_947311025.1 of Lypha dubia. NCBI lineage: Eukaryota > Metazoa > Arthropoda > Insecta > Diptera > Tachinidae > Lypha > Lypha dubia. Next base: position 127,921,434 of record OX371260.1, read on the forward strand.
ATGGCTGGATTACGATAATCATCTAGACATATAAGACATTTGTATTTGCCTGGTACATGTTGCTGTTCATAGTATCGCAATTTGGATTTTAGCGAATCAATTATTTGTTGATAATGAGCGGGTGTTGACAGTTGTACGGCAGTTTCCGTTTTGGTGTCTACCACACCAGTTGATTCTAGAATTATTTCACTACTGTTCACAGCCTGCTGTGGCGAACTTAAACTGTCATCAGCATTTTCTGTATTCATAATCAATTGACTGTTTGTTGAACCTGTTATTAAACGTCTCATATAGGAGGTGACATCACTTTCATCTTCATCAAGTATATGCGAAGGTATAACATCACTTTCGCCGTATTGTGGTGGTCCATAAATTTCCGTATCATCTTCATCGACATTAAGGTCTTCATCATCATCGTCATCATTTTGATGGCCGTTTATACGATTACTGCTACTACTGCTGCTGCTACCGTTTGTCAGCGGCTGACCAATGCCAATAGCTGCATAACCACCTTGTAATAAACTAGACACACGTATACGTTTCTGTCCTGCCCATTCATACTCTTCATATTCCTCACTACCCCCTATATCTTCATCATCATTACTGGAATGTTCATCACTATTGCTGCGTCCAGCTGTACGTCGGCTTCGCCTCAAACAGTCTTCGGCATGCTGTTGTATTTCATCTTGGGGAAATTGTAAATTACACACAGGACATGGATGTTCAGGAATCGATGGTCGTTTTCTGTTGCGCTGCTGCAATAAATAGAACACATTTAAATTAAGCAAATTAATTTCTTGCAATCACAGTTTTCTATACAATTATGATGTTTCTTTAAAAAAATGCTTTTACAAGTTATTAAAAATTTCCAGTTTGTTTTTATGGCAAAATGTACAAACTGGGCATTGCTTTAAATACTTTTTCCAGATAGAATATTTATAGTTTACTAATACAGAGTTACATACTTATCAAAGCAACTGATGAAACCATATAAGAGAGAAACTAATTCTGATAATACACGTTTAACTTTTTAATATGATGCTAGAAGATTTTGTTTTCTTATCTCACCTTCATGCGTGACTGACGATTCCTTTGTACCCTTTGAAATACAGTCCAAGGTTTCTTTTTTTCTGGCGTAGGCTGACTATTTGATGTGGAACGACCAGCCTCTAATTCGGATGCACTACGTTCACTCTCAGCCTGTGTACATGACTCCGCTAGAGCGTGGGTCTCTAATTCTTTTAAACGCAGCATTTCTTGTTCGCAGTGTTTAGCCACCTCGTAACGGTGTAATTTCGCATCGCATGTGGGGCACTGTATGATGATATTATCATCAAATGATGGCGAAGAGTTGAGAGTGGAGGATGATGTGGCTAGGTTAGTTATATTATGCATTTGCGCTAAACCGGTAGTTACAGACTCCATTTAAGGCCATAGAAGTTACAAGACTATTTTATTTCTAATCAGTTATTTGTATAGTTATCATTAATTATTTTAGCATTAAGTATATAAAAAATCACTATTAAACTTATTTTGGATTCTGGAGATTTTCACAGATTATTCTACTTCTAGGCGACAAAGATGTTTTCTAAACTTTTCGAACTAAAAAAAAAACAATGACAGCTGGCTGTAAAGCGAAAACAACGTAACGTAATCTAAACAATCAGGGTTACACATAACAGCAGCATTTTGCTGCATTTTAAAATCAACTCTGTAGCTAAAAGTATGTCTTCATGCTCTTTTTGTTGTGCTCTTCAATTTCTTTAACAAAAACAAAATAAAAGTAGTTTTCAGGGAAAGCCACTATAAAAGAAAGAGAAGAAGCAGCATTTGCCAAAAACGAATAATAGAAATAAGAGAAAGATGAAGAAAAGCAATAGTAAAGTAGCAATTTCACTAGTAGTTCATAAAATTTTCTTGAATTGGATACACGACTGAAATAAACAGAAGAAACACAAAAATAATACGGGAGTTTTATAATTTCGAAAGCATATTTTTTAAAATACAAAAATTCTTTATGATTTTTTTAGTTCTTTTAATTTCTTTATTATACAATAATCTGCAATAATCCGAGAAAAAATCTGGTTTATTTGCAAAATAAAGCAAGAAAAAGATATTTGGAAGGTTAAATATATGAAAAAAGCTACACAAAAAAGTTGACGCCATTTTGGTCTACCCTACATATGTATGTAAATATGTACATATATGTATACATATGTATGTTGGACCCCTTATTATAAAGTGAAAAATAATATAAATCAAGAAAATAGTTGTGCATAAAAAATTCAATCTAGTTATATTTTCAACCAATTTTAATTAATATTAAAATAAAAAAGTTAAAAAAAATAGGTATTGTATTACGAAAAAAAGAATAAGCAAAAGTGTTTTATTAGTTGAATACAATGGCCAAAGTGTATGAAAAATCCATTTCTCAACTTAGCAACAATTCGCTATTGCAACAACATCAGCATCATATAACACAGCAACAGACCCCTTTGTCGTCGTCATCTATGTTGTTGCAACAACAAAAACAATCTACGCTAAGCAACATACAACAACAACAGCAACAACCATATAATAATAACAATGCCCTTGCAAATGCTAACAATTTTATAGGTGGTTTTAGTTCTTTCGATAGTGACTCTTTACCCGATTATTCTGAATTTGATTCGGAATCGGTAACATTGGATTATTTCAAGGAAAGGTATGGCTCCACAAAAAGGGCTTTGTCAAGTTTATTTTTCGTTTTTCTCTTTTGTTTTAAACTTTTGTATTTCGTTTTGTTTGTTTTTCTTTGTTGATTTGTTCCTTTGGCTTTATTTTTGTTGTTACTTTTATTGTTTATTGTTTTTGTTATACCTACATCTTTTTTTCTATTATTATAAAAAGTATGTACATATGTACATAAACACAAACATATTTACATACTTTAAATATACATACTTTGGTCTATTATGTATTTATTTTTTTTATCTGATTGATTACTTTTTTTAGTTAACCTCATGATTGCCAACCTGCCTTTTTTTGTTTTGTTGTCATATTGACGTGTCCTTAATGCATCCCATTGCATTTTTATGTTTTGAATTTTAGTTTTTTTTTTCGCTTTGAATTTAATTAAAAACGTCATTTGATTGGGCTTTAATTTTGTTTATTGTTGCAAGTTTTATTTCGTTGATATCGTGAAAAAATTACAAATTCTTATTTAGAAGTGGGTTAAAAATTTATTTCCAATCTAAAAGTAGAGATTTTATATTTTCTAGTGTATTATAACATTTTTACGAACTCACTTTCAAAAACCTTTTGATATATTTTTTTTTTACAAAAAATTAAAAAAAATCCTTTTTAATTTTGAAAAAATTTTTTTATCATAAAAATTTAAAATAACATTTTTCTAAAAATTGATATAAGCAGCTGTTAATATAGCCTTTCACAGAGAAAAAAATCAATGTAAAATCTTTATTCGTTTAGCCACAAAAAATATATTGTAAACGTCTCAAAACCGTAAAACGTTAGTAAAAGCGTATGCAATTTACTCATCTTTCCTGACTTTTACAGTGTCGCAAAACGACAATTCTCAAGCAAAAGCCTTATAAATTCACTATACGATGCAGAATTTAGTTGTCTGTCGACCTGCATACTTAAATTTTTACATTTCTAGAACGGCCAAATACCCCAATGTGCGACGAAGGTGGGCGATGTTGTGTACATTAGCTTGGAATATCATCAATCGCTATCGGAGCTGTTTTTAGTGACCAGTAATATGCCTTTATCACTAAAATAATCCGTCATTAGAGAAATTAATGAAGTTGATTGTCTTCCTCTGGCAGGATTTGAACCCAGGCTACAAGTTATTGATTGCTTAGTAGTAAACGCGCTAACCATTTTAAGCAACACTACCTATAATAATAAATAAACTCAAACTCAACACAAACAAAACAAATGCGATGACCATCAATTAAAGAACAACTGAAAATATATTTATTGAGAATATCGCAATAGAAATGGTGTCAGAAATTAAATATCTTGGAGTGGTTATCGATAAAAATTTAAAGTTTGATTTGCATTTCGAATATATTTGTTTAAATTTTTAATGATCTCTGAGAGAATTTTACATAAATTTTAATTATTTTTATATTATTATTATTACGAATAAACGTAATTATTATTTGAACTTATATTGATTTACATATGGAAAGTAATATTATCAGGCTCAAGTTCAGTTTTATTGAATTAATGAAAATTCAAAATTACTAAGAGTTTTTTTGTGTTGGAAAATATTATTATTTATATCCAATCAATTTTTAGCAGAACGTATCAGTACTGATTTCAAGGCCGCTACACCTCTCATCAGCGTTCAATTGTCCATCTTTACAAATTTCGTAAAGTGGATACTAATTGAGAAGAATATCAACTATTTAACCAGTTTTCAACAGAAATAGAATATGAGAATTAATTTTTAATTCAATTTTTATTCTACAATGAAACAGTGCTGGTTAGTACGAAATTCCCTCATTACTGTTTGGAACTAATAATCAACACAAACTCATAGTCCGTTATCATCAAAGTATTCTACTTTGTATTTTAACGTTTTTGTTGTTTTTACTCTATATTAGGGAAATTCACATATTACTGTGACCCCTATTATTAGGGTATTTATAGCTCGTGCCCAAGCGGAATTAATATTTTTATATTATTATTATTACGAATAAACGTAATTATTATTTGAACTTATATTGATTTACATATGGAAAGTAATATTATCAGGCTCAAGTTCAGTTTTATTGAATTAATGAAAATTCAAAATTACTAAGAGTTTTTTTGTGTTGAAAAAAACTCTTAGTAATTTTGAATTTTCATTAATTCAATAAAACTGAACTTGAGCCTGATAATATTACTTTCCATAAATTTTAATTTTCAAAATTTTATAGCAAAATTCTGAAATACATACAATTGAGAAATCGGACTTACATAGTCAATAAGTATGGATTCTTGGCTTTAATTTCCCATTGGTCCAAATGAGTGACAAACAAAGCATTTTTTTTTTTTTAAATTTGTGCAGAAAATTTTATGATTTATTTGTTTAGCAATGATTTTACTTTTAATATACATAACCGTTAATTTGTTTGTTGTGCAAATTTAAGCAAGAAAGTGCCTTGTTTAGCTGAACAATAGTTAAAAGTAAGTTCTTCATTGATTTTATATGTGTTAAAGTTCATCATCTTTCTTGGGAGTTCTTGGGAGAATGATCGAGCCTTTAAAAGGTGGCTTAGATCAGCAAAAGATGAACTAAAAGCATATTGCATTTGTTGTAATTGTGAAATAAATTCACGATAAAGCGATTTACTCCGACAAAGTCGCACAAAATAAACATGAAAAAGCAATATATCCAAATGCAAGTTTGTCATTGCAGCCTAGGCTGTCTTTTGATCCACCAGACCGAAAACAAAATTAGGTTAGTGCTTTTGTACCAGAAATTTTTTTAATTTTTACCCTTTTTTACCCTATTTTCATGGGCTCACAGTGCTTTTGATGTTGCAAGAGTTGGCATCACTGGTCCTGACTAAACATATTCAACATTTGAGTTAAATATGTCATGACGTAAGCTCTTACGTAAAACATATTTAACCATAGCTGTTAAGTAATGATTACTAATCATAATAATTAGTAATTAGATTATTTTTTTTGAAAGGTGAAGTAATGATTATATTACGATTATTTTCAGATTCGCACGATTACTAATTGATTACGATTACAGATAATCGAAAAATAATCAAGATTAATAAAAATTACGAAAAAATAATCAAAAATAATAAAAAGTAATCGAAAAATAATTTGACTACTTTGGAAGATTACTTTTGATTGTTTTTGATTATTTTTTCGTAATTTTGCGAAATTATGGCAATAAAATTTAATGTTATTTTTTTTTTTTCATTTTTTGTCATTATTATTGATGTTCATCGATTTGATAATTGATAACCTGTTTGCATTCTTCATGATTCTGCATTCTTCTTATTCATCACGGGTTTGTGCGCTATTTGTATAAAGTATATATATCTTTTGCGTATATTTTTTGGTGAGTGTTATGTTACACTTTATGTTATTTATAATTGGTAATATAAATATAAATTGTAGTGAGTTTTGAAATATTTTAAAAACAAAATGTCAAGTAATGAAAAAATTTTTCAAAATAAAATGTATGTATGTGTAAAATGATGCACATTCTAAATTTTTAAAAAATAATCGAAAATAATCAAAAATAATCCTTGAAAGTAGTCAATTATTTTTTGGTTACTTTTGATTATTTTTGATTATTTTCTCGTAATCCTAACTAATCTTAATTATTTTTGGATTATTTGTAATCATAATTAATTAATAATCAGGAATTTTTAAAAAGAGAATTATGTAATCAATACCATTCTTTTTAAAATTTAATCTAATTGATTACTAATTGTAATCCAAATTTAACAGCTCTGTATTTAACTCACACACATAAAAGATCGTTGAAATATCCTTTTTATATGATGCTAACGTAATTTATTTTCCATTTTAAGTATTGAGTCAATATTATTAGAAATATTGTTAAAAATGTTGTTAGTCTGATCGCATATACATATATAGAATTTTAGCGAAATTTTAAAACAAGAATTACTTCACTACCAAAAAAGGCATTGCAAAATATTATTCAACGGTAACTCTAGCAAGTAGTGATATAATTCTCGTATTCAAATTTCACATAAAGTTTATATAAAAAAATGGCTGTATGGCAAGTTTCGAAAACAACGGTTATGTTGTTAAAAAATGTTCCATGAAATATTAAAAATGTCTAGTTATTTCAGTATGTACATACATATATACATATTTTTAAAAGTTTATCCCATGAGGAGTTTGAAGAAGAGGATGGTAGTAGATTTAAAAAAAAAATAACAAGAACTTTTTATATTATTACGAATATACGTAATTATTATTTGAACTTATGTATATTGATGTACATATGAAAATTAATATTATCAGGCTCAAGTTCAGTTTTTATTGAATTAATGAAAATTCAAATTACATTATTATATCCAATAAGTTTAGCAGAACGTATCAATATACCGATTTCAAGGCCGCTACACCTCTCATCAGCGTTTATTTGTCCATTTTTAGAATTTTCGTAAAGTGGATACTAATTGGAAAAGAATATCAACTATTTAACCAAGTTTTCAAATGAAATAGAATACGAGAATTAATTTAATTCATTTATATTCTATTTTGACATGTTGAAACAATTTTGTTCGAACGAAATTCCCCATCACTCGTTGGAAATTACTAATAATCAACACAAACTCATAGTCCGTTATCTTCAAAGTATTTTATTTATTTATTTATTTATTTATTTATTTATTAATCCATATTGCAATACAAAAGCCATCAAGGCCAAAAATACGTATTACACAGTAATATAATTTATAATTTATAATGCCTGAGAAAAGCCCAGGGTAAAACTAATAATAAAAAATCCTTAAAGAATAATAAATACAAATTTCCAAATTTATACAATTTTCTTACTTATTTGCTCCCCAGCCGATATAATAAACACGAAGAAAAATTAAACCTAAACTTTATGAAGTACATCGATCCGATATGTCAGCATAAACAACTTAGGTCGTTGAGAGAAAGAATTAGGGTGAATAAAAAAAAAAAATTAACCGAAAATCGTGCTATGGCCTAGATTGCAAAAGCCTAGCTAGTTTGAGCCGAAAAACGTTGTTCGAGTGAGAGAAAACCCTCAACTCGAGTGGTAGCGAGTTCCACCAACGAGCAATTCGCACAAGAAATGACCTAACAAAAGTAGCGCACGTAATTCTAGGTATCACAATCTGTTTATTCCTAGTGGATCGGGAAAAGCGAAAACGACTACAAAGTTGGGGAACTACATTATCCTTAAAAGACCTATAGAAGAAAAGCAGATTGCGGAATTTAATTTATAATTTGACTTTTTTTGTATTAAAAAGCGACAACAATAAAATAAGAATAAAGTAAGCCACGTCGATAAAAAATAAAGAAGCATTTGCAATTTTATTCCAAAAATTTACATGTGCACATAAGCGTACACTACTGCATGTTTAAAATATGAAGAATATTCATTGTGAGCATTTACTCATTGTTGCGCATCAGTAAATATTGAATCATACAAATTTTAGATCAATATGATGTTTTTTTTGTGGTTTAAATAATTATTTTTTCTTCTCTTATTGTCTGTTCGTCAAAATGTGCATGATAGTAAGTTTGTATACATATAGATTTGGCAGTGAGAAAAGCAAAGTCAACAACCACAAACTTTACACACACAAACAAATGTTTACATAAATACCCGGTGGCGAATGTCATGATGATTCATCGTGAAAAGTACTGACAATAAGTGTGTTCGAGTACGCAAAAGTTTTTACTATTTTTTACTGAACTTTACTGCATTTTACTAAATTGCGTTCGTTTACACAAAATACAGTAAATGAGAACACAAATTGAGAGCGTAAAGTGACAGTTCTTAATTGAGAACTTGCAAATTTTTACTGCAAAAATTTTTCGCAGTAAAGTTTAGTAAAACAAGAAAACATATGTTTTTTTTATTATTATTGGCCAAGTCAATTTTTGTAGATTTTGTTAATTTGATGTAAGCTAATGAGGCCTAAAATTCCTTATGTTAATAAAAATGCGTAGTTTTTATTGCATATTTTCCCGACGTTTCGTGAATTTTATGTTCACTTCTTCAAGGGATTCGTCTATTTTTATTAAAAGAAAAAAGAAGAAAACATATGATTCGAAAGGTAAACAAACAAAAAGTGTGCAATTTGTGACTAAAATATTTATCAAACTTAAAATTTAAGTAAAAATAAAGCAAAACTAAAATTAAATTAACATTGAATTGTACTTGTTTGTGAAACAATTACCTACATGCCTTTTAATGGAAAATAAAACTTATTTTAGTTTTGTGGAGTTGTTATTTTAATTCTTTGGAGTTGTGAAATTCTATAGTACTTGGGTACTTAGTATTGCACTTCTTTTTACGATAGTCAGTAGCAAAAACAAATATTCATGTACTTTGAATAAATTTAACCACACACAAATATGCAAAATCAAATAAAATTAAAAAAGAAGAAATGGGAAAGAATAAATAAATTAAATTGTTTATATTTTATTAAAATATTTGTGTTACAGTTAATCGAGTTAAAGTATTTAATCGAGTACCGATGAATAAATTGTTCAAATATCCAAAAATGTAGAAATTTTTCAACACTACATTTATTTTCCATCAGCTGTTGCCTAAATCTTACGAATTTTTACAATTTTTCCGTTCGCGTACTTTTTTGGGCAAACATTTTTTTGGAGAGTAAATTCTGCTGTTTACTCATTTATTACTCATTTACTGCATTTTACTGTAAAAGTAAACAAACGGACCTAATGTTAAATCATCAATGACAGACGCTGAATTTTCTTTGGCGTCATACATGAATTTTTTAAGCAATTGTCCAAAATATCATAGATGATCCAAATTGATTTTGTTCAGTAGGCGTCCGCGTATTAGTGAGTCCTAACAGACAATATGAACGATATTCATATATGAATTTTTATGTAATTCAGCACCATCAATGCGTTGACAAACAAATATAATAATCCGTTATTGTTTTTTTTTCCTTCAACCATTAACGAATACTTGTATCAGATAAATTCCAGCAGAGTTCAGCTTAGTATCGAATAATAACAGACAATGTCGATTACTTTCAACTTTCTTTTATAAGGTGAATCTACTATAAATATGTCTACAAAACTGTCTTTAGTTGTGTCGTTGTCACGTACATTCATCGACATTTCGATATTTTCATACAAATTTCGCCTTGAGACTTATTTTGTAAGCAGGAATCATAGATGAAAATATCAATATGACAAAGTCGCTGAAAAAACGCAACCGGGTAGTTTCGGAAGACGGTCACAATCAAACGAGGGGTAAAAATTGTGAACAAAACACGGTGGGCGGGAGCACTACATTTTGCAAATATATATAATAATGCATGTATGTACCAAAGTTTCATATGGCCACATTGGAGCAGTATTTCATAAAATGTTTTATAAATTCCAGTAATATTATAAATGTGAAAGATTTTATGTTTGCTTGTTTGTTCTACTCTAACGCGAAAATCGTTTAACGGATTTCGATGAAATTTGTTAGACGAAGCATGTGCCCCAGGTTACAACATAGGTTAGTTTTTTAAGGGGCAAAGAGAAGGGACTAATCGGTAGTTTTGGTACTTTTGATTTCTGTATAAATATTTAAAATTTTTTTTACGTCTGAGCATACTTTTTGAGCTTTGAAATGAGAATAAATACTTTTTTTATTATTTGGTGATTTTTTTTTATTTTTAGAACTTTTTCTCTTAAAAAATAAATAGCATGTGACCCATATTAAAATATAGAGGACTTGTTAAGGAATGAAAATGATAGGTCCGTTTGTTTACTTTTACAGTGAAATGCAGTAAATGAGTAAACATCAGAATTTACTCTCCAAAACAGTGTTTGCCCAAAAAAGTACGCGAACGGAAAAATTGTAAAAATTCGTAAGATTTAGGCAACAGCTGATGGAAAATAAATGTAGTGTTGAAAAATTTTTATATTATTGGATATTTGAACAATTTAATCATCGGTACTCGATTAAATAAATACTTTTTATAACACAAATTTTTTAATATAATATAAACAATTTAATTTATGTAATCTTTCCCATTTCTTCTTTTTTTATTATATTTGATTTTGCATATTTGTATGTGGTTAAATTTATTCAAAATACATGATTATTTGTTTTTGCTACTGACTATCGTAAAAAGAAGTGCAGTACTAAGTACCCAAGTACTTTAGAATTTCACAACTCCAAAGAATTCATATAACAACTCCACAAAACTAAAATAACTTTTATTTTCCATTAAAAGGCATGTATGTAGGTCATTGCTTCACAAACAAGTTCAATTTAATGTTAATTTACTTTAAGTTTTGTTTAATTTTTACTTAAATTTTTATTTTGTTAAAAATTTTAGACACAAATTGCACACTTTTTGTTTGTTTACCTTTTGAATCATATGTTTTCTTGTTTTACTAAACTTTACTGCGAAAAATTTCTGCAGTAAAAATTTGCAAGTTCTCAATTAAATTAATTAAAGAACTGTCACTTTACGCTCTCAATTTGTGTTCTCATTTACTGTATTTTGTGTAAACGAACGCTATTTAGTAAAATGCAGTAAAGTTCAGTAAAAAATAGTAAAAACTTTTGGGTACTCGAACACACTTGATACCAACTTGTTAGTTTCGGTATTTTTTTTTTAATCTTTTTTACGACGACTTATGGGGTACTTTCGGGGTTGGATTAGGTATAAAATAAGAGAAAGCTGGTACTTTTAGTATTATTATTACTTTTAATTTTTTTACAACAACATACAGTATATTTTCTTGGGGGAATATGAAGAAAAGCTGGCACTTATGGTGCTTTGTTCTTTTAGTATTTTTTGTTTTTTTTAATAACATGTAGCATGAACGAAGTCAAGGAAGGGTAAAAGCTAGTTATATATGTACATATGTATGTATATAAATTTTAAAATTTGCCATAAATTTTCCATTGGTTTTCTAAAAAATATTTCACGAAATCTACATTAAATACCGCCGTTTCGGGAAATAACATGTTATTTTCTGCCTGCCGCCGTTTAAGATATTTTCAAAATATCTATCGATTAGTTTCCAAAATATTTTTATTGTGCCCCACTGCTGAAAATGAAATGAACAAATACAAATAAAGGCAGATAAATTTTTAAAACTATTCATAGAATTGACAAAAGAAAACGTGTAGACAAAAGATAAAATTTATGAATATTTGCATTTAGGAAACAAATGAAAGCAAAACGACAAAATAAAAAATAACAAGAAAAAAAAAAACACGTCAAAAAAGCCAATTTTTGGCAACAGCACAGCAACATTCACAATGAGTTGAAAAAAAATCAATGGATGGATGGATAGATGAATATTAAAAGTCTATAAAATAAGAAAAATGGCAGACTAAACAAAAATCTATGTGCATATGTACGGCTAATTATTGGTCAAGGGAGAAGGTATTTTCCTTTTAATATTAAAAACTTTTTTTTAAAGTATGGATAGTATTTTATTTTTCTTGAACTCTCTGGCGATTCTCCCATGTTGACAAAATTGCAACGAAGTATCATTGCCACAGGTTTCTCAATGAGAAAATTAGGAAAATTAAAAAAAAAAAACAAATGGCAATTCTGTCATAAAGGGTTTTAGCTTGTCTACAAAAAAAAAAAAAAAAAAAAAAAAAAAAAAAAAAACAAGCATCGGAAGTGTAACTCACGGCATCTGGATATCGGCATAGTTTTAATTTGTTGTCCTCTATCATTACGTCGTTTGTTCACAGTAGTGTTAATTGTAATTGGGTTCTAAATATCAGTTAGAGGTTGCACAACAGGCAATCTTATTTAATGAAACGGACATACATATGTACATATGTACATTTCTATCTACTCCCAGATTTCAGACCACTAATTATTTTTTATACTCTGTCGATTCTCCCCCATTACGAAATTTTTTTCCAATTTTTAACTTTTCAAAATTTTGTATGCTTTATAATTTTGTAAATACCCATGTGTTTTTTTTTTAATTATGACCAGCACTCAGGGGATGACCCCTGCGTATGCAGTGCACTGTGCCGGAACTCAGAAAGAGGGATAGGGTAGAGAAGACAGATGTTGAAAATTTATAAGACTTAACTCTTTCACAACTCTGCTTTGCGCGTTATGTTAATTTTTAACGCAGTGTTGAGGCGCCTCCGGTGTTAAGTAGAGGCATTAACTTTGCTAAGCTGTATTAGCAGGCATTTTTTTATTAATTGTTTTACTTCGCAGATGTTTCTGCTAACCGACGAAGGAGGGCGATGTTGTGTACATTAGCTTGTATAGCATCAATCGCTGCCGGTGCTATGCCTTCATCAATTAAATAGTCCGACAACAATTAATACAATGTCTCACTAATGTACATTAGAGAGATTAATGATATTGATTGACTTGCTCTGACCAGGGTTTGAACCCAGGCCCCAACTCATTGTTTGCTTAGTAGTCAACGCGCTAACCACTTCAGCCAACACCAGCCTCAACACCCTTGATCCATTACCAAGAGATATTTGGGAGTTCGAATTTAAAGGACGTGAAACGCGATTGAAAAATATCATATTAATATGAATTTATGCAAAAAAAAAAAAAAAATTTGTGGCACTTTCGCAGTTTTGAACTTTTAAGGGGATAAAACGGACAGAAGCTGGATTTTGGTACTTTTTTGTTTTGCTTTCTCCACAGTTGTAACAGCAAAAAATCTTCATATGTACATCCTTTTTTAGAAAAATAAATAAGGGGCTGTGCACATATTACGTAACGCTCCAGGGGGAGGGGGGGAGGGTTAAAGATTTGTTACGAATTGGAAATTTTGCGCTGAGAAATTAGTAAAAAGCGTTACGAAGGGCTGGGGGGGGGGTATAAAATCTCTGAAAACAGCGTTACGTAATATGTGCACAGCCCCCAATTTGTGTTTATTTTTTACCGCAATTGTCTATATAGCACGAAAAATGATTTTACTACCGTATGTTTGTGCTCCAAACAGGTATTTTTTAAATCTTTTTTTTAATCCTATAGTGTGAGGCCGCTTGTTAATACATACAAAGCATTTTATGAATTTCAAGAAGGTTAGGTTAGGTTAGGTTTCGAGGGCCGCACATCTGAGACGTGACGCACTTGGGTCCGTTAATTCGGTCCCTTTGTGATACCCTACAGCAGACAGGGCTCAGTCAATTGGTTATTCAATTACCTGTGGTTGCCCTGTCGCCGAATCAAACCATCCCGATTGTTGCAAGAAGGAGGATATGTTGGTTAGCCCCATGTTCGCCAGACTGTCGAGGTCTGGCAGAGTGTTAGAGCCTATATTAACCGCCCTAATGCTGTTAAGCGTGGGGCATTGACATAGAAGGTGAAGAACTGTCTCTTCTTCTTCCTCATCGTTACAACTTCTGCAGTATTCATTGTAACTTAGGCCCATCCTTTTGGCATGAGTCCCGAAACACCAGTGCCCCGTTAGCACTGTTACTAGTGGTCTTGTGTGACATTTACCAAGCCTGAATAGATCGCGAGTTCTGTGCAGGCTGTAGCGGGGCCAAGTGGACCTGGCGACTCAATTTCAAGAAAAAAAAAAAAAGAAATACTTATTTCACGTGCCCCACAAAATTCTCTGCAAGTCAAGAATTTATTATATTCATTTATTCAGACATTTTAATTTAAAAATATCTTCTTCTATTTACATACATATGTGTGTATTGCGTACACGACAAATAAAACTACTAATTGTAGTTTGGCATATCTCTGTATATATGTATGTAGTACATATGTACCACAGGGTAACCAGAGATGACACGAGACGGAAGATTTTGCATACTGATTTGTATACACTCATACAATCCTTCGTTTTCGTTTTTTTCTTTGTGCTGTCTTTGTATCCAAATTAATATTATAAATCACAAAACTAATAAAATATCCATATATTTCTATAATTTACATTAAAAATATTATTAATTAATTAATTTAAGTTGGTTTTCACTCATCGTTTGTATTTTATTACTATATACATCTGCAAAATAGCAGAATTTATCAAGTATGTATGTATGTGTGTATGTAAGCAAAAAATCACCACCATTTGGCAAATTTACAGAATATATGTACGTACTATGTATATAAATTTAATATACAGAGTATATAAGCACACACTAAATTGTTTTATCACTTTATTTTGGAATTATATGCCGTAAATACTTAATATTATCACATTTTATTAAATTTAAGCGTGCTTTTATGTAGCATTTTCCACTAAAAACTGAACTTTGTTTTGCTTTTCGTTTTGTTTAGTTTCATAACAAACACACTAATGTTTTCTCTTTTTCACGAAGCTTACTTATGAGAAATAAAATATGATCGAAGTCCAATTTTTTTTGTTTTTGTCATCTCTGCTTACCCTGTGATATGTACATATGAGGCGGCCTAACCATAATTTTTAAAAAAAAGAGTATAATTCATTAGCATATTCTTTAGTTAAAATTTTTGAAGAATATTTTAAAAACTTTCATTGCTCGGAAAATTTCCAGAATTTAAAAATATTATTAACGTATTTCAAAGTTTTATACGTCTCTTATTTAATCTTATTTTATTGCGTTTTAGTAAATCTTTTGCAAAATAATTATTAATTTTTTTGTTGTTGATCCAACAATTTTGTATACTTTATTACACTTGTCATAAGTGATTTTGATTTCTTTCTTTTTTGTTCTTGGTAAAATACTTCCAAACCAAGCTCATTCAAAAAGATAATTATGTAATTAAAAAAAATAGAATACAATAACAATATTTTCTACTTACATGATAAGATTTATATAAAGCAATTGCTTCTTTTTTGGCTTTTAGTGTATTTCTAACTTATTCACCTGAGAGTGAAAGAAACCTCATTCTTGAAAATTATTTAACGTTTCATTTAAAACATAGCACGGCTACTGGGTATGGGCAGTTCGACAACAACTATAAACATCCAAAATAACATGTATTTGGTTGATATAAAGTACTCGCTTTGTTTCAAATCACACTAACAAATTTAACATATTTTTTACGTATGCAAAAATGTATTCGATTAATTGACATTAATTAATCGATTTATTCGTTATTCGTAATTCGGCATTTTAAAATTATTCGAACAAGAGTTTTGTTTTGTTTAATCGATTAATCGAATTATTATTAATCGGTTGACAACTCTAGTACATACTGATCAGCACTAATAAATTACGAATCTGTGCGAAGTTAAATTTTAAAATAAAAAACCCTAGACTCGAACCATAGAATTTAGCAGAGCTCTGTTAATAGGTTAACATTCTACTTTTGACAAATTGGGTAAAAATTTTATGGACATCTACATAGATAACACTACGCGACAGTTTTTTGACCAAATGTTTCTGATAGCTAATCTTTATGTAAAATTGTCCGCTGAGTCGGAATATGAAGTCAGAATGGTCAAAAGTAGAACAGTTTTCGAGATATTCCAAAATAACCGTTATTTCTGTTTTTGAAAAACATGATGTCACTTAAATGCAAATATCTTCAAGAATATTCGTCCATTTATGAATTAATTTTTTTTAAGGAAAGGTAATAAAATTACTAAAACAAGTACGGGTCGTGTATAAAAATTTGTCAAGAAACTACTAAGTTACAGTCGACCAAATTTCAAATTTCACAAAAATTTTAATGTTTTTGTGCAAGTTTGTTCTTTTCAACTTATTGTATAAAACCAAACAATTAATATTTTTATTGTTTTATTAAGTCGGACATTAGTATATTTCAATACGAACATTTTGCGCCAAACAAGACCCAGATTGGTGCAAAAGTGACAAAGCTACAGAAGATTTAGTGAAACAACCCACTTTTCGCTTTTTGTCAAATAAAAAAAAACACAAGTTACTATACAAATCAAAATGTTAGTATCAACAAATATTAAAAATGGCTTAAAACTGTTGAACTGCTTTGTCGATTGTAATTATTTTCAGCCTCGCACAAGGAACCAACAATAGTCGCCCAACATCGCCTCATCATACGCCCCTTGATACCGACGTTCCATTTCTTGTATTTGTTGGTGAAAGCGCTCACCATGCTCGTCACTTTCATCGCCAAGGTTATTTGGGGAAAAATTTAAGTGCGAATGCAGAAGATGTATTTTTAATGACATATTAACTCCTTTTTTAAGCAAGATATAAAAATTAATGTTCATATAAAAAAAAAAATCAAAAAAAAAAAAAAATAATCCATAAATTAAAAAAATAAAAAATTTTTTCCGCCCATACCATACATACGCGTATGGAGTAGAACTACTCCAAAACTAATCCAAATGTATGGGAAAAATGTATGTGGATGCCCACAGGGGTACTCCGGTAAAAATGTATACATACATACATACATACATACATACATATGTATGTATCTCTGTCACTAATATAATTTAATATTTTAAATACATACAAATGTGTGAATTCAGCCCTTACATTACATTATTTAAAAAAAATACAAAATAAAATTCAGAAATTGAAAAAATACGAACTAAATTATGTTTCTTTAAGCTTCCATGAATTTGTTTTAATTTTAACAGGAGAGCTGCCACAGTTTCAATTTAATTCCAAACATTTTTAGTGTTACCAAATGGTATTTAACTATAAATAGGCCTTATCACGAGTGTCGTAGTCGTGACGAAATCTGTAAAATGTGGCAACGTTCGCTATATGTTTTACATGGGAGTCGTTAAAGTACGACTACGACACTCGTGATAAGGCCTAATGTGTGTACAAATGAAATGGTCCACGGCTGCATTACATTGGAGTAGTCCAAAAACTACTCTTTTTATCCAAAGTGGACCATGTACTCCAATAATTTTTGTAGGGTAGTGACTCCTTGTTTTATATGTCAATAAAGCAATGTTAACACAACTCTTATTTATTTTGTATTTTCTTTCATAACAACATAGATATTACCACGTGGAATGTTTTAAATACTTACGAGTATGTATCTGCCCGACTATCGCTGTGAACCACTGTATATACATACTCGTACACACATATATAAGTACATATGCATGTGTATGCATATGCTACAAGTTGATGAAGTAATTCAAATTGTTTACTAATTTCATTAAAAAATATACAAATAAATATTATAAAATTACTTTTTGTTGGTTTTTTGAATGAGTGTGATTTTTGTTTAGTTCAAAAAGTGACGAATAAACAATACTGTTGTGGGTTGCATTGAAATGGATTAAAAAAAATAAGTAATATGTATGTATGTACATTAGGGCGGGGGGAAGTTATTCTACGAAGAATTCTGAGCAACTTCACTAAAGAAACCATGGGTCTAAAATGGATTTCGAGCGTCCGAAATTTCAGAAACATATTGCTTGTTTTACTTTGTAAATTTCGGTATCTTTATATATGAATGAGGATAATAAACAGGTCTGTCTCTTAAGTGTTTTGATTTGTTTGCATATGTTTCTTTCAGCAACAGATAGGTATGTACAATGTATTTTTGAATTTTCAGAAGCTCGAAATCCATTTTAGACCCATGGTTTCTTCTTCAAAGTTGCTCAGAATTCTGCGTAGAATAATTTTCCCCCCTACATTTTTAATTTTTTTCGGCTCCATACAAATCGACCCGCCCTAATGTACATATATGTATGTATTATGATTAAATTATGGTTTGCAAAGTTGATGATATAATCCACTTTATATTAAATAATAATAAAATAGAGCAGAAAATATATACATACATGTGTAGGTACAAACAAAAGTTATTTAATTCAATTTTATTTCACATGTATGAATGTATGTATGTACTTGATTTGCAACATTGTAAGCAGAAAAATTAATTATAGACACCTACGTTAAACCTACATAAGTATGTATCACGACAATTTTTCCAATCACTAACCGAAGTATATGTAGTTAACATTAGCATGCATTAGGGATAATCCCAATGCGCTACAACTATCATCAACCATTTTTTTAACCGAAATATACAAATCAAATATGTGTGTGAAGATAAATATGCCGAGTTAAATATGTTTTACGTAAGAGCTTACGTCATGACATATTTAACTTAAAAGTTAAATATGTTTAGTCGGGACATTGCCGACATAGCTCGATGGAACTTTTTGGTTTACATCTTTACTAGTTGACATAAATGTATCTTAACTAAGATAACTTTGTATGATCTCTACGGGATTTTGCCATTTGTGGGCACATTTTCGTTTGTCACTCATTTGGGCCAATTGGAAATTGAAGCCAAAGATTCATATTTATAGACTACGTAAGTCCGATTTCTCAATTGTCTTTGAGAATTTTTCTATAAAATTTTGAAAATTAAAACTTATATAAATTTTTGATGATATCTACGGGATGTTGCCATTTGTGGGCACATTTTTGTTTGTCACTCATTTGCACCAATTGGAAATTGAAGCCAAAGATTCATATTTATAGACTACGTAAGTCCGATTTCTCAATTGTCTTTGAGAATTTTTCTATAAAATTTTGAAAATTAAAACTTATATAAATTTTTGATGATCTCTACGGGATTTTGCCATTTGTGGGCACATTTTCGTTTGTCACTCATTTGGGCCAATTGGAAATTGAAGCCAAAGATTCATATTTATAGACTACCTAAGTCCGATTTCTCAATTGTCTTTGAGTATTTTTCTATAAAATTTTGAAAATTAAAACTTATATAAATTTTTGATGATCTCTACGGGATTTTGCCATTTGTGGGCACATTTTCGTTTGTCACTCATTTGGACCAATTGGAAATTGAAGCCAAAGATTCATACTTATAGACTACGTAAGTCCGATTTCTCAATTGTCTTTGAGAATTTTTCTATAAAATTTTGATATTTAAAACTTATGTAAATTTTTGATGATCTCTACGGGAATTTTGCCATTTGTGGGCACATTTTTGTTTGTCACTCATTTGCACCAGTTGGAAATTAAAGCCAAGGGTCCATACTTATAGACTACGTAAGTCCGATTTCTCAATTGTCTTTGAGAATTTTTCTATAAAATTTTGAAATTTAAAACTTATGTAAATTTTTGATTATCTTTACGGGAATTTTGCCATTTGTGGGCACATTTTTGTTTGTCACTCATTTGGACCAGTTGGAAATTAAAGCCAAGGGTCCATACTCATAGACTACGTAAGTCCGATTTCTCTATTGTATTTGAGAATTTTTCTATAAAATTTTGAAAATTACAATTTATGTAAATTTTTGATGATCTCTACAGGAATTTGGCAATTTGTGGGCACATTTTTGTTTGTCACTCATTTGGACCAATTGGAAATTGAAGCCAAAGATTCATACTTATAGACTACGTAAGTCCGATTTCTCAATTGTCTTTGAGAATTTTTCTATAAAATTTTGAAATTTAAAACTTATGTAAATTTTTGATGATCTCTACGGGAATTTTGCCATTTGTGGGCACATTTTTGTTTGTCACTCATTTGCACCAGTTGGAAATTAAAGCCAAGGGTCCATACTTATAGACTACGTAAGTCCGATTTCTCAATTGTCTTTGAGAATTTTTCTATAAAATTTTGAAATTTAAAACTTATGTAAATTTTTGATTATCTTTACGGGAATTTTGCCATTTGTGGGCACATTTTTGTTTGTCACTCATTTGGACCAGTTGGAAATTAAAGCCAAGGGTCCATACTCATAGACTACGTAAGTCCGATTTCTCTATTGTATTTGAGAATTTTTCTATAAAATTTTGAAAATTACAATTTATGTAAATTTTTGATGATCTCTACAGGAATTTGGCAATTTGTGGGCACATTTTTGTTTGTCACTCATTTGGACCAATTGGAAATTGAAGCCAAAGATTCATACTTATAGACTACGTAAGTCCGATTTCTCAATTGTCTTTGAGAATTTTTCTTTAAAATTTTGAAAATTACAATTTATGTAAATTTTTGATGATCTCTACGGGAATTTTGCAATTTATGGCACATTTTTGTTTGTCACTCATTTGGACCAGTTGGAAATTAAAGCCAAGGGTCCATACTTATAGACTACGTAAGTCCAATTTCTCTATTGTATTTGAGAATTTTTCTATAAAATTTTGAAAATTACAATTTATGTAAATTTTTGATGATCTCTACGGGAATTTTGCAATTTATGGCACATTTTGTCACTCATTTGGACCAATTCGAAATTAAAGGCGAGGTTCCATACTTATTGACTATGTAAGTCCGATTTCTCAATTGTATTTGAGAATTTTTCTATAAAATTTTGAAATTTAAAACTTATGTAAATTTTTGATGATCTCTACGGGAATTTTGCCATTTGTGGGCACATTTTCGTTTGTCACTCATTTGGACCAATTGGAAATTGAAGCCAAACATTCATACTTATAGACTACGGAAGTCCGATTTCTCAATTGTCTTTGAGAATTTTTCTATAAAATTTTGAAAATTAAAACTTATATAAATTTTTGATGATCTCTACGGGAATTTTACCATTTGTGGGCACATTTTCGTTTGTCACTCATTTGGACCAATTGGAAATTGAAGCCAAAGATTCATACTTATAGACTACGTAAGTCCGATTTCTCAATTGTCTTTGAGAATTTTTCTATAAAATTTTGAAATTTAAAACTTATGTACATTTTTGATGATCTCTACGGGAATTTTGCCATTTGTGGGCACATTTTTGTTTGTCACTCATTTGCACCAGTTGGAAATTAAAGCCAAGGGTCCATACTTATAGACTACGTAAGTCCGATTTCTCAATTGTCTTTGAGAATTTTTCTATAAAATTTTGAAAATTAAAACTTATGTAAATTTTTGATGATCTTTACGGGAATTTGGTAATTTGTGGGCACATTTTTGTTTGTCACTCATTTGCTCCAATTGGAAATTAAAGCCAAGGGTCCATACTTATAGACTACGTAAGTCCGATTTCCCAATTGTCTTTGAGAATTTTTCTATAAAATTTTGAAAATTAAAACTTATGTACATTTTTGATGATCTCTATGGGAATTTTGCCATTTGTGGGCACATTTTCGTTTGTCACTCATTTGGACCACTTGGAAATTTAAGCCAAAGATTCATATTTATAGACTACGTAAGTCCGATTTCTCAATTGTCTTTGAGAATTTTTCTATAAAATTTTGAAATTTAAAACTTATGTACATTTTTGATGATCTCTACGGAAATTTTGCCATTTGTGGGCACATTTTCGTTTGTCACTCATTTGGACCAATTGGAAATTGAAGCCAAAGATTCATACTTATAGACTACGTAAGTCCGATTTCTCAATTGTCTTTGAGAATTTTTCTATAAAATTTTGAAATTTAAAACTTATGTACATTTTTGATGATCTCTACGGGAATTTTGCCATTTGTGGGCACATTTTCGTTTGTCACTCATTTGGACCAATTGGAAATTGAAGCCAAAGGTTCATACTTATAGCCTACATAAGTCCGATTTCTCAATTGTATTTGAGAATTTTTCTATAAAATTTTGAAAATTACAATTTATGTAAATTTTTGATGATCTTTACGGGAATTTTGCCATTTGTGGGGACATTTTTGTTTGTCACTCATTTGCACCAATTGGAAATTAAAGCAAAGGGTCCATACTTATAGACTACGTAAGTCCGATTTCTCAATTGTCTTTGAGAATTTTTCTATAAAATTTTGAAAATTAAAACTTATGTAAATTTTTGATGATCTCTACGGGAATTTTGCCATTTGTGGGCACATTTTCGTTTGTCACTCATTTGGACCAATTGGAAATTGAAGCCAAAGATTCATACTTATAGACTACGTAAGTCCGATTTCTCTATTGTATTTGAAAATTTTTCTATAAAATTTTGAAAATTACTATTTATGTAAATTTTTGATGATCTCTACGGGAATTTTGCCATTTGTGGGCACATTTTTGTTTGTCACTCATTTGCACCAGTTGGAAATTAAAGCCAAGGGTCCATACTTATAGACTACGTAAGTCCGATTTCTCAATTGTCTTTGAGAATTTTTCTATAAAATTTTGAAAATTAAAATTTTTTAAATTTTTGATGGAATTTTTTAAGTAATTTCTAAGTATTAGAATTTAGTTAAACCAAGTAAAAGATTTAGTCTTAAAGCAGTTATTCTTCAGTCAACTTTTATATGTTAAAAAAACAATTAATTTATTATATGTATCTAAATGAAGATTTGATTTTTATATGCAAAATTACATGAAAAACATCGTCAAGCCCCAATTCTGTTTAATCAATTATCCAATCTAACATAATTTGTAATCAATAAATTCTTTTGTTTTTTTTTTAAGAATTTACTTTTACCCTCTAATGCTCCTTCTTAAGTTTTTACAAATACATACTTACATAAGTGAATTGTGTGTAGTTGCCTCATTCTCTTCACCTTAATTAGTGTCAAGTTTATTTTATTTTTAGCTTTCTATTGTGGTAATTTTAAAAATATGCTCTCTTTTTTGTTAACGACTTTTTAAAAAGTTTGTTAAACAATAATCCAATTAAACAAATTTAAATTCTCTTAATAACTATTGTACAGGTGTGGAGTAGAAAAGTTAATTTATACAGAATAGTATGCGTCTATAATATGCTAAGAATTAATTAACGAAATTTATAGTAGGTCAGGGTTGTGTATCGGCGATATAGAGATGTAGATATTCCTTCCGACACACTGGGTGGTGAAAGCCTTCAAATGTGGCGAATAATTCAAAAGATAAACTTTAACTTTCACAACCGTATTTGGTACCATATCAAAGTAGATAAAATTCTAAATCACTAAATGCAAAAATAAAAGTTCTAAGTTGTGTACTTCATATGCAGTGTGTTGTTTTTCTTGTTTTTGCGCGCATTGATTAAAAGAGAAAATTTTGACATTTCAAGTGATTATATTTTGTATTAAGACTTCTATAAGTAAAAGTTTTATATTGGAACCTTCAAATTCAGGTATATAAGCATAAAAAAAAATATTTTTTGTTTAGATAAATGTTTTAGAAATATTAAAAGAAAATCAAATTGCTCTGAAAATGTGGTATTTTTGATATACATATATGTATGTATGTACATAGAGCTTCAACTACTTTGCGGATGAGTGCAAGAAAAAATGCTTTTATGCTCTTAAAATATGAGATTTTAGCTAATAAATCCCAGAATGCCTATTTGCGCATTTGTGCGATTTTTGAGTTATGGATGTTTTTGTGCGAGAACTCCAGTTGCTAAAAATTAATCTGGAAAAAAAAACATACAAAAAAACAAGTTGTTTTTATTATCTTTTGTTGTTATTGTAGCTAATGAGTATAATTAATTGATTAATTGTAATAATTGAGTGTGTTAGGTAATAAAGAACTGTCTAAACTGACTTTATACTCTAAGTGGGGCTTTGACGGAAGTTCAGGATATAGTTCATATAAACAAGCCTTAAAAATATTTGGCAAAATCCTCAACCTGCACAAGGCTTTGCAGGACCCTGAAAATTGAATTTTTGAAAGAAACGACCGACAATATTAAACTCGAAAAAGTGGAGACTGAAAAAATTTATTGATGTTACAAAAAAAGACCCATTCAATGGGAATTTAGTGGATTGAGGTCAATATCGAAATATTTTCAAATTTCGCAAATGATACTGTCAGGCTATTTGTTAAAAATTATCCATGGTATTATATGCCTCCTACTCTACATAAATACTTTATTCACGGGGCAGAAATTATATCGCTTTCACCATTGCATATTGGCCAACTAACTGAAGAATCTCAAGAGGCTAGAAATAAGGATTTTAAAAGTTATAGGGAGCACTTTTCGCGTAAATGCAGTAGGAAAAATGTCATAGAAGACGTGTTCAATAGATTTCTTTTAAGTTCTGATCCATTCATTTCAAGCATGAGAAATAGTTGTAAAAAGAAAATGGAGCAAATGCCAAAGTCTGCATTAGAGTTACTTATTCTTCCCCACAGTGAAAACGATAATGATGACGATGATGAAGACAAGTTTAATGAGGATTTGAAGTTAATAAAATGAAGTAAATAGAAAATCCTTATACGTGACTTTTTTGAGTTAAATCTGTGGAGTTATGTATTTTTGAGAAAAAATACGGATTTTATGTTAAAATTTTGCTAATAAAAATACATATTAAATGTTTATTCTTTTTTTTTTTTTTTTTTTTTTAATTAGGACCAGGGGATGACCCCTACGTATGCAATGTATTGTGCCGGAACTCAGGGAGAGGGATAGGGTAGAGAAGATAGAGGTTGAAAATTTAGAAGGCTTAACTCTCTTACAACTCTGCTTTGCGCGTTACGTTGATTTTTTTTAGCAGTGTTGAGGCGCCTCTGGTGTTAAGTAGACGCATTAACTTTGTTAAGCTGTGTTAGCAGTCATTTTATTAATTGTTTTACTTCGCCGATGTTTCTGCTAAACAAAAAAAAATATTTTTTTCTAAAAGCACATGCTCTAATTTACAATTTGATTTACTAATTTATCGTTTTTCATTCAAAAGTTACAGCAGTAATAGTCAAATAAGACCATTTTTTCCAAAGTACAAAAAAGCCCATAATAGGTAAAAAAATTTTTTTGAACTATTTTTTTTTTTAAATGCTGTTTTTTTATATATTTATTAATATCCATCAATAAAAAATAACAACATATTAATATTACGACTTCTATGAATTGATCGCCACTTTCTATACCATTCACACCACTGTGCAACTCTGCGGTAAATTTTGTGCCATTTGTCTTTTCACGTACTTGTCCATATGACTGCTGAAAATGGGAGTGAAATACGTAAAATTAATTCGCTGTAATTACGATTGCGCCATATCATCCAGCCACCCAAATTAGTTTAGGCTATCTGGGTCCGGGGGGGCACGTTTATACATCTTGGTGATATTCACACCTTGATGCTGTGCTTTCTGGGGAAAAGGGTGATTGGCTTTTCTAGACATTACCCTTGGCCAGTTACCCATAAAACTTTTATGTCACTATCAATCTCTGAAACAACAGAGCAAGTCATGCAAGGGTAACCTATGTTAGTCTACTAGAAGGTGAAAAGGCACCTAATGTCTCTGCCTAATACCAAAGTCATAAGAAAGTGACTCTCTACGAGTTCTCTTTCAAGGATGGACCAGTAATCAGACAATGGTACCACGGTAGAGGGTAAGCTCCACGGAAGAGTGTCTACTAGGTTTTAGAGAAGTGATGTTGCTATATTGGACTCACCTTGCGATGATATACGGGATGCGTACTCTATCCTTTTGTGGATGGGTATACTTAGGGTCATACTCCATCTCATTGGGGATGAAGGTCTCCTTTGGGAGTACTCGTGGTAGCTGTAGTTCCTACCAAAAGATGCGAGGGGTATTTGTTTAAGGACTGATGCTCGAGCAGTGTTAGCATGAGGATGGACTGCGGGCAACCACTGTGAAGCCTATATGTACTGTGGCCCATGTATAAGAACTAACAGAAATTTTTTTTAAATATTTAATTAATTATATGGAGAGAAAAACTCATTTGAGTCAATCTTACATTTGAAAAATTATTTCACTGTAAAGAAAAATTCACTGGATACAAATTCATTATGAGAAAAGAAAATGCATTAAAATTTTAACGAAAAAGCTTTAATTTGAAAAAATTACTTCACTATAGAGAAATTCGTCTTTATTTACCACTTTACCGGAAATAACAAACTCATTTCCATTTATTTGTTTTAAACTTTTGCTGCTACTTGAGAGCTCAAGTGGCAGTTATTTGTAATCTAAAGTGCAAATGATGTTTGTAAAAGCAACCAAATAATTAAAAAAAAAAACACAAAATTGGTCTAAAACAGATGCCAAGCAGCGAAACAAATTAGAAACCTCCACTTGCAAAAACACTACAAAACAAAACAGTTCAATGAATATCGTTTTGAAAATGTAATTAGTTAATAAGTATTGTTGCATCTAGCACTACTACAATGACACAGTGCAACTGTGAGCACTAATGAAAGGCACAGGCAGGGGTCTTGTGAGTTCGTTGTAGGCCGCCTACTTTATATTTATATACACGAAAAATAAAAAGAAAAAACATTAGCGCCCTGGTAATAGCTGAGTTTGACAATGAATAAAAAAAAAACACCAACAACTAACTTGAGCAATATTCATTGTTAAAATAATGAAAAATAAAAAATTAAATAGGTATGACCTTAAAAGTATGCATTGATTTTGGACTACTGAAGTTTTAATTCCTTTTTAATTTTTATGAAAAATTTACAAATTATCGTTCATTTCTACCAAAAGTTTTTCTTCTTAAGCGGGATGACATGATAATTTCCAATAATTTTACTATTTTGGGGAATAAAATATAAAATTTAATTCGAGCATGGCGGTAAAGATCTACTGATGAGTAGGTGTTTAGCAACCAATGAAATGTAGCATATAACATGCAAATTAATTTTTAAAAAATTGTAATGAAAACTTTCCATTGAAAAGTGCAACAAATGCAATTTTCTTTTTTTTCTTTTCTAGAAAGGAAAAATATGTACTAAATCGAATTCGATTAAACATGTCCATGCATGAAACATCTTGAAGTATTGTTTTGTTAATGGTTGAGAAGCCGGAATCAAATCTGTTGAAACAAGGTACCGTCACGATATGACGGTATAATTCAA
The DNA here is from genome assembly GCA_947311025.1 of Lypha dubia. NCBI lineage: Eukaryota > Metazoa > Arthropoda > Insecta > Diptera > Tachinidae > Lypha > Lypha dubia. The sequence continues at coordinate 127,948,738 of OX371260.1, forward strand.
CACCAGCACGCGTTTAAACATCTTTTATGTTTGATGCAAAGCAACTACTGAACCAAAAATTTAATAAAAAATTTCATTGTTTAAACGAATTAATTCATCAATTAATTTTTACCTAATGTAATAGTACGTTACATCAATGAAATAGTTAATTAATTTAATTACAAAGAACAATTACGAATGCTCTACCACTTTGTATTAAATTTCAATTAAGATTTTCATTTAAACAATGTATGAGTGCATTGAATTAATGAATTTCTGAAAACAATAATAAAACTATTTCAAGGCAAGTCATTCAAAATTATGTAAATCAATGACTTTCATTAGACAAACACTATTTTTACATAAATATTTTATTTATGGTACTGACCTTGTGGTTGTTAAATAAAATTTAGATCTTGGAATAAATTTTGAAAAATACATCGAGCTGAATGTGACATGTGTGCCGTTTACAATTAATAAGAGTATGATGTTTCAAGCAAAGTATGTATGTATCTGTTTCAAGTTTCACCAAATTGCGTTTTGTTCAATTAGAGAAATGCAAAAAAAAAATAAATTCCTTAACAACTCTGAAAAGTATAACCAACAATTGAAACAATATAATCGCTGTAGTGTAAATGGGTTCAAATTTGTTACAGCCAAACAAACAAACAAAACAATGTACACATATGTATGTATCGTACATACATAAATATATAAAACAACACAAACAAAATGTAATGAAAAACGCCACTTTTAAAAAACGAGGTAAAACCCCAGCCCCCTCTCCTCTTTCTTGACAAGTTATTTATTTTTATGCTAAAAGAAAACACTCCCATATCAGTGTCTCGTACTTCACTGATAACCAACAACCCAGAAATATTCGAGGAGAGTGTATGCATCTCTACAAAAAAAAAATTACAACAAATGTAGTTGTCATCATCGTCGCTGTCATTGTGTGCCTGTTTGTTTGGTTTGTTTTATTCTTTTTTTTTTACCACTTCATGCTTGCAATTATGAAGAGGGTTTTTAAAAATGTAATGTTAATTTTTTAAAAACAGACTAATACAATTTTGAATTATTTGTTATAGTTTAGCAAACCCATATACTGCATTTCGTTGGTTGCTAATGCCTAATCATCAGTAGATCTTTAACCATGTTTATTTAAAAAAAAAAAACTAATACTATTTCTTTTAAAATTTTGTACGTTTCTGAGAGTTTTTAAAAGCATATTATTTTCACATAAAAATTAAATTTTTTTTATATAGCATGCAATATTTTCGACAGAAACCCTATACTATAAATCTTAACAGTCTGTTAAGTGCGTATTAGTAAAGTTACGAATATCAATTTTTAGTATTCGCGAATACGAATACGAATATTTGAAACAATATTCCCCGAATACGAATACCAATATTTCTTTTAAGGTTTAGAGCCACATAATATTTCAAATTTAATTGGAAAAAATCCCTCCCTTTGCCTCAGTAACAATAAATTGAAAAATACTGTCACATTACTTTAGGTATTTACATACATTATTATGACTTTGAGATGCCGAATTTGAAGACCACTACTGAACATTTTTAAATTATTTTACATACATACTTTGAGATTTCGTTTTTCATACTCTGTTTGCGCTTTTAATTATTAATTCAGACCTGTTTGGGACAACATATTTTCGCAGATTGCGCATGTCTCGGTGGACTTTCACATATTGGGGTTTATTACGGTTCTCGATTCGACTTAGACTGCTGTAATAGAATAAAGAAAAATGTTGTGTGTTTCTTTAATCTAGTACAACAGTCGAAGTCGATTCGAGAACCGTAGTAAGGCCCATTAAATTTTAGTTCTTCCATTTTTGAAGTCCAACATTCCTCTACTGAGAATTGATTACTAACTTAACATGATATTAATAAATATTTATTTGTGTCTCTTTTTAAAGAAGGTTATTTATTATCTTGCGTCAAAAATAAATAAAAATTATTATAAATTAATATATTTTTGCACATTTTATGTACTTTTTTAAACTTTTTGTATGATTTTTTTTTTTTTTTTGGGAAAATGTGTGTGCAAATTATTCGAGAAATATTCGCTTGAATTTGGCGAATACGAAGACGAATATCTCAAAATAGGCGAATAGTCGAATAATCGAACACGAATACGAGTATTGCTAACATCACTAGTGCGTATAAGGGTGTCGTCCACAGCTTATTTTTAAGAATTCCTGTTCTTGCCCCACGCGTTCTGGAGTAATAAATAAGACAAATTGGATTATAAGTATTTTTCTGGAAGCTCGAAAAGATGTGCGAGGTTGAGCGGTTTTTCGGAAATTTTAAATATATAATAAATGGAAGATATTAAGAACATCTGCCACTACATGGCTATGGAATTTTTCAATTGAATACACCAATACCAGGGTTTGCGTCGATAATTAGGACCTGTGGAACGCGACGCAAACCGAATTTACGCAAACCGAAGAATGATTTTTAATACATTTGTATTGATTTTCATTTAATTGTTTCATAATTTTATCTTCAAAAGCAGCTTTTTCTAACATTTGTAAAATATTTGTTTTAGAATATTTTTTTTAAAAAACATATTACCTAAAAATCCCTGAAGAAGCTACCCATTGTTGGTAGCGAAATATTGGAATAAAATATAATTATTAACCTTTTTTATAAAATACGTTGATCTTGAGTCTTACAAATAAGAATATAATTCACTAAAAAGATCAAAGGAAAACAAGAAGCAAAAAATATATATTTTTTTTTTGATAAACAGTTTTTATTAAAATAAAAAATATAAAATTCACGAAAAAACTTAAAAAACATAACAAAAATAAAAATATTACAATTAAAAATAAGGAATTCATAGAAAAAATGTGATGATTTTTTAACAACCTTTACATTCATATTTCCACCAGACTTAAAAGGGAACCCCCGTATTTTTAGGTTTTAGCTTTGTAGCTTTTCATATTACGACGCAATTTCGAAAACACGCAACTTCGAAACCGAATTATCAATCGAATGTATTTTTTTTTATTTGTCAGGGAAAAAAAGGATTTTTGTAAAATATCCTCTGGCATAACTGTTTGGAATTGACTCAAATCGCTTAATAACAAGTAAGAGTGCTATATTCGGCTGTGCCGGATCTTATATACCCTTCACCAATACGTAAATGTATAATTCATTGAACATAATACAGGATATCCCTTCTTATATATGTAAGTATGCACATACGAGTATATCTCTAAACATATGTACTATACATGGTTAAGTTAGGTTAGGAAGGGTAGTGTGAAATACACATCCACTCGGAGACCCAATTGGATCCATTGTGATTCCCTTCATTTATAATTTATTGACTAATTAGTCTCCTTACTGCCCATCATTATAAAGCCCCTGATATCCTCAAGTTTGCACTTCGCGATATCACTAATGCCCTCATGGAAACGTCTGCTCAGCCATCTTTGCCTATGGCGTTGCAGCCTTGGGCAATGACAAATGATATGCTCTATAGTTTCTGGCTCCTCTTCATCCCCACACATCCTACCGAAATCCGGAGTGCCTTTTTCGCATATGCGCCTAAAAGACTCTCAAAACCTTTCTATTCATACCCAGCAGTAGATCAGATTTACCTGAGTCTAGTTCTGACCATATGGACCTAGAGACTCTACAATGTACTATACATACTTACATATAATTAGAATGAATTACACACACAATTTTCGATAAATACATACATATTAGTGATGTTACGAATATCAATTTTTAGTATTCGCGAATACGAATACGAATACGAATATTTAAAACAGTATTCGCCGAATACGAATACGAATATTTCTTTTGAGGTTTATATTTCAAATTAAATTGGAAAAAATCCTTGCATTTGCGTTAGTAACTATAAATGAAAAAAAAAATTTAGTGATTTAACATTATTATTGCATTAAGATGCCGAATTTGAAAACCTCTACAGAACATTTTTTTATTATTTTACTTACATACTTTCAGATTTCGTTTTTCTTACTCTGCGTGAAATACAATGGGTTTTTTTATTAAAAATTAATATATTTTTTTACATTTTATGTATTTTTTTTAAACTTTTGTATGTTTTTTTTTGGAAAATGTATGGGAAAATTATTCGAAAAATATTCGCTTGAATTTGGCGAATACGAATACGAATATCTTAAAACAGGCGAATAGTCGAATAGTCGAATACGAATACGAGTATTCGTAACATCACTAATACATATGTACAAAAAATACAGACTGCTTAAAATATTTTACAATTTTCCATCCATCAGTGAATAAAAAGGGGGTTTGTACGAAAAAAATACATAAAGTTATTATTAAGTTAATATACACAAACACACTAACAAGCCTCAGTAGCACTGGGGCACCTCATGTATTTATTAATTTATTTCTGAATGGGTTATATACGTATATATCTTCATTTATATATGTATATAATCCAATTGCAGAACCGATATTTTATTTTTGCTGATTTTCAATACGAAGCATCTTAAGAAAAATCCTTAAATTTCAGTCCAAGACCCAAGTCTCTAGCTCTTCTGGTGTTTTCGAAAAATCGATTTCACGTACAGACAGGCGGATAGACGGACATGGCTCATTCAACTTCCCTATCTATAAGGATTCCGAATTTATATATCCCATTTTTGGTGAAGGGTATAAAAATAACAGCTCTCAATGATACACCTTGAGTGTGTGTGTGTGTGTTTTTTTCATACATATATAAAAAAAATATAAAGTGCTGCATAAATTTTTTTATATAATTTTTTTTTTTTTTAATTTAAAGATTTTTATTTGGTTGAATTATTTTTTCTCTATATATTTAGTAGTTTTTATGCGACACTGGTATAGTGCGTGCATTTTATTTAAAAATTATTTTTTCATATATTTTATGTAAAATGTATTTTGATGCTTTTTCATATAGTTATTGTTGTTGTTGCAGTTGCATACACATATTGCATGTTGCCGTTAAAAGATGCTTTTTATTAACAATTTCTATAAAATTCTTTCTAATTGAAATTTAAAACTTGTGTTGTCGTAAATATTCATAAATCCATTCATATACATATGTATGTACATCTAAATGTATACATACATATCTATGTATTTACATATGTATGTATGAATATGTATGTGTACTCATATGTACATTTACTACAGAAAAACTACAGAAAAAAATTTAACTTTTGTAACCAGACCCGGCAATAGAAACGGGTATGAGATTAGTAGTGATATTTGAATTGATTGTTTTGCTGTCACTTCTTTGTACTCAAAGTGAGTTTGTTTAGAAAATAGTAATGAAAAATGACACTTTGTGTATGCATATTGCTGGGAGCTCGGTAAATCCATCGTCATACACAGTGCCTGCCACTTGAATAAGGAATCACATTTTTTTTTTACTTGAATTAAGTATATCTCCTAAACTAAAGTTCAGAAAAAAATTATTGTTTGCACAACCAAATTTCAAAGTGTTGGATTTAGATTCCTGAAGAAATAAAAAAAATATATCTACATATTTTTATTATACCAAAATTATGCATTTATTTAAAGACATGTATTTCTGTGGTACTATTTCGTGTGTCACTTGAATAAGGAATTCTTTTAATATTAATCAGGAAGGCTATGATTTGAATTTCTTTCAATATAAACCGCTAGAGAATTTTTAATTTGATAGTTTTTATTCAAAATGGGACGTGGTAAGGCTCTTAATAACTCTGGAAAAGTAAAATTCGGATTTTGAAATCTCAGGGTCAGAATCCGGTCCAAATAGTCAAAAACATTAATAGAGGAAAGACAGTTATGTACAATTATTTAAATAACGTGGAAAAAACATGAAAGGGCGGAAGAAAATGGTAACAACTCCAAGAGAAAGACAAAAAATTCTTAGAATTGCATCAAATTCTGCCATGTCGGTATCGAAAAATACGTGAAAAAAGTGGAGTCAGTGCCAGTCTAAAAACAGTGCACCGTATTTTAAAGTCGTGCCCATACATAGTCCGACGAAAACTGCGCAAAAAAACCACCACTTAATGAAAAACGCAAATCACAACGTCTACAGTTGGCCAAAAATACAATGACATGGTCCGACAAATGGTTTAAAGTGGTATTTTTCGATGAAAAAAAGTTTAATATTGATGGTCTCGACGGATATAACTATTAATTCCATGATCTAAATAAGGAGGAATTATTTTTGAGCCGCAGACAGCCGAGAGGGGAGATACTGGTATGGGGTGCCATTTCGTATTATCGTACCATATAATTGGTTTTTGTACCCCACAAAATGACTGCAGCGACTTACAAAAACATTCTGAAGGAAGCATTTCCAAAATTTAATGATTTCTTTGGACCCATACCTTGGACGTACCAACACGACAACGCTTAATCAACAAGGTGTTCAACTTTTGGATTGGCTCCTATATTCACCTGAATCCAATGGAAAATGTCTGGGGTTGGCTTGCAAGAAAAGTTTATGAAGGAGGAAAACAATTTGAGACGATAGAATCCTTAAAGAATGCAATAACGGAAGCATGGAGTTCAATTTCGCTAAATTACTTAGAGTCATTATATAATTCGATGCCAAATCGCATTTTTGAGGTTATTTCTAAAAATTTTGGCAGTACTCATTACTTATACTGGTAATATTTTTTATAGGCCATTAGGCCTCTTGTATTACTTTTCTGAAATAAATAAATAAATAAATAACTGCATGCTAGAAGATAATAACTTTCATTTTTATAACCTAAAACTTAAAAATAAATTACAGTTTGCTTTTAGTTTTAAAACATTCCTTATTCAAGTGACACACGAAAATACATGTCTTTAAATTAATGCATAATTTTAATATGTATAATAAAAATGTGTATATTTTTTATTTCTTCAGGAAACTAAAGCCAACCAACACTTTGAAATTTGTTTGTGCAAAAAATTATTTTTTTCTGAACTTTAGGTTAGGAGATATACTTAATTAAAGTTAAAAAAATGTGATTCCTTATTCTAGTGGCAGGCAGTGTATATACTCGTACACAAATATGAAGTATTAACCAAAAAAAATTTCAAATATATTTATGTGTAACTGTAAGTTTCCACGAGCAGAGAGGAAAAAATTGGTCCGATGAAGATCTAAAGAATTTATCTCGTCCGATGATTGCATTATTTCTTTGTGGCATATTGCATGTTTATCCAACTAATCCTACCTCGCTGATCGAGAGCCGAATTAATTTATCTATCGATTTTCTTCGGTTCACTATAATAAAGTCATACATAATAGACAAAAAGGGTCTTATCTCTCAATTAATTACGGAATAAGTCGTCGGTATTTCTTTTTAAACACTGCAGTGTCCATCAGTGTAGTCAGGTGTGGGGATTTCTCCCCAAATTGGGGATTTTATCTGGTTTTTGGGGGCAGATTATCGTGGGGAGGGATTTGGGGATTTTTCATTTTCAGTATACCTATTATCAATTTTGCTTTATTTTACGATTTTCTTTCAACAATATATTTACATACATATATGTTTATGTATCTTGGCGTTTTTCTTCTGTTGAGGATGTTGGTTTTTATAACAATTTGTTCAAAATTTTTAAAACCAGAATTTATTGAATTCGATATTGCCAAAATGGATGTACTAATTGACGATAAGGAAAGTAATTTGGTTGTTGCTAAAATTGATGTTGGCATAGAATGTTCAAAGGAATTAAAAGCAAAGGGAGTTCAAACAAATTTTTTTAGATTATTTAACTGTACTAGCAAAATAAATGCTTAAAATATTCACTGAGACTATGGAAAATTTTGAGTTATTTATAAATTTACAACTCGAAAGCATAGAAAAAAGAATAACTGCCTGTTCGCCGATATCGAAGAAGTTCTTTCTTTCGAGCAATTACATTTGAAACAAAAACAAAATTTTTGAATTTGTTTTTGTTTCAAGTGTAATTGCTCGAAAGAAAGAACTTCTTCGATATCGGCGAACAGGCACTAAATTTGATTCCGTGTATGGAATTATAAAATATTCTATGGATTCAAAAGTTCCATTGAGCACATACGAATGCATTAACTTAAATAAATGTATGTAATAAAATTAATAAAAAAATTGTTTTTTATGTTGACAAAATTGGGAATTTCCAGTTTTAAAATGGGGATTTTTGGGGACAACACTCTTTAATTTGGGGACATTAGACAATATTTACCTGGCTACACTGGTGTCCATATAACTCTTAACTGGTATGAGCCGATGAAAATTAGTACACTTGCAAACATTTTGGTTTAAAATAATGTTAAATTTTCACGTGCTCTTGCTAATGGGGGTAATATTTTCTATTATTATTATTCCCAGCTGAGAAAATTATTTATAAAAAAATATGTTTCATTTTCACACTTTCACTCATGCAAATACACACAAACACTTCCCTTGGTTTGTTTATTATCATCATCTATCATGTTACCGAGATGTTTTTCGGAATATTTTTAAAATTTTTTTTTTTTATATTTGTTTGCTGCTAAAAAATCATTATGTTTATTATTATTGTTTAATCCCAGTTGCAAATACAACTTCCAAAGCTTAAGGTGTTCAAACGTGCATTAAAAAGTCTAGTAAAAATAAAAGTTAAAGAGCAACGTCATGCATAATTTATTAATAAAAAACAATTAAAACAGCAGCTATCAAAATGCAAACAAAAGAAAAAAATAACAAAACAGGAGAAAAGAAAACATGATCCCATAATTAACATTTTGATTGATTGCATTCCCTAACGAAAAATTAAGAGAAAAAAAGCCAAAAATTCAAAACTAACTCTAAACATTTACCAAAAAAAAAAAATAATAAAAACAAACACACAACCCAGATCAAAGCATTTTTGTAAATTACAAAACGATTAACCAAATAAGCAATTAAGTTTTACAAATTCAGTAATTATTAAAATAATTATAAAATACACAACAAGAAAAAAATACATTTTTTATAACTCAATTAATTAAAATTAAATCTGCAAACATTATTTTACAAACTGGTAAGTAGAAATTGTAAACTAAGATTTTCTCATAATTTCCATATAACATAAATCTAATATTTTGAATTTTATTAAATTAAATCAATTAATTCATATTTATTGGAATTGAATTTGATTAAATAGAAGTTTTGTTTCGCCTGGAACATCATCATTCAAGCTTGCCTCAATTTTTTTATTTGTTTTTATTTAAAAGTAGTTCAACAAATACATAAATAAACTAAATTTTTTCTAAAAAAAAATGTTCTTTCTCTTTAATTTATGTAGTTCACGACGTCCATCACCATCGAAAATGGCGCCCACAACGACTATCGAGACCATAACAATCACCCGACCTCTGAAGGTAAGATCGTCATTATGATTTATAAATAAGCACGTACATATGTATGTACGGTCAGAAAATCATAAGATTTCTAATCATATGAGATTTGAGCTTGATTTTAAGTCAAACTAGTTTTGCATATACAAATATCGTTTGATTTGCAGATCGGCCAATTAAAAATGGCGCCAAAGTTTTTTTTTATTCAAAACAACAACACGACCTTTGGGGTCATTTTTCCATTTTTTTGGGGGGTGCAAAATATAGATCATCGCATAAATAATCCAATTATGGAACAATTTCCAAAATTTTTTGTTGTTTCAGGTTGGTTTTGGGTAAAGTGGTTAGCGCGATGACTACAAAGTAAACTATTACTTAAGACCCCAATTCCATCCCTGGTCAGGGCAAGTCAATCAACATCATGAATTTAGTGTAGCATTGTATTAACTGTTTAAGGACATGTACTAGTCACTAAAAAACTGTTTCGACAGCTATTGATACTGATCTTTCGTCATAAAACAATTAATAAAACGCCACAGATTTGATTACAAATGCTAATCGTCACTAATTGTGATTAGATTTTTTTTGAATTATATATAAGCAGAATCAGCACACATGCACCGTATGCAATTTTATGCAATATTCAAAAACTGTTACATTATGTAAATATAGCAACAAATGTGATAAATAAATATTTTCTTTTCACAAAAATAGTTAAAAATAGTATCTAATCTAAATAGTAATCTAATCAAAAATAATCAAGGAATCTAATCAATTTTTTTTTTTTTTTTGATTAGTTTTGATTAGATTTGATTAGAAATGCTAATCGTCACTAATTGTGATTAGATTTTTGATTATTTCTAATCTAATCAATTAGTAATCGTCTAAAATGGCTAACTAATCACAATTAATCAATTTTTCAGCACAATTAAAATTTCTAATCCAATTGCTAATCATTATTCCCAAGCTATGATTGATAGTGGACATTTTAGAAGATTTAAAGGTAATTTATTATCACCCCTATCGCGAATATTATGGGAGTAAGTTGTTTGGGAGAAAAATTGTATTCCCATCCCCAAAAAATTGCTATCGCGAATATTTTGGGAGTTTAAGTCACTATTGTGAATTACTTGGGAATAAAAGTTTTTATTTTGAATTGTTTGTTTTGATTTAACATATAATTTTTGCGGGATTTATTTTGTGGTGTATGAATAAAAGAAATTACAGCTAATAAGGTAAAAATTATGAATAGCGTTTATTTGCATTTTCTGTTGCTGGAAAAGGAAAATCAATTCGTAGAACGACTGCAGCGAAGACAAATACGTGATGAATCTGATCCGCTTTGTTTTGTTGCGGTTTTTTTTGTTTTCAGTCAGATTTTTTCTTATGTTCCGTTTTTGGTCGATCCTCACCTATGCATGAAAAATTTAATTTACGCTTATTAAACTAATAATTAACACCATTTACAAAAGCTTAACACGTTTAAAAATTTACCCACGTCCTCTTTTTTATCCTTTTGGAAACCTTCTCCATAGTCTTGATTCGCACACATTGCATCAACCAGACAATTAATTTGTTCTTTATTAACACTACTGTGTTAATAAATAAGAGAAAAAACTGATTACATGAAGTTCTGGATTAAAAAACAAATTGCTACTTACATGTTCACTTCTTGTTCCCACTTTCAATTGTTGTGAATAATTTTAGTAAAATTTTTCGCGGGAGTAAACATTTGCGATGCCATATTTGTAAGGTATGGGAATTCATTCCCAAAAAAATTTATGCGAATCATTCACGATAGTAAAACAAAAAATTTGGGAGTTTTTTCATGGGAATGTTTATTCGCGATAGGGGTGTATATCTTTATTAAGAACTCGGACTGAATTTGACTAAAAAAATGGAGTGTAGTTAAATGTTTTTATCAGCTGGCACATTTATGACATAGCACACTAAACTATGACGGGGTGTTCACACTTGTCATATTTTGGTGTGCGATTATTTTATGACATATGACTTATGACTACAGTGTGAATACCCCAACTGTTTTTTTATTCTTTTCTATGCACTCCATTTACTTTTTAGATATAAAATTAATAAAATCGAAAATTTCTTCTTCTTTTGCATAAAATTCAGTGCTGTTTGGAAAAAAAAACATTGCCATTTGATGTAAAGTGTTGCCAATTTTTAGTCTTCAGTATGGCCATTTTTCCCGGTTTAAGCTGTCATTAAAACGCAGTAAACACAATTAAACTCGATTAAATTTATATTCAGATTAACATAAATGTAGTTTGAAACTACGTTTAAACTCTATCCTAAAAATTCACTGTTAGGTTCTAAAATTAACTAAACGCTTAATAGCAGAGTTGTAAACGAATTGACCCTTTTACATATTCAACATCTAGCTTCTCTACCCTATCCATTTCCCTAAGTACTGGTACAATGCATTGCATAAGTAAGTGCTGGTCCTACAAAAAAAAAAATTCATTTGACTGTTTTGTTTCCTCAAATCCTTTGACATTGCGAAAAGTAAATTACCCTGCAGCATGTGTAGACAAAGCATTGCTTAGACTGGATATCAGCCAGATAGGCGGAGTGCATATATTCAGCGTTATCCTGATTGGCATTTTTCTACTACGCCTTGTACTAGAAGCTATAAAGCTGATTAGCAAAATTAATCATTCCGGTTTTATGGCAGATTCTCATTTGTATTTCAAATACATCATTCATAAAGAAAAATATATATATTTGCTTCGTAAATATCATTTTATATGGAAAAACATTTCTTTGTTTTTCTAATTCCAGGTCATTGCATTTATTTGTGGTGTTATAGTTGTTTTACTTATGATTATGGCATTGGCTTCCACAGATTGGCTAATGGCTGAAGGTTGGCGCCAAGGTCTCTTTGTACACTGCATTGAAGATGATGTATTGCCACCACTTCCATTTAATTTACACGATCCTCCAGGCTGTTATCCCAGTCGTGATGTCTGTAAGTATTACTAATGATTTATTTGGTGTATCTATTTTATTTTAAATTGTAATTAATTTTTTTTTTTCTCTCTCTCTCTCTTTATAGTTTATATTAGAGCAACAGCAGTTCTGTGTGTCATAACATTGATTACCGATGTTGTTGCAACAATACTAACAGGACTCGGTTTAAAAACACAAAATCATAATTTGAAATATAAATTTTATAGAATTGCAGTGTTAGTAATGTTATTGTCATGTAAGTAATATTGTCTTGTAAGGAAATTTAAAATATAATTTAGTTCTTATTAATTTCGCAAATTCGGAAAAAATCCATTTATTGCGGATAGACAGTGCACTGTTTTATTATCTTGCATTGAAGCATATTCTTTATAAATTGATATGTTGATCAGTCTATACCCATCTCCATGAGAGCCTGGATAATTGCCGCCAAATCAATATAATTAAAGGCTCCCTCAATATCCATGAAGGTTACTAAGATGATGTTTGCGTGCCTGAGTGACTCTTCTATCTGTCCTACGAGCTTGTGCAATGCCGTTTTAATTGATTTGCCTTTGGAGTAGGCGTGTTGACTGGCTGAGAAGAGAGTACTGTCAACATTAGTTCTTATATGAACGTCGAACAGTCTCTCCAGTGTCTTAAGAAGGAAGGTCGTAATCCCTTCGCCTTGAAGTGTGACGCTTTACCAAGTTTTGGGTTCGATATATACATATGTCCAGAAAAGGCAGGCTCTACAGATGCTGAGTAGCCAAGGAGTCGCTAGATCTACATTGTGTTGTAGGTCTGCGGGGATAATCCCATACGGACCAGGCGATTTAGAGATTTAGGTCTGATAGCAGGACTTATAAGAAGTCCAGCTTCCTGTTCTCTTAACCTCATTGAACGGAAGTTCTTACGAGAGGGTGGTTTGCGATTTGGGCGTTGTACGGATAACCTACAAGACAATCATGTGGCCCCCTTGAACGCATTTGTTAGTTCGTTAACGGCTTTGTCAGTATCTCACACTAGCTATATACATAGTTGGAGGTCGTGAAATTAGGCCAGTGTCTAAGGGTCGTGTTGTCTGAAGTGATTAGCGCGTTGACAACTAAGCAAACAATGACTTTTGGGACCTGGGTTCAAAACCTGGCCAGAGCATATCAATCAATATCATTAATATCTCTATTGTACATTGGAGTGACATTGGATTATATGTTGTTGGACTATTTAAGTGATGACAGCGATTGATGCTGTTCCAAGCTACAACATCGCTTAATAAAGTTAATACGTCTATTTAACACCAGAGGCGCCTCAACACGCTGCTATAAAAATTAACATAACGTGCAAAGCAGAGTTGTAAATATGTTAAGCCTTCTAAATTTTCAACATCTATCTTCTCTACCCTATTCCTCTACCTGAGTTCGGGCACAATGCATTGCATAAGTAGGGGTCATCCCCTGCGTCTATTCTTTTTTGTAGTTCTATTGAATTCAAATACTCTACAGACTCTTAAAATTTATAAAATAACGATTATAAAATTTGGCAGTGTCACGCCCACTTAAAGCAAACATTCTCATACTTTTAATTAGATTTTTCGAAAGCTCTCTTAAAGTTATATTAATATTAATTATTAACTCTTTCCTATATCATTCATTATAGTATTAGCTGTTTTATCGGCCTTAATAATTTATCCTGTATGTTTTGCCGGTGAACTTAATCTGGGTAAGATATATAATAATTGTTACAATTATATAATGATTTCCAATTAATGAATTATATGTACGTTTGTTTCTCTTTTTTCTTTAGCAAATCGACCAATATGGGAATTTGGCTGGGCCTATGGTGTAGGCTGGGGAGCTGCCATTTTCTTATTTGGTGCTGTTGTTCTATTATTATGCGATAAAGAATCAGAAGAAATTTATTATAAGGAAAGAAAAATTGTACATGAAAACCAAATGCGCGCCTAGGCCAGGCCGCACGACCTGCCTGACGTCGTTCTTTAGACATATAAGTATACTTTTTGAATTGAAAACGAAACAATTTTATTTATTATAATTATTATCAGTTTATTTATTTCTCTTACTCTTTGTGTTCCCCCAAAAACACACCAGCTCTCCTCTCCCACATCTCCCCACATTACTCCATTTTTCATACACACTATCCACAAATGGAAATTTATATCCTTTTTGTATAAGAAAGACTTAAGCAAACAACTCGTACATAAGCGCATTATGAAATGAAAGATGAAAAAGAAGAAAAAAAGCAATGAAAAAATTACCATAAAAAATCATATTTAACATCGTAGACATTTAGAATTGCATATTACTACATACATACATAAATACTATATAAAGACAAAAAAAAGGATCAAGAAATCATTAAAAACGTATAGAAAACATATATAAAAATCGTATATACATCCATACATATGTATAAAAACTATATAAATCTATATAGAGACACGTTTAGTTACATATTTAGATTTTGTTGAACAACGAAATAAATCAAATTTTTTGTTATTTCTAAACTAATTTTGGTTGCCCGATTTTTTTGGTCTTTAAGAGCTTAAAAAATTTTTTGGATTTCCAGCTAAGTTTGTAGATGCTTTACAAACATAAATCTGCGTACATACTAGGGATGCCAATCGGGACTGGATTTTTGAATCCCGGGTTTCGGGATTTCAAAAATTCCAATCCCGGAAACCAGGGATTTTTTCGGGATCCCTGAATTTTTCGGGTTCTCAAAATAAAACGCATATAGATTAGTTAACCCACAACAAATATATAAAAATTTTCAAAACATAAATTCTTGAGAACATTTATTCGAATAAAATATTATTGTATAGATATTTTATAATTCATTTTATATTGCATTGCTAAATATAATGACATACATACATATGTTTTTTATATTATTCCAACATATAACAAAATTATAAAATATTCATCAAAAAACAAAGTAACAAAATAAAATTATTTAAATAAAAGTATTTAATGGCATATTTTTTTTATAATTGCTAAACGCGTTTAAAAATTATAATTAAGTTAAAATTGTTTCTTTTAGTTTCATTGACAGTTTTAACATGGTGAAACAAAAATACATATATAAAAGATCAATATTGTGGCGAATCCCGAATATCCCGGGATTTTCGAGATTGGCATCCCTAGTACATACATACATACATATGTATGTATGTATAATTCTCTTAAATAATATTTATATACTTACATACAGTCAATCATATACGATTTTTTCATACGCTTAGATACACATACAACATACATTCATACATGTACTAGAAGTCTTTTGTCATAGTTATTGCTTAATAGTTATTTTTATAATTTTCCACAATTAATTTTTTTTTTTTATAATTTTTAGAAAATTTCCTTTAACTTTTCCAAAAATATAAAAAGTAAATCATTACTATAAATGTTTGCCTATATTCCATGTAGTATATGTGTAATTGTGTAAAAGAAATTGTTATTAGACAAACCAAAACTTAAACAAATACAAAATTTAGTGCAAAACATTCAAAAATTACTATAAAGCAACCCCAACAACAACAAAAAATTTTGGCACAAAAATCCAAAACGAAAAGAGAAATATAAAGTTATATAAAGGTAACCCGGTCCGATTTAAACATTGTTTACAATTTTAAACATTAATTTAATATAAATTTATCAGTTTGAATCCTTTAATATTACAAAATTCAAAAACTCTGTACTTTTTAAGATATTTTTTCTTAGATTTAACAAAAAAAAACAAATGTAACTGCAACTAAAAAATTATCACCCACCCTTCCTATTAAGAACTTTATTTAAAAAAATTATATACTTACATATACATACATATATGTATGTATTACATGAATTTAGTTAATGCAAAGAGTCTAGCTTTTTATGGTTATGTACACATGTGACGACTGAACTACATACATATGTATGTACATACATACATTCATTTTTCAAGATGAAACATTTAACTGAAAATCCTTATAGAAATTTATATTGCTTAACAATTGATTACACAACAAAATTGACAATTCCCATACCTGGTAGTTTCCGTTACTTTTACATTGTTGTCTCATTAAAAAGAAAGAGCGTACGTACATACATACATATGTATATTGTTTACTCACGAATATTCCTATATACACATACAAATGTATGTATACATATAGGAAATATTAAAAATGACAATGAAGACAATAATTTAAAAGAATGAAGACGACATTTAAATGTTTTTGCGTCCGTTATAAATTTAATTTTCTATTAAAGTTTATTATCTACGTACATATACATTATCAATCTTATAATTATAAATATTTTTTTGTTAATTAAATGTGTTTCGTTGAAATTCAAATGGTAGTGGCAACCTTTTCGAATAATATTTTTAGTTCTTAATGCTTTAAATATCTCTTCTTGATACTCTCTCGGGCTCATATAAAAATCCATGCGACAAACTAAACGATTTAATTGATTTTGTTTTTATTATAAACATAATTTTAAGTTACATACTTATTTTCTTGCAAGGAAAATTAATTTTACAAAGTGGCAAAGCGGTGGAAAAAAATAAAAAAAACTACAGGCATTTTTGCTGGATGGCAAATTTCATACAAAATTCGAAGCAAAAATGCAAAAAAAAAGCTAAACAATATTTTTCTTTCGGGTGACATCCATTCTGCTGCAGCGAATTGGCCGATATAAAATTTTATTCGATCCTGCTGCCATCTAGATAAAGTAATTTACCTTGTTTTATTCTATTAAATATTTATTAAACCACTTCACAGACAACTAAACTTTTTATACATATACATATTTTTAAAAGGCAGCTACATACATATGTACATTCATACATATAACTTTCAGGCTATCCAAACTTAACAAACAATAGCAAGACTATAAATTTATTTATTACTTTAATAACACAATTAAAAAAAAACTGTTGACTTGTTTAGTGTTTAAAATCCATTTTGCATTATGGTAACAACAAAAAGCCGAAATTAATAAGAATAAATCATGGATTTATTTTTTTTGTTTTGAAAATAATTCTATTTTCGGTTTGTTATTTTGTGAATTTTATCCTTTGACACTTGATAACTGATTTGTACAATTTTATTATATTTATTATTACTATTTTTTTTTTTTATTATTATTACTTTGTTTGTTTTCTTAAATAAAGATTTTTATTTAATAACATTTAATGTGACATTTTTGTTATATTTTTATTGTTTGTCACACAGTTTATGTAAACATAAGTATGTATATGGGACATTCCACACTATTGGATGTTGTATGTATTTGTAAGCATTTAAACAGTGACAATTTCTAATATAATTCAAATTATTTCAGTGTGTTTTAGACTTGAACAAAACCACTCAAAATTATTATCTGCAAAACAGCAAAATTTTATAAACTTATTTTTTATATTTCCTCAATTCACAAGCCTAGTTGTATAGCTTATTGTTGTATATGAAAAGACAATTTCAAACAAAAATTCTGTCAACAAAAATAAATTGTTCTAAAATTGTTTTTGTTTTGAGAAATTATGTTTGAAATTGTCTTTTCATATACAACAATAAGCGATACAACTAGACTTGTGAATTGGGCAATTTATACCTATAATTTTGTTTCATTTTAATGGCGAACAAGGTGTCTTGTACTATCCAAGGCACATACACACCAGGTGGAATAAATGTCTATTGAACCAAAGTGCATTTTCGAGTATAAATACATACATATGTGAAAATAAAAAAAAAAAATCAAATTTGAAAATCAAATTAAAATAAGTAGATATTTTATACTATTATTGTTGAACTCTGGTCACCTGGTATGAATTCGCCTTGCTAACATCGAATGCAAACGAGACAGAGAGAGATAAAGCAAGTGAGTATAAATAACGGTTTGCATTATGAAACACGTGTTGATGATTTTTATTTTAATTTAATTTTCTTTCAATATGTGACAGCGCATAGAGAAAGGGACCTAAGGGTAAAAAATCAATTTTCATTTTTTTTTTTTTTTTTTGATGGGGACAACATCTGAGCATCGAATGGGACCGATCCCATGCCCCAAAAGTGTTCCCTCCCAGAGATATGCCCGTTTTGGTACACCAAAGATGCATTAGGTCCCTTTCTATTTTGCGCGTCACATACATACTTATATCATTTAATTCTTAGAAGAATTTTGTTTTCATTTTTAACAATTTTTATAACTAAATATTTTCTACACGAATCAACAAAGAAAACTCAATGCAACTTTTGTGTTCCAAGCAATTCAAGTTTTCCAATATTTTTATTACAATAAAATTCAAAACTTAACTAAATAAATTACAATAAACTATAAAAAAAATCATTGAAATACATACTTTCACTCGCAAGTGTTAAACAAAATTTGCAGAAAAATACTCATCAATTTCGAAAATAAAAATCATATGGTCTCCTCATGTATAGCAACAAAATAATAAAAATGTCATAAATTTAGCATAAGTAATGAGACGTGAATAGTAGTGAGTCACCGAGTACATTCTACAGCAACTTTTCATATTAACTTAGAAGAAAAACTCTGGTCATCTGCAAAATTTTTTTGTTATACATAAGACTAATAAAAAGTCTCCATCTTAATTATAAACTATTTACTGTAATTTTTTTAATAAAGCAAAATGCTGAAAAAGTTTAAGCCAAAGGAATTTGTAAGAAAAGCCTCTTTCGTAACATTTTGATCGAATTCTTACAAGGTGGTGTGAAATTACTTTCTTTTTATAAAATTTGTAGCAAAAAATTATCAAACATGTGGTTGTTTGAAAGTAAGTTTAATTTTCATTAAATAAATAAATAGCATGATTTGATTTTTTGTACAAAATTTAAAAAATTGAACTCAGGTAAATTTTTGATAACCTCAGGGATTTCAGTAATTTTCCGGTCACATTTTTCTTTGTCACTCATTTGAACCAATTGAAAATTTATAGTATAGGATCCGCATTATTTAATGATATATGTATGTATGTAAGGGGCTGTGCACATAATATGTAACGCTCCAGGGGGGTTACAGATTTGTTACGGATTAAAAATTTTGCACTGAAAAGTTATTTAAAAGCGTTACGATGGTGGGGGGAGGATAAAATCTCTGAAAACAGCGTTACGTAATATGTGCAAAGCCCCTAAATCTCATTTCTTAATTGTACTTGTGAGTTTTTTGTTACAAAATTTTAACTTGAGCATTTTTTTTTTTTAAATCGGTGAAGGATTACGGTCAAGTATGGCCACATTTTTGTTTGTCACTTATTTGTATCGTTTGATCCAAGGAAGCGCATTATATGACGGTGATCCGTGGGTGTTATGCTACTGTAGTAGTCTGGAGGTTTTCGGCTCGATTCCGGGTAAATATTCTGGGTGTTTTCTGCAAACAAGACAAGTCTCTAGTTGTAAAATTTTCATTAAATTGATGTCATTGCTGTCTTAGTATAGATGACAATGTGACAAAATTAAACACAGATACAAAGATTTTTGTCATCAGTATTTAATATCCAAATTAACATTTGGTATGATATCGCTTTGCTAAATTTTTCTCAGATCCAGAGTGTCATTAAATCGAGGAGGAATTTTTATTTGCGTGTCCTTTTTAAGGTTATGAAAATAATGGTTCAATGCTTTTCACCTAATCCAACACTTCTTTCTGGCTAAAACTTTTTAGGCATTTTGCTAATAAAATAACAACACTAAAATTCCTTTTATTTTATTTAAAAAATTCTTTGAAAATTAACTAAAAACAACCATCAATCAAATCAAATAATTAAAATAAAATACTAAGGCACATAAATATGTATTAACATACAGTTGCAATTTACATTAGATTCAATCCGAAAACAAGTGACAACAAAACCTTTTTAGCATATTTTTGTTTTCTTTCAGTATTTTCTTTCTTCTTAAGTTGTTTATAACTGTTACACTCTGTTAACGCAGTTCTCATTAAATTTTTGATGTACTATTTATTTGTGTGTGTGCTAATTTTAATTAAATGATGAAACAAAATGGATGATATTTTTTTATGTTTTACAAAAAACAAAATGAAATATATTTATATGTGAACAAACCAACAACAACAAAATCGTAGGCAGGAATCGTGCGGTGGTGAAACAGCAAAAAAAAAACAAAACTTTAACTATAAAAAAATATACAAATAATAGGATACAATTACTGATAAATTGAAAAAAATAATGAAAAATAAATTAACAACAAAAAAATAAAAAGTATGATAATACTCGTACAAGCATATAAATAGAAATTGTAAATGAAAACCCAAAAAGCAAATTATTAATTTAAGCAAGTTTAATTATAAATAATTATTTATTTAACTAAGCCATGATTGGCTATTAAATAATTAATTTTAACAACAACAACAACAACAACAACCAAAAACACAAGTATTGAAATTAATTTTTTATTGTACATCAATTAACAAAACAACAACATAAAACAACTAAACTAAAAACAAACTATTCTTTTTAAGTATTTTATAAAAAAAAAACTTTAACAACAACAAATAATTAAAAAAATACAAAACAAACGTACATATGTACATACATACATACATACATACATATTTATAATTAATTACAGTTGAACTTCCATAATTTTAATCAGCATTATCCAGAAAACAAACTTCAATTTAGGGAGACTTTAAGTTATGGAATAAGTTTTCAAAACTTTGCACATTTATAGTACCGCTCTTCTCAGGCGATTTGCTTCAATTTATAGAAGTTCAACTGTATTACAATTAAGTAAGATTTTCTAACAATAAAAATACATAAATGAATAAAGGTCAAAACAAAAATCGGAACAAACACAGCATTACAAAATGTAAGTGATGTTTACATGTACATGCATGATGCTTGACGTATACGTTATAATAATTGTGAGTAAATTCATATGAAGTATACGCAGTGAGATTCTAATTACAACGGAAACCACAACCAATAGAACACTGAGAAAAAATTTCACCAAATCAAAAAAAAAAAAATGGCAACATGTTGCTTAAATCATAACAATTTATTAAAATTGCTTTTTTAAGCATTCTGATTATCCACTTTGAAATATATTTTTTTTAGTAAATAATTTATTCCGCAATATAGCATTCTTATCATAATGCTTTTTTAAAGAAATTTCAGTATAAATTTTCTACTACATGATGGGCTTTCATTTTGAACAGCTTATTATATTAACAAGCAAAGTTTACAGCTGCCGATCCGAAAAGTATATACACATTTTAACTTTTTTTAGTACAAAGGGTGGTGTTGGCTGAAGTGGTTAGCGCGTTGACTACTAAGCAAACAATGACTTGGGGCCTGGGATCAAACCCTAGCCAGTGCAAGTCAATCAACATCATTAATTTCTCTAATGTACATTAGTGAGATATTGTATTAATGGTTGTCGTCGGACTATTTAAGTGAAGAAGGCATAGCACCGACAGCGATTGATGCTATCCAAGGTAATGTACACAACATCGCCCTCCTTCGTCGGTTAGCAGAAACATCGGCGAAGTTAAACAATTAATAAAATGCCTGCTAATACAACATAACAAAGTTAATGCGTCTACTTAACACCGGATGCGCCTCAAAACTGCCTTAAAAATTAACATAACGCGTAAAGCAGAGTTGTGAAAGAGATAAGTCTTCTAAATTTTCAACATCTATCTTCTCTACCCTATCCCTCTCCCTGAGTTCTAGCACAGTGCACTGCATACGTAGGGGTGGGTCATCCCCTGAGTGCTGGTCCTAATTAAAAAAAAAAAAATTAATCAGGCGTACGGTTCTTGGCATGGCTGATCTCTTTAACATGTCCTTTAGTACGAGTATTTAAGAAAATCCCTAACTAATTTAGAATATTTTAAGCATCAAGCTTCGATATTTCTATAAAAGACAGCTTTCTATCTGAAAAGAAATGTCCATTTTGTTCTAGTTATGCGGTAGTTACACTACGCAACTTTGTTGCATGTCATGTTGATAAGTGGTCTAAATGAATAATACTATGTTCTCACGACGAACTGAAACACTAGATTCGCAACGTGAACCACGATTGCGAACCCATGTGTTCACACGACACATTCTAGTTTGGTTCGTACTTCGACACCCATTTACAGCTTAAAATACGGTTGACTTTTTATTGTTTTTCCATTTTATTTAATTATTTACATAAATATATGCTTTTTATTTGTTCAATGTTTTTATTAAAATTTAGCACTTATTAATTGTTTTTCTCAGTTAAAATAATTCTGGACAACTAGCGATAATTTGTTATCAAAATTAGAGATGATAGTAAATTATACGGGTTTGCACAAGGTTCAAAATGAACCACGATAGTACGCTCTCAAAATTTTGTATGGCGAAACATGTATGTAGGTTCTCGTGTGTAGAGGTGGTAGTCTCCCATCGGGCGCGTCCCCACGTGGCGGATAGCGGTAGAGACATGCCAGAGGCTTGTTGACCAGCAAACGGTTAATACGTCAAAGGCATAATTCGGGTCGGGCTTAATGCTACGTATACTCAATATACCAGGGGCACACGTGGAATTATGCCACGCCGAGGTCTTCGATTCTTTGATCAACTTCATGAAACATGATAGCACTCGGCTCAAACATGCAGCTTACGTTGGTGCATGGGATGAATGCAATCATGACAGGAGAATCATTCCTCGGGTAATTCCCGACCAAGACCGGCATTTCACCATAAAATGAGCTCTTGGTGGGCAATTTCTTGCACTCTCAGGACCAGCTACATGTTGTTGCACCCTTAGGTGGGCACGTTACTTGCCTGGAGTGCTGATGGGCTTATCAAATACATATAATATAACGATTTTTTCGGAGATTTTATACATCTTTTTTACAAATTTTTTTTTTTAGTGCAGGATTTTCACTCCGAAACGTCAAATGTGAATTGTTTTGTTGCCCTGATGTTTTGTTGCCCAGATCAATTGTTTAAGTTTATCGCAAGGTATATTAATTATCAGGTAGTCGCATTAGCTAAAATTGATATCAGCTGATTGATTTTTTGTTGTCAAAACTTCGTTGTTTTTATAAAAATATTGTGACATTTTTTTTATTTAATTAAAATTTAAGAAATTGCAAAAAAAAACGCGTGAAAAATTTTTAAAATTTAATTAAAATTAAAAATATCAATTACAATGCGTGTATGTAGTGTCTGCAAAAAAAATTTGCAAAGGGGGAAGGAAAGTTCTTCCAAGTACCCAAAGAAAAGCACCTGAGAAGTATATGGAGCGAAATTTGTTTCAGGAATTTCACACCAACTTCTCTTTTATGTGCATACATAGCTCTCTCTTTTTGCCATCAAGCATTTTACATGCTGGAAAAAAGGTAAAGTCTAATCGTGAATTGTGCATTTCCATCTTTAACATTTTCCGTTCCTCCAACAACAGCATTTACAATACGTTCAATGTTGCGTTGTTGCAAAATATCCTGGAAAGGAGGATACATAGACTTTCTTTAAATTTTACTAGGAATTTGTCGATACATACATATATTTTTGTTTTCTTACCTTTCCTGTAAAAATATCCTGTAATGAAGCAACATTCTTCTTCTATGTATTGTAAAAAATTTTAACTTATAATTTTAATTTATGCAATTGTTTTTTTAATTTAATTTTTGTTTTGTTTACACATCACATTTTGACAACAGCCAAGTTTTTACACTGTTGTTTTTGTGATGTTGTATTTGTTTTAGGGACAAGACTACCTTATTTAATATACCTTGGTTTATCGCTTGTAATATGGTCTTAACCCAAGTTACCGAATACGGATGAATCTTTGTCAAAACTTTTAAGATTTCTGTGTTTGATTTAATACCCATGATTCATAGTTCTATTCATACAAATGTAAGTTTATTCTAAGCTAATTTAAGAATTTTTTACTTCTTGCCGAAAAGTATCAAGTGTACTACAGATGAAGAATTTTTATATACAGATGGGATCAACTGGTTAGCGGAAATACGCATGGCCTGACCATGTGCATGTTACTACCTTATTGTGATCGTGAAAGAGAATCTGTAGGAGTAGAATTTATACATGAGTGCAGTGCTACAAGGACCTAATACGCCCAGATTTTTTTGTAGGTTTGCGTTTTGACCGTTCTACAATCGTAGAAAATCACCCCTATCATGAATAAGAAGTGAAATTTTTTCACGTGAAATTTTAATTCCACTCGAAGGGAAAAAATGGTATCGTGAATCTCCCATGAAAAATTATTCCCGCTATCAGTTCTTAGTGAATGTAAAAAATGGAAGAAGATTAAAAAAATAAAAAATCATAGAACTTTTTGTTCAAAAATATACACGGACATACATACATACATACATATATGAAAGTGAAAAAATTTCACTTCTTATTCACGATAGGGGCGAATATGTCAAAACTTCATCTAAAATAAAAATTTTTACAAAAATTTTTTTATTTATCGAATTTGTTTGTTATCTTGACATAAAAAATATGGTTTACAGATCTGTGAACAATTTATGGACACATTAAATGAGTCTAAATTTTTTATGATGTTATGCGTTTGTAGCGTTTAAAATCACTTAAATAAAATGAAGTATAAATTGAATCTTTTTTCGAATACATACAATTAAATGTTGATCAGCGATACTTCTATTTCCCGCGAAAAATCTTACAAGGGGTTGTGCACATATTATGTAACGCTCAAAGGGGGAGGTGGTTAAGATTTGTTACGGATTGAAAATTTTGTACTGAAAAATTAGGAAAAAGCGTTACTAGGTGGGGGTGGGGGTGTATAAAATCTCTGAAAATAGAGTTACGTAATATGTGCACAGCTCAGAAAACGTTTTTCCATTTAATTGTGTTTTCTCGTGAGTATATACATATAATCGTGTATAAAATGTCGGCATAATGATTCAGCCAATATGATCGAAACTCAATGAGCGTAAGTCATTCATTAGTAAATTATATTGCTTGCGACCGGAAATTATCGTAAGTACGAAGTAACTAAGTAAGATCCCATCTCTAATACACGTTATGAAATTGTATGAAATTTCTATTTTCAAATACAAAAAAAAAAAAAAAACTACACAAAAAGAAAGTAAAATTATAAGAATATGTAATAATTATTTATAATGGAGAAGAAAAATTATCAATTGCTAGTGATTTATAAATACATTCATATATACATACATATTAATTATATAATAATATTATATTTAACTAAATTATTTAATAAAAGAAAAACCAAAAACATTAAAAACCAAAATCATTTGAATAACAACAAATTATATACATACATACATATATTTACAAACATCTAAAATTAATTAATACATAATAAAAATTAAAAAAGAATGAAATGGACTGGACTTGTTTTTTAATTTTCATAAATCCTATTATTTTATAGTTTTGGAAAATTTATTATATTTAAGAAAATATGTAAATCGCAATTATGTTCTCGTAAAAAATCTCTGCATATTAACACACATTATTATCAATGAAAATATCAAAAAAAAAAAACTATATGATTGTAATAGAATTAATTAACAAGGAAACCCAAAAAATAGTAATGTTGTTTAAAAAAAACATGCAGCAAATACAACGTACATACATACCTACATACATGCATACATACATACAATTCAAAACATTTTATGTCGTCCCAGAGAAGAAACAAATAATAACAAAACAAACAAAAACTGAAAGAAAGAAATTGCAATAAAAAACTTTTAAATAAAAAAAAAATTAATAATCAAAATGGATGATAGTCTGTTTTATTAACAAGTGAGTTAGTGAATCGAACAAACTAAATAATTATCGATTTCATTAGCTTTAGATGTGTAAGTAATGCCAATTGAATTCTGGCCACTAACGCTTTTTTATAAATTAATGAAAAGGTTTCGTTACACAGAAAAGAAAAAAACTCGTACCAAATGTAAATTTTGTTCTGTTAATTTTGCGCACGAGAGTTGTAGGTACTTAAAAATTTGAGTGCGAATACCAATAAAATGTACTTACCTGAGTTCAATACCAGAAGATAACAAAAATAAAAATTTCTTTCTTGGCTTTTATTTATCGATAGCGTTTGATCCCATCAATCGTTTTTTTTTTTTTTTTTAATCGGTTTAAAGTATTCAAAACTACTCCCTTTTTGGTATTGAAGTCGGTTTTTTTTTTTTTTGTCAGAATTATCTAAATCCAATACAGGAGTTTAATCAATGCTCCTGTCGAAAAGTTATTCGACTTTTTTTAGAGCTGTCACGTGAGGAATAATTTTTTGTAAAAAAACTATAGTTGCGGAAATTTTTTATACACCGAGAAAACCGATTCAATGTCATAATCGATTCAGTACTGAATTCGCCTTGGTTTTAACTACCGAATAAGTTCTTTAGCAGGAAATGAATTGGACAGTACAAAATATTTAACTATTGTCAAAAAATGTACCGAAGTGTGTCAACAAAGTAACTGGGTCACATATACAGGAGGCGAAAATAATCACCTGAGCTGTCGAGACTACGTGCCTGTTCGCCGATGTCGAAGAAGTTCTTGCTTTCGAACAACTACATATAAAATAACAACTAAAATTTTAAAAATTATATTTGTTTTAAATGTTATTGTACGAAAGAAAGTACTTCTTCGACATCGGCGAACAGGCTCTACCTTTTACGAATTTGCCTTTTTCCAAGTCGTTTATTTTATTAAATAAAAATCTACGATCATGTGATTTCAATAATTTATTAAGGAACGTTTACTGTTCAGTTTTCAGTGCAA
The DNA here is from genome assembly GCA_947311025.1 of Lypha dubia. Lineage (NCBI taxonomy): Eukaryota > Metazoa > Arthropoda > Insecta > Diptera > Tachinidae > Lypha > Lypha dubia. The sequence continues at coordinate 127,975,801 of OX371260.1, forward strand.
CTGGCTTTGCATTTAGCAACAAAAAAAAAAAAACGCAGAGTTGCTGTCGTCACAGGAGACCTATAAAAATGTTTAGCAATTTTCAAGTTTCTCATATATAAAAATATTAAATTTGTTTTTGTTTTTATTATTATTCAAACTATACCTTGGCGTAGCGTTTTAGAATTTACATGAAATAAAGAAATAATTATAATTATTAAATCATTTGATTTATTGTTATGGAATTTGCTGATTTTATTTTTACGAATCAAGAATAGAAAGTTAGAAATAGATTTTTTATTAAAAATTTAAAAAGCAGTTTAGCAGGCGTACCACATTGATCTGCAAAAAAAAATTTTGCGTACAAGCTGTCTGTTGTGTGAATTTTTATAAACGAATTAAATTTGCTTTTAATTTAGCTTTTTTAAGTTCTTATCTCTTCTTGCTTTAGAACAGACAGTCTTGTTTTTTATATTTTCTTTTTTGAACTTTAATATTAAATGGAGTTGTTTTTTTTTATTTTTAAATAAATTTGTATTATTTTTAGTTGTCTGTTTCCCTTTTGGAAAGAATATTTGTTAAGTTTTGTGTGTTTTTTTTTAATTTATACATATATAAAACTAAATACATGTTTTTTTTTTTTTTTTGGTTTTATATTTTTATTTATTTTGGCCAACAATGAGAATCTATAAAAAAAAGCTAGGTACGTATGGGAAATTATTATAAACGTTGAAAATTAAAACAATATTTATATCACGTAAGAGACTTTGAAAGTTGTGATTCTATATTTTGGAAAATTTTTATCTATTTTTATAAATTACAAAGTCAGGCAATAGACATATTTTTCCAAAGAACTTCAGCACCGACCATTTTTAGTGAAAATTAAATTTTAACAAATTTTAAACAAAACTACATACAATTATAATACAAAAAATATTAGTAGATACCTTCTTTATAAGAAAAAATAAAACTATAGTATAATTTACAATCGAAAATAATATTAATAATAATATTAATAATAATAATAATAATAATAATAATAATAATAATAATAATAATGAAATAATAATTTAATAATAATCAAAACAAAATATTTTCAATTCGATATCAAAAACATTACATTCCATATGCTGCAACATTTCAATTTGCTTCGAACTTTCAATATTTTTAAACTATTTCTTTTCTCACACATACATATGCAAATAGATAGATCTATATTCATTTTACAGAAAACTTTTGCAATGAAAAATAAATAAATAACAATTGTGTTTCTGCGTGTTTAGAATTCAATTCAATTCATTGTATTGTAGCGCAAGTTACTCTCAACGCCAACACCAGGGCTATCTGGTTCTGGTCCTAAATCAGAACTAGATCGTGAAAATTGTCGCCTCCTGGGTAAAACTTCACGTATACTTTCAATTAGACGCTGCTGGAATGTTTTGTACTCAAGATCAACTGATTGCGTTTCGCCGAAATTAAAATCGGCCACTTCTACATTGAAGCTATAACAACAAAGAAAAAAATTATATAAAAATTCGAACTAATATCTATATGTATATAAAGACTTACCGGTTGCGGCTTTGCAGGTAATAAGATACACCAAATACAACCAAAATTATAGCAATTAAAGTGAAGGAAACTGGTACCACGACTACCGATAACTGAGATTGTTTCTTAGCTGGAACAATTAAAAGAATAACGTACATGAACAATATATTAGTTACATATATAAAGGGTTTTCCAATAAGGACTTGACAACTTTTTTTTTAAATAAAACGCAAACCATTTGAGATATTTCCCAAACTTTATGATCGACTTGAAATACAATCAAAACATTTATGATTGGAACTCGACTTTGTTTATATGGCCACCGTGGTCACGTCGGTCGATGACTCGGTCACACATTTCGGCCGTAACGGCCGCTATTTCGCGTTCAATGTTGGCATAGACCAATGATTTGACGTAGCTCCAAAGAAAAAAGTCTACCGGCGGTTAAATCGCACGAACGAGGTGGCCAATTGACTGGTCCATTTCTTGAGATAACACGCTCACCAAACTTACTCTTCAATAACTCGATTTTAACGTGTGCTTTGTGGCTTGTGGCACCGTCCTGTTGAAACCACATGTCGTCCAAATCCATGTTTTCCAATTCGGGCCAAAAATAATCGGTAATCATGGCGCGATAACGATCGCCATTTACAGTAACGTGACGATCGTTATTGTCGACGAAAAAATATGGCCTAATGATGCCGCCAACATGTAAACCGCACCAAAGAGTTATTTTTTTGTGGATGAAGTTGCGATGCATATTTTGCTTATTGACAAACCCAATGAGCCAAAAATTACCTTCGTCACTGAAGATGATTTTGGGATGAAATTCATCATCTTGGCGCATCTTCTCCAGAGCTCAAATCGGAGCACGTACATGCGTCGCGTCAAATGGTCCATCGGCTTCAATTCTTGAGTGAGTTTGAACTTGCATGGGTGTAAGCCAAGATCGCAAATTTTTGCACTAAACTTGTCATTGCATGCCTACTAGGGGCGAGAATAACGACCGAAAATTGGATCACCGACTCCGATTTTCGGTACTACATTTTTATAATTTGCAAACGTTGTTCGTTCGTGTACTTTACCATGATGAAAATGTTAAGTTTACTGAAAAAAATTAAAATAACAGTTGGATGATCAGTGAAATAGTGCGTTCGCAAATTAAATTCAAAGTTGTCAAGTACCTACATCTCACATGATTTTTCGAAAGGTGAATTTATTAGCAGGCAAATTTTAGGATTAGAAATTAAATAAAAATGTTCTACAAAGTTTATCTTACCTTCATAAATATTAATTGTTACTTGATTCACTGTCTCGGAAACATCATTTCGTATAAAGAACAATACTGTCTTACTTTCCGAAAAATAGCGTGAATAATTAAATTCACACTCATCAAGATCGTAATAGTAGCCACAGGTCTCATTTCCAGTCGCATTATAAGGAGCTAAAGGAAATTAAACAAATTATTTAAATTAATTAAATCAGACTTTAGTTCATTAAATGAAATTATTATTATTATTAAAAAAATAATATTACAAGAAAATCTAAATGTGTATTTGTGATATAAATAATACAACACTCTATTATTGGAAGCTGTAATACCCCGCCCCTCAACAGCGTACATGTATTTGTTTTTTTCACGTTTTAGTTGAATGTTAGTTGCATCAAATATCAACTGCACACATACATATACATACATATTATGAAAAACGTTGCATGAAGATCATTACTTTCTATAGTTTAGTCAGCAGACGTACTAAGTACATTTTATAAAATCTTTTGAGAGAATCATAAAAACAAAAAATTTTTTTTTTACCCAGCAAAATATCACCGTACAAAAATGGAATTGAATCAGGGGTTCAAGTGATAACGAACTGTTTCGATTTAGGTGAAATATGCATGATTTTTACATTTTCAAAATTTTAATAAATTTGTCTTTTTCATTAAAATGGATAAATTGAACCCATGCTTTTGTCCTGATTCGAAGCCGTTTTTTTTATGGGTTGAAAAAAAATTTACTGAAGTCGGTATTAAATCAAGTGAATGTTCCCAAATTTTAAAGCCCTTTTAATTTTCAACACTGCATTAACAACGAATTTATTCGAACTTAGGAAAGCGGCGTTCAACATAAATTCAATACTTCATTTATTTTTTTACTGGGTAGCGATATTAATTTTTTGAACACGATATAATTGCAATTTAACGACCTCAAACATCAATTATTAAAATTTATTTTAAAAAGCAGATTAATTAACTTTTACTGCCTGTTCTACGATGTCGACCGAAATATTTCGAAACAAAAATAAATTCTAAAATTTTATTTTTGTTGTAAATGTAATTGTAAAAAAGAAAGAAATCTATTGATATCGTGCAACAGTCAGCTAATAACATTTTAAAAGTTTTACTTGCCATTGAAAACCAAGGGACAATATTTGATTTTTGACGAGCCTTTACATTTGATATTTAAACTAAGTATATCACCATGTTGCAGCCAATTTTTGCCATTAGCTGTGAAATTACTTATAGGAGCTAAAATAAAACAAAAGAAAATTTCCTGGTAAGATGCTGTAAAAATTACTAATTCAAATATGTACATGCTTACATTTCGAAACAATCATTCTTTTATAATAACCATACACTTTCATGGGATCTCGTGCTATGACCGATTTATTTACACAATTAAAAGGCGGTTGGCTGTCAAACAGTATAGCAGAGGGTGATAAGAGATTGTAGTGTTTTACGCTTGTGCTTAATTTTGGATTGATTAATACGGCGGAAACATTTAATGATGACGAATTCTTATTTTTATTTTGTTGTTGTAAAGCAGCTGTAAGATTTAGCCCTAATAGTGCTGCATTTGCATGAGCCATTTCAGCAATTTCTTTCTGGGCAGCCTCAGTATCACGTTTTCTTTTAATTGCCGGTTTGGGTGTAGTTGTTGTAGTACTTGTTGTTGAAGTTGTAGTCGGTGTAGTGGTTTTAGGTGTTGTTGTAGTAGTTGTTGTTGTTGTTGTCGTCGTTGTAGTAGTGGTAGTCGTAGTCGTAGTTGTTACAGGATCTGGTAACTTTTCAAACGATACAACTGTTAAAGCTTCAATTTCATAGACTTTTTCGGGTTCACTATACAAAGATTGATAGTTTAGACCGTCTGTAACTCCTACATACGTGCAATTTTGGAACCAATATGTTTGTATATAAGTAGCGTTTTCCATTATATAATTTTTCTCTTCTTGCGGCAAATCAATGACATGATTTACTATCGCCTTAGTAGAAACATATTGCTTTTTACGCACTTTATTATCTTGTATGAGTTGCATTTTCCCAGCCAGCGTATCGGTGACCTCAATGGTTTCATCACTCGAGGCAATTTTTATCCAAAATAGGTAATTCTTTTGCACAGTTAAACTAATTCGATATTTACCATATTTTGTTGTATTTTTAGCATAATTTATGGACCAGATATTAATGGGATGTGAAGATGTAAATTCCTGTAAAAGAAAAAAAAAAGAACAAATTTAGGAAAAATTTCGTTCTTGTAAAAATCGAACTGCCCGCAGAACATTAAATTGAATTAATAATTTCTGTTTTTTTCTAAGTCAGTTAAAAACAGAAAATATTTGTAATTGAAGTCCAATGTATTATTGTTGATATCACATGAACTCTTCAACAGAAATTATGCGTAATATTTTTATTACGACATCGTTTTCAATAATTATTTTTAAATACAAATATTTTGATAACAATAAATATTGTACATATTATAGATTGGAATAAGAGTATGTAATGAAATAAACTTATCTTAAGCGTAAAGCAAATAAATTAATTTGCAATTTGCATGAGTAACTAAATGATAACAAGCAGAAATGTAAATAAATGCTTTGAAAACATAAAATGTATTTGCATTGTACGTAAGGTAATACATTACCGAGTGAAGTCAACGAACAGAAAGAAGCTATTAGTCGAGTACAATTTGCATATATTTTTTATCAGAAAGCAATCATTTATAACAATTTATAAAGCAATTTATAAATCTCTTACAAACAAAACAAAATATTTTGAAAATGGATCTACGAATCGAAAAGTTGAACGATAACAATTAAAAAAAAACGTATGGGATAAACTGTAGGCAACATATTTAGGACAAAAAATTTCTTTAATCAAAATAAGTTTTTTTTTGTATTTTTATATTTTTATTACGAATACGCGTAATTATTATTCCTGCCTATTTCACAATGTCTAAAGAATTTTTCCATATGTTTTCATTCGTATAATTACATTGGAAGTGAAAATTAAATTCTAAAATTTTGTTTTTGTATCAAATGTATTTTTATACGAAAGAAAAAATATCAACATTTTTTCGATATCGTGAAATCGGCAGTTAATAAATATTTGAGAAATAGTAAATATAATTTAGTCTTTAGTTCAGCTTTTTATTGAATTAATGCAAATTCAAATTACTAAGAGTTTATTTGGAACATTAGAATATCCAATTAGAATAGCATCAGTTCTTTTCATCGTTTTTATTATTTATAAGGCTGGACAATAATTGAAAACCAATTTTTCAATCTGAAAAAAAAGTTTTTTCAATTTAGTTTTATTTAATTTTATTTATTTCATCCATATTGCAATATAGAAGCCATCAACGACAAAAATACGTATTACACAGTAATATAATTTGTAATGCCTGAGTAAAGCCCAGGATAAAAAAATATTAAAAAAATCCTTAAAGCATATTCAATAAAAATAATTTCACAATATTTACAATGTTCTTAAAAATTAAACCGATATTTTCCGAAATACAACGATCCGACATGTTAGCAAAAACAACCTGGGAAGTTGAGAAAAGGAATTAGGGGGAATAATAAAAAATTATGGACCGAGAAAACCAACACGACTACAAAGTTGAGTAACTGCATCGTCCTTAAAAGACCTATAAAAGAAAAGCAGGTTGCGGAACTTAACAAAATCCGGAAAGAGCACCCCAGGAATTTAGCAACATATTCTGATACATGATCACGTCTTCGAATTTTATTATCGTCGTATCTGACAATAGTATTCACAGCATTCGCAAGCTTAAACAGGTTCATGATTATGGTCCCCGAGAAAACCTCCAAGCAATATAATACTAGAGGCATCATAAGCGCTTTTGCCACCCTCAATCTGACCTCCAATGGAAGGTAAATATTGGCTGAATAAATCCTCCGCAAGACGAAAGAGATTTTCCTGTGTATGGAATCAATATGGGGGTCAAAGCGTAGGTGCCACGCAAATTTTCACTTCTTCGAAGCGATTTCCGGAATAGACACCATTATTTAAATGAGTGCTTTTGTTTAAGAGTTTAGCAAATATTAATTCTACGCAAAAACCTGATCTCAATACGAGCAAATGAAAAATAATAGCTAAGAGTCAGCAATTATTTTTAAACAAAACAAAATATTTTGAAAATCGGTCTATAAATACAGAAGTTGAAAAACTAGAAAAAAAGACATGCGGCACTTATGCAATAATATTGTTTTGTTTTGTTAAATAAATCCGTTGTTATTCTGGCAATACTGTATGTTAATGAAATCAAAATCAATAGCATACTTTAGGGGTTAACATACATAGGGCGATTTTAAAAAAACAAAAGACCTACCCCGTAATTCATAAACGATTCATAAAGTTAAAGTGCAGATTAAAAATGGTTTTCCCATACAAAATTCGTACATTAACGCCACAATAACTTTAATAATCATTTATGAATTAGGGCATTAAGAAACAAACTTAGTGTCAGGTTTTTTCGTTTCGAAAAAAAAACTTAAGAAACAAACGTTCCAAAATTTCTTGATTCGGTCGCCTCAAAGCCCGCGATAGAAGTTATGCAATAGCTTAAAAACTGTATGCAAAATCTTTAGGACCAAACAATTTCTTTGATCAAAACAAGTTTTTTTTTACGATTACGCGTAATTATTATTAATAAATATTTGAGAAATAAATATAAAATTTAGGCTTAAGTTCACACTTTTATTGAATATTACTGAGTGTTTTAGGAATACATATTAGAATATCCAATCAGACTAACGAAACGTAACACGTTCGTTTGTTAATTTTTATCACTTAAGATGTGGATACTCATTGGAAAGCAATATTAACTATTTAACAAATTAAATAATCAGAATTCAACTTTTTATGATTTCTCTTTAAATAAACAGAACTCCAACATACATACATATTTTACAATTTCCAAATTAATCTATTTGTAACAAAATGAAATTTACTTACACCATAATGTGGAGGATTTGTATTGTCCTTCCATATATATCGATATTCATCGATGGACGCAATCTTGCCATCATCGTACAACGTGGCTGTAAAGTTTACAGTTGAACCAATAAGAACCGAATCTGGACCTTTTATTTCTACATAATAAGCTTTAACTAAAACGAATAATTAAAATCAAATAATTTTCATGGAATAGGGGCGTTTTTATGTTTTTCAAACAAAGCAGTCACATAAGGCAAATCTTCTTAATACTCACCACTACTCCAAATGACGCAGTATGAGAAAATATTTATCAATAAATGCAAACGATATGAATGCTGCTTAAATATCTTCATATTTGCCCCCGTCTATAATTTTTTGTTTTTTTTTTTTCGGTGGTAATCAACCTTTCAATATTTTTTATCTTTTCTTGTTGGGGTTGATTCCAGATCTATTCCATATATTTTCTTAAACACAATTAATTGAAATCTAGAATATTTTACAGGGTATATTAAAAAGTTTTATTTATTTTTTTTTTAAATATTTATTGAAGATTTGGTTTTTGTACACTCTATTATTTTTGTTGCTTCAATATTTAATAACGAAAGTGGTATTTTACTTCATTATTTTTTTTTTGCTATTCTATTATTCACATTATAATTACGTGTTATATTATTAAAATTATTACGTTTATTAAATTACAAAAGAATTTTCGGTTTGCTAATAAAATTTTTTTCCTTTCATGCAAATATGTTACTATTATTTTCTTTTTTTTTTGTGTAATGCAAACAATGTTGTCGTTACAATGTCTGATTTGCGTTTAGTTTGGATTTCAGCGATTTTTATTAAATTTATTGTACAAGCCAAATTTTATAGCAATTCTTCATTTTTAATCGCTTTATATACTAATCGTATATGTCAGAAAAACTATTTGTATATATTTAGGCATGTGATAATATTTTTCTTCACACAGTTGATATAGACATAAATGCTCGTAGTATAAAAATTTATAAAAGTATTTGACAGATTGACTATTGTTTCGCTGTATTTTTTCTCGTCCTGTCACTGATTTTCCAGTTTCAACTTTTTTTACGCCAGCAGACCTCAGCAGGATTGTATGCGAATCACCCTGTAAATTATAATAAGAATAATATAAAATTGTGGAAGTTGGCACCCCTATTTTATTTAGTGTACTAGTCTGGTCAGATTTCTGCCACGAAAACACGACGGATCAGAAGTGTAGCTTTCCGTAATATACCAATATAAGAGTGACATTCCAGGAAGAAAATGTCCAGCGATCCAAATCCCAAGGAGACTATTATTAAGACTGCCTATGCAGATGTTAATAAATTTGGTCAAAATGGTGAATTCGATAAAGCTATGAAAGCTGTCAATCGCGGTAAGTGTTAAAAAAAATTGCAAGACCATGGTCAGCTAATAAATAAATTTAATGCACTTTATCCTCTAACTATTGGAAGACAATAATATCAATAATTTAGTCATTTAGTCTCCATTTTGTGGGTATAAATTAATAATTTTTAAAGGATTTTTTTATATTCTGTACCATAGAAATTAGTAATATGGTGTTAGCATGTGTCTGTGTTGTACAGAACAAATACATGCAAACATACATATGATGTGGTCTTGCAAAATAACTGTATTTCGATTTAATTCCAGTTCTCGGTGTTGCACCTGATGATACGACGGCTCTACATTGCAAAGTTATTTGCTTGATTCAACTTTCTAAATTTGAGGAAGCTGCCAAATTTATTGAGAAAAATAAACTCACATCTCTTGTTTTTGAGAAAGCCTATTGCGAATATCGCCTTAATAGATCTGAGAATGCTTTAAAAATAATCGATGATGCTAATTTACCGGTATTGCCTCCGAACCTTAAGGAATTGAGGACACAAGTATTGTATCGACTAGAACGTTACGAGGAATGCTTTGATTCGTACAAAGAAATCATTAAGAATACCAATGACGACTACGAGGACGAAAGACGTACCAATCTCAGTGCAGTTGCTGCCAATTTAGCTCTTGATCAAAACAAGATAATTCCAGAAATGCCTGAAGATACTTATGAGCAACACTTTAATAGCTCTTGCATTTTATCAAATCGTCAAAAATTCGCAGAAGCCGAAAAGAAATTACGCTCCAGCGAGAAACTATGTCGCGAAACCTTGGAAGAGGATGGTGCAACTGAAGATGAGATAAGAGAGGAATTGGATATAATTCGAGTTCAAATGGCTTTCTGCTTACAAATGCAGGGCAAGACCAAAGAAGCCGCCGCTATATATGCTGAAGTTCTGAAAAATAAACCCAAGGACCCAGCTTTGATTGCTGTAGCCAGCAATAATTCGATTGTCATCAACAAGGATCAACATGTTTTTGACTCAAAGAAGAAGATTCGGTTAGCCATGTCTGAGGCTTGTGAAAGCAAACTGACTTCACGCCAGAAAAAGGCCATAGCTTTGAATAATTGTCTCTTGGCATTATTTACTAATGCCAGTGATCAGGTTCAACAGCTCTGTGCTAAATTAGCACTTCAGTATCCTGACTTGACATTTAAGTCTTTATTGATTAAATCTTCGCAACTAGCTCAGGATAAAAAGCATAAGGAAGCTGTGGAATTGTTGCAAGAATTCGCATCATCCAGTAACGATAAAGATCAAGTATTTGCAGCTAAGTTTGCCATGGTCCAGCTATTGTTATCGCAAGGCGCTCGCAAGGAAGCTGCGGATGTTTTGTTATCATTGGGAGAGGCCAAGTATAAGCCTGGCATTATCTCTGCTTTAGTAACTATTTACTTAGGTATAAATAACAAACCGGCAGCATCCGAATTGTTGAAATCCGCAGTAGATTGGTACAAGAAAAATAATGTAAGCAGTGCCGATTTGTCAGATATGTGGCGTCAAGCTGCAGAATTCCATTTGCGTGGTGGCGCTTCTGAAACTGCTGCAAGTTCTTTGGAAGAGTTACTCAAACTTAATCCCAACGATAAGAAAATTTTGGCCCAATTGGTAATAGCATATGCCCAATTTGATCCGAAAAAAGCTTTGGAAATTAGTAAGAAACTCCCCAAGTTGGAGACGCTTACTACAGCTTCAGAAATTGATGCTTTAGAAGCTGCGAATTGGGTCATGTCTACTAAGGCAGCAAAGAAATCAGCCAATGCAAAAATTGAGCAGTCACCCGGCACACCAGTGGCTGAACGGAAAAAGAGTCGTAAACGCAAGCGGAAGGGAAAATTGCCCAAAAATTATAATGCTGAAATTGCTCCAGATCCAGAAAGATGGTTACCTAAATATGAGCGCACTGGTTTCCGCAAGAAGCGCGATCGCAGGGCCAAGGATATCATTAAGGGATCACAGGGCATGTCAACTCAAGCTGCTGAACAATAGTAAGTTCATATCCCATACATATATATTTTTTTTTATTAAATTTCGAACATATTTTTGTACTTTAGTGATATGTCCAACCGTGCTAACTTGAGTAAAAACTCACCAGCTACACCAGTTTACCAGGAACCCACACCAGGCCCCAGACAACAGCACCGTAAAGGTGGTCATAAGAAAAAGAAGGGTGGTCGCTTCTAAAAAAAATGCAAAACATTTCAAAAATAGGCATACATATAAATATTTGAGGTCATAGTATCGGACATGTTGGCCATATTCCCAGCAGCCACTTGTTTTATTTTATTACATTTTTTAAAACGTGAATAAAGTATCTATGCAAAAATATAGGATTTATTAAATACATACTGTTTTTAAATAGTTGACGAAATCATTCGTCATCGTCATCATTATTATTGAGCTTCTCTTGGCTATTCTCCTCTTTTCTAGTATCGTACGAGTGTAGTGGTAAAGTTTCCAACCACTCCAACAATGGTTTCTCCTCGCATTCTGTCTGGTATATATTTTTAAAAATTTTCTCTTCAATAAATTTTTTAATATCGGGTTCTTGCTTTTGCCAGGTCAAGGGATTATGAATACCATCCTGACCATAGCGATCATTGTAGCGTTCGTAGTGTACAGTGTCAAGTACCAAACCCAAACCGGGAGCCATTGGCAAATCTAAACGTTCTTCGGTGAAAGCTCTTTCCAAGGTGCTAACATCTGTATGTCCGCGTACTATAGCTATTGTCAGACCAACCATTTTTCTTATTTGATGCAGCATAAAACTTTGTCCTTTCACTTTTACTGTAACGAATTCAACACCTTGTGGACTCTGAAATGGTTCGGAACAGCTAAACAGCATAATGAAACGTTTTGCTGAGGGATCTAAAAAGTTTCTGTAATATACACATGTACATATTTGCAATTGATAGTAAAACTTTTTTATTGATAAACACTCACTTTCTACTTGTGAAATTATGAAAGTTCTTGGTTCCTTCGAACATTTTCAACACATCTTGAACCCTTTTCAGTCTGTTCTCAGATAGGCGATAACTTTCAAATTTAGATTTTTCATTGCAGTCGTCAAATGCAATGCTTGGCAATGTATACGTATATGTGCGGGCATTACATTGATCTTTGGCATTAAAACCTTTTGTAACTCGTTCCGTTGCAAATAAACGTATTTGATCAGGTAGATCAGAGTTTAATGCAGTTAAATCTAGTTCTTCCGCTAAAATCAATAAGACATGTTTAATGATTAAATTAAATATGTAATTCATTGTTTAATGAATAAATCACATATGTAAGTATTTAGTTGATTCAACGGACATTGAGGAAATATATAAAGCAATTACTTACGCAATTTTATAGAGCACACCTGTCTAGCTGCGGATACTCCCTTATCAGTTCGAGCTGCTCGTTGAAAGCTAGCATGCTGTGCCTGTTCAAACATTTCTTCTGTCACCCAGTTATGTTTCAGCATTGCTTTAAATAATTCCTCTTCAATTGTTTGCATTCCCGGATTGCGCTGCATGCCAAAATAGTTTGCACCCGAATAGCTCAACAAAATAGCAGTTTTTTTCCGCTTTACTCTATCAGCTGGATTAAATGGAGGTCTTTTCACATCGCCTTTTTCTTCATCTTCCGTCTTCCAGTCTACCCATTTGCGTCTTTTCAGACTTCGCTTCAACCTTTTCATTTCTTTGGTAGATGCGATGGCCTCTTCTTTTCCAAGCTTTTTTAAATCTTGCTGTTGTTCTAACTTTTCCAATGCCTCCGCCATGGCTGCTGCAAATCCTTTATAACGTTTACTAAGACCTAAAGAGAAATCTGGTACTACATCAGCTGTCTGAAATATTTTATGGAGAGGTTTTACGCGACCTAATTGAATACAATATAATTTATGTTTAGGAAATTTAAGTAAAGAAGTAAGTAAGCGTTTTCTACCTGCCTTTGAATTTATTATAATTCTACTTATAAATATCATTACTTTATGGCTAACTGTAAAATTATTATTTTACACGTGTATGAGTCTTTATTTTACGTCAACATGTAATCTTCTGTGAACAGAGCCACTGTGCTTTTTTTATTTATGGATTTGATTGATTATCTGCTATTCACGCAGAAGTAATTACAGAGATACTAGCGCACTTTTGGCTCTTCACAACCGAGACAAATATGATGACACTATAAAAGTTTTTAGGCAACAGAGCTATTTTTTGGTGGCATAATTTTTCAACTTGCTACAACCCCGCATTAGCAGCACAAAACCAATACATGCACTTTTTGCAAAACCAAATGAATACAAAAAACAATTATAGACACACAACAATGTGAACGCAAGGCAAATTCATAACAGATAACGTTAAAGGGCTATTATGGTGTTTTCTTTTCTGAACAAAAATGTTGCCCTTTCAATGTGTAACACTTTTTACAGTTTGTACCTACCTTTAAAAAGTGGTACATTTTTTATTGCCACAATGGTACAAAATATTTGAGGCTTAACATTACTTAACATTAATTAATTAATTATCGTTTTAATTATAAGTTTTTTTGCTTAAGTAAGTAGAATGACATAAATACAAGTTCTTACTTGTATAAAAATATACTAAACAAAGTTGTAAAAATGGGCAGTATCTCACCCCGACCTGATAGTTGAGGGCAAAATATGTTGCATATTTTGCCATTTATTGGTGCAACATAATTAGAAAGGAACGAAATCGCTTTTAAATATGTTACATATTTTTTAGAATGGATCACGAAAATTAAAGAATGTAGCATAAATGCAACACTTTTTTCAGAAAAGAAAACGCCATTAGACACGCATACTTGTCTGCAGACATGTACGATGACGGCATACTTCAGTACACATGTATGTTGAGTGTATGTTGGTGTGCGGCAGATATCAGAAAATCAAAAATTTTTGAAAACCAACATACATGTCTGACGTACTCGACATAAATGCTATTAGACAGTGAGTTTACAGTACAAATTTTGACATGCGAGTCTCCTTTATGCAAGAAAAAAGTAGATCAGGTGTGTTTTCAGCTTTACATGTTTTGAATTTGCCTTGTGTGAATGTATACAGTTTATGCCAATTGAAATAATCCAGTGTGTGAATGCTCAATCGTGCTGTTTATTGACTGCGGATATTTGTCGGCTTGGATATAAAAAATAAATACTTAGCCGCCGACAGTTTATGTCAACTTGTGACTCTGGTACAGTTTGCTTTCATCTAAAATAATTTTCATCATAAAGTATATTTAATTAATAAGAAAAATATTTGCAAGGATTTGTTGTCATTTAAACTCATTTGCTAATAGATACAAATTTCATTAAAAAAGTGTATGATGAGTGTTTTCCAGCAACAACTAGATCCAGATTTATCAAAACCTACTTGTCGTGTTTGTTTACAAAACAAAAATGAGAAAATGTCTTCAATTTATGATTTGGACGCGGATATCAATAAGCTTCAAATCTTTGAAAAGATTGAACAATGCGCTGGAATTAAGGTATGTTTTAAAGATACTATTGCTACAAAAAATTTTTAATGCATAAAATTTCGTTGCAAATAATACATTTTTTCTAAAAAGGTTTTGGACCATGAAGATATGCCATCTTTAATATGTGAAGAATGTCATGGTCTTTTACAAGTGTCTTTTAAATTTCGTTCTATTTGCCGAAATTCCAATGAGTTTTTAAATGATTTTTTATTAATTAAAAAATCAAGTCCAAAAGAAAATCCCCTCTCTCCAAATAATAAAATCACCGAAAAAGAAGGAAAACGCTCTCAATACAAAACGAGATTAAGGGAAAAACAGAGTCCACTACATGATACCATAAAAAATGAACAAATTAGCCCGCCTAATTCACCTACAAATTTCGAAGAATTCAATGAAGAAAATATTGCTGATAACGTTAGTGATGAATTATGGTTTGATATTGATTATCATGATGATGATGACGATGATATATCTTGCGGAGAAAATCTTGACGAGGAAGATGATGATGACTATGACGATAAGAAACCTATTAAGCGCAAGAAAAGCACGACTCCAAAAGGAAAAAAGTCAAATACTAAATCTTCTAAAACTTTAAATGGTGATTCTAGTACACCTAAGCCCAAGAAAAGTCCTTCTGTTAAAAAAGAGAAAAAAGTGAAGAAAGAGAAAAAAGAGAAAAAGGAGAAAAGAGAGAAGCAGCCGCATATCTGTGACGTTTGTGGCAATATATACTCCCTTCGGTATGCTTTAGATGTCCACATGAAAAGACATAGCGATGAAAAGCCTTTTAAGTGCGAGTAAGTAGAAATTTATTTCTAAGGACAATTCATATACGTAATGCCGTTTTCGGATTTTTTTACACCCGTAACGCTAACGTAAATCTATCTCTAATCTATCTAAATTATTTTTTCAAATTAAACCTTGGATATCCCCCTATCAGCACGGTTTTTATTCAGCAAGGACTACGGTAACAAATCTAACCCTCTTCAGTGAATTCTGCTTAGATGTTATTGAAGATGGCAGTCAAGTTGAAGTAATTTATACAGATTTTTCCAAAGCGTTTGATAAGTTGTCGCATTCCATGCTTTTGTCTTAGCTGAAATTAATGGGCTTCCATTCCAATTTCTTGAAATGGATTGAATCCTATTTGTCTAATAGAATTTGTTCGGTACATGTTGAGGGTTTTACCTCCAAACCATACTTGCACACGTCGGGTGTACCTTAGGGTAGCATACTGGGCCCATTATTGTTTAATTTATTTATTAATGATATTGGCTCTTGTTGCTCCAAGCCGAAATATATTTTATATGCTGATGATCTGAAGTTTTTTATGAAGTTAGAATCTATTAACGATGCACACACATATTATGCAAAATGAGCTCAATAATTTAAATGATTGGTGCAGCAGTAATTGTTTGCAATTAAATATAAGTAAATGTTTCCATGTCTTTTTCTTTAGGACCCTGAATCCAATCGTCCTGGAGTTTAATATTAAAGGTATTGTACTTATCACGACTAATTCTAAACTTGACTTGGGCGTGGTGTTTGATAGCTCTCTATCGTTTGTGGCTCATGTAGAGTATGTTCTTTCTAAAGCTTATAAAATGCTTGGCTTTTTAAAGAGAACTTGTTCAGAATTCACTAACCCTTATACATTGAAATATATTTATAACTCCTTTGTAAGGTCCAAGTTAGAATATGCTGCCGTGATATGGAATCCCCATGTTGCTAATCTCATCTCCCGTATTGAGAGACTTCAGCGTATTTTTATTAAATTTGCTTCACGCTCGCTAACATATTTATCTTCCGTGCCTTACGAGTATAAATGCTTGTGTATAGGCCTACGCACTTTGGAATCGCGTAGAAAAGTACAATCGGTCCTACTGGTTTACGATATTATCAGTGGTGGTATCGATTGCCCTGATTTGCTTAGCACTATACGGTTTTATATTCCACCAAGGAATCTTAGATTGGCTAAGCTTTTTGATGTACCTTTTCATCGCACTAACTATGCGCGTAATGGCACTCTCACACGTGCTTTCGTTCAGCTTAATGAAATCAATTTTAATTTGCAGATACAGTATAAATCTTTTATTGAATTCAGCATTGATAAAACTATGTTCAAACTTTTGCTATCTAGTGTTATAAAATAACTATTATTTGAAAACTGGAAAACTTTCTCTGTATTTTTATGTTTTGTCTATTCTTTAAATTAATATTTATTTTATTAATTTTTAACCATTAGTTGTATAACTTTTTGTTATTCATAGTCTGTAAGGATTCTATTGTCCATAGACTGAACAATTAAATAAATAAATAAATAAATTTCAAAACTAGCAAATCTTGAACACCACCCTCCTCACATTGGAGCTTTGTGCATGTGAACATTGTTTCTCCATAAATATTTTTTTTATTTATTATTATCTACTAGTTTTTTCCCAAACCTTCGCTCATTATACATGTTAATATGAACAATAAACTATGTATATGTATACCCATTATATAATTCTTCAATATTACTTGCCTTTTTTACACACAACTTTATATTCTTTTTTTGTACGTTTTTAAGAATTTGCGGATATGCGTTTTATAGCAATTCTGAATTAATTCGCCATATGCGAACCCACACAGGATCTAGGCCATATAAGTGCCACTATTGCCCACGAGACTTTGGGGATCAATCAACTTTAATAAAACATGAAAGGTAATGAATCTTCAACTTAATTGCAAATATATATTGAAGTTAATCTTCGTTTTATATACGAATAAGGCTGTTAAATAGAGTCTCATATGTTTTCGAATTTCGCTATGCTACTGAGAGAACATCAGCTGTATTAATCGCTGTGAAAAATTTTACATTAAGACACAAAATGATTTACCATGGAACTAATTGGGAAAAGCTTTAATAAATTATCACTAGCGATAAAAAGGCCGACAGTCTTCAAAAAAAAGTTTATATATGTATAACTAATATATATATATTTATTCCTGGGATTCCATGGAGGAACATAGGGCCACATATAATATATAACTAATAAGTTAGCGAAATATGAAAACTAATGAGAGATTGTGAAAACCAGAATATTCTGTATCTCTGTTCACGAAAATTTCTTACCAATTCGGACAAAATATGATTATGTAATTTCTGTAAAAAAATAACATTTTGGTAACTTTAACGTTTTTTTAGGCTACATCGGAACGAAAGACCCTTCAAATGTGAAACATGTGGCAAAAGTTTTACATATTCGAATGTATTAAAATATCATAAATTAATACACACAGGAGAAAAACCTTACAGGTATGTTTTCTAATCGGCTCTATTCATAGACTTGATCGAATGAGAAAATAAATAAAATTGATAATTATGACAAAAGGAAAATTCTTGTTAAACTAACTTTTTTCTTTTTAATATTTAGATGTGAAATGTGTGGTAAATGCTTTAATAGTCCGCATCATCTTCGATCACATTTAAGAACTTTACAACACCAAAATGATCCCAGAACACCAATGCTTATACAAAATATAAGAAAAAATAACTTGGAAACAGTTACTACACCCGTTTTCGCACTGTAGATACATACAGATGTATGTACATAATTATAAATGTATATAAATATTTTAATTGTGTTTAATTCAAAATTTATACTACAGTCTTCAACAACTACAAATGAAACAAAATAACCATGATACAATAAATATGTATGTATTTTAATAATTTTGTAATGGTGCTTCGGTGGAATGCTTTTAAAATTGCTAATAATATCCTCCATGACAAAATTCCAAGAACCATTTTAATAACTTTTATTTTATAAAATCGCACACTCTTATAAATGATTTTATTACCTATTTACAAACTTAAGTATGATATATGTACATAAGTATGTTTATGTACATTAGGTTATACAAAATTAGTAGCCATTATCACGGTTGAACAATGTTATGGAAAACAGTTGACTTAAATCGATAAATAATAAAAAAAAACTGCTGAAACGGAAAACACATCATTTCAAACCAAAATTATACAGCTGGGAGTGTTCCAGCCCGAGCTGGGGCGTAACTAATAGAAAGATCACCAATTTTTATTTTACATATTGTTGGTTCACAGTATTTTGGAAGCTAGCACACTTATTACTCATGAATGTAAGTTAAATAAACTAAACTTATCATTGAATACTTGAAGTTGTGGTTGTTGTATGACTGTTTTTAAACGATTTTTTATGATAATTTTATTATGAACATTAAACAAAATCTATTTACATATAGAGTATGGACGATTGTGTCTGCAGTTGATTATACTATGTTTTATACATTGATCCGAAATTGCTTTCAAATTCTCTTTCCAAATTAAAAACGCTAAGTAAAATTAAATAATTAAATGTGTTTGTAAATAAAAATGCAGGCTACGTCGCGGCAGTTAATTTAAAAAAATTATATGTGAAACTGATGACAGCTTTTGAGACTCGAAATCCGTAAAAATTTTTGTAAAAAGGGCTCAAGTGAAATAAGATACATTTAACGCAACATGCAGTCAAAAATTAAAAAAAAAATGCGAAAAGGCGCCAGTATAAAAAATTTTTCTTTAAAAATCTAAATAAAGATATTTTTGTAAAATAATTTATTAGAAAGTAAATAACTACCATGAGATCAACACGTATGTACATAGATTGATACATATGTATATTATATTTTCATAATGTACATACATATGTACATACATATTTCATTTACATTTCGATAAGGTACATACATACATAAGTAGATTATAACTGCCAGTTTTTAGAAAATGAAAACAAAATAGTGAGTGAGAATTTATATTGAAAACAAAAACAAATTTTCGTATTTTCAGGCATGTTCTGAAAATCACTTTTTTGTAAAAGTGATTTCAAATCACAAAAAGGTGTTCTGTGCACAAAACTTTATTGTTGTTTTCAATATAAATTCTCACTCTCAATTTTGTTTTCATTTTCTAAAAACAGGCAGTAAATGGTATAAAGTAGTATAAATACATGTGTAGATATCTACATAAATTTAAAATTAATCGTTATTGAATAAAATTTATATTTCTTGTTCTTTCTCAGACCATAAGACACTATCTAATTTAATTTTTTTTTAATATGTTCGTGACACTAAAACTCTTCTCAATTTCTGCGTTTAAGTACGGATATCAATGTCAAAAAGTAATAAATTTACGTGTTCTTTAGTTTGGGACACGGCCCTTTGTTCCAACTTGGAACCATAGGAATCAATATATATATATATATATTTAGTTTGGGACCAGTTTTCACATAACCATAAATGGACTAAATCTAGCTAGAAAAGGGTTAAACCGGCATCCATGTGTGGGAAAAACTTGAACGTAAAAAAAGTACATACTTTTAGGATCGTCGAATAACTATGTATATATGTATGTCACAAGGCGAACACATAACAGGTAGTCTCAACAGCCCAGGTATTTATTTTCGCATTGATTCGCTGTCAAATGCTTTGCTGACACATTTTTCGGTACAATTTTTGACAAAGTAGAGGTTTTTCAAAGCGAATTGAGCCGAGTCTACCTGTTATGAAATTGCCTTGGGCAGATTCCAGGCGAATGAATGAATAAATATTGTAGAGAAAATCAACAAATTTTGACAACAGTCAGTCACAGGTAATATGTATATATCTGTGAGTCAGTGCAAGGCGAATTCATTGGTATATGCAGGACTACAACAAAACAAACAACAGCCATTTTCTTTCTGTAAACGGCGAATTCATATCCCACGCTGTCAAAATTCTCCATGCATAAGAAATTACATAAAAATGGGGCCGGAATATATGTACCAAATTTGACAGTATGGGTAATGAATAAATTCCACCGAATGAATTCGCCTTGAGTCAGTGAATATATACGCAAAAACACACAACCAGCTGGGTAGTTGCATTTATAACAAGTCTGTATTAAAAAAAAATTTTGCATTGCTTGGTTTTCAATTCTCTTTTCATCCTAATTCTACACCACATATTCTGTGTTCTGTGACTGCAATTTGTATTAAACAAATATTTTTCAATAAAAATTAAAACAAACATCGTATTTGTTTAAAATAAAAGAGATAACTTAAAATGGAGATAAATATAAAGTGGAATATATGCCGCGTATGCCTTGTGGAGGAACAAAAGAGACCACCAAAAGCTGGTACAGTTGATCCAATGCTTAACATCTTCAACGATGATGAAATACTGGCGCAGCAAATTTTTGAATGTTCTGGGATAACGGTGAGTAAAATAATTACATATAACCGATAAACAAGATTTTGACGATAACACACGTTTGGCTCCGTAAACTTCAGATGAAACCTAATGACAATTTGCCTGAAAAAATTTGCAAAAACTGTTTAACAATGATAAAATATGCTGTTAATTTTCGTAAAACTTGCCGAGCTTCAGATACATATTTGCAGTCGGTATTGCAACGTACTAAATCGGCAACTAGACTATTCAAACCAGCAGAACGGCCACTGGAGAACCCATCGGAAGAAATATTATCTGATGACCCCACTTGCAATGCTAACATTGATAGTGAAATGGGGGAATCAGATGATTCAAACGTACTAAAACCATCTAAAATATTTAAGCGGAAAAGAACGGAGTATTCAGATAAAACGACAACAAAATTAGACAAGAAATTAAATTCTACAGAAATGATAAACATTTCAGAAGATTTAATAGAGCTGGAAGATGAAGTCAGTATCTGTGCAAATGATTTAAATATTGAACAGTTGAATTACGATGGAAATGAAGATAGCCAAATTGATACGAATGAATTGATATACGAAGGAGACGATTTCGAAGGAAACGAACAAACAGACTCAAACGACAGCAAAGAAGATAGTAATGCTCATGCCGAATTCATTGAAAAAGAATTGATCCATGAACATTCCAAAGAAATCTATGATGCAGAAGATGAGAACGAAAGTAAAAAAGAAACATTAGATCACTCAAAAACCGACATGGACGAAAATCAGGAACAAGTGACATCTACGGTTCCCACAATTATAGTAATGAAGGAGGAAGACAATAGTTTATCTACCGAAAACAACCAACAAAAAGAATATATACTAAATGAATATTTAATAGATGGTAACAGTAGTGATGTATCGCTACAAAACTCAACCACGGTAGGAATTAAATCCAAAAGGTCGAAGAGAACTACACATGACTCGTCTAATAAGACTTCTGCAGTTGATAAGTCGTCATTAAAAGGAAACTCAGAACATATGGTATGGATTTGTGATTTATGTGGTAACAATTTTACCAATCGTAATGCTTTAAATATCCATATGAAAATACATCGACAGGAAAAGAAACATGAGTGCGAGTAAGTTATTCTTGAGACCATGGTATATATGTACATATGTATATTATACCATGTTTGAGACTATTGATATGTGTAACTGTCAAACTTTTGTTGTAACATTTTTACAAATAGGATCTGTTCTAAACGTTTTATAACAGCTTGCAATTTACAAGCCCATATGCGCATACATACTGGCGAAAAACCCTTTCAATGTCAATATTGTTTTAGGCGTTTCAGCGATCGCAGCTCTAATTTGAGACATGAAAGGTATCCCTCAATCGAAATAAAAAAAATATTAATTCTAGAAAAATTTTTATTTTCTTTTAGAATACATACTAATGTTAAACCATATCAGTGTAAAGAATGTGGTAAAGCATTTTCTTTGGCAACAACCCTAAAAAAACATCTAACAGTTCATTCCGGTGAAAGATCATACAGGTGAATAATAACACAGTATAGTATAGTATGTATATAAATAAAATTGTTAAACTTTTTAATATCTGCCTAGATGTGATATATGTGAAAAGTCATTCAGACTACCTCACCAGCTAAAAGCCCATAAAAAGACTTCGGCACACCGAGCAGCAGAACAGTTGGTGTAACTAAAACAGAATCAAACAGCAGTATGTTGCAGAACTCAACATTATTATTCTTAAGGTTTGAACTAAATATTAATAAAATACTTCATTGGTAGATTTTTTTATTAATTTTTTTTTATAAAATGTTGTTGGCTTTTATTTTTCTTTTTGCATAGTCCATTCGCCGTAAACTTTACAGTCTTGATGTTAAGAAAGTAACATTCATGGGTTTTATTAGATATCTACAGCGGTCTCATACAGTATCTTATAGCCAGATGCTTCAAATGCAGCCTCTTTTTGTTTATGAGATATTGTTAGCATGTGAGCTTTCAGTTGATGTGCCAAAGTAAACGACTTATTGCATATTGCGCATCTATATAAATAGATTAAATAACCAATTCAATATAAGTACGTCTAAAAATATAGTTTAATTTAACTTACACATAATCTTTTTCACCTGAATGTAATTTCAAATGATTTTTTAAAATAGCCGAATAAGTGAAACTCTTGCCGCAGATGTTACATTTATATGGTCTAGAGTTTGTGTGGATTCTAAAGAAAATGGTATACATAATAAATAAGTAATCTTAATTACATACATACAAATTATTTTATTAGTTATTTTACCTCTCATGTCTATGTCGAGAACTGCGATCCATGAAATGACGATCACAATATTTACATTGAAAAGGCTTTTCACCGGTGTGGCGATACATATGATTTCTTAAATCACTCATAATGCGATATGATTTTGTGCAAATTCTAGAGAAAACATATTTATAAAAATACAAAGCTTGATAGAAATTCTTCATATCGACTTACTCGCATTGATATGGCTTGACGTCGGAATGCATTCGCATATGATGCTGGAACAGTGGTTTCTTGCTGTAAACATTTCCACAAATGTTACACATATATGTTGACGGCTTTGGTAGTTTAAGTGCCTTAATCTGATTTTTATCAACTTTTGCTCGCCGCTTCGTGACTCTCGGCTTATATTGCATCATAGCTCTAGCATTCAATTGTTTTATTGATACATTCTTTGTAGCACAGTAATCTATAAACTCTTCTAGTTGTTGATCACTTTCAGCGTTAAGGTAAGAAATAGCTTCGTCGTAATCTTGAGCTGTAAGAGGTTCTGCGTGGTCAGTTTTATCCTTTACAAATTGCGCCATGCTTTCCAACTTTTTATTTTCAGTGGTATTGTCTCTCTGGGGTTTATTTATCCCAACATTGCTATATTTGGGTTCATTGCAGTTATCATCTTCATAAACATCATCGAAGTAAGGACTATCGTCTTCATATTGGAACGCTAAATCTGCATTGTCTGTCTCCGTACAGTCAGTTACATCTTGAGTTTTGTTGCTTAACTTTGATCGTATAGTTTGTAAGTTTTCAAGTTCTTGATCTATATCAACCACTTCCTTGATTTGTGTGGTCAAAAACACCTGAGAATTATAACACATTTGTCGAAAGTTAAACCACATGTGTACCGTATTGAAACACTTCCCACAAATGCGACTAGGCATTTTTTTATTATTGTGCAGCTAAAAGATCAAAAGTCGCGTAGTTAAATATATATGTAGATAGCTATATATTAATAATTTACCTTCACGCCACAACAGTATTCCACTTTTTCGTAAAGTTTTAAGTTGCTAAATTCATCATTTTGGTCAGCTTCTATTTTAAAAGATACTCCATCGTTGGTCTGAAATAATGAATAGGTTTTTGCGATTTCTGTTTCTACTAAACACAGGCGGCATTTATCTGTATTTTGCAAAGACATCTTTAAAATTTTTGTGCTTAATATATTTATTTTGCTTAGAAATTATTTATTTTTGCGTTTTGTTTACATAAAGATGTCAAAGTTTCCTTATTTTATCAGGGTTGCTTATATAGCAGTAGCAAGACGAATTCATTAATTTTGATTGCTTATATGAATTCGCCTTGCACAGTAACAGACAGAATGTTCGCGATTATTATATTATATGAACTATAAAAGATGACCAGAACTCCTAACTTTGACATTTAATCCATATTCTGTAGTATAAACGTTAAGTTACCATCCATGAAAATCGGCAAAACATATACTCAGCAGAAATATGTATATTATACACACCAAGGCGAATTTATATAATAATAATATACACACCATATTGGGATTCATTGGGACTCATTTTAGTATGTTTGGAGACAACTGCAAGCAGTACATGGCAGCCCTTTTAGAATGAGACTATTAATACCTAATATTATACCCTTCTCTTTTATTCAAAGCAACATTTAACATCTATTTAGTTGATGCCTTTAATCCACATAAAATTATTTAAATAAATAAAATCAATTCTCTCTTTCTACAGAATCTGGTCGAAAAATATGATAAACACAATATTAAACGTCAAAATTCACACAGAAAAGTTTGTACATAGCATGTATGTACCACAGAATATGATATATATTATATTAGTCTATGGTATGTACTTTCTTTTGTTCATTTAATAAAGTTTTGCTGACAAATTTTTTCATTATTTTATTGTTTCTTTTTAAAATATAACTTTAATAGTTTTAAAAACGCAAATAATTAAAACTGAATCAAGTTGAATCAGATGACTGATTAAAACAAGATATGATTGCAAATTGTTCATGATTTTTGGGGCTCTACAGCAATATAAACCAGTCGCAAAGGTATGCGCAAAGAACAATTGACAAAGAAGAAAATTATGGGCGAGTAACACCCGGTTATAAGGATTTTTTTAATTAAAAATTCAAAGCAACAAAAATTTATTTAGTCTGTCCATCTACATTAGTGAAAATGATTAACGCTACTGAATTGAGAAAATACAAGAAAAACTTAACAATCTTACCCCAAAAAATAAGATTAAAAATATTAAAAGCATTTCCTTTTGGAATATACATATGTATATACATACATACATATATGTATGTATGTATCATTATGTAAAAAATGTTGACATTGTGTTTTTAGTTCAATTAATTACAACTTAATTAATGTACGATATATTTTTTACATTCTATGTTCTATTTACGAAAAATACTTTTAGTCTTAACTTGAAGCCAACACACAAATAGTTACGTTCAATACACAAGATACGGAATTATAAATCTTAAGAACGTACTATATTATTTATACAAAAACGTCAAAAGGAAAATAAGGAAACGCCAGTGATTTTATTTCAAGCATTTATTACACTTAAAACAGTACGAATATGACGGAATATAAACTTGTTGTTGTTGGAGCTGGTGGTGTTGGAAAATCTGCTCTTACAATTCAATTAATACAAAACCATTTTGTCGATGAATATGATCCAACAATTGAGGACTCTTACCGCAAACAAGTCGTGATAGGTGAGTTATTACATTTCGTATCTAATATGAACAACATATCAACAACCAAATTCTCGAAATATACATTTTCCACAAAATTGACTACGTTTAGCATACCCACAACAGAATAGCTTTAGTTTTACAATGCATATAGCTCTTAACCGCCACCTGAAACGCCCTAGTTAACTTTGATTAAATAGTTTAATAAAGTGTTTCTTGCCAGCAGTTATTATAGCTAAATTCCGTATGCAGTAGTGTAAATATTAAAAGCGTAACAATGAATATTAAATAAAAGTTCATACCTAAATGTTGATAGGCGGTGATGCTGACCACTATACTATCGAGGAATGTTGATAATGGAAATTAAATTCCACTACCGCTAAATAAAATTGAAAGAAAAATCATTTTGAACTTCATCGGATTAGGGAGCAAAAACTACCAAGTGCCACGCGAAGTTCCGGCCACACTGTGTGTATATTTACACGAAACCATTCGAGCTATTTTTACCCCCTCATAACTTTGCCTTTCTTGATCATAATATAATGAAACTTGAAACAAAAGATCTCCCTACAGAGGTGACCTCACAGGTTTAAATTTTTCTAACGTAAAAGCTTCCCGAGATATTAAGGTGTGAAAAGTCCATATTACAGTACATATTCACACACTCACTGACTCATCAATATTATTGGGCACTTCCAGTATAGCTAGAGAGCTGAAACTCGGCACACAGATAGGTCTTGGTGAGAAATTACACAGAAAAATCTGAAAACGGGCACTTTCCACCTGGCGGGAGTAGGGTGCCCCTTCTTTGTATGGGGCACTTCAAGTATAGCTAGAACGCTTAAATTACGTACACTGGTAGGTCCTGATAAGCAATACGTTTAAAAATATTTATACAAAAACAACTTAGAAAAAATATGTAAGATCCGCACAAAAACATAAGTGTGAAAATAAGGCCAAGTTCCTAACCAAAAACTTTTCGGCCATAAAAAGTACTGTGATCAAAATAAGGACCAAGTTTATGATAGGTACGATTCCATCTCATTTCTAGGCAACCTGTAAGCTTGGCAAAATTTGTTTGCCTTTCTAATATTGGAAAGAATTCTTGGAAAAATAATAAATAAGAGGAATGGAGAATGCAAAAAAGTCATCGGAAATTATTATTTATAATTGGGCTGAACATATACATATATACATACATACATACATACATACATACATACATACATATGTATTTATATATATAAAATTTATTAAAAATTGCGAAAATCACTTATCTTGCTAAACGGTTAGAAAAATTGTTAAATTTGCTTTAAAATTATATTTTATTATTTCCAAATATTGTTTAAAATTTGATTATTTTCATTATTAGATGGCGAAACATGCTTGTTGGATATTTTAGATACAGCTGGTCAAGAAGAATATTCGGCTATGCGGGATCAGTATATGCGAACCGGTGAAGGTTTCTTATTAGTTTTTGCTGTTAACAGTGCAAAATCTTTTGAAGATATTGGCACATATCGAGAACAAATAAAACGAGTTAAAGATGCTGAAGAGGTACCAATGGTCTTAGTTGGCAACAAATGTGATTTACAAGCGTGGGCTGTAAATATGAATCAAGCTAGAGAAGTATAAACTTAAAACTAATATGAATATAAAATATCTTGCTATAAAGGTTTACTTTTTTTTGTGCTTTTGTTTTCGTTTTTTTAACAGATAGCCAAACAATATGGAATACCTTTTGTAGAAACATCAGCGAAAACTCGTATGGGTGTAGACGACGCTTTTTACACTTTGGTACGTGAAATACGCAAAGATAAGGAGCACAGGGGGAAAAAAGGCCGTAAAACATATAAACACACAAATCGCAAGTTCAAATGTGAGCTTCTTTAAAAAAAAATTTCTTTCAAAGGAAAGATGTTAACAGATTTTCGCACATCAAACGAGAGACTATATAGAAAGATAATCGCACAAACGAGTGCACATTAGCACAGAAAATGCTACAGTGCGTTGTAAACATCAATTGTCAGTTATAATTATGATTTCAAATATATTTTATTTAATCAAATGTGTAGTTAATTGCACAATCAAATCCATACTATAAAAAATCATCAATAGAAATACCGACAAACATTCATATAAAGTATTCTACATATTTTTCGCTCACGCACAACAATTTTTGCATATAATAAGAGAAAAGTATAAATCTATCCATATGGAAATAAACATATACACATACATACATACATATTTTTTTAATTTAGTTTGGTGCTAAATATAAAACAAATTTATACCTTTTCATATTATTTTTTTATTTATGTATATTCTTAATATTAAAACATAAATATTTTATATATTTCATTTGCTTCGATACAAAATTTACTTTATTCTTTGCCATATTTTATATCTATAGAAACTATAAACCTAACTTGTTTGTTTTTAATTGCTACTTTATTTATAATTGATATATTAATATTATAAATCTTTTCTTGTTTCATTGAAACAGAATTTATACAATAGTTTTAAATAAATGCTTACATTTTATTGTCATCGGATTGATTTTTAATATTCATAATTTACATACATAGTTATTGATTTGTGTCCTAATTTTAATAGGTGTTCTCTCGTATTAACATTTTATGTAATAATTATTGAGCAAACAAGAATTGGTTTATATAATCAATCAAGAAAAATATTAATGTTCATTTGTCTTATCACGAAAAATAAAGTCATTTTACAAATATTGAAGAATTATTTTTATTAAAACAAATAAAGTTCTTTGAGAGCTTAGTTTTTAATAGTTTTCGAAAATATCTGTAAACACTTACGGTTAAAAATGTATCGTTATTTTCACCCAATAAATATTAGCGCCAATCGATTCTTTTGAATATATCGACATTTTTCCACTTGCACATGCATAGTATGTATTATGTTACCTGGGGTTTCCGATATCTGTTCATCAGATATCTTCGAAATGCTTATTAAATTTATAATTACATATATTTTTGAAGTGAAAACTTCTATTGGCGCGGTACGGAGGTTTTGGGTGGGCTAAAATCTCTGATTTCGCGACACCGTCATAGTTTTTGACATCACGCTCGCTTCATTTTGAGCGAAAAAATTTAGGTGTGGGGCCTTACTACGGTTCTCGAATCGACTTCGACTGTTGTACTAGATTAAGGGAACACACAAGATTTTTCTTATTGAAAATTCAAAACTACTAAGATTTTTTATGTTCCAATCAGTTTTTAGCAGAACGTATCAGTACCGATTTCAAGGCCGCTACACCTGAAATGAAAATTGGCACTGCACACTAACGATTCCCTGCAAAGCAGAGAAAATAGCCCCAATGAAAAATGGCCACAAAATTTTTAAACTGAAAAAAATTTCAGCCATTTATAGTTTTTTTTTTTTGTTTTTATATAAAAAAATTTATATAAAAAAAACAAACTCAGTGAATTATTTGAAAAGTATATTTAAACGTTTTATTTGCAGCTCCATTAATAAAATCTCTATGCACTTGATTGTTTTTAATTGGAATCGTTTTAAAATGGTTGTTATAAAAAAAAATAAATAATTTAAATAGTTCTAATAAAGAAAGGTAAAACATCTAAAGGTGCAGCATAGTCCATTAGCCATTTTGGACCTTTATGTGTAGTATGTGTGTTTCCGTCTTGCCACATTCCTTTAGGAAGATAAATATCGCGCTTTGTAGCAGAGGGTTCTACTACTGGAGCTACTATAATATCGTCACCAAGCATAAACTCTGTAAAAATTTGTTTATATTAAATTTTTGAATTACAATACACGATTGTTATAAACGTTCACGAGATTGAAATGAACAACACATTGTCATGAATCCGAGTGATTGGATGTAAATGAGTAGAATTTTTGAATGATTACTTCTTGAATGCAAACTTTTGCAATGCTCTCAAAACTCTTACCAGAATTACTTAGATCATTTGGTGCTGACCACCAATTGGCTCAATGAAAAATTATGTTTTTGGGTCCAAATTAGAAAATGAAAAATGGCCGAAAAAATAGGATAAAGTAGCCCCAAAATTAAAAATACATGTGTATGTACATATGTATGTATATGCAAAACGTTAATACTAACCATCAAAGATTCCCAGAGCTGTGGTGTCTTCTGGGTCTGCCCACCAAAGTGGTGTATTAACCGGCTCTCCTGTAGTTGTGACTAGTTTAAAACGCTCAATTATTTTCTCTGTATAATAACTATGTAGTTTAGTAAACTTTTTACTAATATCGATTGTATCGTTATCAAAATTCCATGGAACATAGGAAAATTGTAGACTAGGCATAAATACGTTAGCTTGGAGCCATCTCAAAAATAATTCTTTAGAAGGTGGCTTATTATTGTAACCATTACCACCGATCATATCTGGTAAAACAAATGGATAGCCATTTAGATTCATTTGCAACAAAGTGGTTATCAAAGTCACAAGACCATTCTCCCACTTCCATTCCGAATCTTTGTCGATCATACGCACAAATATTGGCAAATCTTGTGTGCCTTGTCCAGAGCGCACTTCTACCATTGGACCAAACGATCCGACAGTACGCACATAGTCTCTTGTAATTTGACTTGGAGAGAAATTTGATGATGTATTTAAAACAGGATCATCAGGAACCCAACTGGACTCACCGGCATCAAATTTAAAGCTGTCGATGCCATCTTCGATTTGAAGCCTTCGCAAACGCTGGCTAAACCAATCGCGGGCTTCAGATTTCGTAAAGTCTATATATGCTGCTTCACCAGTCTTACTATTCCACCATTGAGTAGCGGGGTTGTTGTTATGATCTAAAACAAGATATCTGAATACAGAATGAATGTAGGACATATGTATGTAAGTATGTATGTATGCATATAAGTATGTATATATGTATGTATTTAACAAATTTTTTTCAAATCAGTTTTTTTGCTTATGTATGTAAGTATATCGATAACTGAAATGAATGCGAGATTTAAGAAAATAATTATTTAGGGCCTGTATTATTAAGATAGCGATATACATACATACATATGTACATAGTATGTACATGTGTATATACATATGTACATACATATGTATTTAAGTACATACATAATAACTTTTTTTACTTACCCTTTAGAAAACGCCTCATTGTAAATATTTTCGCAATCTTTATTTATAAACGGATGTATCCATAAAGTTACTCGGAATCCATTAGATTTCAAATCGTCTGTTAATTTTTTAATATCTGGGAATTTACTCTTCCTAAAAGTCAACGCACCATAGCAGTCTTCCCAATCGTCATCAATTTCTAATTGGCTATTTTCAAAACCTCGTGATTTGATTTCATCTGCAAATTCTCGAACAATTTTGTCATCGATAGCGGTTTTGTACAGCGCCCAAGTAGACCAAATTGGATATTGAACCATACGTTCATCGGGATAACTATTTGGATAACCCAATATATTCTTAACTACATACATATGAGCTGCCTTTGCATTGCTTGCTATACCAATATGATAGATAAAACTGACTTGACTCATACGAGTGTCATACGGCAAGGATTTGAGGGCAGAAAAACATAATTTATTTTCATATCCTTCAGAGTTTTGCTCAATAAATAGCGGTGTTTCGTCCTCTACATAGAAATATTTTCCATCAGAGTTAAGCCAATAACGTTCGGCTAGACCGGCATTATGATCTTCCTTTGTTAAATACGAATAATTTGTAAACACTTGTCGTTCGATTGGCCAATATTGATGACGATCTTCCGGACCACCGTACCAATGAGTATTACCAATATTCAAATTAATGCAGTCCATAGGTTGACCCGAACCCATAATATTTTCGCGTATAACACGAACGTGCGTTATTTCGTCGGTCGATGATATCAATTCGAATTCTATAGTGGTCGCACCATCCGTTAGTTTCAACATACCATTCGGAGTAGCTTCGAACTTATTGTTTGTAATAAAGTTTTCAAAGGATACAGTTTGCAACTCTCTGGAACCTGTAATTACATATATGTACGTATGTATATCGACGAATTGAATTTATATAAACAAAACAAATATAATGGATAACAGAAAATTAGAAAACTTATGTAGATCTAAAGTAATTAGGATTATAATTTAAATTTAAAAAAATTCGTTTCCAACACGCTGTTCGGTTATTAGTAGTTATACGGACGAATGACAATAAATTAACTAAAAAACTGCAAAACACACTAAAAAGTAAATAATTTTAATATTAAAACGAAATAATTGATGAGAAAATTAATGCACCACAGACTTTTAGAACAATGACATTAATTTTCTCGTCAATGATTTCGTTTTACTACAAAACAATTTTTACTTTTTAGTTCAATTACACAGGTCAACAGCGAAAACGGGCTTGAATAACCACTATATAGATTTGATGCATCATGGATACCTAAGTACAAAAATGGTAAAATTTTTCAATTCTATGGATGTTTTTTTTAATTTTTTTCTAAATTTTGGGATTTTCGAAGGGGCTGATTTATCAATTTTATCATAACTATGGAAAATCTTGTTCAATATCCAAATTGCCATAACGTAGTCTTAAGAAAGAATCGCCCGAATCTATTTTGAATTGTAGATAAATCAAATCATGCGAAATAAAGTATTTTGGTGTACTTTATTGTTTCTATAAAGTATAGAGTACAATTAATCAAAAAAAACGTACAATACTTTATTATAAAGTACGGATGGCAAGCCTAATTGCAAAGTAGTCAAATCTTAAAATCGGTTAATTTCACTGTATTCTGAATAAAATCAACATTTATGCATCGATTTTCAAGAAGTAAAGTTTATTTTATTTGGAATATGCATACCTTCCTAATCATGTAATAAAAATATTAAGTTTTTGCCATTTTCGATTTTTTATATGTATATTTTTTAAGAATAAAAATTTACCAATTTTGCATAAAAAAAAATTATTTTTAATCATTGCAGTCTAAATAATTCCGAAACCGTTGAGTTTATAATGAGTTTGGAATGACTTGTTCAATTTCGTCACAAAACATACTAAAAAACTTGAAATGAAATTACTTTTAAGCCATGCTAATATTATTTTTTTATAAACTCAACGGTTTCGGAATTATTTAGACTGCAATGATTAAAAATAATTTTTTTTTATGCAAAATTGGAAAATTTTTATTTTAAAAAAATATACATATAAAATTTCGAAGATGGCAAAAAGTTCATATTTTTATTGCATGATTAGAAATGTATGTATATTCCAAATAAAATAAACTTTACTTCATGAAAAATGATGCGTAAATGTTGATTTTATTCAAAATACAGTGAAATTAACCGATTTTGAGATTTGACTACGTTGCAATAAATGCTCGATATGTACTCCATAACATATTAGTTATATTATATTTGAAATATATACATTTTTCTAATCATGTAATAAAAATATGAAGTTTTGGCCATATTCGATTTTTTATATATTTTTGAAGAATAAAAATTTTCCAATGTTGGTTCGTTAACTATTATGTATTTCTTCTTATAATTCGAATATTAAAGCTTAAAAAGTTTATTTTAATGAAAACGCCGTTAAAAAAAAAAAATTTTTTTGTAGCATCTTATAATTTTTATTTTTACAGACCTTTTAATATTTCGTATTGTAGTTTCGAAGACTCCCTCTTTAGTTTTATATAAACATCGGAATTTGGAAAATTTAACTTTTGGTCCACACTTCTGCAAGGATATACGAAAGGATATAAGCCCATAAAAACCAATAATGTAGATATACAT
Organism: Lypha dubia; assembly: GCA_947311025.1. Lineage (NCBI taxonomy): Eukaryota > Metazoa > Arthropoda > Insecta > Diptera > Tachinidae > Lypha > Lypha dubia. Next base: position 128,009,499 of record OX371260.1, read on the forward strand.
TCTTTGCGAAACATTTTATTGCATTCCACCAATCTGTTTTGATTAAGTTAACGAAAATAATTAATAAAAACGTATCAACTGCAGTTGAACTATTATTGCAATAATTTTTAAATTTAATTTCGGTTTTCCGTATTTGAACGAGCTTATATATACTTACCTTTTATGAGAAAAAAAATTGTTATTATAAACTATCTGAAGTGTTGACTCTTCACAAATAATTATTTGTTTGTTTTTGAAAATCGATATGCATGAAAGATAAATCACAAATCATTTGTTGGTCATACAATAAAAAAAACTTTTGTATGTATGTATGTGTGTATTATAAGCTAATGATCTACATAGTATATAGTATGCACTTTATGTACTAAGGTTTAAATGAATAAAACACAGGGCATCGATTTTTGATACAAATGTCGCAGGAATATAAAAATATATTCACTTTTTATTTATGAAATCATAAAATAATTTAATGTTATAATTAAAAGAGTGCGCTTTTATAGCATTTATACTTATAGCTCTAAAATTTACAATCTTAGTACACAATGTCCATTAGTTGGTTTCCAATTTTAGTTGGCTAATCTTTTCATTAAGAGCTAGATCTTCCTCTTCTTCGGCCTTAAACATTTCCTGTGTAAAATATTGAAGGTTAAATGTTTTACAATAACAAATTTATAGTTAAAAAAAGATTTTATGAGCGATTTAAAAGGATTAAACACCACAACTTAAAAAACCCATTCGTTTCAAAAGCGCGATGACAATTGTGAAATAGGGCTGGTTATGCAAATGATGACCATGCTAGTATATTTTTTGTTTGTTTTAATATCAATCGATTTCCAATTTTATTTTTATAAGGATGTGTATGTGAATTTTTTTTTTTATCAAAATACATCTCTTGGGGTTTCTCTAAAATATCCTGGAACGTACATATATCAAAAATATTATAATCAAAAGAAAATAGTTTTGCGCAGAGGTATGCTCAAAGAAAATTATTTTATTTTAAACTCGAATTATAAATAATGTATGGAAAAACCTAGTACCTATCTGACAACATATTTTTATCGCTATTTATTTCGAAAAATTACTAGTAGTTTAGATGTCTCTACTGGACATATTTTCTTAAGAAATTAGGGCATTTTCTACAAGACATAAATTATCAAAATAGTAGCCGTTACTTCTTTGCAAAATGTCGGAATAATCACAAGGTATGTATGTAATTCGCTTTATTGTTTAACATATAAAACATACGTACATACATACATACATATGTATGTATACATATAGTGATGTAATTTTTATTTATTAATGGTTGTTCCCTAATTTCAATTTTGTGAACACATACTTACTGGATCGTAAATTACTTTTATGACGAGAGAACAACTGGGACAAATAGCCACTTCTTCGCCTTCTATCAATTCTTCCTTCAAATAAATGACGGTATACAATTAATAGAAATCGTTATGAGCACTTGATATTGAGACATACCTTAGAAATTTGAAATCTATCACCACACGGACACGGATAGTAATACATTTCCTCCTCCTCATCATATTCAAAGTCTTCTATTTCAACTTCATCGTGGTATACACTCATTTTATATACTCATGATATTGTAGAATTAAATTCTGATTATTTATAAATTTTTGCGTTGTTATATAGGAGAGTCCTCCTTTAATTTTAATTGGAAAATAGTGGTCAAAACAAATATAAATTAAAATATCCAAACACGTTGGACGCAGCGTTGCCACTGAGAAAAATACAAAAAAGGAGTTTTCCTAAAAAACTACTTAAATCTCATAAAACATGGATTCATAATGTGAAATACCAGGTGGTTACGACAACTCAGGTATTTATATTCGCCGCTTGATTTTGATCTTCAGATGTCAAATAACATTCTTCAGTATATCTATCCCAAGTAGATATTTTCTAAAGCGAATTGAATATATTAATTTTTTAAATATATACTAAATTACATTTCTAACAAACTGCAAACAATATTTAGCACAATCTTGTGAATGGCCCCCGATGTGTATAAATGCAAACAGCAAGTCATGTAACATCATTTGACAAATTGCAACAAAAAACAGCTGTACTACAATCATCACCATTTATATGGATGCACTTTGATGTGGAATCCATGTAGATAAGATATCAGTTCAACTTAAAATATAAACAAGTAAACAAACATAAAACGAAATGGCTCAAAAAAAATATAGCGACGTAAACTTTTATGCTATTTTGGGAGTACAAATCGAAGATGATGAAAATACTATAAGAAAAGCTTACCGCAAAAAAGCTTTAGAGTGTCATCCTGATAAAAACCCCGACAATCCAAAAGCAGCTGAACTGTTCCATGAACTTTCAAAGGCTCTAGAAATACTAACAGATAAGGCTGCGAGGACCGCATATGATAATGTTTGGAGAGCAAAAAAGGCAGCTGAGATTAGGCATAAGCAATTGGATAGCAAACGACAAAAATTGAAGGAGGATTTGGAGAAGCGAGAGCGCAAATACCAAGATGTACAATTAACTAAAACGTTTAGCAGAAATCATGATTCTGATGAGAATATATTAAAAGAACAAATTGAAAGGATAAGAAGAGAAGGGTCTCGTCTCCTGGAAGAAGAACATGCGATCTTAAAAAAACAACTACAAAAATCTTTGGATGAACATATAGAAAAACAAAACAGAAATGATTCCATTTACCGTTTAAAAATTAAATGGAAAGCGGAAAAAAATAACGAATTGAATGGTGGATATAGCCACGAGAATTTAAATGCCTACTTAAAAAAATATGGTGAAATTTTAGCTTTGGTTATGAGTAAAAAATGTGGAAGTGCAATGGTAGAGTTTAAAAAACTAGAATCCGCGGAGATGGCTTTGGCTTACGAAAAAGGGTTGTTAGAAAATCCCTTAAACTTTGCCTGGGTCATACCACCAACATGCCCAAAAACCGAGGTGAAAACAACAGTAACATCAAAGGACTACGAGGACTTGGTTATGCGAAAATTGAGACAGGCGGAAGAACGTCAAAGGCTAATAGAACAATTACAAAAGGAAAATTAACCCTTTCAGGCCCAGCATACACAAACGTGTTAGCTAAAATCTAAAAAAGTTAAGTCATTTTTTTATTAAAACGACCAAGTTGACATAAATAATAAAATAATGCAACTTAAAATAAAGGTTTCTTAAAGTTAACATGTTTTTCTATTTCGTATATAAAACATTCCCCAAGATAGAGTATGTTAGCACCAGCATTCACATCGCGATTCCAACAAGAACGACAATTTGGGCAAAATTGGTACCTATGTGGTGATCGCGATGTGATATTTTCCTCGTGGCAGCCAGCACACAGCTTGGTAGTCCGGAACTCGTTGACGAACAAAAGATCAGCACGTCTTACTCGTAATGCAGCTACTAGCTTCTTGTGTGGTGTTCTAACGTAACCTCTCATGGGGGAATTGGAAGCTATTTCCGTAGAACCAATGCATATTAGGGTGTTGTCTGTGGTATTAGGTACGAGTTTTTGTGCAATTTTATGAACCGTTTTCTCAACACAAATAAATTTCTTCAGTTTCAGTCATACTACTTTTCTTTTCGAAAATATTTCTTGTTTTCGTAGAAAAATTGACAAACGATACTTGGTGTAGCTTTCATAATTTTCCAAATAAGGTGATTCTTGAGTAACTTCATTAAAATTGTTCGTGTATTTCTTCAATAATTGCTTACGAGCATAATTGCCACTCATGTGTTGATACGTTGCATTTTTAAATTTTAAAGGTTTACCATCCTTCACTCCGCCATATATTAACCTCAGACCAGGATCCAGACCAAAACGATGATCATAATTTGTATTTCGTATTTTTTCCAAGTTTCCAGAACAATCAGTCTCATCTTTTTGATGTTTTTTACGCTTTACAAGAGTAGATGTTACAATTTTTGTTTTCTTCATCGAAAATGAAACGGCAACACTGTCAGTTTGTAACGAATAATTGAATTTTTTCGTACACGTTTCAGGGAACTTGAAATATTTTCTCCACTCAACATCACGATTGAAATTTTTAAATGGTCCTTTGTATAGTTTAACGCTGCATAGTAAACTATGAAACGCAAACGAATCATATCTAATATGCTTTTGACCATGATAGAATATCGGTATTAATGCAAAGTTTTTTAGATTATTACGCTCATTGTACCGTTGTAAATTGTAAAATAATTCAATGTACGACCAAAATAAAATAAATTAAGGCAGTAGGATGGTACAGATATGTGTGTATTACTTAGTATTACTTTTCACGTTAAATTTGATTCATTTAAATGTTTATGAAGTATTTATAGCTGATCCCGGTGTACTTCGCTACCCCCCTCGTTATAAAATAATATTAAAAGTATTTATATATCCTATTGTGACGATCGGTCCAGTAGTTAAGACTATATTACGATTTTTAATTTTAATAAAAAGGAGCGTGGTCCCATCCACTTTTCTCCCGGTACGTATTCCAAATTATGGCAATACCATATGTACCAAATATCATCGACGTAGGTCAAAAAATGCCCAAAATATGGCGATTTAAATTTTTGGGTTATATGGGTGGTGCCACGCCTCTTTGTCCAATCCCGCCCATATTTGCAGCAGCACTAAAAAATGCACACCAAACCGACGTACCAAATTTTGTTCAAATACCGTTATCAGGAGCAGAAATAATAGATTTTTAATTTGTGGTTTGTATGAGAGGTACCACACCCCTTTGTCCACTCACGTTCATATTTGCAGCAGCACTTAAAAAATGCACACCAAACCGACGTACCAAATTTTGTTCAAATACCGTTATCAGGAGCAGAAATAATAGATTTTTAATTTGTGGTTTGTATGAGAGGTACCACGCCCCTTTGTCAAATCCTTCCCATATTTGCAGCAGCGCTTAAGAAATTTACACCAAACCGACATACCAAATTTTGTTCAAATACCGTTATCAGGAGCAGAAATAATAGATTTTTAATTTGTGGTTTGTATGAGAGGTACCACGCCCCTTTGTCCAATCCCGCCCATATTTGCAGCAGCACTTAAGAAATTTACACCAAACCGACATACCAAATTTTGTTCAAATACCGTTATCAGGAGCAGAAATAATAGATTTTTAATTTGTGGTTTGTATGAGAGGTACCACGCCCCTTTGTCCAATCCCACCCATATTTGCAGCAGCACTTAAAAAATGCACACCAAACCGACGTACCAAATTTTGTTCAAATACCGTTATCAGGAGCAGAAAAAAGAGATTTTTAATTTGTGGTTTGTATGAGAGGTACCACGCCCCTTTGTCCAATCCCGCCCATATTTGCAGCAGCACTTAAGAAATTTACACCAAACCGACATACCAAATTTTGTTCAAATACCGTTATCAGGAGCAGAAATAATAGATTTTTAATTTGTGGTTTGTATGAGAGGTACCACGCCCCTTTGTCCAATCCCGCCCATATTTGCAGCAGCACTTAAGAAATTTACACCAAACCGACATACCAAATTTTGTTTAAATACCGTTATCAGGAGCAGAAATAATAGATTTTTAATTTGTGGTTTGTATGAGAGGTACCACGCCCCTTTTTCCAATCCCGCCCATATTTGCAGCAGCACTTAAGAAATTTACACCAAACCGACATACCAAATTTTGTTCAAATACCGTTATCAGGAGCAGAAATAATAGATTTTTAATTTGTGGTTTGTATGGGAGGTACCACGCCCCTTTGTCCAATCCCGCCCATAAGTATCCTATAGCCTATTCCTGGCTCTAAACTACCTCCCTGCCAATTTTCAGCTAAATCGGTTCAGCCGTTTTTGAGTTATAAGCGTAGTAACTAACACGACTTTCTTTTATCTAGCATGCATATTGGACACATTTTATTAGGATTCGGGAGTTTTGTGTTATTAAACAGGTGCAACATTCTATAAAATTCGCTTATAACAAAATAAAAAAAAGGCTTTATCTCTTACAACTCTGGTATTACAGGTTTTGTTATTTTTTGAGTAGCGTGTCAGCGCCTCTGGTGTTAAGTAAACGTATAAAATTTCTTAAGTTGTATGAGCAGCAGAGATGGTAATTGTACGGTAGTTACAGTATTGTACGTTAATTTAAATCTCCAAAAGTTATGCAAGTAATATCAAATTCGTACGGTAATTTTTAAACAAATTTATAATAAGTATGGTTTCCCTACAACCATGCAATAATTCTAATTATAGTAGCAACATGCTCAAAATTACTCCTATGGCATATATATACAGGTACTCGCATTAGCTAAAATGTTGCTTTTTGCTTGGATGACAAACTAGAAACAAAATTGTATCAAATCTATGATTTAATCTGAGCTTTATATATCAACTAATTTATATATATAATTAGTAACTAAGCTGATGGCCTTTACAGCTGATGCTTTTTAATTATATATATTCTAATAATATATCTTATTTATTTGTTGCGGGCTAGCAATATCTAGATATATATTTCGTTGGTAGCTATACCAATTCATCAGTAGATGTTTTACCCTTTGCCCGTGCCCAATATCCGTGCCAAAAAAATTCAAAAGCTCATCTATCTACTGATGAATTAATATAGCTACCAACGAAATATATATCTAGATATTGCTAGCCCGCAACAAATAAATAAGATATAGAACATAAATACTTGAGTACATGCTCGAATAAATGTAAAAATTTTATTCTAATAATAATTAGTATATACAAATCTTTAAAAAGCGTTTAAAACAATAAATAAAAAATTACACCTCTGGCTTATTTGACAATGAAATTTCATCAGTGTGGGAGCACTATAATTTTTGTTTCTCTTTTGTGATTCATTTTCGGATTGGATTTTCAACTAGCGTTGCCATTTTGGTGCTTTTCGGGTATTTTTTGGTGCTTTTTTACTTAAGCAATACCCGAAATTTTGTTAAATACCCGTTTTAGAGCCCTTTTACATATTGGCAAGTGAAAGGCAGACATTTTTGTTATTCTCTTTTGAACTTGTACGTAGCTTTTACATATTGGAAATTAATAGACAGACAGAAATTGTTCGTATCCCCTTTTCGTTCTTTTTCGCTGTTGTTGTGTATGAACAAAATTTTTCGCACCACATGCAGTAATATTAAAATGCCAATGGTGTGAGAAAAATGATATGAAGCAACAACATAAAAAATGCGAAGAGTGAAAGAGAAAAACGAAAAATGTCCGGTACAGAGGGTCGTGAACTATACACTCTGCATCTTCACCCCTTCTTCAACAAACTGCGTCTGTCTGCCTTTCACTTGCCAATATGTAAAAGGGCTCTTAGAAAAGCGGGTATTTATAGTGCTTTTAACAATTTCTCACAGTGCTTTTTGATGCGTTTTAAATAATCAACATTTTTGACACTGAACCATTTTCCTACTATTCTTTAAACACACCAAATACTTTTTTAACCAACTGCGTATAATTTGCATCTATATTTTGATTAGTACTCGCAAACTGTTAAGAGTTTGAATTCTAGAATTTCTGAAGCATATTTTTTTTTAAATTCGTTCAGAAATTATTATGATTTATTTGTTTAGCAGTGATCTTACTTTGAATATTAGTACATTTCCTTTGATTTGTTTTTTACGCAAATATAAGCAAGAAAGTGCCTTGGTTATTACCAAGCTGCACAGTTATTAAAAGTAAGTTCTTCATTGATGTTAAAGGTGATATGTGCTAAAGTTCATCATCTAACAATGGCTTTCCCTTAGATCGAAAAACAAATACTTATATAGAAAAGCTTGGGAAAATTATCTAGCTTTTGAAACGTGGCTTAGAATAGCAAGAGATGAACTAAAAGCATATTTTATTTGTTGTAAATGTGAAATAAAAGTTCGATAAAGCGATTTACTCCGACAAAGTCACACAAAAAGCCATGAAAAAGCAATAGATCTGCCTTTTGACCCAAAACAAAATTAGGTTAGTGCTTTTGTACTCGAAATTTTTTTTATTTTTACCCTTTTTTACCCTATTCCATGGGCTCACAGTGGTTTTGATGTTGCAAGAGTTGGCATCACTGTTTTCAACTCTTTAAAGCTGACAGCTTGTTCTCCATTGTAATTTTTCGTCGCTGTTGTGTGTAAATCCGTGATAAAATTTTGTTTATACATTTATTTAATTAAATTTTTTTCTCTAATATTTGTATGGTAAAGATTTTGATCAGTCGATAAAACAAGAACATGTTAAACTAATTTAGCTTTTTAATAAATAAAAACTGGTAGTATGTATACATAAATTGTGTGTAGTGTGTTAGTAATTACATGTAAAAGAGGATATTATGCATGTTTTATTAAATCGGTTTTACACATACTTACATTAATGAACAATAAATGTGCATAAAATTAAATTTACTGATTAGCAAAGTCACAATTGGGTAAACGCCCCAAAACATGATGTTGTTTTAATGCAGAAAATAAAATTTGTATGTATGTATATATTTTATTTGCTTTAATTATGAAAATGGTTATATTTGTTTTATAATATTTAATTATGTCACTGTAAAAATTTCAAAGAAGTAGTGTGTATGTATGGTAATAAATAGAAATGTAATTATAGTAGTTAACATTAAAAAAATCCATTATAATTTCCTTTTATGGCAGTTTCGTGTAATTGATGTTATATCATTTCTATTTAAATCTAGAGGTCAAACCTTTCGCGAACTTACGAGCAACAAATATTTTACTATATATTTTTACGCCATGTATGAATGTACATACATATATGTATGTATGCATACGGTATAGTGTCTCAAAGAGTTCACGACGTGCTAATTTTCAGTATAAGTACATGTGTATGTATGTACGTTTGTACGTGCATATAAGTTTGTTTTAAACAACGATTAGAGAAAGATGCAAATAAGATTGATAAGTTACTTAACACATTAAGAGCTTCATAATACATAATAGGTAATAATTGGTTACATTGCCATTTTATCAATCATTACTTTCTTTATACAACATTGTCTAAAGAGGGTGTTCAAAACTTAACTAAATAGTGTTTCAGTTTTGAATTTACTAAAACTTTATTTACAGCAGCAAGTATTCTCCATTCAAAACATGTTTAAATAAAATGTAAAAAATAAGATTGTTACCACTTTCAGCTAATCCCGACCCTTAAACAACAATAACTGATTTTTACTTATGACTTAAAATAGCTTTTCGGATTTTCCGATCTTAGAATGTTTTATCGAAATTTCGAACCGAATTTGTTTTTTAAATAAATTTACGTTTTTTAATACCTTAAAAGGCGACAAATAGATGAAAACGATATGAGTGAAAATTAGTTAATTTATTAGATTTTCGGCTAAGCAGATATTATTAAATTAACGGCCCGCCCCACGATGTCGATCGATCGATAATGCTGAAATTGTACAAGAAAAGCAACTGATTTACGACCTTCTAAACACCCATTTTATTTATTTGTTTAGCTCATGTTCCTCTAAACAAATAATAAGTTAAATAAAATCCGTTATTAGTGGAACGCAAGTTAGTTTTTTTACGTCTAGAAATCCAGCGATCGACATCGTTCGATATCGTGGGCCAGGCCGTTAGATAATAAAAAGTTAAAAATAACGATTCAAACTACATCTTTTTAATTGCACAATTTTGGGATTATTGCTATTGAACGTTATTTCTTAGCATAAATCATTAATTCTTTAAAAAACCTTAATTAAAAAAAAAAAAAAAAACACTAATCAAGAAATGTTTTAATAATTATTTCTTATACATATTTGAAGCTTAAGGTCTTGTAAATAAATTTTTATTTTTTCTAATTAAAAATCATGAGCAGGTATAAAAAAAATAATTTCCTGACGAAGATACACAAAGTGGAGACGAAATATTGAAGAATTTAAATACAATTTATTTTCAAAAGAGCTCATGCTTAAAAATATTGTGAGATAATTATTATATTAAAAAGTGGGTAAAAAACTAGAATAATTATTCATTATAGCTACATATCTATTAGCATTAATTTTTTTTATACAATATGTTTCCGCGTTCTCAACTCAAATATAACAGTTTGTGAGTTATGACATTCTTGAAGAATATGAACTAAATATGTATGTTTTTATATTGTGTATTTTTATTTATTCTGATTAAGACACATTTATGTACGTGTAAGCAGGTAATGTGGTGGTAGTGAGTAGTTAATTTAAATAAACTGAAAAATGTGTATTCTTTGACCTTAAATTTATAATAAATTAAGATTTTGTGCGACCACATTCATAGATACATATCAATACCTTAATATAGAAAGACACTTCTAAATTGATAAATAGTACACGATATGGAAAAAATAATGAGTTAGGACAGACCTTTACACATTAAGGTAACGATATGCATTTATTTGGGATGCAAAAGTTATTTGCAGCAATAAATCTTAACTAAAGCTGCCATCCACATTATCCTTATACATAAATAAACAATACTACCTTAAAATTAAATTAAAAATAATTAAGAATTAATTAATTGATTAATTGATTAAATGAATAAATTTTTACCGTTAAATATGTTGTGCATTACATGACTACAAAAGCGGAACAAAACTCACTGCTGCCACTTTATCCAGTACACGGAAGCTTAACGCTACTTTGAATAAGTAATAGCAACATTTTCTTTTATTTTTATCTACTTTGTCATAGAAAAGGAAACGTATACGTATATAATGAACATGTCTTCAGATAATCATGATCTGGCTGCTGCTCTGATAGCTGAAATGCCAGAAATGCAAAATGAAATTCATGAAGAACTTGGGTTAACATCTCCAGAACCAGGACCAGAACCAGGACCAGAACCAGAACCAGACGAAACATCATCTAAGAAAACAAATTTAAATGAGTTGAAAAGTTTTCGAATACAGCGTAAACGAGAACATGATGATGAAAATGTTGATGATAATATTGCACTATCATCCAATGTATCAAAACAAATTCGTTTAGAAACTCTTGCAACCGAAAGAAAATCTATAATTGAAATTCACATTGCGAATACGGACATTAAGGAAAAACTTGAAAACTTAAAAAATGAAACTTTAACCTTATTAAAGGATAATACTCAGCAAATATTATCCGAAGTTTTAGAAGGAACTATCAAAGAAATCAATATTATTAATAACAGTGCTATTGAAACGGAGCAATTATGTGAAAACGAAAATGCTTCAGCTTTCATATCAAATGAGGTAGTAGCAGAAGTAAATGTTGTTAATGAAAATACGAACATAGCAGAAAACAGTGCCGAGAATGAGAAACAAGTTGATAACACATCGCAAGACTTGACATTGGACTGCAACAAAATGTCAAATAGTGGAAATCAAGATGAATTAAGTAATAATTCTCAAAATAATGATGAAGATAATTTACAAAATTTGGAGAAATTGACACCCGAGGAGGAACAAAAAGATAATGAGTATCGTAAAAGCTGTAATACGTTCCTGCAACATTTGCCATGTTTCAAGTTACAATCCAATAGTTCGTCTGATGTTTCGTCGGAAAGCAATGGAAACAGTTCATCGCCGACAAATGTGAACACAACAAAAATACACAAGTGCAGAGAATGTCGAAGACGAACTCCACAACAGGGATCTAATGATGTTTATTGTCGATTTTATGAATTTCGATGTCTTCAGTACACTGAAAATGGACAGCTGACAGTTGTGGGCTTTCCAAATCCATATATCGATCCCACTCAAGACGAAATAAATATTTGGCGACCAGACGAAAAAACTGAACCGACTGCTGGCAACATGGATATACAAGTCTGCCGTTATATTTTGCTACATGTTGGTGATCAGTTTTGCTATCTCTGGCGACAAGAAGCAGAGGCACTAACACTTCACGAAAACCCCAACAGTACCATCGCATGGAAGAAAATAGTTCAAGGAATACGGGAAATATGTGACGTTTGTGATACGACCCTGTTTAACTTTCATTGGACTTGTGAAAAATGTGGATTTGGAGTTTGCATAGACTGTTTTAAAGATCGCAAGGAAAATAGAACAGTAAGAAAAATGCAAGCAGGCGAAAAGCCGCCAAAAGGAAGAGATGATTTCTATTGGCTTTTATGCTCTGGAGGCGTTACTCATCTCACAAAGGAGCTTATTTTAACTCAAATCATTGCCGGCGATTCTATGAACGTTTTAGGCAGACTTTTACATGACGTGCGAACACTTTGGGAAATTCCTCAACTCTGCGGTTGTTTGTTGAGTGTTCAAAAAATGCCAAATGGAGATTTAAAGAATTTAATACAAGACATGACAAAAGAATCTCAGTTAAAACAACAAACTAGCGCTTCTTCGCTAGCCACGCAAGAAACTCTAAGGAAGCAAGCGCGCTTGGAGCAAATTCATTCTAAAGCATTGGAATTTGCTCGGGCTAAAGGAATTGATTATGTGCCTGGGCGAATATTTAACAAACAAACTTTAGGAAAAGATCCCATCACAACGGCATTCGATAATTTCAAACATATTAATTTCTTACGAAAAGGCTTGGCAGGATACAGAAGATTTTTGCCTCCGAGAGCAATGATGCTAACGAATTCGTCATTACTAGCTCCAGGTGTTCCCCATGAGTGGTTATGCGATGGAAAACTGTTACGCTTAACTAATGCAAATCATCCGGATAATCGTATACTCTTCCAAGAAGTTTGGAAATGTGGTCAACCAGTCATGATATCGGAGGTAGCTAAATCATTAAATTTAGATCTTTGGCGTCCAGAAGCTTTTCTAAAAGATTTTGGAGAGAAGCCCAACGACCTTATTAATTGTCTTAATGGAAATCTTGTACCTAATCAGCCAATGCGTCATTTCTGGGAAGGATTTCAATGTATGAAAAAGCGGCTACTCGATGCTAGTGGAAAGCCGATGCTGCTCAAATTGAAAGATTGGCCGCCTGGTGACGATTTTGCCGAAATTCTTCCCACCAGATATAAAGATCTAATGAAAGGACTGCCAATGCCAGAATACACCTTACGCACAGGCAATCTTAATATAGCAAGTTGTCTGCCAAAAATGTTTGTGCCTCCAGATCTTGGTCCAAAAATGTATAATGCTTATGGATCAGCACTTCATCCTGATAAGGGAACAACTAACTTGCATTTAGATATATCTGATGCTGTCAATATTATGGTTTATGTTGGAATACCTGAAGACTCCGACAGCAAGTCTCAAGTTTCGGCATGCTGTAAAGCTATAGCCATGGGCGGGTGCGAATTTTTAACTAGAGCAAGGGTCCATAAGAAAAATGTATTACCCGGAGCATTGTGGCATATTTTTCCTGCCAGAGATGCCGATAAAATACGAGATCTCCTCAACAGAGTCACTCTAGAAAAGGGTTTCCGCCTAGAACCGGATCATGATCCAATACACGATCAAAATTGGTACTTAGATGACAAATTGCGAGCAAGGCTATTCAACGAATATGGAGTCGAAGGTTATCCAATTGTCCAGTGTTTAGGTGATGCCGTTTTTATTCCGGCTGGTGCTCCGCATCAAGTACAAAATCTTCACAACTGTATTAAGGTGGCAGAGGATTTCGTTTCACCAGAAAATATTACACATTGTTTTCATTTAACTCATGAGTTTCGACGTCTCTCGCATTCACATACTAATCACGAAGATAAATTACAAATAAAAAATATCGTTTATCATGCCATAAAGGATTGCTGCACCATCTTAAGTAGAGCTTTGGAAAAGCGTCTAAAACAGGAAGTTGAACGTGCCGAAGAAATTAAAGCTAAACTTCAAATGAGATCTGATGATTTTGCTTAGCCAACATTTATTCATTTTTAACACAAAACCAGATTTCTACCCATAATCGGTTTCTCTTACATACATGCTTTCATTTCATTTTATATTATTTACTATAATCATTTTTAATTTATTTTATAATAAAAGTTAATATCTGTAACTTACTTTCTATTTGTGTCCGATTTTGAAACTTATATCTGGGCAGATGCCCACATAATAGAATCAATATTTTTAGTTTTGGTTTCTTTTTAGTAATTTTTACATATTTGTTAATATTTTTTAAACTGGTTTACAGAACCAACCACAAGTATTTTGAAAAATAAAAAAAAAATACCTGCCTATCTTCTATATATAAATAGATTGTTGTTCATTCGGATGTTAAAACGACTGAACCAAATTGGATATTTCCTTTTTTGCGGGTTTGCTCAAAATTGATTTATGAATGTTTAAGATAAAGATTGGTCGAAAAATTCAGACGATTGGTGGGATTAAACGAAGTTTAATAAATGAAAATGATAAAAGAAAGATTATCACAAATATAAGAAACCCCATGTTTTTCCTACTGGGAATGACGGAAACAATAAAATTTCTCAATTGAACATAATAGAAAAAAGTAGTGAAATTCCAGAATAAAGCCCAAATTGGTAAATTTTTCCAACTCATTTTTAGAAACTGCACTAAAAATTGGTAAATAATTTTTTTTTTTTAAATTTAGGGGCTGTTCACATATTACGTAACTCTCCAGGGGGGGGGGGGGGTTATAAAATCTCTTAAAACAGCGTTACGTAATATGTGCACAGCCCCTTACGACGGTGCCCCAGTATTAATTAAATCTTGAATCATCGGGATTACAATTCAACAAACTGAAGCAGTGATACAAATCCCACTATTTTTTATGGATGAAAGTCGGGAGGAATAGAAAATTAGAAACTTGTTTGAATATAAAATTAACTGCCTGGCCCACGATGTCGAAAAAATTTTTTAAATTCAAAAATTTTGTTTTTTTTGTTTGCAGGAAAGAAAACTTCGTTCGACATCGTTGGCCAAACAGTAAAAATACGAAAAAATATCAAATAGTATTTATTTATGTTATAGGAATATTGTTTAGTTCATTAATTTGTTTAAAAATATTGTTGTTATCAAGTTTTTTGTTATTTGTAAATCTAATCCTGAAGAAGCTACACAAAGGCGTAGCGAAATATCGATAAATAAATTTTTATAACGTTTTTTATAAAAAATTTACCTCAAGCTCACCAATCAAATATAAATAATTACAATAAAAGGTCGAAAAATTAGTAATACAAATCAAATAGTATTATTTGTATTAGAGGTA
Organism: Lypha dubia; assembly: GCA_947311025.1. NCBI lineage: Eukaryota > Metazoa > Arthropoda > Insecta > Diptera > Tachinidae > Lypha > Lypha dubia. Next base: position 128,024,612 of record OX371260.1, read on the forward strand.
ATTTTTTTTTTCGGCAACCCCAAATACCGTTCGATCCAACTTTGCGGGTCATTATTTTTTATGCGTCCCCATTATAATATGGTTATCAAAGGAGAGGGATTTTCTAAGAAGACAGCTGAAAATACAACGTAATCATTCTAAATTCACTCTTATCACCGGACGCACAAAATTTTAGGTTAATTTTTAATGCTTCCCCATAATTTATTTATACAGAAAACCCTAAAGCTTGGTGAATGAACGGTGTATAAGATTCGGTACAGCCGAATATAGCACTCTAGGTTGTTATTTGAGAGTTTGGGTATAAGGAAATGAGTTTGAAAACTTTCCAAGCATGTTAAAGATATATTGGTGAGTTGGTATTAGCAACCAATGAAATGCAGCATAAAGATTAGCTAACCCATAATAAAAAAAATTAAGAATTTTTGAAAATATAATTACTTTTAAGATAAAACGGTAGGATTTTTGATTTGAAACTATACCTAACACACATACATAGTTTGTGCTCACACCCAACAATAAGACTGTATATGTATACAGTTTTTGGTACGCAATAGCAAATTTAGGTAAATTTGGGAGAACAAATTGAAATTTCAGAGCATAAAAAAGTAATTGCCGTCTTATGATCTTGTGTAAAAACGATGATGACTTGAAATTTATTTTGAATGTTCTTATTTTGTTTTTCTTTGATTTAAGATCGAAAATGAAAGTAAATATCTTGTTATAACAACAAGTCAGCTGTATCTTTTGGCTGGATATAATCAACATTTCCAGATAATTCTTGGTACTGAAGAAAAGATTATCAATTTCAAAGTATTTCAATATGACTGTAGACTTTAACGATTACTTTTGGGTTTGTATAATTTCGTACATGATAGAACTCGTTTAAAATTTAAAAAAAAAAACAAACATATACATTTTGGTTTTAGGGGGAGAAAAACAATGGGTTTGATGTCTTGTATCACAATATGAAATATGGCTTGCAGGCCAGCAAGGAACTTTCGGAATTTTTTCGCGAAAAATCGTGTGTAGAAGAACAAAATTCAAAATTAATGTCCAAACTGGCCCATAAAGCCAGCACGGGTACATTAAATAGCACATTTTCTCCGGTATGGACAATACTTAGGACATCGGCAGAAAAATTGTCCACCCTCCACATGCAAATGGTGCAAAAACTCACAGAACTAGTGAAGGACGTGGCAAAATATTCGGATGAACTACACAAAAAGCATAAGACTGTAAAAGAGGATGAGGCACAAACGTTGGAGTGTGTAAAAGCCGTACAAAGCTCGACAGCGGATGTACAAAAAGCCCGAGATTTGTACAGCGCTAAAGCACAAGAATTAGAAAAACTTCGAAAAGAAAATTCATCGCAAAAAGATATTGATAAATTAGAAACTAAACTACGAAAACTCCAGGAGGAATATAAAGTATTATTAGATAAACACAACCCTATTAAAAATGAGTTCGAACGTCGTATGACCCAGACTTGTAAGGTAAGTAGTGTCTTGATACAAATTATATTTCCATATAGTTTTTTTTTTTTTTTTAAATTCAATGAACACAATTATGTAGTTAAATAGGCAGTAGAAGTATTTCTGTATGTGCATGCAGCTTCCCAACCTTGCATAAAAGTTTTTCTTTATACAAAGTTGTTTAAGAGTAAATTTCGGTAATTTTGTGGAATAGAGAAATACGCCTTCTGTGTTTATAACTAAAGTTTCATGAAAGTAAAATTGTGTACTTCTCGAATTATTTCTTCGATACCGGTTTAATTTTATGACTTCTTAATTTATAACAATAAAAATTAAATTTAAACAATTTTCTTTCTCCAATAGAGTCCGAATTCGAACTCGAACTTATATAATACAGGGGAACAATTTCGAAAAAAATTTTAAAGGCTTTAATAACCACTATATAGATTTGATACATCATGGATACCTAAGTACACAAATGGTAAAATTTTTAAATTCTATGGAAAAGTTTTTTTTTTTAATTTTTTTCTAAAATTTGGGATTTTCGAAGGGGCTGATTTACCAATTTTATCATAACTATGGAACGACTTGTTCAATTTTGTCACAAAAAATATTAAAACACTTGAAATGAAATTACTTTCAAGCCATGCTAATATAATTTTTTTATAAACTCAACGGTTTCGGAATTATTTAGACTGCAATGATTAAAAATAATTTTTTTTTATGCAAAATTGGTAAATTTTTATTCTTAAAAAATATATAAAAAATCGAAAATGGCAAAAACTTAATATTTTTATTACATGATTAGGAAGGTATGCATATTCCAAATAAAATAAACTTTACTTCTTGAAAATCGATGCATAAATGTTGATTTTATTCAGAATACAGTGAAATTAACCGATTTTAAGATTTGACTACTTTGCAATTAGGCTTGCCATCCGTACTTTATAATAAAGTATTGTACGTTTTTTTTGATTAATTGTACTCTATACTTTATAGAAACAATAAAGTACACCAAAATACTTTATTTCGCATGATTTGATTTATCTACAATTCAAAATAGTTTCGGGCGATTCTTTCTTAAGACTACGTTATGGCAATTTGGATATTGAACAAGATTTTCCATAGTTATGATAAAATTGATAAATCAGCCCCTTCGAAAATTCCAAAATTTAGAAAAAAATTAAAAAAAAAAAAAAAACTGATCCATAGAATTGAAAAATTTTACCATTTTTGTACTTAGGTATCCATGATGCATCAAATCTATATAGTGGTTATTCAAGCCCATTTTCACTGTTGACCTGTGTAATCAATGTAGTCCAAATTCAAACAATATCGCTTGTTTTATTTTTTAGCGTTTTCAAGAAATTGAAGAGATGCATTTACGTCAAATGAAAGAATTTCTTTCTACGTATTTGGAATTGTTGCAAAACAATCATGATATGGTTGGACAGGTAATAAAAATATTTTACCATAAATATGTTGTATGTGTGAACGCAAAAACAATAACTATTGGAGTTTAAATTTCACAACGTTTTTAAATGGGTGTGATATATAGTTACGGTGACCATATTTTCCGACAAAAAAAAGGACACTCAAAATTAAATAAACATTATTGGTATTAACTTAATTACATAGATATATTTTATATCAATAAAATAAAAATATAATTCAAACAATGTAATATTAGTGGCTAGTACAAGTAGTTACTTGTACTTATTTTAATGTTTAAAACAGAAATTAAATATGCCTAGAAGTTCATACGTCGCTAAAACAAAAAATTAATTAATTAATCAAAATTAACAAAGAAATTAAATTTAGCCAATAATACAAAAATAACAAAATTCAATAAATAAAAATAACTAAAAACAATAGTTTAAGGATAATCTATTATAGATATTTTTCTGAAGAATGTATTTTTTTTATTATATCAATGTTATTTGATAAAAACAAATTAAATTCTGCACAGTCCATTTGAAAGCCGACAGAAAATTTGACACATTGAACATACACTTTTCAGTTTTGCCAGGCAATTCCTGTCTTGGGTGGTTGTCAAAAAATAATACTGTCCTTTTTAAAAAAGCACGGATGGTCACCGTATGTATAGTGTTTTAAATATTATTTATCGAATATTTATCTAGTTATAATTCACTTCTTTTTTTAACGTTAAGAATATCTATTATTATTCCGATACTACTCCACTTCTTTGTGTGGGATATCGAGCCTTTGCTGCAATAGAGTAATAACTCAAAAAAAAGTAGTTTTGCAGAAAACGAGTTTAAAGTGCGCATTCGCTAACAACTTAATGATAAATGAAAATTTAATATTTGTCTCCAAAGTTTAGTATGCAAGATATTTTAATGAAATTTTTACAGATTCTGAAGCACGATATGAGAAATTATGCTGCATTACTATCTCAAAACTCACAGTTTTGAAGTTATGACTCTATTTCAGCATAATCTCGATATATAAAATTGCATAAACTCTTTTTTTTTGGGTTTCAAAAAATTTTGTCTCTGTAAAGCGCACGATGTAGAGCGATCGAATTTTATTTATTATAAAATCGGACAGCCTGTATTTTAACTCCAGCAGTTATAAGTGATTGCTTGTTATAAACATATTTATATAAAAATATATAGTTTAACAAAAGAAATTTTAGTACTAGTTCTTTTGCATAAAGCTTACATGTGATTTGTATATTTACAGGTACATTCCGATTTTAAGCGACAATTTTTAGACATGACTGTTGACAAATTGCTGGAACAATTTGTATTAAATAAATATACTGGCTTAGAGAAACCAGGTAAATAAACATAACATATAAACATATTAACATGCATAAGTATGTATATGTATAACGCGTATTGATTGAATGCATTCCTTTTGATATAAAAAATTTCAGAAATGCCAGAACTTGAATTCATTCCATTATCTATAAGTCAACAAATTTCAGCCACTTCAAATGTTCGTTTGAATCAGCCATCACTTACAACAAATTCCAATTCCGTTACCAGCATTAATCGTGGTGGAAACATTGTAATGGACTTGCGCGGCACAGAAGCTTCATCTGTTGGTAGCATTGCTAGTGGCAGTGATAGTATTATAAATGCTGACGACACAGTATTGGATATTAATAGTATGAAAACAACTGCATCACGACCTACGTCACCAGAAATAATATCTGGATCAAATGTTGCAGCAACATCAACAGCAACCACCAATACAGTGAAAAGTAATTTTCGCAGTTGGTTCTCGAGCACGGCAAGCAAACAGCAATTACCACAACCAAATACCGGAATTACTACATCTGCCACAAGCGGTAGTGGAAATTTCGGTATGGATAGTCATTGTATCAAAAGTTTACAATCAATCAATATAAATGCTACAAATAACACTACTAGTACCACCACTACCACCACTTATGGCACAACTACCACAATCATCAACAAAAATTCCCTTAACTCAGAGCTTCAATCACTACAGGATTATAATCAAGGTTCATTTTTGACAACTGCTTAAACACTATTACTCTATCTTGTTTCCTTCTCTTCCGTCCTTGTAATGCCTTAGTCTTCTTTTTCACGCTAAAAAAAATTTATACATATAAATTGTATATTTATTTCCTTTTCTTTTCATCTACTACAAACAAACCTATAAGAAGCTAATGTACATACTTACATAAACATACATATATGTATATATACATATATATATATATATATAAAGTTCATCCAAAACTCTATACACCTACATATCAAAGATAAAAGTTTGACGGAAATATCTGCTAGCTTTCATTAAATCTCATTTCATATTCTTTAAATACATTAAACTAACATTCTCAATTTTGTTTTTTATTTTGTTATAATTTTTTTTTTCGCATTAAAGTTGTGTAATACACATACATACATACATACATAAGTGAATAAGATGTAAATGACAAACTGGCAGATTCATAAGTAGTGGTTAATTAATGCCTATGAGTTTTAAAGTTTATACACTCAAAACACCAACTTTATATAAAAAAATTAATCGTATCTGTCATGAGTTTCACATCCGTGTGAAAGTGAATCTTTTCCGAATATTTTGGTCTCCTGACATTCACTTTCGAACAATTTTTTCCACTGCTCTAAAGGCCGAGCTTCACTATCCTACACAATCGTACGATTCATTCACAGGAAAATCTTGCAAAAATCTGACCGACTTTAAAAAATCGTTTCAAAATGGTGTTGTAGGTGCCACACTATCATACAAATCTGATGCCAAAACATCTGGTTGACAATAAATACTCCTCTGATCGCGTGAAAACTATCATTTTATGAAAATTTTCATAAAATTTTACAAATCGCACGACTTGCCAAAAAATCTGTCACACAGTTGCATTTTTAGTCCACACTACCATACATTTTTAGCACACATGTCATATTTTGCAAATCGCGCGACTGTGTAGGATAGTGCGGCACGGCCTTAAGCTGTGTGAAAGCAAATAGAATCTCATTTATTACACCATAAACTAATTCAATTCGAAAAAAATCTTTTTTTAACTTAAGTTTGATATCTTATCTACCTAATTCGGAAATAAAAACTAATATATTATACCAATATATTTGATAATATCACATGGAAAAGGAGATTTAAATAAATTCCCACATTAGCCACCAATCGAGCAAAAATATTCGAAAGTATGTGGACAACAAATATTCTATTTTGTGATTCGGAAATTTTCATTCTAATCGAAAACGTTCGGAACTCATGACAGACACGAATATACAATTTTTTTTTGTTATAATTTTCAACTGCAAGCATATCTCTCATTTTTTGCGATTATTTCAAATGAAAGATATGTTCGTGTCTCATTTATTTCTTTTAATTCTATTTCTTGTATACAAGAAATAAATTATTTAAAAAGAAAAACCGTTATTTACACAAAAACTGTTTACAATTTGCACTTTTTTGTAACTAATAATAATTTAATAATGATTCGTTTCAACAACTTGCTTACTTCTGTACTCGCGAATAGAGCCGAAATCACAATTAGAACGAGACGATTTAACAACAAACTCTTCAGACAGCGTTACAGTTACGTCACCAAATATATCAGCTCCTATATTAGGCTCTAAATTATTCTCTGATCGTCCAGCAACTACAGGTATTACTGCAAATCATCATCAGCAATTTTCGCCACAAAATACAACAAGCAACAATTCGTATTCATCAACACCTGCCACGACACTGGGAACAAGTCAAAGACGAACTACATCTCTTTTAAATATTTTCACTTCAAATTCTCAGGGTATGATCTTGTGTTGATTGAAACTCAGATTTTTAATGTTTTAAACTAAAACGGTTAAAGATGGAAGTTTTTATTTTTTTTTGGTGCTGCTTTATTTCTTTTACAATCGTATAAAATTTAAAAAATTTCTATTTAATGTAGTTCTTCATACATATACTTACATACATACATATATAAAAATTGTATTCTGTATTTTGAGTTGGTGTTTGAGTTTTTACTAAATAGATACCTACGTACATACATATATACCATAGTTACATATAATTTTCTAATCGCATAATTTATTTTTAATAACTTTAAATTGTATATTGAAACATGTTTATGGTGAAAATGATGCTAAAAAATTTTAATTGTTTCCATAGTGTCGGGCATATTGCGAAGTCGACGTGATAAAACGAAAACTAAAAAATCCAAGAAGAAGAAAGATGGTGAAATCGCCGATAACATTAAGGAAGAACGTACTCAAAGGTAAATATAAATATCCTTAACATTATTATAGTGAATTTGAAGACCTGAACTTAATTCAAAAAAATTTGTTTTCGCTAAAATTATGATAATCATCAATGTGATAGAACATTTTTTAAGCCTTTCACCAATCACTGCTATTGGATGAATAATACTTCCTGGGGACTTATCTCTATTTTTTCCATTATTATATGCGATTTCCGAAAAGAAAAAATTAACTATTCTTAATGTGGGGGAGGGTAACAATTTTTCCCTCCTCCTTACATTTAGAAAACTTACTTTTCCGGTATGGAAATCACAATTTAAATGAAAGGAATGGAAAATGGTAAATCAAAATATCTTAAATAGCGTAGAAAATAGTTTTTCATATAAATTCGAGTTATGTGGATGTTAGTAAGTTTATCAATTCATGATTCCCTAAAAAAAGAACTTACAATTTTCGTTAATATTTATACAGGCTAAAGTTCGTAATCAGAGAAATATTAGGTAGACATTGTTAACATTGTTATTATTCGAACTTATATTAATGTACATATGAAAAGTAATATTATCAAGCTCAAGTTCAGTTTTTTTTAATTACGTTTAATCATAATAATATAAAAAAATATATATTTTTTTTAATTTGTAATTTTGAAGAAGATATCCAAGAGAAGAAGGAGCGATATATCGATAATCGGCCTTATTGCTATTGTCGTTGTCGTGATAAAATCTCTTAAATGTGGCAACGTTCGCTATATGTTTTACATTGTAGTCGTTAAAGTTCGACTACGACAAACCGTGATAAGGCATAATAATTTTATTTAATATTTGTACAGGCTAAAGTTCGTAAATGTTTATAATCAGAGAAATATTAGGTAGACATTGCTAACATATTTCGAGCAACAAAGGAAAAATTTAATATTTATACATCCCTTTTGTAGATTTTATTTTTTTGTTTTCGGTAGAAGCCACTATTTTCAATTGTATAATTTCAGGGTTTAAAAAAACTAATATAAAGGCATGTTCTGAAAAACACTTTTTCGTAAAGTAATTTCAAATCACTGAAAAGGTGTTCTGGGCGCACAAATGTTTGAAATTTCGTGATTTAAATGATTTGTTCTTTGTTTGTTTTTGCAATAAATTTATTAATTATTTTACTTAGAAGAACCTATAAAATTTACAAAATTTGGGGACGCTGTATTTTTTGCGGATTATTTTTAAATTTGGCTTTTAAATCAATTATTGCTAACGAACTTGCTCCAGGCATTTTTACGCTATATTTACAAAAACTTTAACTTCAATTCGTTTTTGTGTTAAATTTCTTAAAGATACAAAAAAAAATGTTTGTAAGCGAAAGAAATCAGCTGTTTGCTCGTGATTTAGAACAATAAAATCACCACTAAAAATGAAAAATCTTGAGCTTTTCAGAACACCTTAATATCACTTTCGTGATTTTAAAATCGTTTGTGATTTGATATCAATATGATTTCAGAACATGCCTGATATTTACTAAAAATAGCCCTCAAATTTCAAAATTTTTTGTAAAAAAATTTTCTTGGAATCAGCAATTTTCAACCATTTAGCGTTGATATTTGTTAATGAAAAGAGAAAAATTTTTAAATACTATTCATTTTAAGATCGCCATGTTTGTCATGATAGTTAAAAATGTGTTTGGTTGGAATGGCATATATTTTGTTGTGTGGTATTTTTTATAGCGACATATATATTATTTAAAGGATAAATTTGTGTATGTGTTTTTTCAAATTTTTGTGTGGATAACTATTTTTCCTGCGCAATATATTACAGAGAATTTATTTTCATTTTGTGTGCTATTAAAAATATTACTATGGAGATATTTCTGGCGTGTAATCTACTTAATATATTATTGAGTTTGGAAGTACATATATTTTTTTTTTATCAAACTGTAACTGCCTGTTCGCCGATATCGAAGAAGTTCTTTCTTTCGAGCAATAACTTTTGAAACAAAAACAAATTAAAAAATTTTGTTTTTGTTTCAACAGGCACTTAATGTATTTGTTATCAGGCAAATATTTTTAGTTTCTCTACTAACAAAAATGAAACCGGCTCATATATTTTCTCAGTAGTCGTTAGTATAATAAATAAAAATAGAAAACTAATTTTAAATCCTGTATAATTTGTTTTTAATGGCAACGTAATAAAATTTTATTTTCATAGTGTGGATCGCGGAGGAAATAGTTCTATTGAACATGACGATCAGAGTAAATCTAAACAACAAAGCTCTGGTACTAGCAATCCTAGTGGAATATTAGCAATAACTTCAAAACTAGTGGGAACTGGTGCGGATTCCGGTGGTGCAACAACCAAGGGTATTTCAAATGCGCCTGATGCCCCTGCTGATAATATCAGTGGAAGTAGTGATACAAATCATACAAATAAAAACAATACTACAGCATCAAGTGGGCAACAGTTTAGCAGCAATGAAGTTGATGAAGATGGGTATAGTCTTCAGCCTCCTAAAGAAGTTGCATGGGACGAAAATAAAGAAAATGGTATTTATTGTGTATGTAGCGTGGCTGCTGTACATAAATTTTATTATTTTTTTTTAATTATTTTCTAGTCGGCAGTTTTTACTCTGATTCTGATTCAGATTCTGACAACGATAGACCTGAAAAGCGTATACATGTAAAAATAAAACCACTAAATAATGGCCAGGCACCCATGTCAGCCAGTGTGGATGAATTAAGAGCAACTGTGGAAAATATTTCTTTATCGCCAACTGGAGTATTTTCGGTATGTATTCATGTTATAGTTTAAGAAACTTTTTATTTGATAAAATGTAAAGCCATGTAACTAACGAAAACACATTTTTAATTAATCAATTATTACCTCGAAACTCACGCCTCTACTGATTTTCCAAAAAATTTCATAAAAATCAAAACAAATTAAAAATAAAAATTATTTTCTTCAGCCACTTGAAGTGAATTTACTTTTCTTTTTGCTAAAAAATTAAAAAAAATCGCCACATGATATTCCATTTAGCTAAATATTTTGTGAAAGAGTTTAGCTATACCAATTCATCAGTAGATGTTTTACCCTTTATGTTTAAAAAATTCCAAAGCTCATCTATTTATACAAAAACTCACAAACATATTTTTGTGAATTACAAAGCATAAAAATAGCCTTTAAAAAATTTTTCAAACACACACAACAATAATTTTCCATTATGAATGTGTTTACTTTTTTACAAATAAATAAAATATAAAACATAAATACTTGAGTACATGCTCAAATAAATGTAAAAAGTTTTTTAATATGTTTTGTGACAAAATTGAACAAGTCGTTCCATAGTTATGATAAAATTGGTAAATCAGCCCCTTCGAAAATTCCAAAATTTAGAAAAAAAATTAAAAAAAAACTTATCCATAGAATTGAAAAATTTTACCATTTTCATACTTAGGTATCCATGATGCATCAAATCTATATAGTGGTTATTAAAGCCTTTAAAATTTTTCGAAAAAACAAGATCATGACTGATTAATATATTTTGTCGTGAGAGTGCAAGATCATAATCAATATTATCTTTAGCATATACTTTGCTTAAATCTAAAAATACATACATAATTATTAAATTAATAAAAAATAAACAATAAATATAAATTAAAATTTATAAAATTTTGCATTTATTTGAGCATGTACTAAAGAAAATTTTAAAAATATAAATTAAAATTGTTATAAATTTTTGAAAACATAAATTCTTAAGACATATAAAATGATATATTTTGTAAAATTATTAAAATTATTTATTTGCATCGTTTCTGAAGCAGCACAGTCAGCAGTTACAACAACAATCTAGATTAACTTCACGTCAGCAATCACCAGAAATTTCAAATGCTTCCACACCAACAGCAGCTGTACATCCATATGCACCTTTGCAAAGTCCAACATTGTCTATGTCGAATAACTCAAAGTATGACTATTTAAGATAACACTATGTATGCGTTTATATTAATTTTAAAAAAATTTTAGGTATGCTGATTTGGGAGATATTTTTTCGGAATTAGGCGATGTAAGCTCATCGGCTCCCCCTTCAGCCAATCTTACAAAAAACCAGAGCCGACAAATACCAACACCAACATCGGGTACAGGTGGTAGTATAGCTATACCAAGACCGCCATCACGACGATCTGAAATGCTAGTTGGAGCTAGAGGTCGCATTAGTCCAGCAACAGTTAACCCGATTAATCGTGCAGATAGTATAGGATCATTGGAATTTCGTACAGCCATCGGCGGCATTAGCTCCTCTAGAGGCCCTTCGCCGCTAACAATTGGAATCTCCGATACTATTCCTCTGGCGGTAGCCTTTCATGAAATTATTCATGCCTATTTCAGGTAAATTAAAAACTATAAGCAGAGACGTCTCTAAAAACTTATTACTCTCCCTTTTTTTTTTGTGTGTGTTTCTACACTTACAGGGGCAGTGATGAATCCCGTTGTCAAGTAAAAATAGCTGGAGATATGATGCTATCATTCCCCGCCGGCATTGCTGGGCTGCTGGCGAATAATCCAAATCCAGCTAAATTGGGATTTCGTATCAAAAATGTACAAAACTTGGAACATTTTATACCAAATAGTAAATTAGTTCAAACGTAAGTAAATCTTGTAATCTATTAAAAATCTATTTGTTATTTTTGCGTAGGGTTTTTTTTAAACATTGTTGCCAAGATAATTTCAAAAATAAAGGATTTTAATTCTGTTTTATAAGAGATTTCTTATGATATTTCTTTTTATGACTAAAACACGGTCGATAGGGTCGACCTCTGCACATAGGGGTATTTTGCCAATCTAGCCGGACATTACTTTTTTTTATTATATTGCTTCTAAAAAGTTATTGGGTGCCTCTAACTTGATGAAAGGCTATTTATGTCTGAAAATAAGTGAAATCGGACCACGGGGAAAAAATATCCCCTTAGAAGAACTAATCCTACCGCCGAAAAATGTAATTTTGTTTTAAGTTTTCCCGTACTTTTGCTTAGAAAATGGAACTGTTAACGTCGGCGAAAGTTCAAAAACCTAAAATTGGACCCAGGACCCTGCCCCCTTTTTTGGGCGGTGACAAAATATTCACCCCTATCGCGAATGTTATGGGAGTAAGTTGTTTGGGAGAAAAAATTGTATTCCCATCCCCAACAAATTGCTATCGCGAATATTTTGGGAGTTTAAGTCTTTATTGTGAATTACTTGGGAATAGAAGTTTTTATTTTGAATTGTTTGTTTTGATTTAACATATAATTTTTGCGGGATTTATTTTGTGGTGTATGAATAAAAGAAATTAAAGCTAATAAGGTAAAAATTATGAATAGCGTTTATTTGCGTTTTCTGGTGCTGGAAAAGGAAAATCAATCCATAGAACGACGGCAGCGAAGACAAATACGTGATGAATCTGATCCGCTTTGTTTTGTTGCGGTTTTTTTTTTTTTGTTTTCAGTCAGTTTTTTTCTTATGTTCCGTTCTTGGTCGATCCTCACCTATGCATGAAAAATTTAAGTTAATAATTAACACCATTTACAAAAGCTTAACTCGTTTCAAAATTTACCCACGACCTCTTTTTTATCCTTTTGGAAACCTTTTCCATAGTCTTGATTCGCACAAATTGCATCAACCAGACAATTAATTTGTTCTTTATTAACACTTATAACTCCAACGACCCCCCCCCCCCCCCCCCCCCCACAAAAAAAACCTTTCCTGTCAAATTTGTTTTTTCTAGTGTCCACAAAATATTAAATATTAAAAGTTTAAAGACTTTTATGTCGAGGAAATGTGTCTTCCCAATGACTATCAAAGGCCCACCAAAAAATATTAATGTGACATCATGCATGGTTAAAAATCGGTCCTTTTTTCGTTGTGCTGAATGCCAATACATATATTTTGAAATTATATTTGAATCTTTTTAAACACTGCTTCACTGCTGATATATCACCATATCCTTGACATTTGATATTTCGCACAATTTTCTGACTAAAAATTGGAATTTCTCTTCAACAGGCGTAACATTAGATTCCTGTAATATTTGGAATAACTTTAATCTTGCATATACTTTTTCCATTGTACTCTCGAAGCTTCAAAAGGGTTCTGATAATAATTTTGTGCAAGAACCACAATATATAGCAAAAATCTGAGTACCTTCAGGCCAGATATGTTTATTTTTTTATACATTTTTGTTTTTAATAATAATAAAAAAAAAGTCAATTAAAACAGGAACATTTATTTTGCTCCATCAAATAACGTCATTTACAACGCAGCTAAAAACTGCTGTAGGAGTGGGTTGAAAATTACTGTTTCGCGCATTTCTTTTTTTACACAGGTAACAACAGTGTCATGTGTAATAATTTAAATAAAAAACATATACGTATAATTATTAAAATCTATAACATTTTATGACTGACAAAATGGTTTCTTACTCATATGTACCTATGCAAACTGATTAAAAACAGAAAAAATGTGAAATATTTAGAAATTCCCAAAAAAATGGCGAAAAACGCGCAAGGTTTCTTTTTTCCAGTCTAAAAGTAGAGATTTTATATTTTATAGTGGATTATAACATTTTTACGAACTCGCTTGAACTCACTTTCAAAAACCTTTTGATATTTTTTTTTTTACAAAAAATTCTTTTTTTTTTAATTTTGAACAAAATTTTTTATTATAAAAATTTAAAATAACATTTTTCTAAAAATTAATATATGTAAGCAGCTGTTGATATAGCCTGCCAAGCAGAAAAAAAATCAATGTAAAATCTTTATTCGTTTAGCCACAAAAAAATATATTGTAAACGCGTAAAAAGCGTATGCAATTTACTCAACTTTCCTGAATTTTACAGTGTCGCAAAACGACAAATCTCAAGCAAAAGCCTTATAAATTCTCTATACGATGCAGAATTTTGTTTTCTGTCGAGCTGCGTACTTAAATTTTTACATTTCTTAAATTTAAGTTTTGGCGTAATGTCCGGCTAGAATGGCCAAATACCCCTATGTGCGCTGGTAAACACTAGTATTTATAAATTTACAACAAAAGGGAAATCTAATGTGAATAAATAACATTAATTCGCAATAAAAACATACATATGTATTAATATATTTAATATTTATTTAAAGGGATAAAAATCAATCTAGTTCATTTAGTACTATGCTTGAATTTAACATGCCAGCTTTAACAGCTTTATTGAGACGTCAGGCGGAACAGAATCCTACGGCATCTTATTTTAACGTCGATATTTTAAAATATCAGGTTCGAGCTAAGCCCGGAGCTATTTCGTGTCCATTTCAACTAGTAAGCTATTGGAAATGTGAACCCACCTTTACAGCTCTTAAGGTTGATTACAAATATAACAATCATGCCATGAATATGGCATGCCCGCTTCTGAACGTAACACTTTTGGCGCCGGTAAACGGCTCAGTCCGCAATGTGCAATCTAAACCCCATTCGGCATGGTAAGTTGCAAGATATATTATGTTAAATATTTGTAGTAACAATTTGTAACGAATTTTTGGAATTTCTTAAGGTTGGGTGAATCTAATCGTTTGGTGTGGAACTTTACCGATATATCACAAAATTCACAAGATGGTGGCGTGGGAACTCTAAGAGCTCGTTTGGAGTTAAGCGATGGACCATCCACGCCCGCTTTACTAACGACACAATTTAATTGTGAGGGTACAACATTGTCTGGCATTGAGTTTGAACTACTCGGCCATGGCTACCGCGTATCATTGGTTAAAAAGAGATTTGTATCAGGTAATATTAAAAAAAAAGTCGAAAATCAAATTACAGGATCAGTGTAAACATTTACTATGCATATTGTATAATTCTCTATAAAGGTAAATATGTTTGTGAAGGCGATGGTGTACGTAGTGCTGCCACACCAACACCACCATCTGTGGGTTCATCTAGTCCATTTTCGGGAAAATCTAACTGAAATTATTTTTAACAAATATTTACTATAAACAGATGCCTCAATTAATTGTTTGTTACTAAATATAATATTATAAAATAAAATACTTTTTTACATAAAAAGCCATCAACAACCGTGTAAATGCAAATTACGCCAAGGTATTTCTACAATTTTTACCGACTTGTGAAAAAGATAAACATTTAATTATCACAGCAAATGCAAAATGTTCTACTTTTTTTGTTTTAAAACATATAATTTTATTTAAAGCTGTTTCATGTTATTTTTAATGATATTAATCTATATATAATTATATACATAAATACATACATGCATACATACACACAAATATTATTGTTACACATTCATTCATATATCATTATATGTATGTTTTTCTTTGTTTGCAAATATGTAACACGATCAATAAATGAATAGATTATTATAATTTTTTAGCATACCCACAGTATGAAAGAAAATAAAAATTACAATATTAAAAAAACAACTTTAATGCATACATATATCTTTTAATAACAACTGGGATAGAAAAGGTTCTTATAGTCAATTCGTGACGCCTTTACGAAAAAAAAATTCACTTCCAGTCCGTATAATCTATCAAAGTGTTTTCGAGTACCTCAAAATTTTTAAAATTTTACAAAACATTGTTTTAAAGATTTGTTTTTCCAATTTTGTGTAAATTGTATTTAAACTGGTTGAAAATAAAAAACAATTGGGGCGCAACACTGTACTTGTTATACGATTTTGCTTAACTTCCAAATGCAAGTAAAATACCAGGAGCCCAGAACACGAAAAACAAGAGCAAGAAACTTTTTCATTATTTTTTTTTTTTAATTTCAGGATGAGCGGCCTTAAAATTCAATAATAAATAACTACGTGAATAAGAAAAGGATAAAATATGAACTTACAAAAGAAAACTAGTATCTCATTATGTCCCACATAACATTAAAATCCACATCTGAAAAAAACTTACATATGTATGTATGTATGTATTTAGAAAATGCCAAAGTTTTCACTGTTTTGGAAACGGTTTTATGGCGGACCCATCCCAGGTACTTTATAGAGAAATTCTCCATCATCATCATAGTAACAATCATTTGCACGATATGTTGCTCCTTTTCGCCGTAATTTTCGGGGTATGTAAACTCGTCTACAAAAAAAAAATAAAAAGAAATTTATTGATAAATTTAATGTTTAATTTCGCGTATTATACAATGAGCAGTCTAACAAAAAACTGAATTACTGAATCTACTGTGTCATTACCACAGACTCTGGTAAGACGCAAAAAATAAAACATTAAACTTACTGTTTTGTTTCGGACATTTCATAACGTTTTCTGTCAGATTCGCCAATAACTACTTCGTTGGATATAAATTTTTCAGTGTAGTTTGTAACATTATTTAGATATGATGAAGAATCAGCCTTATGACCCTCTGTTCCACTGACGTTTACATTTTTTTGTTCTGTCCACTGATCCAAATTCTTACTTTCATTACGGATCATGGAACCCTTCAATTGATCAATCGTAATTGGCTTTTTCTTTTTGATGTCTCCTAGAAGATAAGTTTCGCCCTCTAGGCTAGCTACTTTTGTTTCTTTGGATTTTGGTTCACGTACAAGCAATGTTCCCGACTCTTTAGTATCAGTATTTTTCTTCCGCAATGACGATATAATTGATGAAAATTCATTGCTAATTGGCTTTTTCCACTGCTTCTTTTGAATCGCAACAGTACCGTTTTGAGAAATTTTACCTTTTTCTCTTCGGTCAATAAATCTTTTTATATGTTCGATTAGTTCTGGGGACATTTGTTCCTTATATTCCTCATTTTTGAAACGTTCCCAATTTTTAATAACATTGGCATCATGAATACTTATTCTTTTTGCTGACATTGGACTCCAGTTAGCTTTTAGAATTTTACAAATGATTTCAGCACTTGCTGGAAAACTTTCGGCTAGTTTCTCAACCGTCCATTCTTCCTCGTCATTTGAGTGCAAAAACTTGATTTGTTCTTTTTCGGCATACGTAAGCAGGTTTGGAAGCGGATCTTTTTTGAAATATTTATTTGTAACTATGCGATGTCTTATTTGTTCCTTTTGGCGTTTTAAATCTAGTTCGTGTTCCCTGTGTGAGAGATGGGCATTAAATAAATTGCTTTCCAAATCACCGAAACCTTCCGGATCACGTTGTATTGCATCAGCGGCGTCCTCAATAGCATTTATTTGGTAGTTTAATCCAGGATTAGCTCGTTTACCAAACCTGGTCATTAAACAAGAAGTGGTTACTAATTTTCTTGTTATATTTAATAGAACCACCATTTTTCCATAGCAGGTGAGAGACCAAGGCAATTTCAGAGCAAACTGCCAAATTAGTTGAATTCGTCGCTAAAAAATTCTTGCGGCGGCTACAGTCATTAATCCTTCTAATCAGAGAAACCTGAAATATGCGAAGGTGAGTTTAGTTACCAGATGGTGTTGATTCTACAACAAATACAACATAAATTGACACATCAGGCGTAATCTGGCATGCAAGGTGAATTCGCCTTGCTGGCATGTACAAATGTTGACAATTTAATAGTTGGAGTAATGGTTGTATCTGGTTGTTGTGCCTTAGTTATTTATTCTTTATAAAAAGTGCAAATGTAAACCAAAATATGTGGCTAACGTTGAAATTTTAACGTTGAAAATTTTTATAATATAAATTATTAGAAATGGAACGAAGCAGAATTGATTTAGAATCAGTTATCAGCTCTCAGAAGGAGCAACTTTCTCGGTATGAAAAAAGATTAAAAGGTAAACAAGAAATGTACCCCAATAAATTGTATGAATGGGTGTTTTTGTACATACATCGATAATAACAGAATACCCAACAAACCAAATATATGCAAGTATATACATACATATCGCACATTAAACGAAAAAAGGCAATATATTGTCGATGCTGTTAAATTTTTATTTATGGTGTAGAATGGATATATGCATGCATTTGCATGTTATTCAAATTATTCATATAATATCCGTATAATCTATCAAAGTGTTTTCGAGTACCTCAAAATTTTTAAAATTTTACAAAACATTGTTTTAAAGATTTGTTTTTCCAATTTTGTGTAAATTGTATTTAAACTGGTTGAAAATAAAAAACAATTGGGGCGCAACACTGTACTTGTTATACGATTTTGCTTAACTTCCAAATGCAAGTAAAATACCAGGAGCCCAGAACACGAAAAACAAGAGCAAGAAACTTTTTCATTATTTTTTTTTTTTAATTTCAGGATGAGCGGCCTTAAAATTCAATAATAAATAACTACGTGAATAAGAAAAGGATAAAATATGAACTTACAAAAGAAAACTAGTATCTCATTATGTCCCACATAACATTAAAATCCACATCTGAAAAAAACTTACATATGTATGTATGTATGTATTTAGAAAATGCCAAAGTTTTCACTGTTTTGGAAACGGTTTTATGGCGGACCCATCCCAGGTACTTTATAGAGAAATTCTCCATCATCATCATAGTAACAATCATTTGCACGATATGTTGCTCCTTTTCGCCGTAATTTTCGGGGTATGTAAACTCGTCTACAAAAAAAAAATAAAAAGAAATTTATTGATAAATTTAATGTTTAATTTCGCGTATTATACAATGAGCAGTCTAACAAAAAACTGAATTACTGAATCTACTGTGTCATTACCACAGACTCTGGTAAGACGCAAAAAATAAAACATTAAACTTACTGTTTTGTTTCGGACATTTCATAACGTTTTCTGTCAGATTCGCCAATAACTACTTCGTTGGATATAAATTTTTCAGTGTAGTTTGTAACATTATTTAGATATGATGAAGAATCAGCCTTATGACCCTCTGTTCCACTGACGTTTACATTTTTTTGTTCTGTCCACTGATCCAAATTCTTACTTTCATTACGGATCATGGAACCCTTCAATTGATCAATCGTAATTGGCTTTTTCTTTTTGATGTCTCCTAGAAGATAAGTTTCGCCCTCTAGGCTAGCTACTTTTGTTTCTTTGGATTTTGGTTCACGTACAAGCAATGTTCCCGACTCTTTAGTATCAGTATTTTTCTTCCGCAATGACGATATAATTGATGAAAATTCATTGCTAATTGGCTTTTTCCACTGCTTCTTTTGAATCGCAACAGTACCGTTTTGAGAAATTTTACCTTTTTCTCTTCGGTCAATAAATCTTTTTATATGTTCGATTAGTTCTGGGGACATTTGTTCCTTATATTCCTCATTTTTGAAACGTTCCCAATTTTTAATAACATTGGCATCATGAATACTTATTCTTTTTGCTGACATTGGACTCCAGTTAGCTTTTAGAATTTTACAAATGATTTCAGCACTTGCTGGAAAACTTTCGGCTAGTTTCTCAACCGTCCATTCTTCCTCGTCATTTGAGTGCAAAAACTTGATTTGTTCTTTTTCGGCATACGTAAGCAGGTTTGGAAGCGGATCTTTTTTGAAATATTTATTTGTAACTATGCGATGTCTTATTTGTTCCTTTTGGCGTTTTAAATCTAGTTCGTGTTCCCTGTGTGAGAGATGGGCATTAAATAAATTGCTTTCCAAATCACCGAAACCTTCCGGATCACGTTGTATTGCATCAGCGGCGTCCTCAATAGCATTTATTTGGTAGTTTAATCCAGGATTAGCTCGTTTACCAAACCTGGTCATTAAACAAGAAGTGGTTACTAATTTTCTTGTTATATTTAATAGAACCACCATTTTTCCATAGCAGGTGAGAGACCAAGGCAATTTCAGAGCAAGCAGCCAAAGTAGTTGAATTCGTCGCTAAAAAATTCTTGCGGCGGCTACAGTCATTAATCCTTCTAATCAGAGAAACCTGAAATATGCGAAGGTGAGTTTAGTTACCAGATGGTGTTGATTCTACAACAAATACAACATAAATTGACACATCAGGCGTAATCTGGCATGCAAGGTGAATTCGCCTTGCTGGCATGTACAAATGTTGACAATTTAATAGTTGGAGTAATGGTTGTATCTGGTTGTTGTGCCTTAGTTATTTATTCTTTATAAAAAGTGCAAATGTAAACCAAAATATGTGGCTAACGTTGAAATTTTAACGTTGAAAATTTTTATAATATAAATTATTAGAAATGGAACGAAGCAGAAATGATTTAGAATCAGTTATCAGCTCTCAGAAGGAGCAACTTTCTCGGTATGAAAAAAGATTAAAAGGTAAACAAGAAATGTACCCCAATAAATTGTATGAATGGGTGTTTTTGTACATACATCGATAATAACAGAATACCCAACAAACCAAATATATGCAAGTATATACATACATATCGCACATTAAACGAAAAAAGGCAATATATTGTCGATGCTGTTAAATTTTTATTTATGGTGTAGAATGGATATATGCATGCATTTGCATGTTATTCAAATTATTCATATTTACTTACAATTTGTTCTTCCAACTTAGACATTATAGCGGCGTATAAGGGTCTGCTTAAAGAAAAAGAAGCACTGGAAACCAGCTTAACGGCCGTTCTAACTAAAAAGGATGACAATGTTTTGGAACCAATATCATCTAAGAGGATAACTGATGCAAATGAAAAGCAACCACTAGAAGGGTCATTATCCAAATCAAATGAAAATGTCCAATCAGATGATGAGTTTTTCCTTCAGGGGCAAGTTTCAACCCTTATGAACTCTTTAGCTACTTTGTCTGCAGAAAAATCTCGAATGGAAGCATCGTTTCAAGCAGATAAAAAAGTATTGAGGGCGCAACTTCAACAGAAAGATCAAACAATAACTGAGCTTCAAGATGTAATCAAGAAAAAGGAAGAACAACTTAAATCTGATATTGATGAATACAAAGCCAAGTTGATAATTGAAAGGCAAGATCGTGAAAAAGAAACAAATAATCAAATGATAATGATAAGAGAACTTCAAAAACTATTTGCCGATGAAAGGCATCTTAAAGAGAGCATAGAAATGCAATTAAACAATTTTAAAATGCAGTTTGCCAATAATGAAGTAGAAAATGCGCGAATTATTGAATTACAAACTCAACTAAAGGAGGCCAAAGCCCAACTCGTACAATTAAATGTACAAAGAAGCAATACAGATCACTCGTCGTCATCTATCCAAAAAAGCAGCATATTATTGAAACAACTTCAAAAAGAAATGCAGCAGTTAAAAGATCATCATACAATTGCTATTAAAAATGAACAACATAGAGCTCAATTAGCAGAGGAACAATCTCGAAAACTTGCCGTTTTACACGAAAATCGAGTAGCTAATCTTGAATCTAGGTTGGCCGAATTAAGCACTTCCGTTGGATCGTACGACCGCTTGAGACAACAAGATCAAGAATCTATTCAACAGTTAAAAATGCAAATACACGATTTGGAAAAGGTGACATCTGAACCTTTTCACAAAACGCAGTTAGATAGCAAATCAATTGATACTTTTAATGATAAAAAACGAACAACACTTAACAAAAACGACATACCGAATATTATCGAAAATATAATGCATATGAAAAAATTTCTTATTCAGGCAAATTCAAACTCGATGAATCCGATTGATTTGGCTAACATTTTCTCTGTTGGCGCCGATCATTCTCATTGTGAAGAAGAGCTTTTAAGAGCTAACCAACAACTGGAATCATCAAGACTTGAAATTTATGAACTTGAAAAACGTTTAAAGCAACAAAAAGACCACATTATTACATTGCAGGAAAAGGTTAAAGACTTGAACCAAAACATAGACGAACAGGATCTAGAATTAAAAAACTTTAACGAGAAATTACGAGTAACTGTAAGAGAAGAACGTACCAAGCTGCAAACTTTACATTCAGACATTGAAAATGACTATCGCTGTAAACTAAACAACTTGGAGCAGCAGTTGCAAAAACAAAGACAACGCTCCCTTCAATTGCTTGACGAAAAAGAACAGGAAATTAAAGCTTTACAGACATCATTCGAAATATTTCATTCAAATAATCAGCTAAGTGGCAGTACCGCAACTTTCAATGCAACTCAAAATGACAGTAGCAACACTCTATTATCTGATGGAGAAATATTTGATCCAATAGGTCAAGAGAACTGTAAGTTAAAAAAATCTAACAACAAGAGTAGAACAACGTCAATGGGAGACAGTTGTCACATGTTGCATTACGCTAATGAAATTGCTCGTAAAGACATAGAGATCGCAAATTTAAGAAAAGCCAAGTATCAAGCAGAAACATCGATGCGCAAAGCTGTACATGAAAAAGTAAGCACGCAAGAGGAACTAAACAATAAAATTGGTTTACTTGAGGAGCAAGTCGATAGGTAACATGAATACTTTTTATTTTATATGGTTTTTATTATTGTAGTCTATTGTTTCAATGTCAAATTATCAATGTATTTATATTATGACATTAAACCGTTAATTACGAAAACATTACGTTGGACTTAATCCACAAATAATTAAATTATTTCCTGCATATTTTTTTCTTTTCCTAGACTTGAACGATGCATGTCACGAGAGGGGGCAAATTTGGAATATTTAAAAAATGTTGTTATTAGTTATATTGTATCCAAGGACACGGACGGCAAGAGACATATGATGAATGCTATTAGTGCCGTTCTGCAATTTACACCCCAAGAAACCAAAATTATCAACGAAGCGTTTAATAAAAAATAGCACTGCAAAATTCAATCCGTAATCAGTTTAAAACATAAATATGTACGTACATCCAAACATACATACATATGTAAATATGTACGTATATTTATAATAAATTTATTTTAAGATAATCAAATTTTTTACTACTGAAAACCAATTACAGGAAATTTTTCCAAATGATTTTTTAAAACAGCTGGAAAAATAGAAAAGAATTTAAACCGTGACCCCATTTTATCTGGATGTGTGAGCATTTCGTATGCTGATTTTAATGCAGCATGATTTTCAGCCAATGCGTTTTTCAATAAGCGCTAAAATGCATAAATATATATTCTCAGGTGAAAACTTTTGAAAAAAAAATATTTCATTATAATATGAATACCTCCAACCGGACTTCGCCATGCATACGATTGAGAAAGATTCCTTGTTCAACAGGTCCAAAGCATATAACTTTGTTGTCTTTTTCAGCAATTCGTTTCAATTGTCTAAAATCAACGTCGACTGTTATATCGGCTGTTCCTGCAGATTTTAATGGATTGAAGAGTTCATGATTTTTAAAAGCCTTAAAAAAATCAATGATTATTACTCCATTTCATTTGAAAATTTAATAATTGTATAAATACCCTTAATGTATCGCATTTCTCGCCAAAGTGGCCATAGTCAATTATAAGGCCAATACCACCATATTCTTCCAAACGATTAGATATCAAACCTATTAAGCGATCAGATTCCATTGAGTATTCAATGGTCTGTCTTGTTTCACCATCTATCGGCACAAATAATTTTGAAACAGGCGTTTGATTCTTTGACAAAACGTACCTAAAATCACCGTTCTTGGTATGTTCGTCGGCGATATCTACTAGCACCTCTTTCCAAAGGCTATTCTCTTTTTGAAGTTTATGTACAGGTATGGCATCAAAGAACTCATGTGCTAATACAATAGAAAATCCTGGTGCTACATCTTCCAGGCGTGAATACCAAAAAACTTGTATGCCTGAGGCAGTTACTCCTTTTTGATAAAATCCTAACTTATTGCTATCAGTGGCCTCGTGACTGTAACATAAAAGTTGGGCTTGTAATGAACTAAGATGAGGACTGATTTCAACAAGATGCATGGAAAAACCGCTTCCCAGTTTGAATTGTGATAAAACTTTTAGGATGTCGCGTAGAAGAGTGCCTCTTCCTGGTCCAAGTTCCAGGAGTTGAAACGGCGGACCACCTAGTTTTTGCCATTCAGTTAAAATCCAGATAGCAACTAGCTTTCAAATATGTATATTTTTCAACAAAGGAATGATTTTGCAATATTCATAGTTATCTACCTCTCCAAATATTTGCGATATTTCTGGTGATGTTATAAAGTCTCCCTCACGACCAAAAACATCTCGATGCATGTAATATCCAGACTGGGGATTTATTAAAACTTCTTTCATATATTCTGCAATAGTAATCGGTCCAGTAGCCAAAATTTTTGTTTGTATTTGTTTTGTAAGATCAGCTTCATATTTAGGTTTTGCTTCTTTGCCTATTTGTTTGGATATCACTTTAGTTTGAGCAGTAAAGTCTGGGCGTTTAACAGATTTATAGCTAAAGCGCCTGCAAAACCTATAAAACACTTGACCAATTTCAGATCCATACATAATTTTAAAATATCACAAATATTAAAAACAAACTAATCCGTTTGATTATCTATTGCACAATTTTGTTGCAAATATATAAGGCGAATTCGTCTTGTCAGAAAAATCTCTAGGCTTGCAAACAGCCGCCGTTATTTGTTATTAAGAAGGGTAAGGCGAATTCATACTAATTTTCTGCAGCAAAGTATACCTATCCGTACAACAACGTTGCATTTTGATTGTGTAAAATACGAATCCATAAAAATTCTCCTTGGAAGTATCCTTGATAAAAAAATTAAAAGTTTTAAGAACTACAACGAGAGTTATTACAGTTTTATAAGCATACATAAGTAAAGTTGTGAATTTGTTATATTAATTCGACAAATAGTAAGTAGCTACTTGTTGTTATAGTGTGCATACCCGATAATTGTGCCTTGGGTTAATGCATTATTCAGGGCGAATTAATAAGGAATTCTCCTTGGGCTCAGTGTTAATTTTTTTTAGAAAACAAATGGATTTTAACAATTTTGCCATAAGATTGGAATAAATTTTATTTATTGTAGTATGTCCTTTCATTTGAGTACAAAGGAGCGTTTGCTTCTACTTATAGATGATATGGAATTAATATCAAAGTAAGTTGGAATAAGAAATTAATTGTTTGGTGGCTAAAAAGTCTTATTTTACGGTTTGGATAAATTTTACCTATCAATATTCGTTTAGAGAACTTATAGACAATCTTTCACCGAAACATCAGAAAATATCAACTGCTGAGCATACAGCTTTGGTTGATCTATTGGTTTCCAAGGATGAAGAATTTCGTAAAATGTTGGAGTTGGCGGACGAGCAGGCTAAATTGGAACAAAATATGGATGAATTAAAGGCAAAGGTGGATGTGCAGGTTAGTAAAGTTTAATAGAAACATAGCTTAGTTTTATAAAATACAACATTTCTAGGATCGAGAAATTCAAAGATTGCAAAAGTCGCTCAAAGAAGCAGAGCACATATTATCCACCGCTATATTCCAAGCACGTCGCAAGCTGGCCAGTATTAATCAAGCTAATAAGAGACCTGTATCGTCAGAAGAGTTAATTAAATACGCTCACCGTATAAGTTCAGCAAATGCGGTTAGCGCGCCTTTGACATGGTGTATTGGGGACGTTCGACGACCCTATCCTACAGACATCGAAATGCGGAACGGGTATTTAGGGAAATCTGATTTGAATATTAATGGCAGCAGTGTGGCCCATCAAAATAGTATGGCCGATAACCAGCGTAATATAAATGAAGTGCCGAATGCTTTTCAAAATCAATTTAACTGGACTAATATGGGGGAACTACACATGTCGATGGGATCTTCAGGTAATTCAGTGGCGTTAGAAACTCGTTCACATAAAGAGGCTTCTCAAGATGATGTAGAAGTGATGTCTACGGATAGTTCCAGTTCTAGCTCTAGTGATTCTCAATAGCTTTATAAACAAAAACTAATGATACACATATCCATACATTTGTTAACACCTTCCGAAAATAATTATATATGCATGTTTTTCAACATCAATAACAAAACCTAACATTTCATCATCTCAACGAATTGATAACATCGTTAGTTAAAAGGATTATGTACCCAGAAAAGAAAGGAGAAGTATGTAAGAAATTGTCCAAGTTCGTTACAAGAAACGGTAGAAGTTAATGGAAGTTGATGGATAAATCATAAAGGTCATTCAAAAGAGGAGAGAGGAAGTACGCAACTTTATATACAAACAAATTAAGAACTATCAGTTGAGTAGGATATTAAGAGTTTATAATTGAATCTAGAAACATTTAAAGATAGTATGACCATAACTAGCACTAATTCGCATTTGAAAACAACTTCCGAGTTCCAATTATAATGGTAAATTTATGCCTTCGTGATCAAAAGCACCAGCGCTGGAAATAGGCGACTGTTATAAAGATATGAATTCGCCGTGATTGTTATAAAGCTTCCGCCCAAGGCGATTTCATTACTAGGTACCAAGGCGAACTAATCAAGTTGATGCAGTCAAGTCAAATTCATTGCACGACAACAACAAAATAAACAACGGGCATTTTGTTTGTGTTAATGGCGAATACATTGCCTACGCTGTCAAAATCCTTCATGCATAAAGTATATAAAAATCGCGCCCGAATGCGCCATTGCATCTAATGATAATTAATTCGCCTTGCTGACGAATTGGCTTTGTTATCAGCCTTGTATTAAAATATAAACTATTTTCCATCCCTGCTGTGTTTTAAAGCAATTTTGAAGGAAAGGAAAGCGTTTGCTAACAAAAAGTATAATTTTGGCGCGTACGGAGAAAATCGCAAAACAAAAAGTAAAAACTAAAACGATATGTTTAATCAAGTTGATATTTTAGCCGAAGGCTATTCGCGATGTGATCCTTTGGATTCTAATACTATGATAGCAAATTGCAGTTCAACTTTGGTCAAAAGTCGATGCGGTAAAAACATTGTGATTGATACGATGACAGCCTGGGACGGTGAGATAATGATAAACGCACTTAAGAAGCACTTTTTGGATCCTAAGGATATACATTATGTTATATGCACTCATGGGCATTCTGATCATATTGGATGTAATTATCTCTTTGTCAATGCCGAATGGCATTTTTTGGGCACATGCATGTCGCGGCGTGATAGATACCCCGATCATAATTGGGAAAAACCAGTGCACTTAATTGATAATGAAGTGCAAATAATTCATACTCCTGGTCATACATTAAATTGTGTTTCGTTGTTGGTCAATAACTCGCAGTTTGATGGAACAGTTGGAATATGCGGTGATTTATTTGAAAATGAACAAGATGTAGAGAACTCCCAAATTTGGATAAATGCTGGATCGGAAAACCCCAAAATGCAAAGAAAAAATCGTATGAAACTGGCAAATTTATGTTCGTATATAATTCCGGGTCATGGAAAGGGGTTTTCCGTAACAGATGTAATTAGAAATAAGCTGCAGCAAGATTTAAATGAAATTTGATGCTAAATAAAATATGTAAAAAAAAGGTAAGATCAGATCTAAGTTTTTTGCATAAATGCAAATTTTAAAACAATATGAGATTGTTTTTAAAAATATATTTTTAATATGGTGGTTTTTTTATGAAATATCTCGAGCAACTTTAACTTTGAAACAGAATGGATTATTAAGAAAACCAAGTTACCTACAGTACAAAAATATCTGCAACTTAGTTTGATTAGATGATTATGAAAATTATTACATTAATTAATTAGTAATAATTTGTTCAATTCAGAACCTTTTGTAGATCGTATAAATGTTTTCGATAAATTTCACTTTTTTTAGGAATTTAGCAGCAATATTTGTACATATATACATACGTATTACATACATACAATGTAGAGCATGTAAAAATTTTGATTTTTTGATTGATTTGATTTTGTACTCACATATCGGCGTTTTAAAATATTTTTGAAAATTTTACTGACGGTTATCAAGCGAATTTCATCCATGATTCGAATCACTTTTTCAATTAACGGTATTTGTTTCTTTTTTTAACTAATTTTTTTCGGAAGAAATAAAAAAAAACTATCAATAAAATAAATTTTATTTACTTACACCCGATTTGTACGATGACTAAAAATTTGTGAATTTTTTTATCTTATCTTTGAAAGTATCTTTTTTTTTTTTTTTTTTTTTTTTTTTTTTTTATTTAATAATGAGTAGTATTTTTAATACTTTGAAATTTATGCTAGGAACACAACTGGGACGAACGACGAATTTTTCGCCGCGAATATTCGTCGTCAAAAATAGAACACATGCATTCATATGAAATTGAACACAACACCGACTTCGACGAAATTCGTCGTACGTGACGAATTCTCTGATAGATTTATTTCTATTTCATACGCCGACGAACGACGAAGAAATCAGTACAGCGTTACCATTTTTTTTTTAGTTTTCAAATATATTAGTAAATAATGTTAATTTTTACTTTAACAAGTGCTTCTTTTTATGATATAGAGCTTTTTAGTTAAATATACATAATTATTAATAATGAAATTTTTTTTAATAGTTTTTTTTTTAATGTTTAATTTTATAAAGAATTATTTTGTTTATGCGGTAACACTATCGTGGTTATGTTTGTATGTATGTATATAAAGACAAATTTGTAATAAAAAATACACACAATTTTTTTCATTATTATGACAGCAGTTATTTGTTCGTCCCAGTTGTGCGCCACACGACGAATTTACGCAACGAACTTTTACCAACGAATTCGTCGTGCTAGACGAAATTCGTCGTTCGTCCCAATTGTGTTCCCAGCATTACATTATGTTAAATATGTTAATAGTAAAAGTTTTAATTGTTCTGAACTAAGTTATTTCTAATAAAATTTACAACTTTTTTTCTAAATAATATAACATTTTGTTCATTTTTAATTTCATTTGACATCAAATTGTACAGCCTAAGTCCTTTGTAAAAGAATGTTCTCTTCATTGCATTTGTATGAGCTTGTTGTAGTCTAAAGTCATTAGCATTTCTGAGGTTATATGGCTGTGCCTCTCTCACGTATCTTGTATGTTCCTTCAAATAATCAGGTGCTTCTCCCATTTTCAGTTTTTGAATAAAATTAATTGTATTTAATTGCAGTCGTTGGTGAATATTTAACCATTTTAGGGTGTTAAGCATAAAATTGATTGATGTTAGCCGATTACATTTTAGTATTGCACGCATGGCTTTGTTCTGAAGTTTCTGTAGTCTTGAGATCTGTTGATCATTACAGCTGGAGTACAAAATTGTTGATCCGTATTCGAAGTGTGGTTTAATTATTGTATTATACATATTTATAGATGTTATTGTGGAAACTTTATTTCTCAACCTTCTAAAAAATCCAATTTTTTTCCCGTAAATCTTCGTAAATCCTCTTGCATTTGAGCCGTTTATTTTGAAAGTGGCATAAGTCACCTTTTCAAAAAAAATCGAGTTAATGGCAAAACTAAACTACAATTGAACGGTATCTTTTCATTTGTAAAAAAAATTGCAATAAAAAAAGTGACTTATGCCACTTTGAAAATAAACGGCTCATTTATACTATGATTTTTTAAGCATGGATTATTTCTCTTGAAGTGTTGAGTTTTTAGCGTATAATCGCTCAATCTGCTTTGAGAGTAAGAAAATAATAAAATAAGGGAAATACCAAAAAATGCATGGAAAACGATGCATGTTATGCGCAGTACGTTCATATAGATATGCAAACAGTGACAACTCTGCAAAAGGATGCGTTCAAAAATGCATCGCTGAAGTATGTATGTACATTATGCGCAAATAAACACAAAACACTAATCATAAAAATGGCTGATGCAATGGATGAGTGTGTTAAATTTTTTATTTTATTATATGATTTGTTTATTGTTTCTTAACCTTTTAGATAGATAATTTTATATCATTAGTTTCTAATGCGGATTTAATCAATCTTGAATAGTTGCTCTAATTCCTGCAGAACCAGAATATCAATAATGAGAAGGACGTGGTCAGAAATAAGGGTTCAGCCAAGTCGTAGCATCTCATCGGCCCAAGGACAGCGGAAAGTAACTTTTTTTTCTGGATCAACACTCAGGGGATGACCCCTACTTATGCCGTGTACAGTGTCGGATGGTGAAAATGTAGAAAAAGACTTAATTCTTTTACAACTCTGCTATTGCGCGATTTTGTTAATTTTTATAACAGCATTGCAGCGCTTCTAGTGTTAAGTAGATGCATTAAATTTCTTAAGCTGTATGAGTAGTCATATTATTAATTGTTTTACATCACCGAAGATTTTGGTAACTGACGAAGGAGGGAGCTGTGTTGTACATGCAGCCGGTGTGGTTTTTAGTGACAAGTAATACAATACCACACTAAAGCACATCAGGGAAATTTATGATGTTGATTGACTTGTTCTGGCTAGGGTTTGAACCCAAGTCCTAAGTCATAGAATGCTTTATAGTTAACGCGCTAAACAATTTGAGCCAGCTCCACCCACAACTTCGCTTCGCAAGAATGTTAATCCAGCCACTAGTAAGGCTGGCGATGTGAGAAATTGTAAAAAAATACTGCTAAACCATGCATAACGATCTAGCAAACCAGTAGCCTGGCATAAAAAAGGGCCAAAACCGACAGCGTTTCTGTCTATTGTGATCCAGCTGCAAGCAAGGCTGCAGTTGTGATAGGTGCTAAAACCGTTGGCAGGTCAAGTGAACTTAAAATTAAGAACAACAGCAAGCTGGCCCGACCCGACCCGATCAAGGATCAAAAAGATTGCGGCTACATAATGTAGTTGATACATCTTCTAATTACGGTTCAGAGGTGTAAGAACCACACAGTTGCTATGAGTGAACTTGCACTACGCCAAAGGAGCTTCAGCCTTCCTGTGCAAGGTTTTCGCCGAATCCCAAAAAACATGGTTCTTGTACAAGAATAAGGACCTACAAAGCGTAATGAAAAGTCTCTCCCATGGTCAACAGTCAACCTCTCCTTCCCAAAGCTCTGGTAAGCGATCCGGCAATGGGATAACCATCCATCAAAACCTTGTTGTGGGGAGAATGAGAACAAACCTAAAGTAGAGGTCATCATCATCAAGAAAAATATCCTAACGAACATTTTGATGACAAAACCAGCCTGCCTATAAATAGTAGAATATGGATGTTGCAACGTAAATTTATTGTGCCAAGTAGGAAAACTAGCACAACTTCCAGCTGAAGGTAAGCGCCTACGTATGGGGGTCATTAGTACATATAAGCGAAATCCGATGAAATGGCACTGGAAGATGATCGAATTATTTATTCAGGCATGTTAAAAATTATGACGATCCTACTTTCGGGGAGCACAACAACCCTTACAAACTGTTCTCTAGTCTAAGAAAGAATAAGAGCAGCTCAAATGAACACCACCATCGGAGAAATCTAGAGGTGTGTAGCTCCTGAACGAACTAGTTCAACTGAACGATTCACACAAGTGAGCTAAATGAGCCGCTCTCTTTTTAGCTCAGTACTGAGCGTTTTTAGCTCAGTAAGTGAGCGCTCTTTACAATCAATCAATTCAATTTCGTGCATTATGACAATTGAATTTTACGTACCCTAAAGAGCTTTTATTTCGCATGGAATATGACATTTGGCAAAATACAATACTGTCAATATAGTATTTACAGTAGGTCCGTTTGTTTACTTTTACAGTAAAATGCAGTAAATGAGTAATAAATGAGTAAACAGCAGAATTTACTCTCCAAAAAAATGTTTGACCAAAAATGTACGCGAACGGAAAAATTGTAAAAATTCGTAAGATTTAGGCAACAGCTGATGGAAAATAAAGGTAGTGTTGGAAAATTTTTACATTTTTGGATATTTGAACAATTTATTCATGGGTACTCGATTAAATACTTTTTATAACACAAATATTGTAATAAAATATAAACAATTTAATTTAAGTAATCTCTTCCATTTCTAATTTTTTTTTATTTTATTTGATTTTGCATATTTGTGTGTAGTTAAATTTATTCAAAGTACATGAATATTTGTTTTTGCTACTGACTATCGTAAAAATATGTGCATTACTAAGTACACAAGTACTTTAGAAATTCACAACTCCAAAGAATTAAAAAAAAACTCCACAAAACTAAAATAACTTTTATTTTCCATTAAAAGGCATGTAGGTAATTGTTTCACAAACAAGTTCAATTAATGTTAATTTACTTTTAGTTTTGTTTTATTTTTACTTAAATTTTTAGTTTGATAAATATTTTAGTCACAAATTGTACACGTTTTGTTTGTTTACATTTTCAATCATATGTTTTCTTGTTTTACTAAACTTTACTGCGAAAAATTTCTGTAGTAAAAATTTGCAAGTTCCTAATTTAGAACTGTCACTTTACGCTCTCAATTTGTGTTCTCATTTACTGTATTTTGTGTAAACGAACGCAATTTAGTAAAATGCAGTAAAGTTCAGTAAAAACTAGTAAAAACTTTCGCGTACTAGAACACACTTACCCCGTAATTCATAAGCGATTCATAAAGTTAAAGTACACATTAAAACCGGTCTTCCCATACAAAATTCTTACATTAACGCCACAATAACTTTAATAATCGTTTATGAATTAGGGCATTAGTATTGTATTAAATAAGGGTTGATTTTGATAGCCAGCGTTGCCAAATAAGCTAATTTATCTTTACTTAGTAGTTTTTCTAAGCATTGTTCAATTTGAAATATTTTATTTGAAATATTAAATATATAAATTCAGCAGACTACAGGATTTATATTTCACCTTACTGGTCTGAATTTTTTTATATTAATTCCAATTTCTGAACCTATTATTCCTCCCCCGTTTTCCTTTTATCGAAGTGCTAAGGTTTAATCTTACTTCTTTATACCTGCTAATATTGGGAAGAATAACACTCACAATATTCTTGAATTAATACTATGTTCACACGAGAAGATGAAGCACTTGCTTCGCTCTCTGAAGCATGTTTATGAATCTAGCTGTTCACACGACTCATGTACTTGCTTCGATTTGATAGTTCTCTTTTTAATAACAAATAAAATCTAAAATAGAAAAAAAAAATAAGTCAAAATTATTAAGCATTTTTAAAAATGCACAAACATATTTTTTGCTTCCATTGTTGTTTTATCTTTATAGTTTTAATTCAATTTTTCACTTTTAATCAAAGTTTTTGTTGTGTTTTTTGCATCTAGTTCAGATAAACTTCCGATAAATTACGATAAAATTTAGAGAAGACAGCAATTTTTCATGCTTCGCAAGTAGATTCAATATGAATCTACATGCTTCGCTCTCAAAATTTTGTATGGCGAAGCATGTTGCTTCGCTCATGATTGGGATGTGAAGCATGAATAGAGAGCGAAGCATGTTCCGTGTGAACGTAGTATAAGTCATTTAAAGCCAAATTTAGTAGAAAAGATTTTAAATCATGAAACAGATGATGATGACTGACACTGTTTAGGTTTAACGAATTATTAAAAAAAAAAATTATTGACAAGTTTTGGGAACAGAATAATTGGAATACTAATTATATGAACAACTTTAAATTTAGTGTCATTATTCTCAAATAATAGAAACTTAAAAATATGTTTGGGGCAAAGGAAAATATTTAAGCGAATTGGAAAAAATTTTCCCAAAAAATCACTAATTTTTAAAAATTTTTGATGCATGAATATTTTTTCAAAATTTTTTTTTATATAAATTAATTATATGTATATGAAATGTAATATTATCAGGCTCAAGTTCAGTTTTATTGAATTAATGAAAATTCAAAATTACTAAGAGTTTTTTTATGTTGGAAAATATTATTATTTATATCCAATCAGTTTTTAGCAGAACGTATCAGTACTGATTAATTAAAATAAATTAATTATTTTGAATTTTTCTTATATTTGTTTTTTACATGGGTGTCACTCGATCAAGATTTGTTTCAAGTTACTAAACACTCACACATTTAAAAATTGACTATTAATTTGATATAAATTTTGCTTTCAAGTTTTGTTTCAATTTTTCATTCAAGTAAACAGCAACCATTTTAAGTTGTTTTCTTGATTACATCTTGAAAGCAAATTGCTTTCAAATTGCTTGCAGCCTACGACACAGCTATCAATTTTGTGAATTTTTACGAGCAGTATGTGTAAAAAAAATTGATAGCAAATCTTGATCGTGTGATACCTATGTATGTTAGGCTATGTCTTAATAAAAAATATATGAAATTAGCTGTATATTGTAGCTTATTTTTATATAATTAAAATTAAGTTGTTTTTCAAATTAGTAGTTTAAAAATAAAAACGTTATGGTAACGCTGATATAGCAGAAACATTTTTTGTTTTCACTTTGTTTACTTTCGTAACAAAGATAGACTAAGCTGAAACCAATGGAGCTAATGTATTTTACTGAACTAAAGTGAGCTATTGAACTAAACTGAGCTATTGAACTAAAAGAGCGAACTAGCTCAGCTAACTGAGCTGAGCGGAAAAGAGCGCTCACTCAACTGAGCTGAAAACCCCAACTCTAGAGAAATCATACTCGTTTAATATTACGGCCCACCAGAAGTAAGCGACCTTGGCTTTAAAGAGAGATTTTATGGCGCTAAAAAATACTTACCGAAGTTGACATTATAATCCTTATGAGAGCTTTAAGAAGCTAATGGGATAATTAGCATCGGTACATATGCAGAAAATGGTGTTCTACTTTTGCACCCTTGCACAAGATGCAACTCAACTACACCCAACAAAAATAATGGTTGGAAATCCACCAACATTCCATGATCATAACCATAATACCACAATAGTAACCATTATGGATAGTTAGTGCAACCGTCACAATTCGGTTGCCACAACTAATTTGGGGGGTTACTCTGTATTACGATGTAGTTTTATATTCGCATTTGTATCTTATTTGCAGTGTTTTCGCATCGCAATACAAAGTAACCCCCTATTTTCTCTGTGTGTAGGAGTATCTTATTCTCCATATAAACTTCAGCATAAATAACGTAGAGGTCTCGGGATTCTCGTTCTATCGAGGAAGGATATATAGATCACCTTTGCATAAATAAAACTCTTAAAGGTTGTGATGCAGAATGCGTACTGAGCTGATATAAAACTTAACCTTAATAAAGTTCAGAAACCGAACCCTTTGTCGAGCAATTAAAACAGTTTTATATAGAAAATTTTTGGTAACATAAACCACCATTAGCAAGCAATTAAGACAATATGGAACTGGACAGAAAATGAAGTGGTTGGTGACACCACACAAAAGAAAAGAGAACAAAAAAGTAGTTAATAAAAAACCTATAACAAAGAATTTAAACAATCTTGCAGAAAGCGGTGGGCAATCAAAAGAATTGGCGACTATAAAGCGCTTTTCGATATAATTAAACTGTTTTCCAACAAGAGAAACTCAAAAAACATTTTTCGCGAAAACAACAAGTAGCTAGTTTGTTTGGATGTTTCCGGGAACCCCTAAACCGATCCGCCGATGACAACAGAGATGATCAACCATCAACTTTTCAACCGGATAAGGTTTAAACTGTAACTTCCTTTTGAGGAATTTTTGTCAAACGTAAGTAGTGCCTAAAGCTATAAACACAACCATAAGCCAACGGCGACACCGATAAGAAACTCTACTTGTCTTGGTCCAAGATCTTAAATAAGGAAAATAGTTTTTCAATATATGAGAGTAATTTATGCAGGAGGTCAAATTGCTTCTAAATTGAGAGAGATGAACTTCCATGTTAAAAACTCATAAAAAAGAAAAAGGGGCTGTGCACATATTACGTAACGCTGTTTTCAGAGATTTTATACCCCCCCTTCGTAACGCGTTTTACTAATTTTTCACTGCAAAATTTCCAATCCGTAACAAATCTTTAACACCCCCACCCCCTGGCGCGTTACGTAATATGTGCCCAGCCCCAAAGCATTAAACTTCAGACGCCGCAAATTTTATATGTACTCGTATAAGGTTTGCACATGGGAAGCGGCGGAAAGTTTCAGTGATGACCCACAAGGTCAACTGTATCCCATATTTTTTTTTTTTTTAAATCTTTAAAACAATGAGTCCATAAACAAATCTGTGTATTGCCCCTCACTACAATTTAATTGCTGGCAAAAAAAGAATAAGTCACACGTCGACGGCGTTGGCGTCTCCGTTGGTAGCGGCGTATTATTCTGCGCGAGAAAAACATTGAAAATCGATTTTTTGATTTTTATTCAAAACTAGATATACCCGGTGCGCTTCGCTACCCTCCCCTTTTTATAAAATAAAATTCATATTGTGAAAATTTAATGTCGATCGGTCCAGTAGTTAAGACTATATTACGATTTTTTATTTTCCTAAAAAGGGGCGTGGTCCCACCCACTTTTCTCCTGGTACGTATTCCAAATTATGCCAATACCATATGTACCAAATATCATCGATGTAGGTAAAAAAATGCCCAAAATATGGCGATTTAAATTTTTGGGTTATATAGGCGGTGCCACGCCTCTTTGTCCAATCAAAACTTAATATAGCCTATGTCACCCGCCTGAATATTCTGAAGATTCCTTGAAAATTTTATCCAAATCGGCCCAGCCGTTTTGGAGTCCATATGTTACATACGTACGCACATCCTATTTTATATATATAGATTCTTATTATAAAGGGTGTTTTTTATAGAGTGACACAAGTTTCACAAATCTTAATAAAACAAGGAAATATTGTTAATATCGGGCTTTATTGGAAAGAGAATTTTATGATATTAATGTTTAAATATGATTTCTGCCATGGCGCGTAGAAGTCGCAATCTGGAACACCAATTTTCAACAACTTTTCTCAGTATTTGCGGCCGTATTTCGCGGATGACTCTCTTTGATTGTTGATTTCCAGGTGTTAAATTGATTGTGGTTTATCGACGTAGACGAGTGACTTAACATAACCCCAAAGAAAATAATCTAATGGGATTAAATCACCCGATTTTGGTGGCCAATTAATTGTTCTTCGAATTAGCCGCTCTGAAGGACGCCATAAAATGGAAGAAGTGCACGATGAGTTTGGAGAATAGAACAATTATTTTTATTAAAATTTTTAACAATTTGCACGCGTTGCACTGGTATAAGTCGATTCATAATGAAATTTCAAAGCAACAAACTTATACAAAAAGCAGCTAGGTGCTAAAATAAAGCAGTGATGCCAACTAAAAGTTTAATACTTCCATGTTGTTGCAGCAAATATGCATAGGCATTTGTACACAATCTGTGAGCTAGGATGATAAATTAACACCAACTACACTACACAAAAAATATTCAAATAAAACACAGATAAGTTTTTTTAAAATTTTTTTAAAACAATTCTTAAATATTTTTTATTTTGTTTTGTTTTTTTTTAAATATATTTTTTTTTTGTTCTTTCGAAACATTTTCATCTGTTC
Source organism: Lypha dubia (assembly GCA_947311025.1). Lineage (NCBI taxonomy): Eukaryota > Metazoa > Arthropoda > Insecta > Diptera > Tachinidae > Lypha > Lypha dubia. Next base: position 128,061,952 of record OX371260.1, read on the forward strand.
ATCAACTAAATAATTTTAGTTTTAAATAAAAAGAATTTATATGTATGCATTGCAAATATTTACAATAATTTTCACTTAAATATAAATCTTTTAAAAGATTTTTGAATAAAATTTATAATTTTCTTAAATTAATAACAATATCTTAGATTGCAGCTAATGTAGATTTTTGAAATTCTTACCTTTACTTTAATAATAATTACACAACTATTTACAAAATATATATAAAAAAAAATGTTTAAATAAAAATTTACTAGTTGTTGTCAGCAGAGTAAAAATAGGAATTAAATACATAGTACATGTTTGTTAAAGCATTGCACGCTTGGTTTGCAAAGGCCATTCGATCGATTTTGCTGCTTGGTAGTAGTGCTAAAAGCTGTGTTTCTTTAACTTAAAAATATCATTTTAGAAAAAGCTAAACTCATAGACTTTTATCTCGATATAAAACTTATGAAACAATTAAATGTTTGTGTGGTTCGAATAGTAGTTTTACGTTTTCAACTCTTGTACTCAGAAATATTCTAAGACTTGCAAACTGACTTAGGAGTTTCGAAAAATTTGTTTTATATCCTGTTAAAAGTCTTGTATTAAATTATGCATATAAAAAACCCAGGAAAGAGAATGATTGAAAATATAAAAGTTTTGTAAATTTCTTTAGATGGATGATATATAAGAAAAACTCTTAGCACTACCACCTGGCCATTGACTACCATACGTAGCATATTTATATATATTTTATATAAAAAAAAATTGTAACCATTAGAGAGAGAGGGAGAGAGAGAGAAAAAAATCTGTGTTCACAACCTGAGCAATTTACTTTTGAAGAGAGAAAAACTGATAGAAAACAATAAAGAAATAAAAAAAACATTAACTTAAATTATTACTTAAGAATACGAATTGGCATGATCACTCTTGCTAAGCTTAAATTTAAACGTTTAGAAATACTTTTTGTGGACGAGGAGTTGGAGGCCTTGTTGCTGTTGCACAATATTTGCCAAGCAGCTTTTTAAAAGTGATACTAACTACCGACCATTATATGTGCAGGCTGTTCAAGTTCGTTATCGTAACGTGTGACTGTAACGGGTGTTAAACTACTTTTGAATCCGAAATCATCAGCAGATAGCTTGCAGCTGGGTGCGAGTTCGGTAAATTCGGTTCCCAAACCAAATTCCATGTCTAAAAATCCATATTCCCATGTCGATGAAGCTGAATTCGAATTAGAACTCATACTGCTAACATATGATGAGGTTAGTGAATGTGTTGCAGATGAAATGGTTGATAATGTTGTAAAAGTGGCTGTGGTGGTGGCAGATGGAGGAATCGTAGATGTATTATTATTATTTGTGTTAGTTGACGATGACGCTGACGACGATTGAACTGTTGTGAATGTACCACTTATTGCCACGGCCATGGAAGATGAGGAATTTGCGTCGACACCATTTGCTAGGGAAGAAGATTGTGGTATGGATACGGGTACGGCAGTAGCTGGATTTGCAGGTGGTAATATTGTAAAAAGATCATTATTGTTGATTGGATCTAAGGCTGATTGCGATGATAGAGATAGCACGGAACTCCAGTTAATCGATCGAGTTGAGTCGTCATCCGCATACCCAGAATCTGCATCTGTTGCAATCGAGCTATTTGCCAAAACTCCTGATGATGTGTTTGATGCTGGTGTTGCTGGAGATAAATGCGTTTGAGGCGAACATGATGTAGAGGCTGAAGCAGGCTGTAGTGATATCACAGGTTGACTTGGAAATGGAGTGGCCCGACCTGAATGTGTTTCCCGGAAAGGATAATGGTCGTATGGGTGCAGCGTTGTCGTCACCGATGCTGTACAATTATTCGTGCTTTGGTTATTATTATTAGTAATTTGACTGGATGGAGCGAGTTTTTGTAAGGAGTTATGGAATGGCGACGATTCCATTCGTTCATTTTGATAGTGAAGCTGCTGCTGATGAAAACTTTGCTGGACAGCTGCTTGTTGTTGCTGGTAGTCAATATTACCGTTTAGGCGACCGCAATTAGATATCGGCATATAATCCTGATGCTGATGATGCAGCATTGGCTGCTGCGATTGTAAGTGCTGGGGGATTTGGTGATGATGTACATTGTTGGTGTTATTATTGTTGCTGTGCGAAGCCAACGGCGGCTGTATTTGCATATGAGAGTGTAAATGATGATACTGCGGTTGATGCTGAAGAGCGTTATGATTTATTTGACTATGATGCTGTTGCGCTACTTGTGCTGCTGCTTGATGAAGTTCTTTTGTCTCAGCTTCAATTTCTCTATCAATTCTCTTAAGAGTATTACATATTAATACCGATCTATATAACGATTGTTCGGATACTTGGCGAAAACGTGAAAGCTTGAACATTGACAAGTTTCTAATTTTCAAACGAATATCTTTGTAACAAGTTTTGCTTGGCCCACACCAAGAAGTGCGACCGTCGCAGCAACGTTTTAATGACACTCTTGTTTCGTGGGAAGCAGGTGCAGTAATATGTGCACTAGCAAAAGATGTAGGAGATGGTGTTGGAGAAGAGTTGGCGACCGTTATATTACTGGATGGTGGACTGCTGCATCCTAATTCCAAATAAGATTTACCATTTTCTGCACATCGAATTGTTTGTTGTTGAGTTTGTTGTTGAATGTGTTGTGGAACGGTTTGCTGTTGCTGTGTGCATGTGTAGCCCGATTCAGCGGACGGGTAAAAGCTACCGTTGTTTCCATTCGACCATGTAAATCCGTTAGCTGTGCGCAATTGTTGGGGACCACTAGTACGGGCACAGTTTTGTTGAGGGAAAGGTTCCGAATAATAGTTGGGTCTCGAACCATAACTCGGAGATGATGAAAAATTAGCAGCCATCCGTTGATTTTGATGATTAGAGGAAGATGATGCATTTGCAGATGGGAATGTATGATATCTCAATGGACAATATGTTGGAATAATACTTTCTTCTTCTTCGTAGTCATCTTCAAAGTCATCATCATCATCGTCTAATTCATCAGAACTAAGTAATGTCGTAGCCAGTGTAGAGCGTGTCGTTATACTGCCCCAGGGATCACAAGGCACGGCCACGGCTTGTAATTTCGATATACAATCGACTGGTTCCGGTGCGGATGTCCAAGGTACACTTGCTACAACTTCTAGCTTTGCTATACTATCTTCCGGCACAGGACTCGATGATGTTGGCGGCAAGGGTGTTGACGCATCTACTTCGGCCGCAGCTGGTATATTTGAGACAATGGCATTTAGTACTGGCTTTGTTGTTGAGGTCACTTTTGTTCGTGTAATTTCCTTGCCATTTCTAAGATTATAAGAAATTGTGCCACATGAGATGTCACAACTTTTGTTCTCATTATTGTTGTTGTTAATGTTGTTCTTGTTATTATTGTTGTTGTTTAATTTATAGCCATTCATGGCCACTACTTTTTGTTCTTCGACAGCATCTATGTAATTATTGCTCTTTAATGACCATTTACTAGTTTTTATTGGCGGCGGACAATTCGTATAAGTATTTGTGTCCTTGCTTTCAAATGTAAGTTCATGTTTCCGCTTTGTAGCGGTTGTGGCTTGCAGACCCATGGCTGAGTTAACCTAAAATGATAAAATAAAAATATGTTATTAGATGTTATATGTAAATATTATTACTTCAATTCTTATTATTATTCAATGAAATGTAAAATCTGCTGCTCAAATGTATTAAAATCTGAATTTGAATTCAGGTAATAACGGTGTTGAGGTTGAAAATACTACGTGAATCTTGAATATCAATCGATTATTAATACGATTAATTATTAAACGATTAATTAATCGATTAATATCTGTATTTTTTAACATCAGTAGAGATGGTATCGTGAATAATTTTCTACTGACAAGCATTGCTCCTGCTTACAATAAAAAAATTTCTATTTCTGATGAACGACCTTGACTTTGATCGTGGAAATCATTTGATATCTGCCGATTTACAATCCGCAATCTACATATATGTTACTGCTTTATTAATTATTATTATTAATTATTCGTGTGTGTGTTTTTTTTTCTCAATTAATTATGAGGCGATTTTCTAAATTATTTTTATTTAAAAGGGGTTGCTTGCAGTTTGGTCTGATAATTTTTTTTTTTTTCTTGAAAATCATGGAAAATTTATAAACAACTTTTTTGTTTGAGGTAGTTCTTTTGCACAGTTATTCCGCCAAAAAAGTGTTTTGAAACAAATGTAGGAGAAATATTGATTAATAAATAAATCTATTAGTGGCTTAAAACCGGGAGTTTTTCCAGAATTATTTATTTAAAACAACTAAAGTCTTTAACTTTCAAAAAAAAAAAAATCAAACAAAAATTTAATTACTTCAACGAAATATTTTGTTAAAAAAATCTTAGAAATAATTATCTAATTTAGCTTAATTAAACCTATAAAGTTTTTAATGGACTCTATTCTATTAATCATGCCGCGTTTTATTTGTTTTCTTTCTGTATAGTTTGTACCTACATACGTTACTTAAAATTGAAAAGGATCGTGACTCAAATTCAAAGTGTTTTCAGGACCCTATTAAATGTTTGTACTTATGTACATATGTATGTACATATGTACTCGTATGCCTGCTCCTAATAACGTAAAAACATTAAGAAAAAGAAATCCTTTGTCGTATAGAAAGTTTCCATCGAATAACCCCGATGACGCAGTTGTTTTCCTACAACATTTGTTTTTCAACAAGACCAACCAACATCGTCATCCTCCTTCTAAGCCAAATATGTATGTATGGACATATTTACAACATACACAGAGAGCAACATGCATACAAATATATAAAAATAACTAGTATGTAAGAAATATTTCAGACGTACTTATCGTACGCACACATTTCAGAAAGTACACAATTCACTGAAAACATCACAACACAACAACAAGAACAAAACAGAAAAAAAAAAATAAAAATAAAAAACGAAATGGGAAAAAAATAATGAAAATATTTCCATTGTGTTTTTCGAGTTGCCATATGCCGTTGCCCTGCTGCCGTTTGTTGAATTTCGTTTCATTTTATTTAGAATTTTTAGGTATTTTTCTTCGTTCTCTGTTGTTTATTAAAGGGATTTTTATATTTAAGTTCCCTGTAACGACGACGGTTTTCAACATAATCAGGCAACAAACAGACACAGGCACAAAATTTGTATCTATGCATGTATGTGCAAACAAACAAACAGACTACATTTTATAGGGTGAGTTTTGAAACGATTCAGTTTTAGTTGTTCTACCACTAGTGTTGCTACAGCGCTAACTCCTAAGCCGCTGTGGAACGGCATGTGTTATATTCCTTTTCGTGCCTTTCGTATTTTTTTCCTACTTCCAAACATACTTACATACATACTTTATTCTTCTAAACTCGTACATTATGCTATTTAGGTTTTTTTTCTTTATTTTTGCTGTTGCTGCTGCTGCTGGTCTGATGGTGGTGGTGGTGGTGGTTGCAGTAAAAAGTTACCATAATGGAAAAATAGAATTTCATTCGCTTCATCCCTTACTTGCCATCCAAAGAAAAGACAAAACAAAAAACAGGGCAATATTTTTTTGTAAGTCGTCGGTTCATGGAAGAACTAAATTTAGAAGGACTATTACATACACAGATACTTACTTGCGCATATGTATACTACATACATACATACATATGTATGTATGTACATATGTTTGTGTGCTCCGTGGTTTCTCATTTCTGCGGTTCTTAGGAACAAACGCGTATGTCTTAAAATACCCTTTTTTCTAATAAAATTTGTTTTCCTTCTAAGAAGAAAACTTTGGTTTGTTTAGGTTGAATTTGAATAAAAAATATTAATATGTAATATATAACAAATTATGTATGTATGTATGTATGTATGTATGTACGTATATCCAAAGTTTCAGATATATTTTTGAGTCCAAAAATTCTTTAATATAATTATTCTTGCGTCCTATGAAAAGGAGAGGAAGGAGCTCTACGTGTTAAGATTAAAAAATTCTGAGAGGAGGCTAAAATTTCCCTTCAGCCAGACCGTTCAATCTATGCCGTTGTAGAAGTTACAAATGCAGTTACAAAATCGGCAATACGAACAATACTACAGAGTCCATTCACCTAATACGTACCGTTCTTTTCGGAGATTTTGTATAGCCCCTAACCCCACACAAAATTTTCAGTACAAAATTTCGAATTCGTAATATGTAAGTTCTTAACCCCACCCCCTTAATCCCCAATAACGTTGCGTAATATGAGAATAGCCCCATAAATAAAGAGTATTGCATAAAAGTGGACTTGTGCGATTATTCATGAAAACCACTAAATCTGTTTGAAATTTTTTTTCTAAATATTTATGGATGTGTCTATGCTTGAGTGCAAGATTTGGACGCAATTAATTGGATATTTTTATTAATTAGTGACTTCGATGGGGTAAAGAGAGTTTTTGGTAATTGTCTACTTTGTCACAAATATTATTGATTAGTCTGTTGCGCACGCTCAAATATTTCTACTACCGAAGTTTTTTTTTCGGGTGCACAAGTTAAGTATCAATCTAGATATTGAAAAGTCAAATACATATTTATATACTTTTTTAAAAATTATCTGGGGAACACTATTTTTCCCAATACTTCGTGTAAAGATTTGTGCTGTGAATTGGAACAATTCCAATACAGGGGTTTTCTCTTTATTAAACTAGAGTTTTATGTAAAAATAACAAATGTAGTCGTATTTAATCGGAAATAATTTTTGAAGTAATTCTTGGCGTGCGTAGTTAAATTAAAAAAAGTGCCACTTTAAAAAGTATGTTGGGCAGTAATGCCGCCAACTCTTGCAACATCAAAAGCCCATGTGAGCCGATGGAAATAGGGTAAAAATGAAAAAAAATTTCGGGTACAAAAGCACTAATCTAATTTTGTTTTGGGTCTGGTGTATCAAAAGACAGCCTTGGCTGTACTGAAAAACTTGCATTTGAATCTACTGCTTTTTCATGTTTTTTGTGCGACTTTGTCGGAGTAAATCGCTTTTATCGTGCATTTATTTCACAATTACAATACGTTTTTAGTTCATCTTTTGCTAGGCTAAGCCACCTTTTAAAAGCTGGATCATTCTCTCAAGCTTTGCTATCTTTTTTTTCCATCTAAAGGAAAGCCATTGTTAGATCATGAACTTTAACACACATAAAATTAATGAAGAACTTAATTTTAATAACTGTTCAGCTTTATAATAACCAAGGCACTTTCCTGCTTAAATACGGATATGTATATTTAAAGTAAAATCATTGCTAAACAAATAAATTATAAAAATGTCTGCACGAATTTAAAAAAAAAAAGATGCTTGAGAAATTCTAGAATTCAAACTCTTAACAGTTTGCGAGTACTACTCAAAATATAGATGCAAATAATACGCAGTTGGTTAAAAAAGTATTAGGTGTGCTTAAAGAATGGTAAGAAAATGATTTTGATTATTTAAAACGCACCAAAAAGCACTGTGAGACATTGTTAAAAGCACTATAAATACCCGCTTTTTTTAAAACGGGTATTTAACAAAATTTCGAGTATTGCTTGTGTAAAAAAGGACCAAAAAATACCCGAAAAGCACCAAAATGGCAACTGTGATGTTGGGACTTAAACAAAAAATAAAATTTTCCATCCCTGGTTTACTTTAAACATACATACATATCGATGGCTTAAGATAAGAAAGGCGTAACTCGATTTTTTTTCTTTAACGTTGAAGGACAAATAGCAATAAAATCCGTATATTTTAAAGAACATATAAAAATGTTTTGGTACAATTTATAATAAAAAAGTCAACGAATCTTATGCTTAAATTTATTTTATTTTGAAAACATGGTGTATTTCACATTTGTCTAAAAGAATAGACAAAAACGCTATTTAAAACAATCGAGTTACGCCTTTTTTATATTAATCCATCGATATGCTGAAATTGTTTTGATATTCGTGTGGAGTTCTTAACGTTGAAGCAACATCCAAAAGTTCTTTAGAAATACAACCCGAAAAGTGATTAGTTTGTCTGCAGAAAACACCCACGATCACTGGCCGGAATCGAACCGACAACTACCGGACTACTAGGCTAGCATTGCTGCCTATCAACCACGGCGGTTTGCACACATTTTGGTACGATGCAACAATTATTTTTATTTACGTTGAAATTCGAAAGGATTTGCTTTCGTTTGAAGAAAATATATACGAGTATTGAACGAATGGCAGCTCTAATTTAGAACGGAAACTACATGTGTGTGTAGGTTTGTACGTACACAAACACTATCTCAATAAAACTTTTTAAGTTTACAATGTGCAATATGTAAACATCCGTTCCAAAGCATGAATATTCCAAAAAAAAATATTTAAGTAAAATCTTAAAAATATGTACGTTAAGTGGACGGTCTGGTCTATTGATCACTCGATAGTTTGAGATTATTTTATGTAAACGGTTTTCTATATAACGCACAGCAAAAATTTAGATACCAGAAAACAGAAAAAAAAACAGCGTGTGTAGTTTAAAAATATCGGCTCTTTAAAAAAGGTAAAAGTCATCATCATCATCATCATAAACAACAACATCGATCGACATCATCATAACTACCTATTATTAAGCCAGTGAAAAAATCTTAAGCTTGAACAACCCAACAACCAACCGTAGAGTAGTGATGTGGTGAAACCAGCTTTCGAAGTAAAACAATATCTAATGAAAAAAATGTTGGCTGTTTTGCCAAGCCTGTTGTTGGCAGCGGCCGAACTTAACAACAATCAAGTAAGCAAGTTAGTTAGAAACAAGACGCATTCGAGTTGAAAACTATGTTTATTTGCAGTCTCTGAAAAGTATGGACGACATTAGCGAACGTTACGCTATTAAACTTTACAACAAAGAGCATTTTCGAATCATTGATAATACACTGTAAAAAATATACACATGTTGGTATATGCATGTACGAGTATATTAACTGGTTTTCAAGTTTTGCGCACACACATGACCGTACACGTACACGTACATATGTATGTATGTGTGTAGGTACATACACATGCCAGATGACAAACCTGATATCTAAAGCACCAGCATCATCAGTTGGTATGACAAAATGTACATAAAACGACGATTTTTATGGCGATTATATTTTGTGAAATAAAAACATTCACAAACTGAAATGTAAATCTTTGTCCACCATGCATCTGTGTGTGTGTGTGTGAAGTTTATTTTGAGTTTAAAATTCTCCGATAGCCTGTGCTCAGCTCAAATACCGATTATTCCTACATTGTAGATCAATCGATCGATCGATACCTGTAATTATTTCTTACAAAAGCTTCATATTAATTGTCAATGTTGTCATCGAAAAATTCTTGACTCTTTGATATTTATGAAATTCTAATTCTAAAATTTAATACAAAAATATCGTTAGCTGAAATGCAAATTTACATACATAACTATACTTTTTGAAATTTTGTTGGGGAGGAAAAAAACCCCAATAAAATTCTTCAGTGGCTGACCTTAATCACATGTTTACAAAACACAATGTGCTCAATTTACGCGTTAAAAGGTCACCTGTTTGCAAATTCCCGTTGATATATCGCGAATGTCATCGCTTTTGTAAAAAACGTAACCAATGACAGTTTTTTTTTTGGTTTATGTATCGCGCTTTGACACAACTAAAATGTCAAACGAACACGTATAAAAAAATTTTAAACACTGATGGAAAATAGTATGAGAAAAGCTAAATTTTTTACAAAATTAAAACAAAACTATGGAAATTTCTGCAAAAAAAGTTAAATATGCAAACATGTGTTTAAATATATGCATTTTGAATATTACTCTCACATGAATCTCTTGGAGAGCCAAGTTCCACTGACCCAAACATTTGTTTTTTGTTTATTTTTTTTAATTATAAATTAATTAAATCACGTAAAAAAATGTAAGTAAGCAAATATGTATATCACGGCCCAAATTAAACAATTTTATTTGATTGATAATTTTATTTTGTTTATCATATCCAGCTGTTTATTCTTTTGCGCCAAAAAGGGCTACCATACTTTAAGGTAAAAAATATACTGTATACGGCACACAACGTAAGTCAAACGAAAAGTAAAGAACGTGTTCAATGGATGCAAATTGTTACGTATTCGTGCATGTGCCATTCGCGCATGTTTTGATTGTGACATGAACTGTAAACATGCTGTAAGTCTGTTTGTTTTAGTCTTTTATTTGACTGATTTTCACTTTTAATTATTTTATTATTTACGTGGTTTTGCATTTCAGCTAACGATATTTTGTATTAAATTTTAGAATCAGAATTTAATAAATATCAAAAAGTCAACTATTTTTCGTTCACAACATTGACAATTGTCTAGTATAAAGCTTGGCTGACTTCTAAAACGTCAATTGCTTTGTGTTTGAACAAAGCATCATATTTCATAACGCCGCAGTACAATAATTGTACAATGTATACCATTTCAAAACGCCGCCGCCAATTATTTTTAACGCAGTAAGAAAGCAAACACGGCATCGGTTTTATAGTTGTTGCATTGCTTCGGAACCTTGTATATGTATGTGATTTAAATACAGTAGAAATACTGTATACAAACTTTGTATGCGAACGTTTTGGAAGTCAGCCCTTTTGTAAGAAATTTTTGCAGGCATCGTATCATCGATCGATCGATCTACAATGTAGGAATAGAAAGTATGGCTTGCATGTTTAACCAATTAAAAAAAATAATTGTGCTCTTACCACTCATTATATTATTTTTTAATGTTTTAGTTCTCAACTACAACATTGGTCCCAAATATTTGTATAAAAAAACATGGCTTGTCCATCCCTCCACAAAACAAAAAGGTTTCCCTCCCCCCAAAAGAGTCTTCCTTTTGCAGAAAAATAAATCGATCAAAAAAATTTCTGTTTTAGTTTTATTGAAAAAAAAAAAAACAAAAAATATGTAGCAAAACGGTAAATTGCATCGATAGTGGGATCTCGGTGATCTTTTACCGTCATGCACCCTAAAGATATTCTCATTTGTTTATGAATTTTGAAATATTTTTAGAAAGTCCAAAGCAATAATATCTTAAATTCTTGTACCTATTTGTTGTCGTCAAATATTCATGCGGCTCTTATCTAAATGTAATTAAAAATGAACGAAATAATAGTTGCAAATGCTTTCAATACTAAAGTAAAAGTTAGCTATTTAAAAAAATAAACATAAAATACTGCAAGTAATTAGGAGATTAAGGATGAGTTTGAGTGCTACAATGCAGGTAGTCAGCATTTGATATTAAACAACTAACCTGAAGAACATTTGTCCGTACATACGCATGCATGTGGCATAGATATTAAACGAAAACTACCTGTATAAGAGTTTTCAAAAATTTCTGCCAAGTATTGTATCTGCTATTACTTAATGCAGGTAGTCAGCATTTGATATTGAACAACTAACCTGAAGAATATTCCTCCATACATACGCATGCATGTTGCATAGATATTTAAAAAAAACTACCTGTATAAGAGTTTTCAAATATTTCTGAGCAATTCTTTGTTAATAAATTTCACAAAATCATTTGCTATTTTCTTAAATGATGAATTACTATTTACGAGACAGTAAATAATCACAGAGAAAAGGATCAAGAAATGTAAAGGCAAAGAAAAAAAAATGCAAAAGAATAATAACAGCTGTTATTGTTTTAAGAAATACCGAGAATTTATTATTGAAGTAAAATATCAACATGATGTTATCGGAGAGACTAATTTTCACCAACATTTCGCAGTAAATTTGGCTGGAGAAAATGATGGATTTTGAGTGAATTTTACATGTTGCTCGAGAAAATAACTTATTGTGGTTAAATCTTTCCAATTTGTAAGATTTAGAGAAATTGTTCATTCACTAAATTAATTCTAGGGCGTGAGAAGCTGTCCTACTGAAAACAACTCAATGTTTCCAATATAACTTTCTGTGTATCCAAACTATGCGCACCGTATAACATTTACATTTGACACGATGAGATTTTTAAGTTCACCCGTTTGTTTTAAAGCAAACGAATTAGCACAGAAAAAAGTATTAAATTCTTTTATTTCGCAAAGTTCATATTGTTTTAGCCAAAACTTATTTTGGTTGTAGATAGTTTATCTTTAATTTCCTATTCCTCTCTCTCTCTCTCTTTGTATATGTTCTCTTTTGTCAATTGCTACTCTATACAACCTTTAACTGCTAAGGCATTTTTCTAACCGCTACTACCACCTCCATCATCATCAAACTTTCTACAATTATTGTGTATTTTATACAACAGGCTTAATTAAACTCGTAAAAAACTTAGTTGGCGACGTCGGTCCATCAAAACATGGAACGTCAGACATGTTATAATAATACATGAACTAAGTTTATTTCTACTTTAAACAAAACAACGCAACGCAACTCAACTCAATTCAATTCACAAGCGAAGGCATTGGGAATATAAAATTGAAAATATTTTCACATTTAAAATGTATTTAAGTATGTGTGTGTGTGTATATTCGTAGATACGAATACACATATCCATTCGTACAGATGTGTAGTAAGTTTTGTTCATTCCCAAAGTATTAATACGAACGAACAATATCAACATCAGCCAGTAGTCAACCACATACTACAGTGTATCGTATAAGTTTTCGAACTGTGCAAGTCTGTCGTTTAAAACTTGACAAATGCAGGATGCTATTCTGTAAATCGAGTCGATTTAAATCTTAACTAATATTGCTAGAAGCAATTTTATAAATTTTTCATCTCAACACTGAGTAGTGTTGTGTTCACCATCACCTTTGAATTTCCTCGAAGAAATGGTTATTCCTTCGAGGACAGTGTGACTAGCAAGAAACACAACAGCTGGCAACTTTTTCTTATGCATGGACCACTCACCAAGCGGGAAAACCTTGACAAAGTGTTTGAGCTACTTATTTACTATCAATTTTCCGATGAAGCTTCTGGCGCTTAGAAACATCACAAAGAGGCTTAACATTGGTTGTCAGCACGTCTCGAGCATCAGTAATTAAACCAATACCTCTCTCAAAGATTTTGATATCAATCACATCTACCATGTGTATTCCCAAAGGAAATCTCATCTATAACCGTTCTCAGTATTAAGCCGACAGTGAGAGTAGCACGATTCTTGACAGGACATCCACATCCAAGGATACAGAGTATGCATTTAACAGCACATCGTACGGTGAGGGTAAAAGCGCTTATCCATACGTTTTACCACGCTCGCTTGTGACAGTGTATGGTTGCTTGTCGCGCCTCGAAAGATCAATTTTCTCACGACTTTGGTGTTGGACTCAGACCTTAGTTTCCTCTTCAGCATTTACCAGTCTAGCATAGGTTTCCCTATTCATTTTATATCAGAGATTAGGCGATATCTTTAAAAAAGCACAGCATCACGGCGTGGTTAGTAACAAAAATATGTATAATTGAGTCCTCCCGGGGGGAACCTTTTCTATTTTATGAACGTGTGAATACTTTTGAGAGACACTTTGCCAACTGACACTGTGGACCCTACCCAAACTTATATATAAAAATACACCGAGCAAAAGTTTTTAGTTCTGTTAACTTGGAACAATTGCTGTTAAGAAATTAGTCTGTACAAATTTTTTAATGTGTATGTGTGTATGTATATATATTCATAGTACATACATACATATGTATACAGAATTTAAAAAAAGACAACCCAACAAACTTAAAGTCGCATCTTTGCTAAACAAATAAAAACTTTACTTATTCGTATAACGAAATATGAGTGTACGTACAAGTCCGTTGTCGACAAAACGACGTTGTTCGTCGCCATTGCTGCCGCCATATCAGCTATCATGGCATTCACTTGGCTCTACACAATTCTACCCGTATGCCTCCTCTGTTGTTTCCGCAACCCTCAATAAAAAACAAAAATAAACACACAATCATTTCAGTACAATCGTTGACGTTATATTTTCATGTTGTTGTTGTTGTTGGTTGCGTTGTTTATTCGATCGACCGTCCAAACGAGTGTATGGCAAACAAAAAAATCTACTTGAAAAATTTACCAAGTGCTGAAAATAAAATAAAACTTGAATATACACAATGTATTTCCACATCCAGTGCTGCTGACTCGCATTAAAAACTGAACCAACGTACAATAGGCAGGCAATACTGACGGCCAACGAACGAACAAACGAACCAGTCTGTCAGTCAGCCAGGCAGCCAGCCAACAGTTCGGAATGTTGGTTATAATAAATATATGTATGTACATAGCTCTGACTGAACTCATATAACGAGCACAATGAACGAACGTACTGGATGTACATTCACACAAACGTGAAATTAAATGTACGAACGAACATTCAAAACGAGGCATATGGAAACTGAAAAACAAGTAAGATGCCGTCCGTAAAAAAAAAATTTAATCGTCGTATGAATACACGAAGTACAGTCTCAGTGTTAAAAATAAAACATGGATGTATGCAGAGCGGCAAACCAAAGGGGATTGTTAGTACTAAAGCAAGCAAGCAAGCAGGCAAACAAATAAGAATGATTATGAAGAGTTGCTTCTAAAAAGTTCGAAAAAATTTCTTAGTCAGCGATGCCAGATCATATTTTCTTTGATTATGGTGGTAATTAGAATTTTAGAGTAATTTTTTTATTATTAATTAAAGTACTTTATGCAATTGCTGGGAATTAAGCATGATTTTTAAATTAATCAATACATCTCGTACATGATACGGCAACAAGTATATATGTACTCGTATGTGTGTATGTAAAAGCTCTCGAATATAATTGAAAGCTCTAAATAAACGAAATATCACTAAATTCAATACTATCCTAAGAGAAAGAAAACATAGAAGGCAAATAATTCGTTCACTCTTATCGGGAATAAGAAGCAAACATATTGTTCATAACTTTCCATGAACAAAAAACTGGTGAAGAAAATTACAAAATAGTACAATCACACAACAAAAACGCAATTTTGGGGAAAGGAAACATACATACATATGTATGTAAGTATATAGTTCACGTGAACTTGTATTTTCGATAAGGGTCATTAACAAATGACTTGCAAGAATATTTTTAAAGAGAAATACTACTCAGGCAATTGATGCCTTCTATTCAATGTGAAGCATTAAGTACTTCTGTGCAACAGAAACTCTTAAACAAAAACTGTTACACCAACTGTAGAGGTGATACTAATTCGGTCTGATCAAACTTGCCGTACCAACCAAAGGATAATGAACGAAATGATTTACATACATATTTACTGTTCCAGATGACAGATGATTTTTATGAAAAGGTTTACTGTCCATTCTAAATTGACAGAATGTTAAATCGTTAAAAACCCCTTAACACATCCAAAAGTATTAGAAAGGAACTGTCAGGTTTGCAAAAAAATCTTTGTTGACAGCTTTTTAAGTTATTTTAGAACCATCTGTAAATTGAAAATCATCTTGGTCTTTAGTTGTCTTCACCTGCCAAAATGCATTACACTCTCTGCAACATTTGGCAAAGTTGAAAAATCAAATTTTTGGACTTATGACTATTGCAGCAAATGCTATATACCTTCGCTATATTCTTCGGTTAAAAACTATTCTTATGACATAAGTATACCGACATACTTTCCTATAAGTTCTTTCGTATTCAAGAGAAGCTAAACATTGAAATGAAAGCAATATGACTTAGATTGAGAAAAGCACAAGACACGAGCCCAAGGAATTATTAGATTAGGAGAGATTACCAGTTGCATAAAATCACTTACATATGTGTGGAAAAGAGAATTTTCCTATTTTTCTAACTTCTGGGAAAGTTAATTCAAATATGTATGTATGTATACTGTGCGATTTAATGGCACAAACTTCCACTGTGCGAGATACACCTACATCAGCAGAAACACAATTCATTGGAACGCTGAGGGAAGCCAGGAAAGAAGCACTTACATATGAACGTGACGTACATTTTATTTGATTTATGTACTTATGTAGGACCTTAACAAATGAAATCCATTCTTTACTCATATATGTAGGACCAAAAAAGAAATATGTGTGTATGTATGCGTGTGCCAGTGTTCAAAACAAAATTTTAATTACAAAGTAAGCACAATTTTCATCGGAAAATATATGCATCTACATTCAGTAGTTTAATAAAAATATATACACATGTACATACATACATATCTACAAAAACGTCTATCAACCATATTATTATTTTCAGTACTGTATGCAGAAGAGAAGCACTGCATACATCTGCATATTTACACATGTACAGCAAAATCTGAAACGACTTTCTCCCCTGTTAATAATTTCAATACTGTATATGTGTGTGTGTGTGTGTAACAGAAGAACTGCATTCACCGTTACTATTCAATGCAGAGATGGAAAATTCAGTACAATTTTTGGTTATACATATGTTACGAAACAACGCAATACATACATACATTTAGTAAAAAAAAGTAAAAGTAAAAAATACTCATTCATGTCAAAACAAACACTGTTAGCGATTCTAATAATTATTAAATAAATTTTTAAAAGGGAGCTACATAGTTATTTATTAGAGTTAAAAAAAATTTGTTTTTAAAAAATTTTTAGTTATTTGTTGTGGGTTAGCAAATAAATAAAAAGTTATTAAAAACATAAATTATTGAGTATGTGTTCGAATAAATGTCATATTTTTTAAAAAATTTTGTTTATTGGATATGTTTGTATGTATGTATGTATGTAGATCATGGTGAAAATTGATGCTGATAGCGATCATTTAGGAACTTGGGTTATATATGAGGTATATACATATGTATATATATTTATTTATATATGTGTGTACATATGTATGTACCTAAGTAAAAAATTGCTGGTAGCAATTAAGAAAAAAGTTTTATTACCAAAATCGGATAATTTAGAAGTAAATGTTTAGTACTATTCAAAAAGTAGTATGTACATAATTTCCATACCTGATTCTCTATCTAGTTTGTGTGCAAACATTGAATAAATAATGCTTTGTTATAATATTCTTTTATAATTTTATAATATGCTGTGTGTAAGTATGTTCATCCATATATTTAATACACGAATCCAGTATAGATTTTTGTACATACATATGTATGTATGTAAGTATGTATGGCTGTAAGTATTTGGATACATATGTAAGTATGTAAATATGCGAGTATGTAAATGCCCCCGTGCATACATACTCGTACATATGTATGTACGTATTTGCTACATTCTGCTTTAAAATATGGCTGTACATAGGTATGTACATATGTAAATTAAATACCTAGTCATGCACATACATACATAAGCACGTATCTCTGGATCCTTCTTTACAAGGTAGTATTTGTGTTATGTTTTCTCTTAGTGGTATAATGCTCTTTTGCATACATTTCCACATTATCCTCCCTAGTGGAGCTTGGTTTGGGGATTTTTTGTTCGTTTATAGTTTAAACATTGCGTTGTAATATGGGGTTATATTTTATAGAAATGTATACCATCTACATGTATGTATGTATGTACATTTGAACATGCATACATTCTTGTATGTAACACACACATCCATACATATCTATAGAAAAGTGGGCATTTTTGGGCAAAATGTATCTATTCTGTACGTACATACTTACATAAATTTTTTCAGCTGTTTCGGGCTGTACGTATGTGTTTGATGTTGAGTGGATGATGTTCGTTCGTCCTAATAGTGGTTGAATGTTGGGTGTAATATCCGTTAAGCTGACAAAAATGATGTGGATGATATGGCCAGGGAATGTTTTGGAGCAAAAAACGAAAAACAAAAAAACATCGAAAGTATGCTGTGCGCATATCCTAAATAAAATTTTTGTTTTTGTTAACACTGACAGACAGACCGTCACGAAACTTATACATAATATTTACATACATATGCATGTACATAGGTATGTGTAAGTGTGTTTTGCAAAGGTGTTTGCATTGTTGTTTAGTTTGGTCTAAAGTCAAAATTAATTAACAAAATTGACTATCAAAAATAGTGTATGAAAAATGTGTAACTAAAAATTAACGAATGCAAATTTTAAAATATTTTAGCCAAAAAAAAAAATGATCGAACTAATATAAAAGTCTATGATTTTCAATCTATGTATGTATGTACAATACAATAAGTACATACATATGTAAAATGTACATGCACAATCTAGTAAAGTATCTCGTATCATACCAGGCATATTCGAATTCCTAATAGAAATATTTGGCGAAAGATAATCAGAGTTTAACAAGTTATTAGCAGGAACTGAAAAGTTCGTTCTGCTACCATTTAAACATTCACAATAATAATTTTCTATAAATTCAACAGGTTTATTATTTGTTTAGTTGTAGAATTAATTGCCACATAGTCAGCTGTTTGTTTCCTGTGTAGTTGGTTATGGTCTTTTGCAACCTTAAAATACATATTTCATTAGCAATTAATAAAATTCTACGAACTTAGTAGCCAACCCCTTATCGTTCTTTCGTTTTGTTTTTGTTTTGTCCTCTTAATCCTGTGGTGTATTCGCTTTGACTTTAGCTGATATTTTATAGCACAAAACTTTTTAATATTTATTTTCAATACACAAACATACCCAAAAAAAAACTTTTATGCCAACACATGTAAACCAGCAGATTATTGTTAAGTTGAATTTTTATAAATTTGGCTGCCGCCATTTATGAATATTTTACACTTGAATGTAGTTTTTAAAAAAAAAGCGCCCGATTTTGCCACTCGTATTGCAAAAGCATGTGTTAAAGAGCAAACTGCCAGTTGTGCGAGCGAAATTTTTTTTTTTTGTTAACTCAACCTTTAAATCGTTACTCCAACTCCTCGCAAGTTTTGTTTATGTTCATGCCCAGACGACCGACATTCACTCACAACAAAATGATTTTAAAATTTTTGTGTAATCTTAAGACGAACTGACCACTTTGAAATATTTGCATTTACGATGTAACAAGAGAAAAAACATCAAACCTACTACATACTTCGTTGTGCCACAAGTGATTATGGTGGTCATATCATTCATACGTATGGATAATTGTTGCGGCACAAGTAATTACGCACCGATAGTGGTGCGTATGAGCAATATTATTCCAATAAATTTTGTTGTTCGTTCTAGTTTGTTTGCATGCATGAGCACATGTTTTTTTTTTTTTTTATTATTATTAACAAATGTTAATAATGAATATTTAAAAAAATCTATGTTGTTAATTAAAAACGAAAGTGAAATTTAAGATTTTAAAACTTAATTTATATTAATTTGAAATAAACCTGTGTGCTTGCTAACTAACAATTATTTAATTGGCCACTTCTCTGTTCCTGTTCGCACATTATGCAGTTGTAAGACCTTAAACATCAGCAGTTTGTTTCCATTGTTGGCGATATTTGCGACATACGAGTATGTGTTTCCACTAAAACTACTCGTACTTCTGCAAATGTTGATTGTAGGAAAGTCAAATTGAAACTAAAACTAAATTTAATTACAAAAATACCGCAAAACAAATTCACCAAAAACTATAAAAAGAAAAAAAAAAGTGTTTAACAACTGCCACAGCAGCAGTCGTGAAAATCTTTGTTAGAGACACACCAAAAACAAGCAGAAAAGCGAAAAGCGAACTGTTGCACCAAATGTTATCGACGAGATGTCTTTGTGTGGCAATAAGGTAGTGAGCGAAAGAGTTGTTTGGTTGCAAGCTAGCTAGATTTGTGCTGATATGTACATGTGTATGTATTTGTAACGACAAGACGACACAACCCTTACGGGTGCTGCTGATTTGATTTGAATGGCTGGTTGAATGAATGTTTTTTTTTGTAAGTATATTTTGGCTGTTATTATATTGCCACCAAAAAGAAGAGAAACCAGGGTAGACATGACAAGTGTTGTGTATTATACAATGCTGCAAGAAGCACGTAAGTTACCAGTAACACCGCCACTATACTGCTAACACCACCACATCAACCATCCCAACTACATACAAGCACACATACATTTCTACATACATACAGAGTGAGTGCATGCATTCATGTAGGAAGTTAAGATGTGCTTTTCCAAGCAATGCAATTTATTGGTTGTTGTTTGTTCCTTCGTAATTCTTACGTTCTCAATTGTGAGAACAAAACAAAGTACAAGGCGCAAAAATGCATAAATATGTCTGCATGTATGTATGTTTATAACTGTATATGCAACGTGCAAATAATGAAAACAAAAGAAGAACGAACCAACGAACTTCATGCATACTTTAGATTTGTATACAATTTTCAATAACCACGTGCTGTTAAAAGCATTTGCATACACTCTCGTATTATGGCCACTAGTGTGGTCGTCTGATGACAAAAAGAAAATACTATAAAATACTATAAATACAGCCGGAAGCCTCCCAGAATTACTTGCTAGCGTTATATTTATGCTTTATTAAGATTTACATTAAATTGATGGCAGGATATCATTTGTTTTTATTTATTAACTATTATTTTGGATTATAATGCGACAAGTGACTATTATTTTTTTTCGTAATGTTTACTGGTTGTTGTTGTTTTATACAAAAAAAAAAAAAAAAAAACATCATCATGCAATAAGTCAAGGAGGCATAAATCTAAACAATACGGTGCGTTTTTTTTCATGAAAATTTGTTGTATGAAATTTGTCAGTTTTCAGGTCACTCTGAAAGTCAACCAGACCAGGATAAAATTATATGACATACTAAAAGATTTGCATTCCAATTAGTTTTCTATACATCTTTTAACGACCAAAGCTACGTTCACACTTATCAAATATTTGCCGAAGAAGCATGACCAACAGACAAACTAAAATTTTATTTTCCTTCATTCTAATATTTTCTTTTTGCAATATTGGCTTGCATTTATTAAATTGTAAAAAAATAGTAGAAGGCGTTTTTTTTCTATCAAATTTTTGCCAAATGTGAAGTAATTTAATATAAAAAGTTTTACCTAAAAAATTTCATAGAGAAATGATCAAAACCAAGGCGAATTCAAATATCAAAATCCCTACAAATAATGCAACAATAAAAAAGAACAGCCGCTGTTCGCAGCAACAAAACTATCAATCTGTCAAAAATGCAACACATAGGCTGACTTCCAAAACGTTCGTATACAAAGTTTGTATACAGTATTGCTACTGTATTTAAATCACATCCATATGCAAAGTTCCGAAACAATGCAACAACTATAAAACCGATGCCTTGTTTTCTTTCTTACTGCGTTAAAAATACTTGGCGGCGGCGTTTTGAAATGGTATGCATTGTATAATTATTGTACTGCGGCGTTATGAAATGTGATGCTTTGTTCAAACACAAAGCAATTGACGTTTTGGAAGTCAGCCTAACTTTATGCACATTATTTGACAGTCCGGGTAATTATTTTTGACATCTGGCTAATAAAAGAAGCACCAAGTATTGAAAATAATTCTGATTTTGATTTTGTTTTAAATATCAATGTTGACATCGTTGAAAGGGCAGTAATTGATCATACAAACTAGAATATTCAGATATTTTTTTTTTCCCAACTGTGATAATACGATAATTCCAATGTTTGTAATTTTGCAAGAGAATTTAAAATTTGGGGCTCAAATTGTCTCGCAGCTAATCGTATTTTTCATATCGCTTCCAAGATACTTTGGATATTCAATTAATAGATGTTAAAATATTTAGATGTGTGAGAAGATAGGGGTCAGAAGGACCAAAATAACGCTTTTGTCACACCCACAGTTTACTTTGCAACGTCTTAATTCAGCTGGGAGAAAGACGGAAAAAGAAAGAATTCTACTCTCTGTCTTTCTCTTAGCAAAATTAAGTCTTTATAAAGTAAATTTTGCATGTTTCAAATGGGTCTAATTCGCCAAAGCGATGCCTGAAGATTTGGAGAATTAATTTCTTTTTAGGAAATTTCATTTTTCATATACTGCTGTCTATATTAAATAACGAGGTTCATCGAGCTAAAAATTTCTTCGCTAATGCTTTTCCGGTCAGGACTCCTCTCTGTATTAGAATAACGGGATCGTTAAGTAAAAGAAATTTACTGACTGGCCCACGATGTCGAACGAATTTTTCTTTCGTACAAATTACATTGAAAACAAAAACAATTTTAAAAGTTTTGTTTTTGTTTCAAATGTAAATTGTACGAAAGAAAAATTCGTTCGACATCGTGGGCCACGCAGTTAGAGTAGCTATAACTTGGATTTGTGTTTTATTTTTCTTTTATTAAGACTAACACTAAGAAGATAACCCAACCCCTACGTATGATGTGCTTTGTGCCTGAACTAGGAAAATTGCTTATGGGAAGCAGGATAAAGGGAGTTTTTGCGAGAAGTTTATTCCATATGTGAACAGTTCGGTTAAAGTAAAAAATTCCAAATGTGTTGTACCGCGAAATTTGAATTGTTTTTCTCTTCTGAAGTAAAACTTAATAAAGAAATAGGAGAATGTGAACCAGGGCCCAAATCGTTACATCTGTGAACGTACAACTCGTCACGTACATAATTTCCCATCCAATTATACAGTAGTTACATGACGAGTTGTACGTTCACCGATGTAACGATTTGGGCCCAGGTTTATTTCATGTTAATTTTTGATAATTTGGCGGAATTATTCCGTAGCGCAGTGACAAGTGTGCAAAGCAATATTTATTAAAATTTACATGATGTTTTCAGTGTTTCTTTTTACTGGGTCATAGTAATATCTGTGTCAGCTTGTATATATGAAAATCAGGGGTAAGATGCTCCCCCAAAATAATGATTATCGAATAACTTTTCTCTTTATGGATTTTCAAAATTGTTCTTTTGTTTGAAAGTATTTGCTTGCAGCTGAGTCCCATAATTTAATCTCAAAATTGGCGTAAGTTGTTCCATCTCCCCGCCAAAAAAAAATTAATTGTTTATCGTATAACTGCTCAATTTACTTTGCGATTTTAGAAATTATTTTTTTTATTAGAAGGGGTTTCTCACAATTTGCTGCCATAATTTTATTTTTGTTGCCGAGGCAAGTTGTCTCTCCGAAATATTGGTTCACCACCCTTTTCTCAAAGTTTTATTGCACAACTCCGCTAATTATTGATCTTATAATTTTATTTTTTTATTAAATTGGAGGGAAATTTGCTGCTCTAAAATATTGATAACTCCTGCATTTATAGACCGATTTTCTTATATCTTTTTTTTTCTAATGTAGGCTTGCAGTTTGGTCCCTTTTTTTCAATTGGAGTAAGTGGTTCTCTCCCCAACAAAAAAAAAAAAATATCGTACAACTTTTCAATTTATTGACCGATTAAAAAACTTTTTGTGTTAGAAGGTTTTTCTCGCAATTTGTTCACATAAAATATGTATGTATGTATGTAGTAGGGACTTTGTTGTAAATAAATTTAATATTGTAAATGTAATATGGGATTTTGTTGCATATGTATGTACTTGCATGTACTCGTATCGTAAGTAAGCCAGAATTGTATAGTATGCGTTCTTTGTTTCAACGCATAAGATACTGGAATTTCAACAGTTTTTAAATATTTTTAAGAACACTCGATCTATTTAAATATAAAATTAAAATTTTCTAAATATAATCTAACAAAAAACTTATATAATATGGCCATAGTCCTGTCACAGGACCTGATATGGTATTGATTTTAATCAAATTTTTAATAATAAAGAGCAGAAAACTATTTCGTGATTTTTGATGAAGATGAAGTGAAATATAAATGATATCCAATCAGTATGTTGATGACACTACTTACCTCTGTGCACATTGTTTTGTTAAACCTAATGAATAAATCCACAATACTATCTTGTAGACTTTGTGGTGTTAAAAATTGAAAAGATCCCTCCAATGTTACGTTGTCCACTTTTGATAATTTTTTTTTTGTTTTATGTTAATGTCAATTTTTTATTGTGTATAGAGTTTTGTTTAGTTTTTTTTTTTTTTTGTTTCTTCTACTGTTGTGAGAGTAGTGTGTGTGTGTGTCTGATGTCCGTCTTGCTGTATTACAACAAGATAAATTTATACAGGTATAAACAACAGCAGCACAGTCTTTGAGATTTATTTGTTGTTGACATCTTTGTTTCTTTCTTGGTTTAGTAACTGCTAAATAGTTTTCACTTTAATGTTTTGGTTTAGTGTTTTTTTTTTCTATCTTTCTTTCTCTTGTATCTTCCTATCAGATGTGTTCACAGGCATACTTCTTTATTACCAACTTTTTGTGTGTCTAATTTAGTTAGTTGATGATTTCTTAGTTGATGATTTCTTTATTCTTTTTCTTCTTGATCGCAATCATTAGATTAGTAAGTGGCTGAATGAATGAATGTGAATGCATTCACAAAATTATAATAGCTGTTGTTGTTGTTTTTGTTGCTGTTGATCAATGGATCTTATATGAATTATTTGCTGTTTTGTTGCTATTGTTATTTGATTGAATGGCTGGTTATGGTTTGTTTTGATTATGTCTTTCTTATGCACGAAATGTGTTATTTTTTTATTTTATTTTATATTGTTTTCCTTTGCGTTTTTCTTTTAGCACAAATATTATTAGATTTTTTTTATTTCTAATTAAATGTCAACAAATAAAATACTTTACAGGTAGTTTCAACTGTTTAATGTAAACAATGTTTTATTAATTTTTTCTCCTCTTTTCTACAGCTCCTAGTAAATTACCATGATTTTTTTTTGTTTTCTCCAATAGTTTTTAACTTAAAAAAAAATCACAATTTTTTCAAATATATTTTCTTGCTTTTATTCTTTTTTAAATTAAGTTGTTGTATTTTAATACAAATATAGTTTCATATAATTCGGTAGTCGATTTACTTAATTTTTTTTCCCAGCTGTATTATCTAGGAACTTATTTAAATTTTATAATTTTGTTTTTTTCACACAAAATTACGCGCTTTTCAATATACGACTACGACAAAAAATGTTATGTGCGATCAGCGAGCAAGCGGACGTGTACTTAGTCTACCATAGTAAAATCAGAAATAACCAATCGTTGTGAAAGATATGTGCACCAGAGTCTTAAAAGCGGCATACTGTTGTGAATTTCCCTTCTTTCGAACTCCCTTCCTCTCCAACATCAGCAACACACAATATACAATGTATTTGTGTATGTGTTCGTTCGTATCTGTGTGCGCACGATGATGATGATGATGGTTTCGCTATATAGACGACATACAACACAAAGGAAATAAAAGCAATGCAAAGCGTTAGAATGCGATGGCATTATGATGTGGGACAGAGAGAGAGATTGATGTCATACGCTCAGTAAATGTATATTTTTTTTGTTGTTTCTACATAATACATGAGCACAGCAGAAAAAAAAATTGTGTTTCGAGAAAAACTTACATAAAGCAAATTCACAGAGTTGAGTTCAAAATAACAAAAATGAGAGATTTCATATAAAACTGCTGTTTTACGAGAGCACGGGTAATGAACATGGGCTGCCAGATTATATTTGTTTTTCTCGTATCTAATAACGAAATGACAAATGAAATCGGACGTGCCTGTTATGTATTTTAAGGGGGGCTGTAATAATACATTTGCTTTCTGACTGCGATATCCGGCGTAAGTAGAAGAATGTTATAACCTTTGATCCGTGACCACCTGTATGAATTCTCCGTCAAAAAAAAAAAAAAAAAAAAACAAGTAAGAGTGCTATATTCGGCTATGCCGAATCTTATATACCCTTCACCAATGCATAAATATGTGACTCACTGAATATAGATAATACAATATCTTACAATTTTCCATCCATCAGTGAACAGAAAGGGGGGTTTGTAGGAAAAAATACATAAAGTTATTATTAAGTAAATATAAACATTACACTAACATGCCTCAGTAGCACGATGGTCCGTGCCATAAATTATACACCCAATCCTGTTTTTACATTTGAATTTGAAATAACACGGTTGGCGGATATAAACTCATCCTGTTTTTGGACGGTCTTTTTTGAAATAACACGGTTAATGTACACTCTCAAAACTGTTTAGTTGGGGAATTTCCAAATTATGTGTAAAAAAGTGCTGCCGAATTCTTTAAAAAAAATTAAAAAAAGAGACTTCGCAGCGTAAAAAAGTGCACACATTAATTTTTTATGCACACATCACTATATGTCTTTTTTTTCACGATTTTTTTTTACACGGTACGCATTGAAACGTATCTACCTTGTAAAAACAGGATTGGGTGTAATCGACCGATTCCATATTCAACACTGGGGCACCTCATGTATTTATAAATTTATTTCTGAAAGTTTTATATATGAGCCGTTTATTTTGAAAGTGGCATAAGTCACTTTTTTTATTGCATTTTTTTTTTACAAATGAAAAGATACCGTTCAATTGTATTTAGTGTTTCCATGAACTCGATTTTTTTGAAAAAGTGACTTATACCACTTTCAAAATGAACGGCTCATATATATCTTCATTTATTTGTATGTATATATAATTCAATATCAGAACCGATATTTTATTATTGCTGATTTTTCAATACGAAGCATCTTAAAAAAATTCTTACGAGTCTTTAGCTCTTCTAGTGTCTTCGGAAAATCGATTTCACGTACAGTCAGACGGACAGACGGACATGGCTAATTCAACTTCGCTATCTATAAGGATTCAGAATATATATATACTTCATGGACCTCATATAAATTTTGTGGAAATTACACGTAATGACAAACCTATAAATACCCTTGCCATTTTTGGTGAAGGGTATAAAAACGTGCTGAAAAATGTGGTTTGGTACCTGAGGGAGATACAAAGAAGCCGAAGAAGGCGAATATAATCACCTAGACAAGTTTAATTTTTGAATAGATGTGTTTAGTATTGTCGTCCGTGCCTTGACGAAGTTACAACAGAGTTACTTGCAAGGAACACATCAAGTTGCCACTTCTTATGCATATACGAGCCATCGTCGAGAAACACCTGTGCCAAAGTGTTTGAGCTATCATGGTTCCTATGAAGCTTTTGATTTTTATCAACAACACATGAAGGGCTAACTAACATTGGTTGTCCAAAGTCCAACCAGCCACTAGCACTTTTCGATCATCAGTCATTTAACCAATACCACCTCCCAAGGATTTTGGTAGCAACCACTTGCACGTACGAAGAAGACCGGTCACAAAATCCTGCCACCGTCAAGGATAACCCGATGCCTGCCAGCATATCCATAACCAAAGGGATCTTAAGATGAGTCCAATATAGGAGCACTAGCTCAAAAAAAAGTAATAATTAATCCGTGGGGCTTAGCGCTTACTTTTAAACATACGATCCTGGTTGTTCACTTAAGACAAAAAAATAATACAATAATTATTTATGAACGTGGCAACCCAAAGCTTTATTGGACTGTGTTGTGTGTGTGTGTGTTTTGCTGAATCAATGTATTTTGAAGTCGGGGGAACTATTTTGGGGTATTTTTTACATGCGTATGAGTGTTTCTGTGCTGTAGAGTCGTTAGTTTTATTATTCCGATTCATTTATATGTATGCTTGTTTCCAAAGAGTGGGGTTTTTATTATACTATTTCACATACATACACATACTCATACACTTGCACACACGTGTGTGGAATGTTGTCAGTTGGGATTTTTTTTCTTCTGCATTTTGTATTTTATTTGATATTTTCTATATGCTGATGTTCGTTCGGTCGGTCGGTCGGTCGTTCGTTCGTTCGTTAGTTAATACGTACATACATTCATCGCATAAAATTCCATACACATAGATACACACATGCATGCATACGTACACACTTATGTACATAAAATCGTTCATACATCCATACATACATGTATATGAATGTGTGTGTATGCTTTTATGGCTGCATAAACATACATACATGTATACATACATAAATGATGTATGTAGATATTGTGAGTTTTTAGCCATACGTATTATAAGATGACTCTACTTGTACTGTAACTTTGATATGGTGGGATGGATGTATGGATGGTTGGTTGGTTGGTTGGTTGGTTAGATCGTATAAGTAACTTTGCTGTGTGAGCTGGTTTGTGTCTTTTTTATAAATTTAAAATATGAGAAAAATATAAAACCAACAATTTGGATTTTTTTTCTTTCTTTTTTTAAGTCTTATGATGAAGTAACTTGTATTAAAGCAATGGCCGATGATGATTGTATGTACCTACCTAAAGCAAAGGCAATTCAATACAGCCAACCATCCAGCCAGCCAGCTAGCGAGCCATCAAGCAACAACTTTAAGTAAAAATCTACTTGGCTAAAAAATCGAAACCAGAAATAATCGACACAAAGTTGTTGGATGTTGTTTGGGTTGTTGGTAATTTTGCTGCTTTCAGTTGAAGGCAATGCCGATTGTTGTATGCCGTGCTTTGCTGGGCCGAGTGCGGTGCCGTGTGAATTCACAACGATCAAAATTTAAAAAAAAAGGAGTTAACGTTGGCTGGCTGGCTAGTTTAGTTGC
This sequence comes from Lypha dubia, assembly GCA_947311025.1. NCBI lineage: Eukaryota > Metazoa > Arthropoda > Insecta > Diptera > Tachinidae > Lypha > Lypha dubia. Next base: position 128,090,329 of record OX371260.1, read on the forward strand.
CTGCCTGCCTGCCTGCTTGCTTGATTATTTTTGTTGGCCTGTTGTATTGTTGTAGGTATGACGCAGTCTTAAGTCGTATTTTGCCTTGAAACATTTTTCAACTTATGTAGTTATGTTTTTAACTCATTTCGAATGGCTATAAATACTTTTAACAAATTGTAGTAATAGATGAAATGAAATAAAACAAAACATAAAATTCAAAGGCATAGTTTTCCATTCATGTTGGCTGTTTGGTTGGCGGCTGGCTTGGCTCTCTTTTCTGAGTTAGTTTGAATATTGAACTTTTTTTTTTGTTTTTGTTTTTTTTTTTAAATTTATGTCTATGGCCATTGCAGATTTGAGGATCATTCTTAGAAATTTCGATCATTAATGTTCCAAAATAAAGAGAAAACATTTCTCTAACAGTTGCTTGTTTGACGACGGACGGCAATGATGATATTGTTGTTGAGGCAACGGCTATTTGCCAACAACTAAACTTGAGATTATGTATTTTTGTTTCGCATCCGTATTAATAGAGGATATAGAAGGTAGTCTGCCGTTTAATGGTTATTTCATTTAATATTTTTTGCAAATACAATTGGCAGCCTGGCTGCCAGTCTGCCTGCCTGCCTGCCATTTAGCCGAAAGTCCACTTTTCAATGTCGTTGCTTGCTAATGATGTTGTAGTGCGATGGAGACTTACATATAAATGCTATTTGATTAACAGTTTATTTGTTGGCGTTGTTACTAGTATTCACATACACACACTCATCTACACACCCATACATTAGTATGTAAGTAAGTGCTATCGCTTATAAGAGAAAGGGTTTTGTTTTGCTTTGTTTTGTTTTGTTTTGTCATCCTTTCTTTATTCCTTACATCTTCTTCCATTTGTTTTTTTTTTTTTTTGCTTTATGAATGCGCCTTAACTTAGCCAGAGCATCGCGAAAATCATAAAATATTTAAAATTGAGAATAGTCCGTCAGTCATGTTTGTGTTGGCGAGACAAAACGGACTAACTGTTACTTAAAGTAGGAACAATAATAAACTGCCAGGACATTTTCCCATTGAAGAAGGGTGATGCTGAATTATATCAACATATTGGTTGGCGGCATCTTCATATTGAATAGGCAACCATATGTGCGCGTGAATAAATTTATTGAAATTCAACAACAACATGTGCAAACGCTGGCTTGCTTCCCTCTTGTGTTCTTTTTCTAAATACATAAAAGTGAAACATTTTTCTTTTATAAGTTTGATTCTCTAACATAAATTCTCCAACAGCTTTACCTTCTTCCCACTCCTAATATTTTGCTCAAAAATACTTTTCTATTGACTACCATGATGTTAAATGCGTACGTTCTTCGTACGTGTGCGTATGTGTACATACATATATGTGTGTGTGTAAGTTAGGAATGCACTTTTGAAAACAAAAAAATTTTTTTTTCTTCTTTCAAGTTAGTGGCTCTTTATTTCATGCTTATGGAATCAAATTTTTTAACTGTTGCTTTTCGGCGAGATGGCATGGTTTGGGTTTGTTTTGGTGAGCTAAACAAACATCTGTTCTTGCATCAAACTGTGTTTTGTTTATTTCTTAGGTTTGCAACATAAAGCTGCTGCGTCAACTTTTCATTTGTTCAATGTCTCTTGTACGGGATACGAACATTTTTTCATTGTTATTTTTTTGTTTTGTTTTTATTTCGTAAACTTTATTATATAATTCTTGCTTATATTAGCCGGAAGTTATAGTTTTATGGAATTTTATTGGATGGAATAGAACAATCTGTCATCTTTGGAAAAGTATGGATTAGATTAAGGTCGCTTTTACTAAACTGACCATAAGTTATGTGACAGACGAAAATTTTGTGCATTGATTTGCAATTAAACGCTACTAACCGCGAAATCATTGTGACGGTGACGACTGTTCACAGTGTCGAACATCTTGCAGTTCTAATATTTTAATACGAACATTACCTTGGTACCCAATTAATGTTCATCACAGCAAATCCCAGTCAGTATGACTTATGGCCAGTTTTTGGCTTCATATTTAAGTATGTAATTAGTTAATTTTTATTTAAATCTATGTTGTATTTAAAAGAGATTCCATTTTTTCAGTGAGTAATTAAAGTTCTTATTTAATTACGATGAAAATGTGGTAGCACTACGTAAAATAAAAATTTTTCCCACAAATTTCCCTAAAGAACAGCTGACTAGAACAAATAAATAAAAAGCTTAAAAAATATATTTTTATTTCAGCTAAAAATTAGAATAAATAAGAAGTGCTGAAATGTTTTAAAAGAATAATAGCAACTTTCAAAATGATTAATAAAAGATTAATAGCGACAAAACAAGACAAAATTATATGCAATTTGCCAGCAGCCACAGATTTTTTATTGGCTTTGTTTTCAATAAGAAGAACAAGCAGTCAAAAACATATGGAAATTCGTGAATCCTAATTATTATTTAAATACACAAGGTTATTCATTTAATTAAGTACTTTTTTTAAATATGCAGCCAAAAACACAATGTTTTATTTAATTACAACTTAAAAATAATTACAACTTAAATATCAAGTCAAAAAATGGCCCTTAATTATCGTATTTAAAATTAGCAAAAACATTTAATAATTTGTAATCAAGTACAAGACCGCTACCTAACAAGTGGCCGCGAATTCTGTGAACTTTTCCCTTGTTCTTAATTTTTCAGAATATAAATCTGGGAACCTTGGCCCATATTAATTTGTATAAAAATTATTTTACTAACACAAAACCGATATACGAGTACATATAAACATATTTTCCATTTTGATAGCATTTTGTTTTTAACTAAGAAATACCAATTAAAATTAACTTCGATTCAATTAAACTAGTTTTAATTAAATATGTATTTTATTCTGAACAAATATTTAATTGGAAAAAAATATATTTTTCTGAGTACTTGCCACGAAAGCTTAAAATTTAAGTTAAATAAACAATATTACTGGGGGAAAAAAAGTTCAACGGAATTACAGTGTGATCACGATTTTCTCAACCTTCGACTATTGTAACAACCGGTTTAGCTCAACATGCAACAGCTGCGATAAGTGTTACTTTTTCTGTTATTTTACGCTTAAGGCACTTATATAAAGTTATCAAATGTGAAATATATGTATGCTCTAGCATGGTCGAATGTCTTCAAACATTTGATTAAATTGTTTGCCAATTATAAGTGTAGCTAACGGTGGTGTTGGCTGAAGTAGTTAACGTGTTGTTTGAAGTTGGAATAAAAACTTATAATTTTTATTTTCAGTTTAAAGAACACGAAATATTTTCTCTGCTAACAGGTTATGGGCCCAGATTCATAACTTTATAAGAATTTTCATTGTTATTTCGTTAAAATTCGTTTGTTGTTGGGGAGTTATTGCTGTAAGAAATAAAGGATTTAAAAATCTCTAAGCTTGAAGGTGTGGAAGGCTGGACTAAGAGCTAGTCACCTTTGGAATATAGTAAATGGAATTACAAAGAAGCCTGATGAAAACTTTTTGAAGATAAATAAGTGGATTTCTTTAGATGCAAAAGCTCAGAGAACGTTGGTTGTATCAATGGGTGAAGAACCAATGCTTCATGTTATGAATTGCACCAAAAGAACTCTGAAGACACCATTTCTGTTCACATTTCAAAAATTGGCAAAGCAGTCGGATGATCTTGGAGAAAAAATGAGTATAAAAAATTTTTTCTTCGTGGGAAGCTACAGAAAAGAAAGAGCGATCATTAAAAAAATTTAACATCTAGGCTGTGTATGGAAGGATCCAGATTAGGAATTCAGCCGAGAAAATCCGAAGCATTTCTTGCAAAAAAATATAAGAAGGGCAGCATGCAGCAAAGTCATGGTATTTAAAACTCTAGAGGTAAATATTTTATCTGTACAAAATTTGGGCACTGGAAACGTGATTGTCCCAACAAAAGTCGTAACGTCAATAGTAATACAACATTGAACAATGGTAATGCTTTTATCGGCGCACATCTTTTAATGGAAACTAAGGAAGAAAATGTCTGGTTTGCTGATTCCGGCGCAAGGGACCATATGTCCAGTAATAAAAAATGGTTCAAAAACTATTTTCAGTTTGATTATTATAAAACAATATTTTCAAATTTTTCATTTGAATCAGATATTGATAATATTTCAGGTTCTACTTTTAATCATGACTCACTTCCCTCTACATCAAAATTAGAAGATGGTAGAGCCGAGCGTGATATGAGAACTATTGTAGAAGCAGCTAAGTCAATGATACATGGCAATGATCTTAGTTTAAATTACTGGGCCCATAACCTTGCTCTGCTACCATAGCACAACATCATAAATTGATAGGATGTGGATTAGTGTGGCATTGTATTAATTGTTATCTGACTATTGTAAGTGATGAAGGTATAACACTGCACTGGTCACTTAAAACAGTTCCGGCAACGATTGGTACAGTTTCATGCTAATGTATACCAAAGCGCTCTCTTTCGCCGGTTAGCAGAATCGTCGGGGGAAGTAAAACAATTACTAAAAATGACTGCACACAGCTCAAGAAATTTAATGCATCTCCTTAACACCAAAAGGCGCTACAACACTGCTCTAAAAAAAAACTATCCAGGCGCGGATCCAGCTTTATCGTTTAAGGGGGAACTCTTTAGAATTTTATAGATGTACAATCCTAAAATTGTGTTCTTTTAAATATTATTTTATTTTAAATGCCAATAATTAAGAAGATTTGTATCCGCGCCTGGCTCTATCCCTTTCTCCCTAGAGCTGGCCTAATGCATGCCATAAGTAGGGCTCATATCCTACGTGTTAACAATCAATAAATCTAAAACAGTGTTGGCAATTACAACTTGTGCGAATCTAAAAAAGAAATAACTCGACACTATTTATTGTCAATAAACTGATGCAGCTTGTTTTTTCGATAACAAAAATTAACACCTAACAATAAGTTCTGAATAATGAATCAAAACTTTCCAACTAAAAATGAGTCACAATCCTGATTGCTTTGATAAACTGGCTATAAACACCAACGACTAGATACAGTAAATTCTCAATTGGTACGTACTATCAAGTAAAACTATCATTATCAGTGCGATTGATTTTGTCACGTTTGCTACCATTTAATCAAGAATGTTTATAGAATCCAAACTAGCGAAAAAACACTCAACACTTTTCATATAAATATTCTGACTCAAGCCGAGCGTCTGTGTTGTGTAAACAATACATACATTGTTCTCGTTATGTAAGGTCCAAAAATGTTTTATTTATTTTTATTGTTTTTTTTTTTTGCAATGCACCTGTATAATAATTGGATTCTATGGAATACAAAACAGCGTTTCTTTTATAATGCTAAATAGGTACATACATACATACATATGCAACTACCTGTAATAATATCTTTAGAAGTAACCAAAAAAAAAAACCAACAACAATAACAACGACCCTGATAAAATATGTACAAACGTAGATACATTAAATGAGAGTGATGAAGAAGATTACGATGTTTGTCCAGAAACATGTTTCGTTTTTCATTAGCTACAAAATCCAGAAATACCGACATACACACACCAACATACATACTTAGTATGTACGAGTATTTACATATGTTTGTTTGCAGAAATCTAAAACGGAAAGATCATTATGACTAGAGCTAAAGAATGCAATCGTCATATTAAAAAGATAACGTCTAAACGGCAACAACAACAATCACTATAACAACAACTATAATATTTTCAAGTTTAACAGTAGAAATGTTGGGAATTTTCACATGATTCGACTAGGATCCTACTGCATACTTGAGTATATATGTGTGTGTGTTCTCGTATATGTGTGGTTCTCTTCTCAATGTTAATGTTATCATTTCCGCTTTTAAACTACATCCATACAAAAATATGTACAACAATAATCAAAAGGTAGAAAATAATGGCGATACGTATATGGGTGTGGATGTGTGTGTGTGTGTGTCATGTGTATGAATTTTAAGGTTCCTGCTCTCGCTAAGTTTTTTTTATTAAACAACAAATTCAGCATTAAAAAGACGAGGAAGAAACTATTTTATGTGATTATACATATTTATTTTTTTGTTTTTGTTTTTCTTTTTAAATAGATGAATGATTAGCGCCAATTGTTTAATATATATTTTAAGACATTAGTACTGCTCGATCTCTCTCTCTCTCTCTCTTTCTCTTTGTCTCTCTTGATAAAGACATTTTTATTAATTTTTATTGCGGTATCGGCATGTAATTGCGCTTTCTCTTGTTGCTTGTTGTTTACCAATTCGTTTATAAATCGATCACCTTGAATATTTTTGTTGTGCGATTCATACACACAAACACAAACATCCATTAAAAAATTAATACAAATTTCTTCGTATTATTCTTATGGCGATAAAATGTTCTCAAAATTCAATGGGTATAAATAAAAGAAATTCAATAAGAAAAAACGCGACTGCAGAACAATAAGCAGCACACATAAAGAGCTTTAAGTTTCCTGTTGCTTCTGTGGTGCACTGTGTAAATACACAGTATGTACCTACATAAATACATACTATGTTGCCAATGTTGCTATTACTGTTGATTGTTGTTTCACATTCGGCTTAAATGTTGTTGTTGCTGTATAGCTTTTTCAATAGAATTAATATGAAAATTATGCTTTTGCTTAATTAGCCCAGTTGAGCTGAGTTGAGTTGGAGCCAAAAGAAAAATAAAACGAGATAAAGAAAGAAAACCAAACAATAATTTTCATTCAAATTGTTGAAATCTGTCCATAATACGATGAGAGTTGTAAATGAAATTAAAAAAAATTAAAGTTTTTTTTTAATAAAAAAAGAAAAACGCACAGAAACAGTACTATAAAACTGACAAAAAAAACAACAACAAATATTTAAGCAACAGAAAAAATCATAACAACACATCATCAGTAAAATATCAGCAGCGGTTTGAACAACAACTTTACCCAACGACAACAACAACAGCAACATGAAAAATATTAATGCAAAAGTATATTAAAACCAGTTGAGTTGAATTTAAGTTCAGTTCACTATTCATTCGTTTCATGAATTTCGTACAATCGCCAGCCAGCCAGCCAACCCGCTTGCCATCCATCCATCCAGCTCGTTTTGTTCGTTCGTTCGTTCATTAAATCCAAATTTTCATATAAAACTTATTTATTTTTTTTCTTCTTCTTCTTCGTTATTTTTATTTCTTTTTTGTTCTCATTACAGTCTGTGAAAAAAAATAATTTTTTTCAATTTGCTTATGCTATTTTTGTTGTAGTTTCAGTATGATGTACTATTTTGTGCTGTGCTGCATGAAGTGAAAATATCACAATTTACCACCTCGCCTTGTACAAACACATACATATAAACTCACACTACGAAATTCTTATATCCATTTACATATATACTTATGTATGGATGTATATAAATGTTAAAATTTTCAGATACTTATGTAAAAGTAGACGTACGTTCATACATAAAAACCACTTTATTACACGATCCCAGTAAACTATCAGCCCATAGATTTTGAGAGAAACGGTTAATCATAGAGATATTGGATAGACCCATGTTCTATGTGGAAGCAGCTCTTGCATTAACAATGTACCATATTTAAAGGCTACTGTGCAAGCGATCTATCTTTTGACATGCCATACTTTAGCGAAAGCTTTAGTCCTAACTCTACTACTCCGGTAAGTGAGGGCCAAAGAATGTTCGAGTATTATAAAAATAAAAATTGCTGTTTTCCTTTCTTTAAGTAATTTTGACAGCTCAACTACGGCCTCAATCAACATCTCTTCTCGTGAATCTGCTAATGCCGATATTGCCCTTGCCATTTCATCAAAGATTGAATGCATGCCAGTAAATAAATAATTACTAAAATTTCACTACCTTTTGAATTCATTCCCTTAATTCCGCATGATCTCTCTCTACACTTAAATCAAGCCGCCTGAGAGAAAACGAAATCTCAAGATCTTTTAAGAGATCCCATGTAACCAGATAAATATTGCCTAATGTCATAATGTTTTTTTTTCTATTTTTTCTAATTTTATTATGTACAAATTACAAATCTCCAAACAGCAGCTAAAATTCTCAATTTGGGAACAAATCCCCACACACCTGGCTGCACTGGAGAGGACCATAATTCGCCTTTATTCGTAAGACTTTCACTTCTATACTTCGCGGCATGGTGTCTGTCCAATATGACCATTCATTAAATTGCTTGACTCTTGGAGTCTAACGCTCGGCTTAAAAGATATGTACATATCACATTTAAGCAATAAGAGAAAAAAACTCTTAAGGTACGGTCACATCTGTCAAAAATTTGCCCAAAAAAGCGGAACCACTAAATACCAATGAAAAACTTTTTGATTTATGCATTTATTTATTAAGTTAAACAGCATCTAATAAGATAAGATTCTATTACATTTTCTATAAATTATATAGGAAACTGTTTAACGTAATAAACAGGTATCTAAATCAAAAGTTTTGTCATTAGTATTTAGTGGTTACGCTTTTTTGGGCAAATGTTTGACAGATGTGACCGTACCTTTAGTAATTTTGAATTTTCATTAATTCAATAAAAACTGAACTTGAACCTAAATAATATTACTTTTCATAGGTGCAATAAGAGAAGTTAAGCTATGAACTCTTTCATAAAATGTTTGCTGAGTTACTACGTGTAGTCATGGCCGTATATAATAAAGTAAACAGTCGAACATAGTGTAAACGAACATTGCTCATAAACGTATATGAAAATATGTGTAAAGATTAATATAATATCGGCTTAAGTTCAATACTATTTCGGTTGAATAAGTTTGGTTAAATAGTCGATATTCTAAAAAAAATGTAAAGAAGTTGACCTGAATTTAACAACTTCTGAATTTAACGTCAAATCCAAGTGTTAAATTCGGGATTTACCATACACAATTATTTTGTTAAATCCAACTTAAATCCTTTATTTTTAATTGGCTTTAAAAAATACAACCTTGTTGTCAACGTACAAAATTCAGTGCTGCCAAGTTAAAATGGAGCCGGAAGCAGCTGAACATGTTTATGCCAGTTAAGAGGAATATATGTATACGTCCATGCATACAAGCATGCAAAGAAAAACATCTGTTGTACAGTTTGTCAAAATAGTGCTATAATAAATAGAAAAAAGTACTACAACAACTAATGCAGTTATTTGTACGGGAGATTTATTTTATTTTAAACAAATTTAATATAGAACCTGTATGTAAAATCCTGAACTTAATAAAGTTGTAATTTATTTAATCTTAAACTCATGATTTAACATTTAGTGTGAAAAATCTATTATACTGATCGATTATACTGACTGATTGTAATTTTTCATTAATTCAAATATTGAACTTCGTTATAATTGTGCTCGATTATTATTGTACATAATCTGTACATGTACGTACTTAACTCTTACGATTCAGTTTTTGCTATCTAAAAATACACAAATACGAACAAATGCAGTACATATATCTGTACGTATGTATATGTATGTAATTATCTTGTGTGTATAAACGTTTGAACAGATATAAGAGTACATTGTACAATGTACACACACCCAATCATTGGCGTAGGTTTAAAGTCAATTCTGAAGAAGCATTATCCAGCGTAAAATTGCAGTTGATCTTCTTAGAATTTCCAAAAAAATTTTATTATACATATACATAAGTGCATTTTTCTATAAGCGAAATAAAGTAGAAATTATATTTCCCTCCGAGAAAATATTTCTAGATGCGCCAATGAACTTACAGTGATTTCAAAAATTTATCACACAGATATGAACGCATATGTATATAAATATTTGCAAATTAAGCAAATTTAAAAACTTATAGACCCTAAAATTTTGAACCCACAATATCTCGTTCACTTTTGTGAATAAATATTTTCAATTTGGTCAAAATCGTTTGAATAATGTTGCCATAAAGTCTGTCACAAAAAATGGTCTTGCCTTTTAATTACATAAATAAGTAGATAGATTAAATCACAGATATGCTGACAAATGGTATTAGTTTTCTTCCCACTACACTGAGTAATACGGCATATTATATCATTTCAATTGTGATAGTGTCAAGAAATAAATTTAGTTTGTATTTTATGTCGCTATAAAATACTTTACTACAGATAAAAAACGATCAGACGTTACGAATTTACGTGACAATATAAGTGAGAACACAATATTTTCCCCAATCTTTTAGCGAAATTTCACCAGAGATATCCTAAATGATTGGCGGATCTTTAAATTACTACCTAATGTGTTTAAGTTGTTGGCGTGCACTGTACGATATAACACCAGAGCTGGTTTTCTTATGCGTTTGCAACTTTTATTATTTGGTTACATTCCAAACTTAAGAGTTCTCCGATTTGTCAGTCATTTCGACTGTCTTACCAGCATAAAAACGACATTTAGTTTGTCGAAGCAACACAATTTCAAACAGTTTTACCGAACAGCAGTCATATAATCATTATTTATTTTGTAGAAGCTCTGTTCGGTTTTAATTTTTCTACTCTGCACATCAAAAGAAAAAAAAAAAAAAGAAACACACAACGAAAAAAAAACAGTTTCCATTCAACCCTGATATGATGAGCGTAAACGACGAACGAATCTTATGAAATGAAAAGAGTATGTACGCCTCATTTTGAAACTCAGTTATATACACATAACCTACAAAAATTTTCAATATTTAGTATATGTTATAGTATGTGTGTGTGTGTATCTCTGTGTGCATAGTTGTTTGTTTTTATATACTACATGGTCGTTGTTTTTGTTGTATATGGTGCTTCAACTCAACTCGATTCGTTTCAATACAACACAGTATAAAATATACACAAATTTGTTTGCAACGCAGGCACATCAACGATGTACAGTGGAAGCGAACTTGAAATTGTAAACAAATTTGAAAAAATAATGGTTCGGATCCACATAATTATCTCAGGGTAATGATCGTAACGTAATATTCGGAACAAGATATTGTCACGACAGTTTTTGCTAGTGAACAAAACGGAAGGACATCAGTGTTAACGGCATTAGATTCTATCCTCCCATCCCTGGTATTGGTTAATGAACTCCTAAATTGTCAGACAGATCAAGGAGACACTCCGTACTCGTAAACGTACTCCATTTTGTTTTGGTATCACCAAATAACGATCCTAACTTGTTTGCCATCTACCGACAAAGATACACCATTTTCCGGGAAGCTACGCCCCACCACATCTCTCCCTGAAATTAAAAAGCTATTTACTATAAAAGTAAGTGTTTAGAATACAAATTTAAATTTTCCTGCAATTGGTCTAACTCCCTTAGAGTGGTCCTTGTAACGCCGTTGTTGCCATCTAAAGATTTCTCTACTTTTTCAACAAATATTTCGGTTCTGATCTTATTTGTAGTCGTCAGTATTAAGAGAAGGTTCCCTTGTTGAGATATTCCAAAATTCTTTTACCATTCTCTTTACTTTAATATGAGCATTGGTGCTTCTGCCGTGCCTTGGGAGTTCTACATTATGAATATAACTGCCTGCTTCATAATGTGATTACGTTGATTACGTTCTCGCATGGGAAGCCTATTGAACCATCTGTTAAAAACATTTTCTTTTGAAACTAACAAACTCTTGTAGGAATGGGAGGTACATATTTCAATCAAAATTTCCATCCAAAATTATATCCTAAACATCTTTTGTAAGCGGTTCATATAGAAACCGCATGCACTTCCATCAGCCTTTTCGTTAACCTGGATGCCTACGTGCCCTTTAAGCCTAACTATGCTGGAACTGATGTCGTTTAAGTAAAATCGGAGATAGACTTATTGATTAAATATCGATATTAGTTGTCCCTGAGCTGACCTTCTCCATTCTTTTCGTATTTGCTGTCAATATTATTATTATCGTCGATGGTGAGTCCACTGTGTTCGGTTAATTAACCCATGTCCATTAGCGGTAACTTTGGAATTTGCTGCGGGTATGATCCACATTTCACTAGAAGTACTTTGATCGGCTAACCTAACCAAATCCGAAAGGAGAAGATTTTCAAAGACAGCGACCATTTTATAACTGTTCGTACTCAGTTTTTCAAACCCCGGTATCTATAAAATATAATTTTCGCAAAAATTCCCACTGTGCAACGAGTAGTATATTAAAGTAAAATATAAATGTGTGCTACCACTAATGTTTTTGTTGCTGCAGTTATTTGTTGACGCTATTGCGGTCATATCTGACAAAGAACCCAGATGAATGGAGCTTCAAAAATTCAAGGAATTCTTTTCGAATCCCGGTTTTCACAGTTTGTTGGTGTAATTTAATGGAAAACACAAACACAAATACACATGTTCATGCATGCTTAATTATACGAATTTAATAATTAGTTCTGATCGTGAATAAAAAAGAGGAAGAACATTTTGGATCCGCTGAATCTAAAAGTTGTAGGCATTTTCGTTTTTCTCTTTTTGGAAAATAGTTTGAAATACCTCAAGGATAAACGCATGTATACAAGGATATCTGTGTACAAATGTATGTATATTTTCATGTACTACATATCGATATCAGATGCGGATCCAATTTCTAAGTTTTAAGTGGATTTTTCTTTTTGCTCTTAGTGATGTGCGATTTGAAAGCAGCGAAATATTTGAATAGGGATATTGTACATCCCTTTTCCCCTCTATCTTATACACTGCCTGATTTACAATATGAGCAGGATGTTGGAAAGTGTTGGGGGGTCTGTGACCAATATTTAAACATGTTACAAACGAAATGACAAAATCAATATACCTCCCAAGTTAACGGTCGGGGACAAAACAACAAACAACAACGCAACGTCAGTCTGACGTTTAGTTTGTAGCTATAGATACACACACACACACACACACACATCTAAACAAATGAGTGATTGTGTGTGCATGTATACATATATTCGTGTTTTCGTCGTACAACAGTTCTGACTGACGGCCTGGCTGGTTCTGTGTGTACTCTGGCTCGGAGTATAAATTGTGTAAATGCTACGAAATGTGGGAATGAAATTCAACAACAGCAAAAATAATAAAAAAAATCAACTCGACAAAGCAACAAAAAAAGAAAAAAAAAACCCAAACTAATGAATGTTCAGAAATAAAATGGAAAAAATACAGATTTCTGTTGTATTAAAACCATGGGTAGATACTTTTTTTCTGTTGTGTTGTTGCTGCTGCTGCTGCTGCTTGCTGTCGCTCGTTTAAATGGTTTGGGTTTTTTTTTTGTGATACTTAGTCAGGGTATACTGTTGTCGTTCGGATTGCTACTGCTACATGCGAGTTCATTGCTGCTGTTGTTGTTGTTGCGTTGTGTTGAATTTCGAAAAAAGAGAAAGACTTGTGGGTTGAAATTTATAGAAAAAAAAAAAAGATTAAAATACACACACCATCAAACGAACGAACATTCAACAGCAAAAATAATAATAATAAAAATAAAAATTCAACAAAATGTACTTTTCTTTGTAGTTTAAAATATTTAAGACTTTAACATTTCGAAGTAGCATAATCTTTACCTTGTCTGTTCCGTCCGTCCCACTGCTCCTCTGCCCCTCTGTCTGTATGTCTGTCTGTATGCACTCACTCAACAGACGGCAACAACAGCAGCAGAATTGAACAACATTTTAGTACGAGTATGAATCAGAAGAATTCTTTAAATATAAAATTTTTTTTGTTGTTTTTTTTCGTATCTGTATAGTATTTTATTCTTTCAGTTTTGAAAAAAAAGAAAAAAATATTAATAAATTTTATAAATTTTGAGTCAGTTAGTAAATTTTTATTACGTTCCGTTCGGTTTTTTTTCTTCTTTTTTGTTCAAAGAAGAAGAAAGGCATGGATGGATATAAAACTTAAAAATGAAACATATATTTGGCATTGCCAATTCGAAATTAACAACGTGAGATGTGTGACTCTAAAAACTCGATGTTGTTTAAAATGCGAATGCATTAACAACATGCCAGTCATTTGTTGGCATTGAAGCTGTAAATTTTGAGAACAGCGAAATATTTGGTAAATACTATTAATGTTTTCTCTTGCTTTTATGCACTGTTTTGTTCTCTTTGTTTGGCCTGCCTGCAATCGCAAATACCAACTGATAATTAGACAATTTCATACTGAAATGTTATTAGAAACAAGTAGAATAATGGAGGAATAGAATAGTTGCTAGTTTTCTCCGAATTAAGAGTGCTTGCTGTATTTATTATCTATCTACGCTCTATATGCATCGATGTGTTGTAGATATTGTTGGTTATTGAAGGAAACGAACTAACTTAGGAATAATGGACCCACGTGCGTGACTTCTTAAGCTTAGATCCCACTATCGGCACAATGTACCGATTTTCGTAGGCTCACTGAAATAAAGTTATAAGTAATACGCTAAATTTGCATTATTTGTCAACTAATTTAAATATAAGACATAATAGCACCACACTGCATTGGTAATAAAGCCATATAGACTTATTCCAGAATTAATTGAGAAATAATGCAATTTTGGTTTAGTACTTATGACTTTATTGCAGTGAGCCGACGAAAATCGGTACATTGTGCCGACAGTGGGATCTAAGCTTAAGACTGTGACGGTCCTCGAAACCTAACCTAAACTAACTTAGGAATGCAAGGTCGTAGCTGGTGAACTAGTAAAACTTTGACGTCTTTTGTGGCATAAAATTTAGAAGTGTTTTGTGTTTTGTTCGCCGATTTTCTGTTTTTTATACGGTCTTGGCTCTGTAGGACACTTCCACTGGGGCGATTGGACTTTGGTTTCGATGTCATAATCATATACTTACCCTTGATTCATCAGTGGCTATGACCCTTTTAATTAAATCTGGGTCGCCATTGAAGTCATATGACCGGACATGCTGCTCCATCTGTAAATATGGATGGCATAGATATTGAGTAATCAGAAGCTCTTGATGTTCTTGGCATTAAAATTCATTGTGATGTACGATGGAATGGATCACATTTTTCATGTCTCAAAGGAAGCATTCAAGTGCCTTGATTTTTTAAGACGGTATACGACATACTTCACACCATCTGATCTCCTTAATATTTATACCACCTTTATCCGACCGAAAATGGAATAAAACTCTCATATATTCGATCGCGTAAAAGATAGGACGAAGAAGCTTGTCGGTGACAATTGGGTAGGTAGCCAACTCTATTGACTCACTGGAGCATCGACGCAAAGTTGCGTGTGTTTCTACAAACACTATTCCCTTTATCCTCCTTCCCAAAACCTATTTTCCTAGTCCTGGCTTTGGTCCTAACTAAAAAAAAAAAAAACACATTTTGAGCCCGTCTTGCTCCAACTCGCTAAGTTGCGAGTAAAATGCAAAATTAAAAAAAAAAATTTCGCAATTTTTTAAGTAATTTTGCGTGTTTTTCGCAAACTTTTGCACATGTTGCTGGACAATTTTTGCAATGTTTTTGATAATGTTTGCAAGCGATCATACCTTTTTCCCGGCACAAATCTACGAGCTATGCAAAATATTAAAATCATCTTGATATTTTATATCTATTGGATTACTTTTGCAATTAAAACTAATTGTTTTCCCTAAAAGAAAAAACCTCTAAAGTTAGTATGTACTAATTTTTAATGTGCCTGAGCGCCTGATCATAAATATGGAAAATTTGTAACCGTTACCGTTCACAAAACTATAGAATGCAAGTTATCGTAAGATAAGATCACTGACAAAAGCAAAATGTAAAAAAAACATATTTATTGTAGTTGAACATAGTTTTTTAATGTGTCATTAAAAAAGATCCAAGTTCATTAATTTTTATACCATGTCGTCATATTTCTCTCGCATTAAATATGTGCGAGCATTTTAAGCAGAACTGCACAGAAGTGCATGCAGCCATCAGCAGTGTTGCTTGCAAATATCTCTGAGATTGTTGCTGAGTGCCGAGCTTTAGATTTTATTTTAACTTGAACATAAAACACAATCAGAAATCATCAGTTTGATTGCCGGAATAATATTTAGTTCTACTTCGCACTTGCTATTTCTTTATACGAATATTATGCTAAAATTGTAATCTCAAATATTGTGTAGCAAAGTTTGTATCTGTTCAATATTATTTTATACGCCTCCAACCCTTGATCAAAAATATCTCCTGTGTAAATTTTTATTTCTGTCGCCACAATCTCTTCCACCCACCACATTTATCGTTTTCAGACATTTGCTTCACGTGCTTCTTTCGATCTCAAACGCGCTGATGTGGGATGGATGACTGTTATGAATATTTTCTCAAGTTTACTCATTCATTCAGTTACTTACGCAAACTGTTAAAATAAAATATTTTTTCGTTTCTTTTTAAATTAATTTAAGCTACAATGAATGTTGTCATACTCATTATTATCGTAGTCATCATCATGACGATGTTGGCTGGCCATCAATAACAACTGAAATGAACGAACGAACGAACGAACGAACAAGCAGTACCGTATTACAAATAAACTTTTGCATATTCTATACAATATAATACTTTTTTTTATTTTGATTTCAATAAAATGCAACAAGAATAAATGGAAAATTATAAAATCTCCTTCCCTGTCCATTGAAAATATTGTTACAGCCGCCTGCTCTTGGTTTAGCGGTTTTTAGCGAAGCCAGCAATGAATGAACTTTTTAAACGAATATCCGCAAGCAATGGGACAGTCCGTAGATCGCAATTTTTATTTAACCTTCTCTTAGAAAGTATTAGAATTAAGATACATAAGTATAAATATGTGCACATGTAAGGATCTATAATAGACCAACTCAACTTGTATGGAGATGAAAATCTTTATGTCCTTCTTAAATTATAGATTAATCTGTTTCATTTTAGAAGTCCACAGATGACCATTCGTATTTCACGACTTCTTCCTTAACAAGGGAAAAATCTAGGTGCAACATACTCGATAATGTACGAAATTCTTCGTAAATATAACAAAATATTTGGTAGAATATAAAAAAAATAATATAAAATTTTTATATCCTCCATAGTACAAATTCATATATTTGTTAGAACTTTACACAGTGCTAATTTTGTCTTTTTTATATATCGTACATGTTAATGTAGCCAATAAAACATCACCATACCGAATTTACAACAAAAAAAAAAAGTACCAAAAGTAAAAAAGTACCAGGGTTTTCTCATTTTATTCCGCGAAGAAGTACACTTAATGTATATTAAAAAAAAAAACGTACTAATTTGGCCCGTTTTAAGCTTAAAAAGTACCCTATATATTATTTACGGTTCAAAACAATTAAGTGGTTTTCACTTTTAGAGCATCCAAATTCACAAACTAAATTTATCATTTATAATATTTCTAGTTTTTATCAGTGACTTTCTTTGTTCACGCTACATGTCAATGAAGGCATAAACTATCTGTATACCAAATTCACCGACAAAATAAAAAGTACCATAAAAGTACCGTAATATATAATAACATAAAAAGTACCAAAAGTACAAATTTGATCCATTTTTTAAAATGTACCCGATGGTTTTATTCGTCTACCAAATTTAATCCAAATCCATTAAGTTTTTTTCGAGTATAAGAATTTATGGGTCGATTATGGATGGCAACCGAACCACAGTTGCGTTGCCTGTTGCTGAGAATTATATTACGGATGGCAACTGGCAACTGAGAGCTGCCAGTTTCAGTTGCTATTTAGTGCTTTTCTGGCAACCACAAATTTTCAGTTTCCGGCTGGCAACGCAACTGAAGTTCAATTGCTATCCATAATCGAGCCACTAATTATTTAAAATATGACATTGAACAGAAAATAAACTTCTCGAAAGACTTTCGGTGCTCCTGTAAAAGTACCTTATCAAAAATATAATTTTTATTTAAAAATACCTTGTCCACAATAAGGACTTTGTTATTGTTTATTTATTTTTCTAAAAAATTACCCTTTTCAAATAGTACCTTTAAAAAAAATACGTACATATTTAAAATACGGCCCAATTATGAATATGTAATAATTTCCGGGGATTTTTTTTTTCAATTCCTCCAATTGTTAATTGCGATTTCCATAAGAGAAACGTGTCAACGAGTGTCTTTTCTAAAAAGTAACCTTTCCTGAAAATATCACTTCAACAAAAAATCATTTGCAAGAGTGCCTTTTGGAAAAATAGTGTGTAGTACTATAAAAAAGTACCTAAAAAAATCTGCAAAAAAAAAATCCATTATAAAATATCGTTTATATTCTACGGACTACACTTTTAAAAAAGTAACATTAAAGCAAATAATGTTCTTCCAAAAAGTACCTGGTTTAAAAACCATTCCAAAAAGTAGCTTTCCAAAAATATCTTACGCCCTTGAACTAGTTTCTTTCCCTGGCAATAAAAATTAATTCTGTGTGTTTTATGTAGAGCTGTTAAGGTATTTAGTACTGGCCATTGAGCATCGAGTATGTGCTTCTTGTTGTGCACGCAATAAAGAAGGAACTACTTTCCCTTTTCTAAAAAGTACCTTTTCCATAAAAGTCCTTTTCTAAAAATTATCATTTTCCAATGAGCTTCTTTTTAAAATTGTTTTCAAAATGTGGAATTATTCATATCGTATTTGGACAGTTGTTGAGCAACAAGAATGTTGCCTGCAGCTGCAGGATACAATTTCCGAGTCCTTAATTTCTTTCAAATTAGTTTCTTCAAATGTTTCAAGAATTAAAATTAAATACTCGTAATTTAAACTTTTTTTATATAAAAACATTTTTGTTTGAAATTTTTTAATCGAATCAACTTTAATTATAAATTTATGGCCTGATTTTATGAAAAAAATGTTTTCCTTACTTTCGATTAAAAAATATAAAATAATGAAAAAAATTGTCAGTCTAAACATACACTGTTACTTGTGCAAAAAAAAAACTCTCGAACTTCGAAAATTTCTGCAAAAATATTTGATTTTGCATGAAACTTTTCAACCATAATAAAATGTACCCTAAAGGTTAGGTCAGATGTGACAAAAAGAATTTTGTGGCTAAATTGTAATCATAACATATTTCCACCATCTTTCTTTTTTCAGTCTGTTTCTTGTACACATTTTTGTAAAAAAATAGTGGATAATCTAATGCATTTTTTTTTCTCATGTTTGCCACGTCTGACTCAACCTTTAGAATAAAATTATTTTGAACACCCTGAATATGGAACTTTGTATCAAGACGAGGGTTGATTAGCTCATACTTCGTTGCTTTCTGGCATTTAAATATAAAAATATATGCGCATTCAATAAAAGGAATGTATTCATTTTCGAAAGAAAATAATTTTTTCTATTTGCAAAAACAACCCGCGAAGCGATTAGTTTGTCTGCAGAACACATAAAGAAATATGCTACCGGTATGTAATTGCTTTAAGGATTTTACTAATTGATGTGGATAAGGGATTTGTCGGCGGTGAACGCAGAAAGCTAATAGCAATCCAAGATGGAGGCGACATATCCTGTTGGTCTTATAACAGCCCGACATTATGGTATGAATAATGCAATATGGCAACCTTTGGAAAATTCTGTGTGATTGCCAGATTGCCAGATTGCAACCATGGCAACCTTCCGCAAATTCTGTGTGATTGCCAGATTGCTGGTTATCCCCAGTACTAATTGGGCCGACTACCTGCATAGCCAAAAATAGATTTTATTAGGGGCTATTCACATATTACCTAACGCTATTTTCGGAGGTTTTACGCCGCGTACTCTCCCACCCACTTATATAAGTTTTTTTTTACAAAAGTTCCATTGTGTAACAAATCTTTCACACTCCTCTTAATGAAATCGAACGAAATGGTTGTATTTTTTCGCCAAATACAATAAGAGTGAATATTCAACAGAACTCTACAGCGAAAAAGCTGTTAAAGTCTGGCAAATCATCTGATAATCATACGAGTAGAATAAGTGCATTCAGGTTTTTTTAAGAACTCTTCACACATGACTTAAAGCTGCTTAAAGAGATGTGATAACCCCCAGGCTGCCTTGGACGCCATTCATCACCTACTTGACATGGAGAATTTTGTAATGGGAACGGCTGCAAGAAGTTTGCTCAGACTCTTCGAGTCGGGATTTGTAAGGACAATATTAACAGCTCATACATCACACTTGAAGTAGATTTGTTTTGCATGCATTCCAGATAGGGATTTTTGGATCAAATCTGATAGACGGTATGAGGGTTGCGCGGTCTTTGCAGACGGTTCAAAAATGGAAATAAGCACTGGCGCTGTCGTTTTTTAGGAACAGGCATCGTAAGCCTAAGGCATTTCAGACTGCCGAATGAATGTAGTGTATTCCAGGCTGAGATCTTAACGATCGTCATGGACAATGAACAGGTGGCAGAACATGTAACTGAAGGCGAGGAGGTAACCTTCTACGATCCCAGTCGGGCGGCGCTGAACTCTTTGAAGGGTTACAGTGTCAAATCGAAGCTAATCTGCAAGTATAGGCGAGCTCTCAATTTGCTTATGAACAATTATAGTGTTGGGCTATTTTGGGTTCCAGATCATTGCAATATTGATGAAAATGAAACCGCTGATTAGCAGGCAAGGAAAGCCAGTGAGATGAGAGAAAGATGAAGAACATAGTGATAGATCGGTTAAGATCCCAAATCGGTTACTACCATAGAGAACTCAGTAATTGGGTGATCAGAGGAACCAATAATTTCTGGAGGAATAGAGAGGTTTGTAGTCTCGAGGGCAACATGGCCAGAATTTTACTCAAGTAAATCTGATATATTGTTGGGAATGAATAGAAATTGTTTGAGAGTCTCAACAGGCACGTTAACTGGCCATTGCTTGGTTAGAGCGGCAAATCCGGGTTATTGTAGGATGTGCGGTGATGAAAAGGAACCAGAAATTATAGAGCATATCATATGTCCAAGGCTGCAACGACATAGGCAAAGATGCCTGAGCAGACGTTTCCATGAGGGCATTAGCGATATCGTGAAGTGCACAGCCCAGCCCCTTAGGCATTAGGAAGGATAAGATAGCCAACAAAAATATATGAAGGGAATTAAAATGGATCCAATTGGGTCTCCGTGTGGATTTGTGTTGGCACGCTACCCTTCCTAACTTAACCTTTGCTCCCCCACTAGATCATATGATGGCCGACAAAGCTGGCGATAAGTTCAATATGTATTCGGATTACTTATGTTCGAGGGAACTGAAAAATAGCGAATTGAGGTGGTGCGAATTAGTTCGCCAAGCGTGTTCTAGCCTGCGTAGAAGGCATGGCCACCCCTTCCATCTACATAAATACATACATACATACCGCACATACGATGAAAATGTTGAAATGAATTTATTCTATAAAATTCTGTTATCGTACTGTTCGAATATGAAACAAATGAATGTGAAGCCAACCAGCCACCAGTATAGAAGCAAAATGTTCAGAAAACAAAAATTGTATATGTATATAAAAACCAACATGCCGTGCCAGCATTATCGCAACGCTCTATCACTGACATATTTCGTCTTTACTACAAAAAAAAAAAAAAAAATCAAATAAATGAGAAACAAAAAATTAACAGCACACAAAGGCAATAATACAAACGTATATACATACTTACTTACATACATACATATATTGAACAACAACACAAACTGACACAGATAGGGATTTTCGAAATACATTTGCATGTATGGGTGTGTGAGTGCTGTGAAATGTATGAGTTTGTTGTTTATATTGTGTTGTTCGTTAATGTAAAAAAAAAAAAAAAAATAAGAAATAAAAATAAATGTCTAAAGCAACTAAAACCAAGGAGTTCGTACTAAACAACATTCGAAACAAAAACAAAAACAAATATGTACTTTATTGAGCGCAGCTAAGAGGTGGGGGCTTTTGGATAACCTTGAGTTCGCATTTGTGACTTGTAATTTGAAATACCAAAAAACAACTCAAGTCTTTAATTTCTTAGAACAAAAAAAAAAAAAAAAAAAAAAATCAGTAGATGCAGAGAAATAAAAAAATAAAATGGTACATTTTTGACAAGCTCCCTCCCTATCAATGACCCGGAATAATACCAAGCAAGATATTGATTGCGACTGATATGCCGAAGGACCATATAATCGCTGGTGCAATTCACTGTCTAATGCATGGGCTGTGTTGTACACCTCACCTGGGAATTGTGCTCTCTGTAAAATAAATCAGGCTTAAGCTCTGAAATAACAGCCCCTTAGAAGTATCCCAAGGGCAATATAATATATCAGTTCCTTTAAACTCCTACAAGGAGCATAGGGCCAAAAGGGAAATATAATGGCCTATTAAATATTTCATTCAAATCTAATATAACAAAATGTTGGTATACTGAAACTAATGGGTCAATAACAGATGGCAACCGTACCTCCTCAATCAATCCAACTGAGCTGAATATTGTATTCCGTCTGGCAACTGCCAAATGAGAATTGTCTGGCAACCACAAATGTACACCTGCCATCTGGCAATGGCACTGAAGATCGGTTGCTATCCATAATCGTGCCATGGATTAGAAATTTTGGGAAATCTTGTGACCTTAATATGTGTTAGAAGCACAACAACAAATTATTAATGCCATATTCTCTTTTGGCCACGCTCATGTTTTCTTGCTGATATTTTTCTTGTTGTTTGCTCGCTTATAGATATTTTTTTTTTATTATATTTTATTTTCTTGTAGATGAAATAACATTTGCTTTGTCGTTTCATATTCTTCGTTCACACACAGTTCAGTACAGTGTTGTCAATTTTTTAAATACGTAATTTGAAAAAGTTCATAAAAAACCTGTTTGTTACGGTCTTAAAGATCCGCAAATTGAGAAAAATGCAGTGAATAATATTGGAAAGGTCGAACCGACAAGATTTTCAGTTGACACGGTTCACAATTAAGAAGACAAAAAAATTTTTTCCCAGTTTCTATTAAAAAGTATTATACCTACCAATTATGAATAACTATTCGTCGGTAGTTTCCCGCCCCCAACACCTACTCACTATTCCCCTATTCTAAATAAAATCTCCCTTGGAAATGTCTCCATTTTCCCTTATTAAAAACGCAATTCGAAAATGAGAATATTTTCTGTGGAAAACTTTTTTTTTTCTTTTGCAAAATTTCAAGTCAAATCAACACAGGTTAAAGCAAAACAGCAACATTATTTTCTCGGTCTGTTTATAATAAAAGGAGTTTTATCCAAAGCATATTTAATTTCCCGCGAACTCGGATGAGCCAGCGAATTTTACATACAAATATTTTTGAATAAAAATGTTACACAAATACTATGTGAGAAGATTTTCTGGGAATAACATCTATGACATAATTCTATAATGACGTTTATTGTCAGATCGAGATATTAATTTTCGCTTTTCTGATAGAACTTGTTACTAATGGTGTTTTCTTTTCTACAATAAAAAAATGGTACATCTCCATGCAGAAAGTACACTTTGGTGTTCGTTTCTTAAAAATGTTTTGCTCTCTAAAAGGGTGGTGTGTTTGATTCTAAAAAAATTGCCCACACTAATGGTGGAAGTCATTGCACATTATGGCCCGTAAAAATAGGCAGTGTTGATAGTGCCCTGTAAAACTTAGCTGTCAGCTGTTAAAAACAGGACGTTCCAATTTTTCATAAGTTCTGTTTTGTTCTATTGAAATAACAGGTTGCATTATTACGGGGTTGGCAAGACATTTTATACATGTACCTTTCAAGAAGGTGCCTTTTTGTTTGTAGTGTAGAAAACACCATAAGCTTGATGTCATAATTCTGCTATCTGAACAGCTAATTGTACGAAAATATTACTCATATAACTTTTATCCGCCTACTATGGCACACAAGATTCACTACTTGCCGTAGTTGCTGTTACTGCACCAGCTATTTCTCCTATTCTATTCTAACCGATCGTAGGTTTATTCATAAAAACCGCGTTTGGCGATTTTTGGTTCTCGGAAATCTGAGCATGCATATTCCAGATTACATTCGAGACTTTACAGAAAATTTATACAAGTCTTCAGAAAATGGGTATAAAAAATTTTCGATTCTTATTTTCGATAATTTTAAAAATATTTCTGTATAAAATTGAATATCGACACTGGCAACACCAGTTGCACCGAAATGAATTTATACGAACGCGGTAATATACGATACATTTAATAGATACGAACACGGATCGATGGCTGGTTTAGTTTTTGTTTTCTCTGTGTGTATTTGTGTGTGTCTGTTTTTTGTATCTCTGTATTTGTGTATCTATAAATTGTTGGTTGCGATGAACATTCTGCTCTTCTTTTCATTTATTTCTGTTTTCTATGGTGTGGCATTACTGCTGGAACCCCTCAATTGCCATTTATGTACATATGGATGTACATACATACATACATATGGATGTACATACATACATATGTATTTATGTATTTTTGTACATGTATACATGCATACGTTCGTACTTTAGTTTGGTATCTGTCAATGTTGTTACTTTAGTTCTTTACGTTTTTTTTAGTAGAATCTAATGAAAATGAACAAAAAGAAATATGAACTGGTGTTTTCTTCTTTCTGAAAACTCAACTACAACCCTCTATTAAATAACTTCCTTTGCAGTTGTTGTTCCTGTTTTCCTCTTGATGGACGGAAAATAAAGGTTTTCCAAGTATTCGTCTTATTTAGAATTTAACATGAAATTTCAAAGCTGAATTCATGTGTTCACCACTCGAAAGGTGAAATGCGATTGAAGCAAATAATAATGGATTTTGACAGTCCTGTTATTTTTTTTGGTTGTTGTTATTTTTAATGCAAACATATGTTTTATTAAGTTTCCCCATCCGTAGTCCTTGCAAAACATATTTGTTTTTTTTTTTAATTATTCTTACAAATTTCTACATTTTAGTGTTTCATACACAGAAAATAGTTGTAAATTATGATTCGACTGGAAAATTCAGTTTAAAAACGATCGCGAAATTTGTATTATTTCTTTAACAGTTTTAATGAAATTATTTGTCAGCTTTCTCTATTAATGAAATTGTTATATAAACGATGGTTCAATTAAAATATTAATAAATCGTAAATTTGTTTGTAAGTAAAAGCTGTATTGAAAATTTTTAATTAAAATTATTTTTGTTGTTTTATATTCGAGTAGCTGCTTGTTTGTTTTGTTTGTTTTAAGTAAAAAACTTTCACTAATTGTTAATTTTTTTGAACCGACGACAGAAATAACAAATAAGAAAACAAGTTATCACACCACTAGAGCCGACACTGAAACCCTTGAAGTTTGGTTGTGTCATCACCATTCTAGGAACTAAAATGTAGAACGATTTTATTGTAAATCCCTGCAGGCATCTTTGCAAATAAAGGACATCTAGCATATTCAGTGTTTAGAGCAAATAAGCTTGCAAAATATCGTAGCTTTTTGATAAAATTTGGTCACAAAACACACAAGAGTTGTGGCTAGATAACCTCAAAGAAATGTGGACAGCGCAAATTTCAAAATTATTCGATCAAAAAATAGACTTGCTTGCTTCCTTTTGGTAAAAAGGATATTACTTTAAAAAAAAAATTAAAATATGCAGGAAAAAAAGCAGAAACATAAAATTAAAATAAAAGTGGACCAAATATGCACTGTAGCCGGAAATATGCAAATCTCGATGTAACGTGTAAAATATGCAAACTATGCTGTGAAGACTAAAATATGCAAAAATATGCACTAAAAAAATGTATTCCTTTTAAATCTCTTAATAAACTCGGAAAAGATAAAAAAATGCGGACAGTGTTTAGAAAAAATTCTAAAAATTTTCAGTATTTTTTGATAAAAATTTTATGTTTGGTTTTTTTTTTTTTTATAAAAAAAAGGTATCAACTTTAAAGAAATCAAAATATACAAGAAAAATAAGCAAATATGTATGTCACAAAATCTAAACAAATTGCCCAAAAATGTGTTGCAGTTCAAAATAAGCAAAATTATGCTGTAAAGAGTAAAATGTGCAAAAATATGCACAAACAATTTGATGCCAAAATTCGTAAAAACTTCTGAAACGTATAAAAATATTATTTGAGTAACATTCGTCCCACCGAAAAAAACATGCAATTGCATATTCGCTGTTGCCCTTCTTTGGAATAAGCCATTTTAAAACTTTTACATTCTTGTAATGCCATCCAAGGTAGCCTGTCGGGTAATGGCGGATTAAAAAAAAGAAGAAGACAATTCTTTCTTAAATAAGAAAAATTGCAATTTGAAATATTCATTTCAAGTGTTTTTTTTTTTGTTAAAAAATTTTTTTCTTTCGTCAAATAAATATCAAGGAATTTCGGGAAAATAGAGTTTTTCTTTGGATTGTTCGCTTCATGTAAAATAAAGCCTCATTCATACTCGTATGTATGTATGTTGGTATGTTTCTAGTTCTGTATGTGCATGCACCTGCATGCATACATTCATAGAACCATACATACATACATATGTACTCGTATGCATGTATGCAACTGCATCGCTATTATTTTGTTTTGTATGTTTCTTTTACCAATTTGTTGCTGATTGTCGTTTTCCGAATTACTTGTTTGCCCAACTTTTATTGTTGTTGGTTGCACAGCTAGATGTGCTCTTGTTTTTTTTTGCTGTTGGTTGGCTGACTGGCTCGGTTGCTTGGTTGCATTTCAACTTCTATTCAATGTTGCTTTTCTATACATGTTTTATGTATAATTTTGAAATTTTATTAAAATTATCAATCGCTGCATTCTTTATGACTCTTGGCAGTTGTTGTTGTTTTACATTAAATTGTTTTGTGCGAGTGAACTGTGCAGCTTTTCTCTGTAACAGTTGTTCGTTGCTGTGCTCGGTATCTATGTATTTATGGGATATTATTTTAGATTTCGTTTGCTGTGAAAATCTTTAATTTAAAAACTCTTAAAAACAGTGTGCCACATCTTTTATACAGCTTTTGGATTTATTTGCTGATGTTTTATCCAAAAGTGAACACTTACAATTCTGTGCTCTTGGCGGCATTTTATAGTTTGTTTTTATTATGTTTTTTAAGGTTTTGTTTGTTTTAGTTCTTAAGGATTTCATTGCCTTTTTTCAAATAACAGTACGAGGAGTAGTGTTTCCGCTAGCGCTACCGATTCAGATCTGTCGTATAGGTCGTAATTTTATTTTATAGCTGCTGATGTTGTTGTTGTGTTTGTTGCACTTGTAGCTTTTTTTTCTAGGTTCATTAGAACCAAGACTGTCAAATGGACGGATAAACAAATGAATGGGTTGCATGTTTACATGTACATAAATATATATGTACGTTGATATCATTTTTTTATTGTTGTTGTTGTTGGAATGATGGCATTGATGATGGTTCAGGTTTTTCTTGCATATTTTATGTTACTTAACAGCGGCAAGACAAGACGAGACATGACAAAATTTCCTTTTTCTTTCTTTTATGAAATCTATTTGTTGCGGAGTATAATTGAGTTGGCATTGTATACACGACATTATGGATTTCCCTAAATTACACTTGTTCAGTTGTTGTTGTTTTTAGGTGCTTTATTTGTTTTTTTTTTTTTTTATTATTGTTGCTGTTAAACGTTCCCACTCACGATCAGTAATACTGTTAACAGTAACAAATGATAAAAAAGAAAAATAACAGCAAATCGAATAGAAAATAAATTTTATTTATAAATTTTAATTACAGTCGAATTCGGATAAGAGCGCGCTGTTTAAATAAAACTATCGCTTAATTGAAAATAAAACTTTTTGTTTATTATTTTTGATCAATTTCAAAGCACTTACAATCGCTTAAAGAAAAATCCGCTTAAAAGAAAACCCGCCTAATTGAAACATATTTTGGTTTCAAATAAGCTAATTTATATAAAAAAAATTCCGCATAAAAGAAAAAATTATTAATTTACTAGTGACGACAATTCAATATAATTAACTATTTCATATTTCAGTTGCAGGCTTACATTTCAATTTTTAAAATGAATCTGATATGAAAAACAAATCACAAATGTTTTACTTCTAATGCCACATTTTCGTTTTACAGAGCAATTTTGAAGTGAGTTCGTTTAAATGAAACGTTTTTCACTTATCCGAAAGCGAAACAAAGTGCTTGTAATTTTACATTTCTGCTTAATCGAATTCGACTGCATGACAATTATTTATATTTTGGTTATTTTTTATGCAAAATCACTATTTTTATTCTATTGCAGTAAAGGCTCGATATGTGTGTACGTGCTTCATGCTTCGTAGCTTGGGAGATGTATACCTGGGACTCGTTGTAGCGAGATCTAAAATTCCTGCCATCTTCTTTTACACGTTGTTGTATGAAATTTTAATTTCTGTCATTAATTATACGCTGTGTATGGCGGATGAATATAAATTTAACTTAAGAACATTCTTGTGGTACATTTGGGCTTTGTGATTTAGAGGATATTTTTGTCCCTTTCTTGAAGCTGTATCTTATATAAAAATATTTGCTGTAGAATTCTATTACAAGTCTGGAAAGACACCAAAGTTCAAAAGTCCGTCGTAACATTTTTAACGCTAAAAATTAAAACAATAATTAGTTTTTTAGCCCAGTAAAACAAGCAAAAGTTATTCATTCATTTCATTCAAAAACTTCACAATATTTATTGAATAAATTGATTTTGAAATATCCCGAATATACCGAAAAAAGAAAAAGACAAACATTAACAAGCGGCCAGTATTAATCACAAACAATTCTCAAAAACAATAATAAACTGTAGAGAATTTCAAATATTTTTTATTTGTTGTTATTAATTATAACGAATATTTTTTTTTTAAATATAAAAATAAATACAAAATCTTAAATTTAAATCATTAGAGTATGAAAACACTTTAAATGACCTTTAATTTCATTTTTATACGTCATTTAAATTATAAACACACATACAAACACACTCGCCACGCAAACACACATAATTAATTTTTATACAAATTTCCAACAAAAACGATTAACAAGAAAAACTGGAAAAATTTACGCTTGAAATAAAAACGAATAACAAAATTTTTTTTTTGCGACAAATAGCAACAAAATAAATTAAATTATTGAATAAATACGAATTGCTTTAACGTAAAATTTTGAAAATTGTTAAAAATCGAAATTCTAAATTAAAAGTCAGCAATCTCAAATATATTCATTCATTAATTCTACTTTTATAAACATTAATTTTGTTTTGAAAATATTTATATTATTTTATTCCCAAAAAAAAATTCATTTGGTGTATTTTAATCATGTACATATGTATGTATGTATGTATGTCCGTATAGCATGCATTTCATTGGTGATTCCGGCCACAGATCCTGGGTGATTTCTGCAGACAAGCTAATCGTATTGCGGGGTTGTGTTTGTTTATAAAAAAAGAATCATCAGAACACTTTAAACACACTTCGAAACTTACAAAATCTTTCAAATCTTATGTACCAATTTTCATAAACCATTTAAGAATTCCAGAAAAAATAACTGCTTTGGAATTTTGGCAAACAAAATTTGATAAAAGGAAATTTTGTTAAACATTTCATGTTCTCTTCTATCTTTATATACATATAAAAATGAATGTCTGTCTGTCTGTTTGTTTGTTTGTGCTTTATAGGAGGCCAAACCCTTGGACCGATCTTCCTGAAATTTTCACAGCATGTTACTGTAACTCTGGAAAGAATAATAGGCTATATGAAGTTTTGATTGGACAAAGGGGCGTGGGGCCGCCCATACAACCCGAAAATTTAAATCGCCATATTTTGGTCATTTTTTGACCTACGTCGATGATATATGGTACATATGGTATTGGCCTAATTTGGAATACGTATCAGGAGAAAAGTGGGTGGGACCACGCCCCTTTTTAGGAAAACCAAACCCTTCGACCGATCCTCCTGAAATTTTCACTGCATGTTACTGTGACTCTGGAAAGAATAATAGGCTATATGAAGTTTTGATTGGACAAAGGGGCGTGGGGCCGCCCATACAACCCAAACATTTAAATCGCCATATTTTGGGCATTTTTTGACCTACGTCGATGATATTTGGTACATATGGTATTGGCCTGATTTGGAATACGTACCAGGAGAAAAGTGGGTGGGACCACGCCCCTTTTTTGGAAAATAAAAAATCGTAATATAGTCTTAACTACTGGATCGATCGTCATTAAATTTTCACAAAAGGATATACATATAAATACTTTTAATTTTATTTTATAACGAGGGAGGCTAGCGAAGCACACCGAGATCAGCTAGTATTTTATACAATCAGTTCTATTGATTTTATATATCGGTCAAAGGAAGGCGCAGACCTACAAGTACATACTTAACTACGTGTATCATATGATGTAATCAGTTTTTAAATTTGGGATTTTTGAAATCTTCTTAGAAATTGTGAGATTTCCAGCAAGGTGTATTCAGGTGTGTGATGTAGTAAATCGATTTTGAAAACGAAATAATTTTGAAAATTTTTTTATTAAAAACAATTTTTATAATTTTTGATTGCAAATATTATTTTGTTTGGCGCTTACGAGAGGTTTTCGAAATGGTTATAATATTTTTTTTTTTTCATACAAAATTGCAAAGATAAGAATGCAAACTTGTGGAAAATGTTGTTTTCTACCATAAAAACCAAAAAAAGTCAATTTCGAAAAACTGGCGCTAACGTGGTTTAAAAAGAAACACTACTACATATATGCACCCATACTCAATGTTAAAATGGATATTTCGATGATGTGGCCTTATTGGAGTTTAATATTCGTTGAATCTTATATATGTATATGTAAACCTATTTTAAAAATGCATACCTTAACGGGTACATAATAAGTTTGTAAAAACAGCTGGATGAAATTAAAAATCGTTTTTGAAATTGATTTAATATAGTATGTACATGTATGTATCTATATATGTATGTATGTACATATATGTGTATAAATTTAAGAAAACTCAGCTTAACTCAAAATAAGTTTTGAATAAAATTATTGTTCAAAACAACATTTTAAATACTACCTATAACTAATGGCTTTTTTTAAGTCCATATGACGATATTCATACATGCATGCAGGCATTGTATGTGTATATACATATGTTTGTATGTATACACTACAGGTAGCTATCTTGTTTATTTTTGTAAACAAATCATAAATCATGTTGGTTTGTTTATTCTTTAACAAAAATAAAAAAAAAAGAAACACATTCACGAGACATTTATTCTACACACCTAATTAAACACTTGACCGCCAATCATTAATAAATAATGTGAACGAACAGAGTGAAAAACTACAACAATGAAAACGAAAATATTATAAAATAACAATAAAAATAAAAATGACAGGCCTCCACCAACCACTACTACTACCAAAAACTACTGCTATACTTGCCGACAACGACAGCTGATGAAAAACCAAACAGATGAAATCAGCAATTCCCGACCTACGACTACATGTGATGGCGCGTGCCAAACTAATAAAAAAAAATAAATAAATACAGAAAAAGTAAAAAAACAATAAAATAAAAACGAATTTAATCATTATGCATTTATTATTATAAATTGTGTGCATATGTATGAATGTGTGTGTGTATAAATGTGTGATTGTGTGCGTGCATAAAATGTTTTAAATAAAATTAAACGACAAATAAAAATAATAAAAAAAAACGATTAAATTAAGACACAAATACCCCCATTAAACAGCAATAGCAGCAGCGACAACAACATCAACAACCTCTGTTAAGCAGTTTATAATGTTGTTATTGCTGCTGCTCCTGTTGCCTCTAATACTACTGCCAGCCTGCCTGCCTGCGTGCCTGCTTGCCACCACTAACAACTATTCTGTTTCGCGCCAAAGATAACACCACCGAACGCATTAAAATTAAAACGCATTAAATAAAAAAAAACCCCCATCAAACAACAACAATAAGAATAAAAAAAAAACAATAACGAAAATAAAAATAAAACAAATTAAAAATATTCCTGGTGATTGTGATGATTTCGGTAAAAGAGATAAAAAAAAGTCACATCACATAAAGCAGGCACAAGCAAGACTGGTTTGAAAAGCTCAATGTCAAAAAACGATTTTCTTTTTCTTTTAAGAACACAAACCCTTTTCCGTATTTTGTTTTGTTTTTAATTTTCCAATGCAAAACAACTACAACAACATGTATGTATGTATGTTAATAATTTTCTAAATAAAAAAAGGAAATCATAACAAGGCATCACATACACACATACATATGTAAATATGTAAATAAAAAACTTGGTAAAAAGCATGTAAAACGTAACATAGTTTTATTTGCCTCCCTACATAAGTGTATACATATTTATATACATGAATGTATGTATGTATGTACATATGTATTTAAATGCATATCTTTACCTTAATATTAATATAACGAGTTAGGGCCTTTCTATATTAAGGTAATGATATGCATGTTTATGTACATATGTACATACATACATACATAAATATGTATGTATATGC
Organism: Lypha dubia; assembly: GCA_947311025.1. Classification (NCBI taxonomy): domain Eukaryota; kingdom Metazoa; phylum Arthropoda; class Insecta; order Diptera; family Tachinidae; genus Lypha; species Lypha dubia. The sequence goes on from OX371260.1 coordinate 128,122,683, forward strand.
ATACTTAAATAGTGAAAATTTTATCACTTAATATCTATGTATGTGTGTGTGTGTGTAAGAAAAACCACTTGTGTCACCAGCAATATTAAAAAAAATAAAAATTTATAACAGCATCTGAGATAAGAAAAAAGCATGTGCTTTGCTGCAACAGAAGCAACAACTACAACACTAAAAGTAATAAATAAAAAATTAAATAAACACAAAAACAACACGACCTGACTTAACCCCCTTTTTTTAAAGTATTTTCGGAACACAATCTCACCATCATCGTCATCAGCATGGCATTTTATAGTAAAAATTGTGAATGAAAAACCAAAAAAAAAAAAAAGTAATAATAAATAAAAAAATGTAAACAAGAGAACAAGTACATGCTGCTACTAATACTACTCTTTTTATATTTTTATTACTTTTTGTTGTTGTCGTTGTTGCTGTTATTGAGAGTAAAAAATACAAATTTTCTTTATTATTATGCACATACCTATTTGATTTAAATAAATACATATCTATGTTTTTGTATGGATGTATCTTTGTATGTATATAAGCTTTGTTGTATTAAAATAATCAAACTCCCAAAAAATTTAACATTTGTGGACATTTCTTTCTTTGAAAGATATGAGAATAAAAGAAATGTTAAGTGAATGAAAATTGTATTTTAAAAGTTTTAATATTCCAAACGGATATACAAACATACATACATATTTATTTATTTATTTATATGTTTGTGCACGGTTTAATACATCTAAATTCTACTCCTTCCTACTGCTATATATATATATACATATGTATGTAGGGTATGTATTGTGTATTTTAACAGAAATCCCAGGAAAAAAGAAGAACATTTTTGACTTGGATATAAAAGTCGATATTGAATCGATAATAACAGCAACGAAGAGTAACAGTTTCAAATTTCAAATACCAGAGAGTACAGGAAAGAAATACATACTACACATACATATAATTGAAGGAAGGAGTCTTTTGTGTTGTTGTTTTTGGGTCTATAAAAATGTAATGAAAATAACGTGGGCCATTTATTATTGTTAAAACTCCGACAAGAAGCAGTATATGTTTGTGAGAGTGTGTATGTGTGTGTGTGTGCCAGTGTGCGTGTGTTGCAACTTAATATTCGTGACCTACTTTCAGAAGGTACAAATGACTGGTCGTTTGGACGGTCGGTCGGTCGTGTTAGCACAAATGAATAGAAAAAGCTACACAACTCAAGTTAAGGTTGTTATTAAAGTCTTTAAACACATTTTGCGGTCAGCGTTGTAACTTTCAGAGTTACTTTTTGTTTTTTGCTGTAACTTTAAAAAAAATCCAGAATGACTGTTATGTGTGTTTTTTATTATTATTTATTTATTTATGAATGTATGTATGTTTTTTTTTTTTGTATACCCTTAAGTGTTGTAGAGCATTAGAAGAATTAAGTAAGTGGTGAGTGGTGATTCCATGGTGACTCCATGGGATATGGGCTAAATTAAAAAGAAAAACATTTTTATATAAAAAAAAAATAAATACATATGTACATAAAATCTTTACTCAGTGAAGCGACAATTCGACGACATATTCGGAGGTCATCAAAATAGAAAATCTTTACAACCGAACCCATTACAGATGTGATTTAGACACAGTAGAGGTCCTTTGAGACCGTCCACTAAGCGGTTACACATACAAAACAGTTTGTTTGTTCTGCCGATAGATACGTTTTTGTTAAAAAATAAGTTCATAGTTCCATGTTGTCTACAACAAATATTAAAAAAAATATTCTTTTAGGTAAAAAAAAATCCTTCTGAAATATGCCATAATATGCTATTAAGGCTAAAATATGCAGTAATAAATTGCTGCCCAAATTCTTATAAATAGAACCTTATTTGTGCGAAGGAAAAAAGAAGCAATTTTGCATAGCTGCGGTTTTCCTGCCTATAAAAAAAATTCTGCAATTATGTGAAATTATCAAAATAAATAGAAATTAAAGACAATTAAAAACAACACAAGTTGTTCAGGTTGATTCTTAAACCTAAACAGTTATAAATGCATCAAATGCATCATCTCTAAACTGCAGGATTTAATTTATTGCGACACATTATTATTGTGTCATGGGATGCTTGCTGATGGTTATGACCTACTGAGAAAGTTGACTTTGTAGAGGAAAAGAAAAAAATTAAAAAAAAAAACAAACACAAAACACAAACAAACATGTCTAATAACTGCTTTCCTTCCATCCATTCATTCCAATTCATTCATTCATTCATTGCTTTTCTCATTCACAATTATTCATTTTATACTGAACGTAGTCAGCCCGCAAGCGAGCTGAGCTGAGCTGAGCTGACTTGGTTTGACTGTGTCTGTCTCTTTGTTGTCTGTCTGTCTACCTTTTGTCTACCAAGTGTCTGATGCGTAAATTTAAAATGTCTTAATTACTTGGCATCATAGTCGGTGCATTAAAAAAAAAATAAACAAAAAAAAAAACATCCAGATCAACGAAAAAACACAAAGAAAGATACAGCAGACCCCAAACCGATATACAGACTTGCAGAGCAGCACATACTTGAAAATCAGAGTATAAAACGGATAGATATACAATTGATATAAAAACGAATGTATGTATGAATAGATGTGCATACGAGTGCTACATATTTTATTGCAAGAATCTTCAGACTAGCAAACATGTAAAAATGTACGAGTACATGCCACACGAGTATGTATGAATGGTGGTAGCATAAGTGTGTTGCTTTTTGTATTCTTACTGTATTTTTTTTGTTTTTTTCATATTTTATATGTGACAACATGTCATCACCTATTATTTCACTCAAAAGTAGTCAGTCAGTCGTCATTCACTGATTCACTTATTTATTCGTTTTGGTATGATTGTGGGTTGCTAACTTGTTCTTGTTGTTGTTGTTGCTGGTGTTTCCTGTTGACTGATTGCAAGCCGCACAGTATGTTGCTTCTTTTATAAATATATAGTATTCGTATGTACTTATATATTTTTCATGCAATCTTTTTGTCACATGTCCTCAGTAACTTTATAGAAGTGTGTACATTAATGCACCAAAAGCAAAAAATATTTACAGGTTCACAACACTTTTAACAGGTACTTTTCATTTTTACAAAGATGTACAATAATTCAACCATAATAATTAGGGAAAACCGAATTCAATACTTATAAATTTAATATCGGTCTATAAATAGCGGGTAAATTTATTCAAAAATATTTCAGAAGGACAATTACATTTCTATTGTATCAATATTTAGGAGTGGACAATATATACAAAAAAAATTAACAGACCAAACTGCAATAAAACCATTAAAAAAAAAACGAATTTTTTAAATGGTTCAATAAATTAAGGAGGTAGTTTATACGATAATAAAAATAAATTATTTTTAGATAAAAGGAAACAACTTGCCCCTGATTTCTAAAAAAAAAAAAAAAAAAAAAATTATAGGACCAAAATTTGCTTGCAAATGTGCAAAACAAAAAATTGTATGAAAATCGGTGTATAAATCCCAGACTTAATCGAAAACTCCATATTAGGGGAACAAATATCCCGCCGATTTTAGAAAAACGTTTTATGTGACCAAACAAACTGTAAGCAAACCCGATCATGAAGTGTGTTTTTTATAGAGTGTCACAACTTTGAGGTGGCATCACTGCTACTTTTGAGCACCCATTTAACACCTGATAGTTGCTTTTTGTTTAGTTTGCTTTGAAATTTCATTATGAATCGACTTACACCAGAGCAACGCGTGCAAATTGTTGAAATTTTTAATCCAAATAATTGTTCTATTTGTCAAACTCATCGGGCAGTGGGCGCTACTATAGATTTACTCAAATTTACTCAAAGGAACTTTTGATGAAAAAATAATTTCACGTAATTTCGTGTGATTTAACCCCTTTATATTATTTTCTTTGGGGTTATGTTAAGTCACTTGTCTACGTCGATAAAGCACCTGGAAATCAACATTCGAAGAGTTATTGCGAAAAGTTGTAGAAAATTGGTGTTCCAGATTGCGCCAGTCGTGGCTACCACATGGCAGAAATCATATTTAAACATTATTTTTCATAAAATTTTTCTTTCCATTAAAGCCCGTTTCATTGATATTAAAAATATATTTCTATGTTTTAATATGATTTAAACTTGTGTCACTCTATAAAAAACACCCTATATAAAAATAAAAAAGAATTTTGAAAGTGGATCAATAAATTGCTGAGTTATGCTGTAAATAATGCCTGAGGAGAAGAGTAAAACTTGACCTGATTTTGCAAAAAAAAAAAAAAAATTATGGGACCATACTTGCAAGCAAACTTGTTCAAACACAAAAAAAAACATTTTGAAAAAAGATCAATAAATAGAAGAGTTATTCAATAATAAATATTATAAAGGAACATTTTGCCTGCGATTTTCCAAAAAGTCTTACAGGACTAAACTGTTACATCCAGGGCCACGATGTCGGACGATATCGATCGTTGGATTTCTAGACATAAAAAAATAACTTGCGTTTTCACTAATAACCGATCAACTTATTATTTGCTTAAGGTACGGTCACATCTGGCAAACATTTGCCCAAAAAAGCGTAACCACTAAATACCAATGAAAAACTTTTTGATTTATGCATTTATTTATTATGTTAAACAGCATCTAATAAGATAAGATTCTATTACATTTTCTATAAATTATATAGGAAACTGTTTAACGTAATAAACAGGTATCTAAATCAAAAGTTTTTTCATTAGTGGTTACGCTTTTTTGGGCAAATGTTTGACAGATGTGACCGTACCTTTACTGGCACAAAAACTAAACAAATATGAAAATAAAACGGATGGTTAGAAGATCGCACATTAGTTTTTTTTTCATTTACAATTTCAGCATTATCGATCGATCGATATGGTGGGGCGAGTCGTAAGAAAACTCTTTCAAACATCAAAAAAAATAATTTGGAAATCGTTTAATAAATGACAGTTATGGAGGAGGTACAAACATTAAGTGCCTGTTCGCCAATATCGAAGGAGTTCTTTCTTTTGAACAATTACTAATAAAATAACAAAATTTTATAGTTTGTTGTTGCTTTAAATGCAATTATACAAATGATAATTCTGCTGCAATGTCGGCCAACATTCACTTAATGTTTGTAAAAACATTGATAACCAATTTTATTTTTAAAATCGGCTAAAAACAAAAGAATCTCTAATCTTTTTCTAAAGTTTTCCAGTATTCTCAGTCAAACACAAAGATTTGTTGCAGGTGTACTTACAACTATTAACAGAAGTGTATGAACATTCGATTGTTATGCAGGCTCCATATAAAGTGCAAGTATTTTTTTTTTTTTTTTTCGTAATATGTTTTCTTATGGTCGACGTGAAAAGTGTATTTTTACAAAATTGGTTACTCATTCATTCCATACTTTATGACATCATAATCTGACTTCTACCGCAATTATAGATGCGTAAGTAGGCTTGTATAAAAGATACACTAGCGGCGGACACATGTAAGAACGAGAGTGAGTGGTAGTGTGTGTGTCTGTATTGTGTTTCCGTAAAGCTGTTGTTAGCTTATAAATGATTCAATTAATAGTACCTTTGTGGAATGTGTGAATCAAACAGCGTTAAGAACACCATGAATGTGCAACAAAAATATGTACATTTTTAACTATGTATGTATGTAGTACATTAGGCTAATACATACAATACGTTCGTGCAACACGTGCTTTCTTTGTTTGCTGACGATAGTTGTTGTAGTGGATGGAAGAACGCCAGATTAGATGAATGACTTCAGTTAAACTAAACTTTATTATTATTTATTATTGGCCGATTGATTGATTGACTTACGGAATGCTGTTGAAAAAGAGATTTTTAGCAAAAATAAAATTTCCCTTAAGGCATCATCAGTGTTAAGTTATTCAGAGAGAAAATTTTAATTTATAGAATGGTGAAACCTAAGCAACGGAAAATGTAATATTAAAACTAATTCCAAACGTACTTAAATCATTCCCCAGAGGTGTCGAAAATACTGTAAGCACGGTATTTTTTTTTAATAAAAAAAAAATGGCTCCAAAAAAACGGCACCCAAAATAAACGATGGAAAATGGTCCCAAAATAGGAAAAATGGCGCTGTAGTAATACCACTTGTTATTTCACTTATGAAAAAGTGGAAGGCCCTGTTTTTAAGAGCTGACAGCTAAATTTTACAGGGCACTATCAACTCTGTCGATTTTTACGGGGCAACAAGTACAATGCCTTCCACCATTAGTGAGGGCGATTTTTTTAGAATCAAATTCATCACCCTTTTAAATAGCAAAACATTTTTAAGAATTGAACACGAAAGTACACTTTCTGCATGGGGATGTACCATTTTATTGTAGAAAAGAAAACACCATAAGAAAAACGCAAATACAATTTATTATTTCTCAACTAATCAGACTTTATGAAAAATATTTTGAATTATTTCCAATTATAAAAAGAATCAAATACTTCAACACGGTCGATTTTTACGGGACATAAAGTGAAATGGCTCCCACCATTAGTGAGGGTTTTTTTTTTTTTTTTATCAAACACACCACCCTTTTAAAGAGCAAAACATTTTTATGAAACGAACACCAAAGTGCACTTTCTGCATGGAGATGTAGTATTTTTTTTTTTTTTAAATAAAACACCATGAGATGTTTACTAAAGATTTACTGCCTTCCATTAAAGACTCGCAATTCAATGCAGAAAATCTATCGCAAGGATCATCGATGTTTCAGGAAATACTATGGGAAGGCGAACAATTGTATTTGCTAACATCAAGTAAATTTTGTTTGCAGAATTTCTGTAAAAAACGGCTTTGGCGCCATACAGCAGCCATTTTGAACTCACATTTTACTTTAATATTTTTGTAACAGAAATCTGCTGATTAGACCAAAATATGCGTCTTTAAATTCGGCATTTCTAAAATGTGAATAAATATTTCTTGAATTGTCTAAACTCGACTTAAGTGTTTCGCTCAAAAGTTCAGAAAATATATCGTCATTAAAAAGCCAAAAGGTCATAACTGATAAAAGATTCATCATTGATTTTTTGATAGGGTTTCCTTAATATTTTATTTGTATATTTTTAGAAATAACAATTTTATTAACAGAATTTATTAATAAATAAAAAACGTATGCAATATTTTGCTTTAGTTGTAAAATATGAAATAGTGCAGTGACGTCTTTGTAAAAAAATCAGATGAATACTAAATTAATAAAAAGTTCTAGTCAATTGCTAAAATTCGAAAAGAAATTTTTGTTGCATTATCACTTACCGTCGGCGAACAAACTGTTTCTTTTCGTAATAAAAAGTTAGTTTAAAAATTTTATCTCCCATCAGAATCAAAAACAAATCGGTGTTAACAATATTAACAACAACAACAACGAACTACTGGTATGATAGTAAGAAAAATTTAAAAATTAGCAATAAAAGTATTTGTATGGGCACGTAAGTTTAGTACATTTACACTCGTATTAAATACGAGTACTACATTATTTACAACTTTTTAAACTTAAACTGTAAAATTCTTAAAAAGAACAAAAAGAAAAAAAAAACAAAATTTTATATCTAAAAAAGCAATTGTATTTTTAGTCCCTTATATGTATGGATGTATGTATGTTTGCAATAAAATTAAAGGCAGCAGCAACGACGACGATGACGACCAAATCGCAATAAAATAAAATAACTCACCACGGACGGATGTTAAAATAAAAGGAACTTGTAGCGCCAGTGCCAATGCGAGCGCCAGCGCCAACATTTATTTTTTGCAAAAACATTTGACATAATTTAGTTTTATTTAATACATTTAAGTGAGTATGCGAGTGTGTGTATGTGTGTGTGTATCTTTTTAATATATTTTTTAATGCTTAAAGTGGTGTATGTTTGTGTGTGTGTGTATCGGAATGTGTACATGAAATAATAATTTTTCTCTCAGTTTTGGTTTGATTCTGTTGTCGTTTTTTTTTTTTTTTTTTGTTACTAGATATCTGTCTGTTTGTCCGTCTGTTTGCCTTTTTGGGTGTTTAATGGATGCATTATGGTAGTTGCTGGTTTTTTCGCGTTTTGTTGTGATCACTAATTCTTCTTGGCCTCTTAGTTGTACCAGTATATATTTATTATATTATGTGTGTGTGTGCATGCGTGTTTTTATTGCTTTTTAATTGTTTTAACAAAAGATACCTATAAAAATTCGATTTTATTTTTAGTAATTGAGAAAATGATTATGATGATGATGATTATGGGCTGAATGGAACGGAGGAATTGTATGAATGAATAAATCGAATGACCAAGCGACCGACGGTGTTGGTATTGTTTGGGGCTGTTGGTTGGTTGTCTAATGATTGCTCGGCATGTTTAGATTTCAATGGACAATAATCAACTAAATACTAGAAGCAATAAAACCACTAAACTCTCAAAACAGCAGCAACAACCAACAACACGAATTGTTGTGTAGTAAATTGTCTGTCGTTCACGATGTGTGTTTTTTTTTTTTGTTTTTTTTTTTTGGAATTTCAATTTATTTTAGATTGTCGATTATTTCATTTACAAGTTTGTGTTGGAGAATATTTTAAAGCTGGATGTACGTATGTACCTATGTATGATTTTTCTTCTTCTTCCTTGTGTGGTTTTTGTTGGCTTAAGTGTGTGCGTGTGACTAAAAGAAAATTGTTGCTAAATAGCGAGAATCAAAACAAAACTATAGAAAAATGTGCCGCCGCTATTTAGAAAAATGCATTTTTTTTTATCGTAAATTTATTTGTTTATTTATTATGCTCTTCTATGTATTTCGCACATACCAACCAGCAGAGGTTTGGCTAGTTTAGTTGCATGTATTGGTTGGTTGGTAGGTTGCGCATATTTCCGCATTTTTATCATTTAATATTTATGTATGTATTTATGCATGTGTGTATGTGTAGGTCTTAATCTTACAGTTAAAAAAAATATCATATTTTTAAGCATAAAACAAACAATCCTTTAGTAGGTACTTACATTTGGTCCAGTCAACATTTTAAAATTTTTAAATTTATTTTAATTGTTTGTTATATATTTTTCGTTTATACCTATTTTGTTGTTGATTTTTTTTTTTTGTGAAATCGTTTTCTATTGCTAAAGATTCTTAACTATTGATTGGTCTATATTTAAAAAATTCTAACATAAATATTTTTATATTTTGATCGAGTTTCTTTCACTCACTAAAAATTCTAAATTAAATAGTTTTCGCAAAAACTACATATCTTGATTTAGTTGGATTTGACATCATCAAATTTTTTTTTTTATTTAATTGAAAGTTTATGTGTACAAGGACATTTAGTGCTTAATAGAAGATTTATAAAGTTCGTGAAATGTTTACGTACTTTGTCTTTTTTTTTTTTGGTTTGGATTCTAGTCGTACTGAATGAAGCTTTTTAAATGATTTTGCGCTAAAGCGCTAAATTTCATGTTGTATCTTGAAGTGCAGAGTTCACACTGTGTTTTTTTTATTTTTTCACCCAACTAGTAATCAAAATAATACAGACATACATACATACATATGTACATTCATACCTAGAAGACATACTTATTTTCCCTTGCCTTAGCCGCTGTGCAGTTGGAGTGCCAGGAGTTGGTAGTATGCATTTTTTTGTTTTTTTTTTTCGTTTTATAACGTAACGTACGATAAGGAATGTGCTTATTGTGCACACATGTACGGATATAAATACACACATATGCAACTAAATAAATGCAACAGGTAGACCCCGATAAAAGAAAATTGTGAAAAACTAAATTTATTAAATTAATAATAGTATTTTATATATAAATTATTTGCGCTGCTACAGAGAATTTGAAAGCTTTCAAATGCAGCACTGGAGTAGATGAAGCTATAAACTGGGGAATACGCAATAAAAATAATAGACAGACAATAAAACTACACTATTTATAAAGAAATGGGACACACACTCTCTATTTAATTAGAAAACCCACCGGTCTGACAAGGCTATCAGCTGTTATATGTATATCTGTCATTTGAAGTGTCATATAACCTATTTAGTGCAAGATTTGCGATTTACGAATAGGTATAGTTTAACAAGAGAAAGAAACACGTGTCAAAATCATTAAAACTTAATGCCAACAAAAGTGGATTTTCACGTGGTTTATGATTATAATGATCGATGAAGATTATAAAGAAGTTTGAAGGAAAACGTTGCAGATTTTTTTTTTTTTTTTTTTTTTTAATTAGGACCAGCACTTAGGGGATGACCCCTACGTATGCAATGCACTGTGCCGGAACTCAGGGAGTGGGATAGGGTAGAGAAGATAGATGTTAAAAGTTTAGAAGACTTAACTCTTTCACAACTCTGCTTTGCGCGTTATGTTAATTTTTAAGGCAGTGTTGAGGCGCCTCCGGTGTTAAGTAGACGCATTAATTTTGTTAAGCCGTACTAACAGGCATTTTATTAATTGTTTTACTACGCCGATGTTTCTGCTAACCGACGAAGGAGGGCGATGTTGTGTACATTAGCTTGGAACAGCATCAATCGATGTCGGAACAGTTTTTTAGTGACCAGTGCTATGCCTTCATCACTTAAATAGTCCGAAAAAAATTAATACAATGTCTCACTAATGTACATTAGAGAAATTAATGATGTTGATTGACCTTCTAAGGCCAGGGTTCGAACCCAGGCCCCAAGTCATTGTTTGCTTAGTAGTCAACACGCTAACCAGTTCAGGTCAGGTGTGTCTTCCGTTTGTTCAAAAGTTGGCGGATAATCCGAATTTGTCGATGTCATCAATTCAGACCGCCATATGATAACCGAATTTTTTCGCTTGCCATATACGATTATGAACTAGACGATATGTAGTTTCATCAAAAAACGAAACATCAAACACGACCTATTTTGGCTTAATTGCATGTTAAGTAATTTCATGTTTTGGCGATGTAAATTGGCCACCAAGATTATGCGATTCATCATCGTTAGTCTATTGTATGGGGCGCTACCCGTCGCTTGGACAATCCCCTAGCTTTAGAACATTTGAAAACCAACATTCGTGAAGTTGTTGCGGAAATACTGGCCGAAATGTGCGAAAAAGTAATCAAAACCTGCCTGAAAAGAATCCACTGCTGGATCCATTCTAGAGGCGATCATTTATATGACATTATGTCTATTTCGTACATAATGGCAAGGTATAAACATCATAATGAAATGAAAGTTTCATTGAAATCATAGCTTTATGTGTGTTTTATTTAGCTTTACTTTTGAAACCGCAAAATCATTAAACTGCACAACTCAAATGAATAATAAATTTCAATAACTCTGAAAATTAATTAAAAGCAATTATTATTAAATAAAATCGTCATATCGCCAGTTAACTGTGTTATTAAAAAATCTTGGCTATTTTACAAGTCAACTGTACCCTACTCGTACAGTGGCGGCGAGTATTTTTTTACACTCATTATTTATCAAGGACACATTTCGGCCAAACAACGCAACTAATATGAGAGTATACCCTTAAAAATAAAAAAAAAATTAATTAATTAATTAATTTCTTAAGCCGGGAGAAAAATAAACACATATCTTATGTAGGTCAAAATATTTTATTAAACTGGTAAAGTTATAAAAGAAATGCTAATAAAATTGTATTTTAGGAAAATTTCTTAAAAATGTAAAAATGATATACAGAAGTCAATAAAATGTCGAATTTTTAATAATTTATATTGCGTTTCGGGTCCTATTCACCACGTTGAAATATTCAAATTAATAAATAATCAAATAACAATTTTAAAATTTCTGAATTTTATTTTGGTTTTAAAAGTGAAAAAAATTAAATTTTACGATAGAAGAAAAGGTATAGTATCATTTTTGTTTGCGGAATATTTTTTCTTGTTTTTGTTGTAAAAAAAATTTCCACTTTTACATTTTTCTAACAAAAAAAAAATAATAATAATAATTTGTGAAATGAATCCCCTTATATTTGAGTAGTCAAAATTTAAGCTTTTGTTTTTTTTATTCAATCCAGTACTTCATTCACAATAAATTTATCGACAAAAGGAAAAAAGTACCAAAAAAATACAAAAAAAAAGTACCAAACAAGTACAATATTTTTCCCATTTTAACGCCCTGAAGTATATTTGTGTCTTAAAAAATATATAAGAAAAGTACCTAAATTACAATTTTGTTTTCTCCTTTTTACCCCTTTAAGGCCCAAAATTACATTCTTTAGTTAACTAATGATGATAGATTAACTCCTGATATTTGTTTAAGAAATCCTTGGTTAAACCATTGTTATTAGTTAACTAAATACTGTGAATTTGGGCCTAATAGTACCATATATTTGATTCTGGGCCACATGCCACCCGTCTACAAAACTTTCATCTAAATCCATTAAGCAGTTTTCATTAATAATTATTATAATAGGGCGGGTAAAAAGGTAGTTCCAGTTATTTTCTGCACATTTTGCAACAAATTGAAATCGTATTTTACTCTTTTTATAATTGGAAATAATTCAAAATATTTTTCATAAACTCTGATTAGTTGAGAAATAATAAATTGTATTTGCGTTTTTCTTATGGTGTTTTCTTTTCTACAAAAAGAATGGTACATCCCCATGCAGAAAGTGTACTTTCGTGTTCAATTCTTAAAAATGTTTTGCTATTTAAAAGGGTGATGAATTTGATTCTAAAAAAAATTGCCCTCACTAATGGTGGAAGGCATTGCACTTTTTGCCCCGTAAAAATCGACAGAGTTGATAGTACCCTGTAAAACTTAGCTGTCAGCTGTTAAAAACAGGGCGTTCCACTTTTTCATAAGTTGTGTTTTGTTCTAATGAAATAACAAGCTGCATTATTACAGGGTTGGCAAGACATTTTATACATGTGCCTTTCAACAAGGTGCCATTTTGTGTGTAGAAAAGAAAACACCATTAATTGATTCATGTTTTTTATTTCTGTGCGTATTTTAGAAATTTTTTAATAAATTTTTCAAATAACCTCAACATTTTTTTCTAAACTAATTCGGATCAGTTTATATTTTCTTAAAAAATACTTTCGACTTTTATAGTTTTTTTTAAATTTAATGTCAAAAACCTTGTAAAATTATAAATATCTTCATGTTTCTTTTTAGCCAATTTATGGTCTGAATGTATGGGACAGTTAAACTTAACTTAAAAAACAAGAAGAGAAATTAAGAAAGGTGCTGATTAGCAGGTACTTGTAGTTGGATTTAAGAACAACCATGCCTGTCGCATTGTTGCTCAAGAATAAATGCCGGACGTCTGTAGACATCACCTAAGTTCCACAAATGGACGCTGGAATATATCGCGTTTTCACAAGGTAAGTTCTGAAATTGAAACAAAATTGTAGAGAGCATTTAACTCAAATATGTATAATGAAACAGATGTTAGAACACAAAATTTGATATCCTGAAAATATGAAAGTAAAGTTCTGTCCAACTTGTTAGAAGTATGAAGTTGGATTTATTTCGAACATGAACGAATAGGAGCAGAAAATCTAGAAGACTGTGTAATATTTATCAGTATCAAATTTAGGGAAATTGTGAAACAACACTACCAATCAACATAATTAATATACGAGTATGTATGTTTGTGTGTGTATTAGTATGCATGTAAATTTTTTAAAATATACTTATAGCATCCATTTAGGTTCGTACATACAGTCCTATTTGTGTTAACTTTATGTATGTGTGTGTGTGTGTGAATGTATGGCAACTTTATACATAATACAAGTATAAAATGAATGTTTGAATAAATCTACACACACACACACACACACACACACACACACACACACACACACACACACACACACACGAAAACATACTTATATTTGCTTAATCCTCCTCTTTGGTAGTCATTGTCAAATCTAACTGTCGTACGTCGTATAAACGAACGACCGAAGAAACGACTTTCCAACCGACTGAATAAACAATCAAACGCCGAAATGTCAAATCTCCATTTTGAGTTTGTTCGTTTTATTTTGTGCATGCGCTCATTTTGAAAAATACATTTTAGTTCGTTTCCCCCAAGTCTCTTTCCAATTACTTTTTTTAAAGTATTTGCTAACAAACAATGGCAACATGCAATGACGACGACGACGACGACGATCACGACGGACAAAAATATCAACAACGGCAACAGCAGCAGTAGTAGCAGCCATAACTGCAAAAAGTATGATGGCAAGAATGGTTAGAGACAATGGAGCAGCGAACGACTTGGTGTGGTGTGGCATGGCATGTTGACGAAGTTTTTTCAGCCATGTTACAGCAACACAGAGTAAATGCAAAGCTTAATATATTTTTTTTTGCTTATTTGTTTTGAACGTACATATGTAAGTGGAGTGGCATGAGTTTGCCTGTGTGTTCGGGTAAACGTGCGAGTCTCGAGTAAACAGGCTACCGATCCAAATTACAAATACATGCAAACAAACAAACAATACTTGGCATTCGATGTCCTCAGCCTGTCGACTACTGAAGCAAATTTTGAGCATACTCTGATATTACAATAAACAAATAGCAAAATAACAACAAGAACAACATTATACGAGTATTTGTAGGAAAAAAGCTGCAAAATATCCACAAAAGCTGAAAAACTTAATGAAAGAACGACTGAACGACTGACTATATGACGGCGGAAACGTGTAAGAGACTCAACGACAAAACTCTCGTTTAACTACAATAACGATTGTTTTGTACTCCTCGTATATTACGGTGTGTTTGTGTGCGTGTGAACATTAGGGTGATAATAGATTTAATTTTAATTTAAAAATTTTTCACCCAGAATTTCGCAAATCGTGTTTTCATCAGATGCCGACGTTTTGTGATCATGGGAATCTATTCTGACTATTTTTACGATGATATCCGTATGGATGTATGTGTGTATGTGATTAATTGTTTCGGAAACAAATTCACGGCATTCTAAAGACATTGATTTCAGCTAAATGTCGTGAGGTTATCGGCCATGTCAGAGAAGTCCATTCCGATCGAAAGTGGTTTAAATTCGAAACGTTGAGTCTTTAGAAAACGAAAAACGAAAGTTTTTTTTGTAATCACACTATTTTTAAAATTGATGAACGTAATTGAAAAGGAATTTTTCTATTCACTTTAATTGTGGCAAACAATAAAAACATGCATACTTTTGGAAGCATCATGCATATTCAAAGTAGGCACAATAAAAAAGTTTAAAGTGGGCTTTGCTAGTAAAAAAAAATTTAAAAACACGACTTGTGGGTATAAAACGCTTTATTATTTATATATAACGCTTTATTATGTAAAATCGATATACAAAATAAACGGAATCTGAGAACTGTTAAAAAATGGTGGGTATAAAACGCTTTATCACTGTAAAATCGATATACAAAATAAACGGAATCTGAAAACTGTTAAAAAATGGTCAGAGCCACATGACATCACCGTTAATGTTTTATTTATAAGATAATTGTGAAAAAAAATACCCATAATATTACTTATTTGAAAGGTAGTGCCAGAGCTTTTCAAAATATTTTTCAACTATTTTTAATGAAACTCTAAATTTTAAGGCCTCCCACGGCTGCAATCAATTCATAATGCCAAATGGAGTCGAAGTATGCTTTTAAGTTTTTCCTGTCGAAAATAAAAAAAAAAAAATACAAATTCCGAAAAATACTTAAGAATACCATTTTTGGGATTTTCGAAAAAAAAAATTCGGATTTCGGGGATTTCAGACATTTTTATTTTATTCCATCCGCATTTACTATTAAATTTCCCACTTACATATGTGCGAATTTTTAGTCGATATATAAAAATTTTACAGCATCCTTTTCAATTTATAAAAAAAGGAAACTCATGTTCTACAGTATTTTGAAATAGTAAAAAATGATAATAAAATCGTAAATAATTCAAAAAAATCGCTTGCCGCAAAATCAGAAAAAAATGTGAAAATATTAAAAATCCTGTTATTGGGATTTTTAGATATACTTTTGGGAATTCAAACTAAAGTTCACAGTTCCAAAACGGTTGCTAGTGTGGCCACAGCTTTTCTTTTATTTTCTCAAAACAAAGAGCATATTTTACATTTATTGCCTTTAAAAAAAAAAAAATTAAATCATGAAGGAAAAATCACTGATTGTAAATAAATGCAAATTATGGTTTAGAGTACTTCAGTAATTTTTCTACCCGTGAGGCAAGAAGTATAATTTGTAGGAATCGTTAACCGACAGCTCATAAAACAAAACAAAAAAAAAAGGTACGCTACAACAAATATTTTCCACTGTACATTCTTACGGACTTGATTTTGTTAAAATGTCTTCCCAAGAACCCATAAAAGAAGAGTAATTTAGAAAGAAAAATGTTATATTCCTACTGCAAAATCAAACCCACACACACACACACACAAATGCATGGATTCTTGCGTATTCCATATTGAAATCTTCATGCCACTCAGTTACTTCTACATCATGTTCCCTGCCTACATTCAGTTGACGTAGTTGCAGCCTACGAATATTGTTTTTAATACGGGGTATGTATTTGGTATGACTTTATAAATACTATACACACATTCGCATACTTAGATATCATTATATGCTTGTATGGGTGGTTACATTTTGTGTGTGCGCGAATCTATGTGTGTGCATTCCATCTATATTTGTTTGAGTTTGCCAATGTTTACATACATACATATGTAGTTCTTTTTGACTGGAATGAATTATCAAACAAATTTGAGAAAATTTAATGGTTCTGGTACACTTACTGATGAACACTAATTTGTTGTCTGTATTTTTCAAATCACTACAACAAAAATTTCTTTTTTCCTTTAAAATATCTACTTGACATTTAGAGCGATTTTTAATTAAATAGTAACGTCATCAAAATTGTGTGCTCTCCGAAATTTTATTCTCTTTTGTTTTAATTTTATTGAAATATAATAAATTTTCTCAAATTAATTTTAAATATTAAATACCGATTGTAGTGTGTGCTTGCGGCTCTTTAAATCCTGTGTCGTTTTTTTTGTTCTTAGTTTGTGCGTCAAATACTTATTTTCATCACCCACACACACATACACACACACACACACACATACACACACACACATACACACACACACACACATACACACACACACATACACACACACACACACAAGCTCATACACGCAACCATTTGCATATTACAACTGACAAATACATCATGTTTTGTGTCGATTTGACAGAAACTGCGTTATGTTTCACAACTTCCATTCTCTCATTAACCGTTACGATAAATCGTTTTCAGTTGTTCCATGGCAACCGGTATTGTCGAGTACTCTGTAAAGTACTACCAACTATGGAATGGCTAATGATCGGATATTAAGCCGATGCTCAGAAATAGCAAAATCTTTGTTAAAGATTTAAACTTAAAAATTTAAATTGAAAACGCGGACTTACTACTTGAAACAAGCAAGATTGCAATGTATTCGACTGTGCGGAATCTTATATACCCATCACTAAATACATATTTTTTTTTATACACTCAACCAAATACTTCGGTGAAAAATAAGCAATAATTGGTTGAATCATCGAATTTATTCCTTGTTTTTCACCCAAGAAACATCTTATAGGTTGCCTAGAAATGAGATGTAATTGTACCTATCAATTGTACCTTGGTCCTTATTTTGATCTCAGTACTCAGCAAAGAATTTTGTAAATCGGTCTATCTTTGAAGGAGTTATACGATAATAAATATTTCAGGAGGTCAAATTTCCCCGCCCCCCAAAAGATCCAACATTTGGGGCAAATACAAAAAAAAAAACATTTTTTGGGATCAAACTGCAAGGAAACCAAATCGATTTATACGTGCACAAACATGACAAAAATATTTAAATCATGATTGTTGCTAAATTTCCTCCCGTCTAGCAGGTTTCTGAATCTTGGTGCCTAACTACACCTTATTGCTGTGTGATGACGTGAAAGGGTAACTGGCTTTTCAAGTTAATAACAGAGCATTAGCGTGGGTAGAAGGTGACAAGTCAGCTAAGATCTCCACCCAAGGCGAAAATATACACTGGTAGCACAGGTGGCGGACCATGCATAAGAAGCTGCCACCTATTATGTTCCCTTCAAGTCACACTGTCACGCCTTCGGGGAAAATCACGGCTGATGGTGAACACTCAACTTTAGACGATGTTAATCACACCCTCAGCAGGTTAGTCCTCGAGGCAGGTACTGCCGTAAATCTTCAATCTTGAGACTTCAGTTAAAGTCGCCAAATACAAAAGCACCAGCTCTATTCCTTTTTCTGTTTTGTTGTTGTTGTTGTCGTTAACTTTGTCATGATGTTTTGTATTCGATTCCTGTTCTTTCAAATCATTTAAATTGCATTAAGATTTTTTGAAAACGAAACGGAAGTGATCAAAGTTGTTGTTAACATGTTCAAAAACTAGTCTGTCTACAATAAAGAATTCATACCAGTTTGTTTCGTTTCTCATCCAAGTTACTTGCCGTCAATAACGAAAACGGATAAAATTTGTAAGCATCCTTTGTCGGCTACTTTCAGCAAAGGAAACACAAACATGTAGTAGAGCAAGAACTCTTATTGCATTGAGATCTTCCCAATAATGCACTCGTAACAAATAATGCAATATTGCATGTACCCATACATACATACATACATATAATCAGGCTGTCAAATGTATTTGACTCATTTTTTAGATTCATACAAAGAAAAATTCATTGTATGTGTGTGTTCGTAGTTATTTGTAGTTGCACGCACGCACACATACATACGTAACTGCATTCTTAATGTGTTTGTGTAAAATGTACAGCTCGAAAAAATCAATGCAAATTTAAAGACATTTAAAATTAATTTAGAAATTCTGATCAAGTATTAGTTTTTGGGAACAATTATTTTTGAGGCAAATCGATTAATCGAGATCTATCGATCTTTTTCAAGATTTTAACGATCTTATTTAATAGAAGACAATTTATCGCGATTTGCTTAATTAATAATTTAATTGTTGGCAGTGTGCGACACTGTAACATTTATCTGACAAAATATCTTTGAGTGTGTTTAAAAGGTTGCAAATTCATACAGATGCAGGCACCCACCCAACAAACATTCGACTAAATGTTTAAACTTTTAGATTTCAAACATTATTTTCCATTATTTTTATAGAGTTTTCGAATTAAAATCAATAAAAAGTTAATGTTTTAAAAATTGCCGGCAATTATTGCTGGAGTTGTTCGCTTTAAATAGTCTCAATTTCGGCTGAAGATTGTTTACTGGATATTTATTTACAGTGAGGTCTCGATATATGCAAAGTAATTTAAATAACAATTTACTCTCAAATTTTTTAGCTGCAATATTTCTTCAAAACTATTTTATTGGAAAATTTTTAACTCCCGTTTTTCTATTGACCTTAAAATTGTTATTTTTTTCTTGTTTGTCTCACAAATACATGCCACACTGTAAACATAATACAAAATGCATGTTTTCACCGTTTGCTATTTAAGGAGAGTATTCGTATGTTTGAATGCACGTTTCTATTTTAAGCATTTGGTTGTAAGAAATTCGAAAAAAATGCAAAATAATGCAGGGACGTTGTAACAGAAAATACCAAAAAAAAGATGCACTAAAAAACATATATTTTTCAAAATATTTACAAAATTTTATTCGAATGAGTACTCAAGAGTTCATGATGTATTTGTTATGGCTTAGCTAATCTACATATATGTTGCATTTTAGTGGTTGATAAATACCAACTCTAAACAAATTTTAAATCGATCTTGTAGAGTTTCCACGTCTCTGGTTGGGTATGATAAAAATAAATTAAACCTGTTTAAATGTTGTTGAATTCTACTTGTTTTTAAATATAGTTTTTCTAAGCAAAGTTGTGGCCGTATTATTATCTTTATACTCAATGTACATACATAAATACATAAAGACTTATGTATGTAAGTACATATGTATGCAGGTATGTAAGCATATGTGGAATATTGCGTAACATGACTGAGAGTGTGTGTGTTTATGCACATGGATGGGTGTACAAACATATATGTATGTATACGTGGGGATTTATACTGGGTATAAGTATATGGGGATTGTTCTGGCGCAGGCGTTCTGCCTACAAAGTTACAATTTAATATTGTTGACTGTTGATGCTTTATTTTAACCCATTAATGTCCACAGCTACCTATTTATCAATATATTTGGGTAAAACTTCTTACACAGGTGGAAAAAGATTTTGCAGATAATGCAAAGGAAATTAAAAACGAATAAGATTTATATCCGTAAACGCCACAAACTCCGAAAAGAAATTCCAAAAATCCCATTGATATTTACCCATTAAATCCCAGTGCCGTTTTTTCGGTAACACTGGGATTTCTTGTGACAAGGAGAAGCAGATTAGTAGTGAAGTCATTCTCGAACTATTGTCAATCGTATTTTTAAATCTTTAAACTTTAATTAAAAATCACTTTACACTTAATAAAAAAAGAAGAAAAATACTTTCATATTTGCAATAATAATAATAAAAACGTAAAAAATTCTGCATATTTACAATAGCCGATTAAAAGTGTTAAAACAATCGATTTATTCGATATTTAAAAAATTTATATATAAAAAAACCGGTTTCCGCAAAACGAAAATAAAACCGATTAAAACCAATCGAATAATAACCGTTCGATCTCTCCAATATTTTACAATTTAATAGCCATCTATTTCTTATTTAGTTATATAACAATTTACTTATAGATTAAGAAATATCAACGTTATCGTATATACGTATAACAGTGGTCTTTAATGGGTTAAGTTACTGCCACTATTTGTGTACGACGATCATATAAAAGCGTTTTTCTTTGTGTTTTTCTGTATGACAATTTTTTTGATTTTTGTTCTTTCCTTTTAATTTGAACTTATTATCAACATAATTATCCTTGTTTAAAACAAAATCTAATCCTCCATGCATTTTAAATAAACGTTACATTGTTGTTGAGTTTATGTACGGACATCGAAGAAAATTCGAAAAAAAATTATTTAGAAAAAATATAAAATTAAAAAAAATCAACTAAAATTTTTGAAATTTTACTTAATTTGATTTCGAATTGGTTGTCGTATGGCGCCACAGGAAATTTTTACTAAAAAGTAGAAAAATATTTAATAAAAACTAGTTCAGTGTTTATCACAAAATTAGTAAAAAATTTATCATGTGCGCCAATCTTCCATCTTGCTGCTCAATTTTCATTTCCCTGTATTTTTACGTTCTTTTGAACCGTCGATCTGGTACAAGTTTTTGATGTCATCAGAGCGCTGAACGTCCGGAATGCTTATTGAAACATGGAATGACGGATGATTAAAACATTTCTATAAAACTTAAGTCTTTTGGGACACGAACCAAGGAACTTCGGTTTAGAGGATAGGCGCTCTAACCATCTCACTACTATTCTTTGCTACCTTTCAACGGACAGTACACATAAGTACTAAATTCATAATTTTTTACATTAACAAAAATAATTTTTTGAAATTATTAAGTCATGAACTAAAAATAATTAAAAAAATTATTTTCTTAAAATTTTGAAAAAAAAAAACTTCCAATATGAGAAAAAATATATGAACTTAAATTGTGGATAGCCGTTTTCCGCTTTTAAGTATTAAAATTTGTATGAACTTTTCAGGAGGAAGTCATTTCCTAAATCATTTTTTTACAGCTAAATTAAAATAATTTCAATTGTATGACAAAATTTTCTTAAAATTAGTAAAAAAAAACATGCTTACTTTTAGAAAATAACCACTTAAATATTATGAACATTTGAGTTTTTTCATGATAAAAAAATTTTATTTGATTCATAAAAAATATACATAATAAATACGAAATATTTTAAACTATTTTGAAGGAAATTTTTTTTACTAAAATTTAGTACATGTCTTTTTTTTAATGTACTTTTGATCTTGAAGTCTTGTCTTTGATCACACGCTTAATATATTTAATATTTTTCAATAAGGTCCATTATTACAACCTATCGGGAACCTTTCCGATACAATGAAGAATATGATTTATATATTGTGGCAACATGGCCGTAGGTTAGGTTATGTTAGGAAGGGTATTGTGAAATACACATCCACTCGGAGGCCCAATTGGATCCATTGTGATTCCCTTCATTTAAAATTTATTGACTAATCAGTCTCCTTACTGACCAAGGAGAAACAGCGATTCAGCCATTTAATTCCCATGGTAAAGCCCCTGATATCCTCAAGTTTGCACTTCGCGATATCACTAATGCCCTCAAATAAACGTCTGCTCAGCCATCTTTGCCTATGGCGTTGCAGCCTTGGGCAGTGACAGATGATATGCTCTATAGTTTCTGGCTCCTCTTCATCCCCACACATCCTACAGAAATCCGGAGTGCCATTTTCCCATATGCTGGTCCTCGCTCTAACCGAGCAATGGCCAGTCAAGGCGCCTACTAAGACTCTCAAAACCTTTCTATTCATACCCAGCAGTAGATCAGATTTACCTGAGTCTAGTTCTGTCCATATGGCAGTGATGGATTTTGAGTTGTTTTGTTTTGGGCCAAATTGACATTTTAAAAGGGCCAAAACAGCTTCGAGAGGGCCAACAAAACTTTTTTGGAATATATTTGATAACAAGCTTTTTATTTAAATAAAAACATTAGTACAGTACATACAGTATAAAACTAATACAGTATATGTGTTTTATTTTATTTAGAACAAAAATTATCGACGAAAATTCATATTGTTTAAAAGTGTTTTTTGTTAAGGTTATATTTAAAGCAAATACATATTTTAATATGTAGTTAAAAAACATATTTTCTATGTAATTCTAATTTTATTGTATATAATCCCCAAGATTTTAGTCCAAAGTTGCTCAATGGTGATATTACTGTTTGTAACACTTTTCTTTATTATAAGCTTTAAAATATCTTTATCATAAGATTTACCAGAATTAGCAGAAACATCGGCGAAGTAAAACAATTAATAAAATGCCTGCCAATATAGCTTAACAAAGTTAATGCGTCTACCTAACACCGGAGACGCCAAAACACTGCTATACAAATTAACATAACGCGCAAAGCAGAGTTGTAAAAGAGTTAAGCCTTCTACATTTTCAACATCTATCTTATCTACTCTATACCTCTCTCTGAGTTCCGGCACAATGCACTGCATACGTAGGGGTCACCCCCTGAGTGCTGGTCCTAAAAAAAAAAAAAAAAAAAAAAAAAAATCATAAGATTTACCAGAATTAGATTTAAATGAATCTTTCGATTGTATTAAATATGACACGGTATTTACATGAAGACGATTCCTTAAATTGGTTTTAATCATATTTTGGGTAGAAAAAATTCTTTTTACACATGCTGGGGAGTGTGGAATGTCAAGAAACAAATAGTGTATTTTGGCATCCGACAATGATGAAAATGCTAAAACCAACTTAACAGCTCAGCTTACAAGTTCACCTGTAACGAATTCGCCTTGGGTACTAGCACAAGACAGGTTTGCAAATAAAAGTAAGGAGTTTTTCTTAACAAACAAAACAATGTTGTAAATAAAAGTATGGTTCGAAACAGGGAGAAAATTACATTGAAAATGTACTGAACGCTTTCAGTATATTTCAAACCGTTCGAACGATTTGAAGCAGTTAGTTGAATTTTGAGCTGAAAGGGCCAATGTAGATTAGAAAGTACCACAGGGCCATCAAACACTCAAAAGTGCCACAAATGGCACAATTGTGCCACATTTTCCATCACTGCCATATGGACCTCAAGACTCTACAGTCTTCTCTATTCCTCCAGGAATGGTTAGTTCTGCTAATTACCCAATCACTGAGTTCCCTATTGTAGTGACCGATTGGGGGTTTAACCAGCATTGCCGTAGAATCCGGCCACAATTTTTGTTGGTTAAAATACGCACTGGCAACGACTTGCTATTGTTTTTTTTCCCCCTTATGTGGAAGATGAGAAAAGTTACCATATGTTCAGCAGAAAATATGGCAACTTCAAATTCTTAATTTTAAATTGTTAATTTTAAATTGTAAAATAACCAACAACCTTTAATCGGTCTGAATAATTTTTTTTTTAATAAATATTTGTAGGTTATAATAATGGCCCTAAGTAACGTCTTTTTTTGTGCTTTGAATTGGTGTTGTATGAAAGTAATAAATATAAAAATTATAGAGTTTTAATAAGTTGAATTATAATATTCAAAATTTAATTAAAAGACATTGAAACTAATTTCAGTATAAAAAAATTTCATTGTTTCACAAACATCCCCAGCAAAAAGTTGGTAATGTGTTGCCATTACCCAACAACATACTTTTCAACCATAAATTACATACAGTTACGCACACAACTACTTATTTGTAAACAAATACTCCATATATTCTCACATAAGCACAGTTGTAGTATTAGTGCCTTTTCTTACCATTATGATGTTCCAAAGTTCTTCTTTAGCTCTTGCGAAGCAAATAATTTTTTTTTATTTTATGTGGGAGTTTGTAAAAAGAAATTTTAAGTCATCATAAAAATTTAATAATTGAGTAGACAAGTGTTCAATACTGAGCAGATAATATTAAATTAGTTCTAAATATTGAAAAGAATAATGGCCAGTTTTTGACTTCATATTTAAGTATGTAATTAGTTAATTTTTATTTAAATTTATGTTGTATTTAAATAAGAATCCATTTTTTCAGTGAGTAATTAAAGTTTTTATTTAATTACGATGAAAATATGGTAGCACTGCGTAAAATAAAAAATTTCCCACAAATTTCTTTAAAGAACAGCTGACTAGAACAATAAAAGAAAAATCCAAAACAATATATTTTTATTTAAGTTAAAAATAAGAATAATTAAGAACTGTTGAAATGTTTTAAAAGAATTAAAGCAACTTTCAGGTTAATAGCGACAAAAGAAGACAAAATTATATGCAATTTGCCAGCAGCCACAGATTTTTTATTGGCTTTGTTTTAAATAAGAAGAACAAGCAGTCAAAAACATATGGAAATACACAAGGTTCTTCATTTAATTATTAATTAAGTACTTTTTTTAAATATGCAGTCAAAAACACAATTTGGTATTTAATTACAACTTAAAATTAATTATAATTTAAATATCAAGTAAAAATTTTGCCTAAGTTGTTACTTGCAATTCAATGCGCAACTACTTGCCTCCAATGACAACGCCATGTTAAAGTAATTAGTTAAAATGCCAAAAGAAAAGTAGTGAAAGGTAGGTATGTTTATTAGCAGCTTTTCTCATTACTTTTCAATCGAAACTTTTGCTGGGATATTTTAATATTGAAACGATTTTCAAAATTTTTATTTGAACGGGTATGCTTGCAGTTTGATTCCATAAACTGCCTGTTTTTAGAAAATGAAAACAAAATAGTGAGTGAGAATTTATATTGAAAACAAAAACAAATTTTCGTATTTTATTGTTGTTTTCAATATAAATTCTCACCCACAATTTTGTTTTAATTTTCTAAAAACAGGCAGAAAATATTTTTTTTTTAAATCGGGTGGTAAGTTGACCCCCGAAATGTTGGTAGTCAAATTATTCCCCCATGTATAAACCGATTTTCAAAATTAATATTTTGTTTCAAAAGGGTTTGTTTTTGCTGTTTAGTTTTTTGGTTTTTTGTCTCCATGAAGTAGTGATTACTGCAAAACTCCTTCATTTTTAAATCGCTTTATAATTTTTTTTTTTTTGAAAATCGGGATGCAACTTAACTTTTTTTAAGTTTTACAGTAGACGGAAAAATAGTTTATAAAATCGTTTAACTGGTAGTTGCTACGTTGTTTTCTTTTTCATTATAATGTCGTAGAGGTTGACACTAGAAGCCTAAAAAATTTGTAGAGAAATGGACTTCGATAAAGTGTACAATAATTAATAAAAATTGCGAGAATAAATTTAAAATGTAACTTATGGTGTTTTCTTTCCTACAAAAAAATGCTACAACTCCATGCAGAAAATGTACTTTGGTGTTCGTTTCTTAAAAATTTTTTGCTCTCTAAAAGGGCAGTGTGTTTGATTCTAAAAGAACCGCCCTCGCTAATGGTGGAAGGCATTGCGCTTTATGCCCCGTAAAAATCGACAGTGTTTATAGTGCGCTGTAAAACTTGGCTGTCAGCTGTTAAAAACAGGGCGTTCCACTTTTTCATAAGTTGTGTTTTGTTCTAGTGAAATAATAAGCTGCATTATTACAGGGTTGGAAAGACATTTTATACATGTACCTTTCAACAAGGTACCATTTTGTGGTGTGTAGAAAAGAAAACACCATTAATAATTTCTAATTTTAAATATAACTATTTTTAATTAAAAAAAGATTAAAGAAAAATTATTATTCAAAGTTAAAATATCAATCCATTAATTAATCGATCGAAGAACCACTAGTTTAGTTGTGCAACTTGTCTATTTTAAAAGGCAAATTTAGCCAAAATTCCGGTAACAAAAATTGCATTGAAAACTAAGAAATAAAAGAAGGAAAACTTTAAATGCACCAAAATATTTTTTTTTGTTTTGTTTTGTTTCTTGACTCTTGAGTAAAAATAATAATGAGGCAAAAGCAAGCACCACGACAATGAAATTATTTAAATTATTTCAAAAGATAAACAAAAAAAAAAAAAAAAAATTATAAACAACCACCAACAACTTGAACTGCCAGTGAATTATATTTCGAAGTCAAGTGATGAAAATTGTTTGGATGTGGTTAAAAGTACAAAACGAGTAGACCGTATTGTTCTACAATACCTTCACACTAAATAAATAAATTGTGCTCTTACATAAATTTAGTTAATACGACTCAAACGCAACTCATCGACTAATGATGAATGCTCGCTTTGGCTGGCTAAATGGTGTGGCATACTTTCAAATACAAAACAAACCAAATGGAAAAATAAAAAAAAAAATTAAACGAAACATAAAAATCATCATATTAAACAAAACAAAACCAAAACAAAAAAAATTAAATAAATGTAAAAAAGTCAAGGTCGTCAATTGTCTGTCTGTTGCTGCTACGGCAGCTTAGTGGGGCCATAACCGTCAATGCTAAAATATGGAAGAAAAAAAAAATGGGAGAAAAAAATAAATGCAAAATAAATGAATGAACAAACTACGACAACAGTAACAAAAAAAAAAAAAAAACAGCGGCAGCATTAAGAAGTAGCAGGCAGCAGTAAAAAACACTGCGTTCTTTAACTTGGTGTCTAAATATGTGTAAGTATGTGTGTGTGTGTTAAGGTTTGTTTCCTGACACATATTTACACACATATTCATACCTTAACTGTAGCCATCTATCCATCCATCCATCCATCCGTTCATTCGTCTGTCCGCCAATCTGTCAATACATTGATACATCATGTTGTAATATTGTAAATGGCAAGAAAGGATTTATTTAAATGGCTGTTGGCGAAGAAAGGAAACTGAGCCAGCCAGACGACGACATGTAGTACGGCGATTATATTTGATATATTCAAAAAGAAAATGTTTGTATGTATGTATGTATGTGTGAGTAGAAAAGTTTAAATGTTTTTTCTTTTGTTGTTACTGTTACTGTTGTTGTTCTTGTTATTACATCGTTACCGAGAGTCGTCTGCGAAAAGTAAACAAAATATGAAAATCATGACAAAGTCTGTGATAACAATTACATACATACATACAAACAATCAAACAAACTAACGAACATACATACATACATACATACATACATCCATCCATCCATACACAACAAATGTAAATGATGACGATGGTAATCATAATGATTTTGATGATGTCACAACTTAGATGAGAGTTGGAATTCTTTTAAAAAAATTTTGCATACCAACTTTATTTCGCAGTCTTGATTGTGCGTGTGTTGGTGTGTGTATGTATGTGTTCAATTATTTTGCTTATCAAATTAAACACGTATGCGACGTGGTGTCCATGTGTCTGCGAATTACATAAATTTGTAGACCGGTTTACTATGACGAGCACCTTTCTTTGATGGAGTATGTAGATATATAAAAGGTCAGGGTATTCCTTTCAAAAGAAAATTGTTAGGATTATGTGATAGGGGAGGTGCGGGTAGTGGCAAGTGTTTATTTTTATTAAATATACAGTAAACCCCGGTTAATTACCCATCGCTTAAATACCTTTATCGCTTATTCACCCCTAATATTGAATACCAGTTTTTTTACACTCATTTTCACACAAAAGTCCACGCTTAATTAAGTTTCGTTTAATTACCCATTTAGGCTAATTACCCAGAAATGTTTTACCCCAAAATGAAATTTCCCCTAAAATCTCCTCGTTTATTTGCCCAAAACTACCTACATCCATATGTATGTACTAGTGATGTTACGAATACTCGTATTCGACTATTCGACTATTCGCCTGTTTTAAGATATTGGTAACATCACTAGTATGTACATATTTATGCAACTCTGCAAGCGAATTTATTTTGTATTCAAACAATTTTTTTTTCGATGTTATCGGTTGTTTTCTTGTTCCTTATTTATTTTTTGTGATATGAATTGTTTTTGTTTTTTTAGTAAAATATTTTATTTAATGAAATACATAATTACATTTTATTTCAAGTAATATGTATGTATCATCATCATATTTCAGTGAGTTCGGATTTTTAAAGGTATTTAAGTGTATTCTCATAATTACCCATATGAGGAATTAAACGTATCCTCTTTAATACCTTTCTTGGATAATTACCCCAAAACTCATGACATTTTCGATGAGATAATTAACCGGGGCTTACTGTATTTTGATTAAAGCAATTTGAAACATTGCTGTAGACTACACAGTGCGTCGTTTTTTATACAACGTGAACATTCCAGAATCGCTTTGTCTTTAGCTAAAAAGAATAAGTATTTTTATATTATTATTATTATTATTATTATTATTATTATTATTATTATTATTATTATTATTATTATTATTATTATTATTATTATTGTTATTATTATTATTATTATTATTACGAATACACGTCATTATTATTTGAACTTATATTGATGTATATATGAAAAGTATTATTATCAGGCTCAAGTTCAGTTCAAGAATAAGTCGATTTTAATGATTTCTATTATATTTTTATTATTTGCACTTGTAATTAACGATTGTTTCGCTATAATTTTCAGACATTTTGATTGTTTTTACATTTTTATTTTCATAAAATTAGAAAATGAAATATTTTCGCCGAAATGAATAAAAATTGCCCCAAATTCTAAAATAAAGAATGTAAAATAGCCAAACATATTTTGTTGTTTTCAACAGAAATAAAGTGGGACCATTTTTAAATTTTTTGTTTGAGACCATATTTTATGGAGCCTAAAGAATATTCTGCTCGCCATTCACGTTTCTCGTTTTCAAACTTATTTTCTTTTCTAATCTGGAATATGCATGCTCAGATGTCCAAGAACCAAAAATCGCCAAACTCGTTTTTTATGAATAAACTTACGATCGGTTAGAATAGAATAGGAGAAATAGCTGGTGCAGTAACAGCTGCTACGGCAACTAATGAATCTCTTGTGCCATAGTAGGCGGATAAAAGTTATAGGGATAATATTTTTGTGCAATCCGATATTCAGTTAGCAGAATTATGACATCAAGCTTTATGGTGTTTTCTATTCTACATACAAAATGTCACCACCTTGAAAGGTACATGATTAGAATGTCTTGCCAACCCTGTAATAATGCAACCTGTTATTTCACTAGAACAAACCAGAACTTATGAAAAAGTGGAACGCCCTGTTTTTTACAGCTGTCAGCTAATTTTAACAGGGCACTATCAACACTGTCGAGTTTTACAGGGCACAAAGTGCGGGCACAAAGTGGTACCTTCCACCATTAGTGAGGACGATTTTTTTAGAATCAAACACACCTCCCTTTTAGAGTGCAAAACAGTTTTAAGAAACGAACACCAAAGTACACTTTCTGCATTGAGATGTACCATTTTTTTTTTGTAGAAAAGAAAACACCATTAAATTAATATATGTACGTACATATGTATGTATATAAACTATTGAGTTTTTGCGACAGAATAAACTGTGCCATCCAATTCTATTGAATTGAATTTTTCCACACAAAGTTTTTATATATTATTGAAGTCTACTAGTGATGTATGCGTATAGACATGCGTAACACACAACAAAAGCGAACTTATTTCGAAATAAACACCGAAATCTGATAAACTTTTAACTGAAAAAAGAAATATTTATCCGTTCTTTATTGAAAATTTGCCAAGAAAGCTTTTATTTAATCACTCCCAAATTTCTTGCAAATTTGACGCACATCTACCACAGGAATTAAAAAAAACTTCCGGTAACGAAACTTTACGAAAATTTCTTTTTGCATTTCTTTAAATACATATGTACGTGCTCAATCATGTCATGTATGTACATACATATGTATTTTTCTTTATTGATGTAAAGTTTTATATGGAAAATAACAATCGCTAATTCGAAACAAATTAATTAATATGTACTACAATTCTGCCTAGTGGCCGAAATTCGAACCTTTGATCCGTAACCGGTTTTGCAACCGGCTTTTTAGACAAAAAGTATATTGTGCATATCTAGAGAAAAATACCTTTTAAATAATATACATATGTTTCATCAATATTGCTGGACAATAAAATAATTAAAAGTGTACCACAAGAAATCGTGTGGACTATTAATATACATACTTAAATACATACATACATATATGGGTATTTCCACAGAAAGGTCTACCGCGGCCATAAAGTTATAAGTTATTAAACAATTGTTTTTATCCAGTATTATATTGTTGTATTAATATTAAAGCAAATAATATTATTTTGCACGACGCCTTAGCTTTATTCGAATGCGCAAGAGACCACATAAATGGGATTCATTTAACTTTTATAAGTGCAGACGAAATTGAAAGATTTTCCCCACCGTTAACGGAAAAATGGAAAGAAGTGCCGAGTATCTCAGGCATGCAGAAACTTCACTACTTATCATGCGAAGAAGATTTACAAATAAAAGTAGCTCGAACCGCAATTTCGTCAAAGAGAGATATTTAATAAATAACCTTTTTTTATTATTTTTTTTATTCTTATGTACCTTTTCAAACATTGACCTGAAGTTGAACTTTCATTTATTTTCGTTGAATTAAAACTTTAAAACCAAACTACATCAAAAATTATTCGAGTTTATCATAAGGGAAAAAAAGTCACGTAACGCAATGTCACGTCACGCTTCATATTATGGCCTGTATCAATAAAACTAAACATAAAATCATAAAAAAGAACAGTTATGAAAATAAAGCTAAACTATCCCTTAATAATATCCAAATAAATTACATAAAAGTTTTTAGCTTATTTCGCTGGTTTTTGCACTTTAGTAAATGTAGAAAAAAAACCACTTCTATTTTTTGTCACGTCACGCATCAGCTTTTGTTGACCAATATGTCAGGACCCCGACTCTTACAGCACCCATGCTTTCCACTAAATAAAGAGCTCTAAAATTGCTTCCCAAAAACCTTAATGAAAAAAAAAAATATTTGGGCCTTAGTTTGATTTTCATCATGTTTAATACTTGCGACTGTCACGTGCGCAACCATGGAAATACCCATATACAGAATCATGTATCGCATGGAAATATCGCTGATTAAATCATAAATAGTTACAACTTGAAGTTTTTTAAAATTTAGAAACAGTTCATTGATCAAATCTCGAATGACTATGAAAATAAATTTTCCATTACCTGCTTGGTTGTATATCATCAGCAGCATATTGTCTCTTTTGCACAGTTGTATTTTTTTCCATTGTGTCTTTTTATGATTTAGTTGACATTAAATGTATTCGAATTTTCAATAATTCCATGTTTTAAAAAAATCATTTTCGTCCTGGGAAACCCTTTTGTTCATTCATAACTTTTGCCTTGTGCTTTCATTTCAAATTTTTTTTTTTACATTTTGCTGCCGAAAATTTTAGGGCTTAAGAAAAAGAAAAAAAAATCGAAAACACTTTCACTGTTGAAATCATTTACGGTGCGTAGACGAAGCAAATATTCTATGGCCGGCACAACCAGAACTACTATTTGTTGTTGTTAGGCGAAGGATATTTGTTTTCTTTTTTTTGTTTTTTTTTTTTTTTTTTTTTTGGAGCCCAATAATGCAGGCAGGCAACAGCATTCAAGTAGGCAACATAAAAACACGTATTAATTTAAATACAAGTGTGCCACATCATATGTGGATCTGTATGTATGTACATATATAGAAGGATGAATGTTTGCCTGTCTACTGGCTGGCTGGCTGTTTGGATGGTTGGTTGGTTGCTTCGCTCGTTGAATGGCTGCTGACTTGCTGTGTTGTCTATATTTGTTTAACATGTTATGTTCGACAAGCTAAATGTTATTGTAAAGTAGTTGTTGCTGCTGTTCTCAAAGTCGTACATACATACTTACATACATACATCCTACATACGAGTACATGTCAGCCAGCATCATCATCATCATCGACGTCCTCGACATAAAGGATTGTAGTAGGAGCACTAAAATATTCTCAGACTTAAAAATATACGCACTCCAACAAATATCAAGACATGTAAAAGTGATTTCGTGTGCAAGTCAATGCATTAGTATGACGATATATGCATGCATGCATGTATGTATGTATGTGTGTGTGGCTGTATGCAAAATTATTTTAGTTAGTGTCTGGCTGTGCGTTTAATTTTTTTTTTTTTTTTTTTGAACAAAAATTGAAAACACATTCAAGCAAATTATTTATAAACACAAGTAAACTAAAGTCAGCTGGATGTGTGTGTGTGTGTGTGTGCGAGCTTTGCAATGTTAACATGCTAAGAATTTTCTGCGTGCTTCCTTCATATTTGACTGATGGTAGTGGCGTTTTTGTTGTTGTTGTTGCTGCTGCTTTTACGCTTAGTTGAAGGATATTGGAAATCCTTGAGTCTGAACTTAAATAGGTCACTGAGCTAAAAACTTTCCAATACAAATGCACGAGTAATACGATCAACAAATCAGCCAACCCAACAACTACACTTCGTTGTATTCGTACGATGTTTATTTTAACTCTCGCAAATACTTACTTATACGTTGTACATACAAATGCATTCAAACATTTCCACATGCTGAATCTTTTAATAAATAAATAAACCATGATTCTCTGCAGTTAAATGTTATAAAATGTCATCAGGGTAAACATTAAGCATACAACCCTACACACACTCACATACATAATCTTATGCAGCACACACACATATATATATGTACATATGTACATATATAAATGAATGAAAATCTTCAAAAATTAAAAGAAAAAAATTCAAGAAAATTATTCGAAACGAGCTGTTGCAGTCTAAAGAGAAAGTCCTTATTTCTGCAGTAAATGTACTGCTTCTTGGTATGCATATTCAATTTATTTATATGCTTGCACTTGCATGTGTGTGTGTGTGTGTGTACATGTTGAATTATATAAGTACTTGATGAATGATTTTCATTGCCACCACTTTAGAGCGGTTTCCCGTGCTGTTTTCAAATTAGAATTTTCATAAGTTCTTTTTTTTATTATTTTTGGTTTGTTTTGTAAATTCAATTGAAAGTGAAATTGATAAATTTCTAACAAGAATTACAAACAGAAAAATGTGAAAGTATGTAGTTGCATCAAACATTAACATACATAATGTGTTTGTTGTAATATTGTACAGGGATGATAAAAGGATTTAATTTACAAATATTCTTTAATTGTCAAGAGTATCAACTAGTTTTTCGGCGAAACTGGGCTCAGCTTTTATGACCGTTTAACGATCGATGGATGATACAGCGATTTACTCTTAAAATTTTCACTGATTTAATAAAAAAATATCTAGTACAGCAATCTAAGTCGATTCCAGAACCGCGTTCACACATACATAAATACATACTCGTATATGCAGGCATACGCAAATACTTGTATATTTTTTTTTTGTAAGCTTGCGAAAGAGGTAGAAAATAATTTGTTTTTGTTTGGTATCAAAAGACGGCCAAACATACTTTACAAAAATGCATGACATATTCTAAAAGTTGATATACAGTGAAACTTCGATATAACGAAAACCCTTAATATAAAGAATTTTTTTTCCCGTAGTCGCCTGAATTTACTTGGAGGCTGTACGTTCAAGTTTTGTTTCAATTTTTATTTCAAGATTCAATACACTTACACTTTTTTACTAACACACACACACATTTGGATATTGAGTACCAACTTGATTTCAATTTTGCTTTTAAATTGTCTTTCAATTTTTATTTCCAGTAAGCAGCTGATGAGAGCTGTTGTAAATAATTTTTCGTGTTTATTTCTAAGAAAATATATTATTTGAAATAAAAACTTAAGAAAATTAAAAAAATATTGTGATGTGTTACGTTTTAATAATTTTTTGTTAATTGTATCTTTGACGATGGCATATTGAAAATAAAATTGACTATCAAGTTGCTTCAGCCTAAGTCACAACGTCAATTCAATTTAATTTTGACAAACAGTCAGTGTGTTCAACTTGAAAGCAACTTCTTGAACGTGTAACTGCACAGTTACCTCGTTCGTTAAAAGTCTTTCATAATGAAGAAGTTCTCGACTA
Organism: Lypha dubia; assembly: GCA_947311025.1. NCBI lineage: Eukaryota > Metazoa > Arthropoda > Insecta > Diptera > Tachinidae > Lypha > Lypha dubia. Next base: position 128,157,222 of record OX371260.1, read on the forward strand.
TAAATCCTCTGTATAACGAAGTATTCATTTAAAAGCCTCTATAAAACGAAATATTGAATAGTAAATTTTATTAGCATTTTTTTATTAAAATAAAATTTGGCTAATAAAACTATATTTATAACGATTTTTTTAAGTTTAACTCATATTTTGTTAAAGCAAGGTTTAACTGTGAAATATGTACGTACAACGTGACATATATAAATAGTAGTTATAACGAAGTATTTTGCGGTACCGTTCAACTTCGTTATATCCAAGTTTTACTGTGCTTATAAAAACAGATTTTTGGATAACCACTTAATGTACCTCTGCATTCGAGAAGTGCATTTGGAGTGTATGAAAGTGAAAATCGCAGCGAATTTTATGTTGCCAGATGATGTATTTTCATGTATACAAAAATATATATTTTGATATTTTTTGAATTTTCTTTTAGCTCTCTATCTCAGCTGGTAGTTGGAATAATTTAATTTTTAAGTATTTCAAAGACAATTTTGTGGCCAATAAATTAACGCTGAAATCATGCAGATCGGACAAAAATTAACAAAGTTATAAGCTATTAAGTGAAAAAAGGACGATTTTATTTTCCATACAAAATTGTTTTCGATCGAAAAACTTAATTGAAGTTTTTATTTTAAGTTCATAACTCTCATATATTTCGACGCAGCTGTTCATCAAAAAGTAGTTTGTGACAATTCTCATAAATTGTGGTTAAAACTTTTAAAAATTATTCATATTTCAAATTTGATTGATTAATTTGCTTTGATAATTCTGCTCACTTTTTTGTCAAAAAATTAAAAAAATTTTACTTTTCAATTAAAATTATTGAATTTTATTTTGTAAAAAATTTTACAATAATTATTTGTGAATTTAAATTAATTAAAAATGAAAAATATATTATGAAGTTTGATTGAAAAGTCAAACCGAATTGAAATTTCGTAATTTGATGAAATGTATCGTACTTTTTCTTTGCTACCACAAACAGTGAGCGCTCACTTAACATGTTCGCTCATCGCTCAGTAATCAAAGCGTTCAGCAGATTGTTGAGCAACAGTTGTGTAGCAAACAGTGTCTGCTGAACGCACCCATTGTATCGAAATTGTATCACCTGAAATAAGAGATGAATCGTTGTCAGAAATTATTTTACTTATTAACAGTTTTTACTAACAAAAATATTAAATTATGTAGAAATTTAATTGATTCGTGTTTGCTAATAGAAACTATTAAACTAGTTTAGTACGAAGGAAATAAAAAAAACTTAATTGTCAATGTTTTCAATGGTCGCTACAACTTGTAATAACGATGAGGAGGTTAGTTTTGTAAAATCTTCAAATCGCCGCCGTGGTTGCTGATTTGTATGATTTCGTTTGTTCAATACTATAAAGGATGAGTTTGGTCGCTGATATACGACAGTAACATTATGATGAACATGCCAAAACGTGCACATGCACATGCAAGCTACCACGTGTGCACGTTATTTGACAAGAAATTGAATTTGAATGTCAACATAGAATCAAACTTAAGAGCTGCTGAATTATCAAAAGTTAATGGACGAAATTGTATCTGGTTTTAAGAACACAAAAGTTTTTCCTTATAAAGAACAAAATTCTATTTTAACCGACTTAAAAAAAAGAGGTTATCAATTCAAGGTGTATTTGTTTAAGCGTCCATAATTTTATCATTTATAAAATGATTTTAAATTTTTTTTTTTTTTTTAATTTTTTAAAAATTAGGGGCAAATTGTTCCCCTTAATATATTGATTATGGAATAAATCGTGTATTTATCGACCGATTTTCAAAAAATTTTGTTTGAACAAGTTTGCTTTCAGTTTTTAACCCTTTCAGTTAAGCCAGGCAAGTTCTCCCGCCCGAATTTAAAAAAAAATACTACTTATCGCATTACTTCGCCATTTTTCAATATTTGTTTTTTTTTTTTTAATCAGGGCAAGTTCATCCCTCCCTCCCAAGCATAAATTTTGTGATCATCGTATGAATCCTCCATCTATAGGCCGATTTTGAAAACAATTTTTTTATTTTGGAAGGGTTATTTTGTAGTTTGGTCCCATAAATTTCGGAGAAGCAAGTTGTCTTCCGAAATATCGGTCCCATCCACAAATTAAGCAGCTATTTATAGGCCCATTTAAATTTTTTTTTTGTACCTATTTAAGTTGGATTTTTATTTGCTAGAATTATTTTCTTTTCAAACTAATTTTTGCAGGATTCGAACTTCGTTCAATACCAAGTTATCCAAACGAGCAAGTTAACGCTTATTAATTCGTATTCAAATCGTTCATATTTTAACAAACATACATATATATTTTTCTCTATTAATTTATCCTTTGGAAATGTGTCATGTTTATTTTAATGCGTTCAGAATGTTTTTTTTTTTTTTATTTTTATCCATCTATTAAATATTTCTAATACGTTTTCGAAACGACTGTAAATTCATAGAAAATTTGCTCATATTCTTTTATTCCAAATATAAAATAACTGAGCGTTACATGAATTTATTTAAATTGTTAAATTTCTAACGTACTTTTATTTAAAGATCTCTTGTCTCCTTCGTTATTTTTCATTTCTAATACAATCGAGTTGAGAAACAAATAAAAACAAGAAACGAAAGAGAGTATGAACAAAAACGAGAAAAAACTAAAAAAAAAAACAAACAAAAAAATTAAAGTGAAATAATAAAACATCTATGCCGAAGAACATCCTTAACAATACTCGCACACAAACAAACAAACACACACACACACACTTACATAGAAACATATTTAGCCAGAACCAGAGTGTTCATATTAAATATCTTGTCGTTTGATATTTTTGCCATGTTTCTCGCATCCAACAGAACTTCTTTTTCACTGTGGTATCTTTATTTTTCCCAATTTTTATTTTTTTTTTTATTTTAGTTTTATTGGATGTATGTTGTGTGCGTTGCCTTCTTCGTACATTGTACTTTCTTTTGCCATGCTTACATTTGTTCAACAGACTTGTGTGTAGACGAATAAGTATTAGAATATACCGAGCATAAGAGGAAAGATAGATAGACATACAGACAGACAAACATACATAAAGGCACATGGTAAAGAATAGAAAAGATATTCTTCCATTTTCATCAATTTTTGTGTAGCATCGCAGAAGAAGAAATTTAATCAACAAAACCCTCCCCCATCAACCTAAACTCTGATACAGACAGACGGTACGTACATCTTCTTCTAGTATCTGACAGTTCAACTCTTCGCATTATCTTTGCATTTGCTAGTACTCATAGACTTCATGCTACAGGACTATAGCAGAAGAGCTAGCTGAACTGATATGGTTTATAAATGATTTTTGCGTGCACGCTATAGCCGGTATCTTAAATTCAGTTCTATATTAAATACGTTATTGGATTTTTTTTTTGTAATTCATTAACAAATGTGAACATAAGAAAACTATATTATAAATTTCAATGCGTTGCAGCAAAGACTTTGCAGCACATTTAACAAAATACTTGTGTAGGGTGCCTGCAATTCCATTATGAATGTCAAATAAAGTCTATATATTTTTAGATTCTTTAATTCTATGCAGAGATGATTCAAAACCCTTAATACAAATATTTAAAAGAATTAATTCTTTTTAAAAGTTAAATTTTTCATTGAAAACGAAAAATAAGAAAAATAGTCGACTTACGACCACTTGAAAATTTTCGAAAGTTTTATAGCAATTAAATTTTTATTTTTTTTTGGATTTGGCTTCAGGTCGTGATGGTATATTTATTTTTTTCAAGTAACACGGGAACACCAACATAAATTTAGATTTCAACAGACACGACAGAACAGAACAAAGCACTGTGGGGAATTTTGGAATAAAATGGAAATAAATCTGCTGTTTCTAAACGGACAGTCCCCTCCCAATGAAAAACATCATACATCATTTAACGAGATGCTATAGATTTTAAGTTTACAGCTTAGAGACCTTATACCCTTAGCGGTATCGGAGCTACACGACCTCAAAGTGGGTCACCAGGTATTTCTTTTAATCCTTAAAAAAAGAGACTTTGCAAGTAGATTTGCCTATTCAAGAGTTAAAAAAAACTTGTTGATATCTATGCGTTTCCGCTTACATTTAGGGAAATATTCGATTTAAAAAATTTTAAAGTGAGCCTACCTTGGCCCACTGTTTTTTTTTTAATGGGAAAGTAAAATCTTGGCCGACTTACAACAATTTTTGTTCCATATTCGATTAAAACAACATTTTTGATATTTAACAAAACAAATTGTTGAAAAAAAAAAACGCTATAAGTACAGTTGAACTTGAAGTTTCTATAAATTGAAGCAAATCGCATGACAAGAGCGGCACTATAAAAGTGCAAAGTTTTGAAAACTTATTCCATATTTATTTTATCCTTACTTTATTTAATATATGCGTCTGACTTACTGTTAAGCAGTAACATTCATACATCAACATTTGCGGATGATACAGCCTTTCTAAGCGTTCACGAAAATCCTGTAGAAGCTTCCCGCAACTTACAAGAATATATATCCAAACTGGAAAAATGGCTCAAACAATGGCGTATAAAAGTTAACGAGCAGAAATGTGTACACGTCACTTTTACGTTGCGCAGGGAAACATGCCCGCCTATAAAAATTAACACCGAGACTATACCGCAGCACACTGTAATAAAATATCTAGGCGTTCATCTTGATCGTCGTTTAACATGGAAATGGCATATAGACGCAAAGTTAACACAAGTGAAACTAAAAGCAGCCCAAATGAATTAGCTTATTGGAAGAAACTCTATACTAAGCCTTGACTGTAAACTTCTCTTATACAACGCGATCCTGAAACCAATATGGTCCTATGGAATCCAGTTATGGGGCACTGCCTCAGCATCGAATGTCGAAAGAATTCAAAGGCGACAGAATAAAATCCTACGTACAATAACAGCAGCCCCCTGGTATGTCAGAAACCATCGAATTCATAAAGATCTAGACGTTCCGTTGGTGAAGACAGTATTTTCAAAACACGTGAAAAAATATATAAAAAAACTTGAGTTGCACCCAAATCCACTCGCGCGCAATATTCTTCATTATAGAGGCCACACCCGGCTGAAAAGAAGGGATACTCTTTTTCTCAGCCGTTCACGAGAGATGTAAAACAACAAAAATTAACCGTTGAAATTAAAAATTTTGCATTGGCTAAACTTACATTTAATATTTTTTAGATTTAAGATTTGAAAAACTTATTGATAATTTAATTTATAATTAAAGATTCAATAAATAATAAAATTATCAAAAAAAAAAAAAAAATATTTATTTTATAGAAAAATGCGTTAATTGTTTGCAAATTGCCATAAAAAATCCCATGAAAAATATGGGGAAAAAAATAATTTTGGGAATTTTCGAAAATTTCTTTGGGAATTGGAGGATTTTCTGAAGAAACTTAATTTTATTCTATTTTATTCCGCATTTACTATATCATTTCCCACCGAAGTTCAAATTTTTAGGTGAAAGGCTTTATAGCATCCTTTTTCTGTGACCTTTAATGTCATTTCCGTATTAATTTATGGATAAATTCGAAATTTTAAACAAAATATTCAAAAATACCTAATCGATGTCTAAGTTTTTTGTGAAAGATAGTACTACATATAATGCATAGCAAAGAAAATTTTTTGTTTTCAAAATTTACGTTATTAAAGTAACCAAATTGTTTCGGAAAAGACCATTTTTTTCCCATTAATAAAAGTGTAAAAAAAATTTCTCTCGGAACTCAAATCAGCAGCATCAAATATACAAAATTAAACTTAGAAAAAAAAAATCCCATTATTGGGATTTTTAGTAATTTCTTTGGGAATTTGCGTGATTTTGAAGTTCAAATCTTATTAGTTTTTATTTTCATTTCCCAACCTGGGGGAGAAGTTTAAACAAAAAATATTCCATGGTTTTTCTTAATAAAAAATAAATAAATTACATTTTTTTAACGAAAAAGCCTTTTAAACGCACACTTTGTAAGGTCTGTTTCCAAATACAAGTAAACGTATAAAATATATGTATGTGTATATGCGAATATCTATCTATGCACTCGTATGTATGTATATGTTTTATATATTTTGTAACGAAAAGATATCGAATTTTCCTACCACGAAAGACTTTTGGGTGGTGGTTGGGGGCGGCCATGTTAATGACGACTAAAAAGTTTGTTTGACTGTGTTGTGTGTATGTTCCGTTGTTGTCGTTGTTGTAGCAGTAGTAGTTGCTTGGAAATGAATGGAGTGGGTTGAAATATTTTGGGGCGCCTTTTATCCTAGTTATATTGTCATCGTAATATTTTTTCCTACAAAGTCTCATCTTAAATTGGCAAAATATGAGAAGAAGCTGCTGCAGAAAAAGATTGAGATTTTTCTTGGAATAGAAATACACAGAACAGAACGTACAACGCAGTAGATGGTATTAGACCTACACACTGTAGAATGTGTATTTTACTGATGAATAAATATCTTCAGTTTTTGTATTTTTCGTTTAACGAGTCCTTGCTTGCTACTGATGCTGAAATTTACGAATACATACAAACAGTTGTATCTATGAATGTCTGTCTGTCTGTCTGTTTGTTTGTTTGTTTGTCTGTTTCGTACATACATCTCTTTGCAAATGTATTAGTGTGAAAGGTTGATGTTGTTTTTTGTATGTATGTGATGTTGATGCTGAAGTTGCTGTTGTTGCCCTTGCTATATATCTGCAGTCGCATCTGTATCCTTCAGTGAGTGAGTCACAGCCATTTGCGACCTCCTCACATACAACACACACACACACACATATATACATGTATACATATCTACAAACAGAGAGTACAAAGTGAATACATTCCTATCTCTTATATTCAGTATTGTATGGTTTTTGGTTTCGGTTAGTCACTTAATCAGTTTGTCGGTTCGTTCATTGTTTCGTCATATCAGCCCGACAGACCAACCAACCGTTCGTCCTTTCGTATAATATCTTGACGTTATAGTCACTTTGTCAGCAGTGAGGTTGTTGCAAGGATGTTGGTGGTGGGCTGACATTCGGTTCGATGATTTCGCCTGCAAATGTTACTTTTGTTCTATAAGCCATTGTAAAAGTGTGTGTGTGAATGTCTGTGCTCATGCCGTGTGTGAGTGAGTAAGTGTGCCTGTGTGTATGTATTTTATTTACCTTCCGATGGTGAATAGGTTAACTTCGCCAACTCGACTCATAGTTGTTGTTATCATTATATTTGTAAAAATTTATGTGTAGTTTGTGTAGAAAATGTCCATGTTGGGTTCCTGGGTGGTGGGTTGAGTGGGTGGTTTGTTAAATATGTATGTATTTCATTTGGATGAAAGTATTGCCAGTGGTGGGTGGTGGTGGTGGTGGCTTTAATCGTTGTTCCGTAGTCAGTCAGACTGGCATGCAAGCAGTCAGTTGAGTTTATGTACCAAAGTTCTTGTGATTTTCAAATTGAACAAAATGTGCTTTGTGCTTTAATATACAAAATACAGGGTGTTGATGGTTGTAATTTATACACGTGCTGTGTTCAAGAATTATATATTTCCCCTTCAGAAATATACGAAATATCCCTCATTTTGAGATATTGACTACAATGCAAAATATTACTAAGAGCACGAGTTCAATCACAGCTCAGGGCAAATCATCAATATCGTGCATATTTCTAAAATGCAGTAGTGTAACATTGTGTTAGTTGTTGTTGCACTGTGTAGAGTGCCTTGAAGACGATCAAAAAAACACATCAACGTTCTGTGTGTGCTTTTAGTCGTGCTTTTTCGGGTACACGTATACGTTATGGGATCTGATTGATGAAAATTAAAAACTTTTGATATGGGGCTGTGCACATATTATGTAACGCCCCGGGGGGCGATTTGTTACTGATTGAAAATATTGTACTAAAAAATTAGTAAAAAGCGTTACGGTGGGTGGGGGGTGTTGGGGTCATAAAATCTCAGAAAACAGCGTTACGTAATATGTGCACAGCCCCTATATTATTTTGACTTGTAATTATTTTGATAGTCTTCATTTGTGATTGACAAAGAAAATGTCAGCTGTTTTGTAATCGAAGTGTAATAGTTAGAAAGGGACACTTTTTAATTTTTTGCTCTGGTAGTTTTGTGTATAAACACGCAAACGCATGTATATTTTTCTTTTACAAACGAACGTGGCGAAGTCACAATACAAATGATGATTGACGATTTTATTTGTATGGCACCCTTTAAACGACAAAAACACGACACTCACACATACATATGCACTGATTGACGTGTTTTTTTATCGTCTCCAGGTCACTTAAGTGACTTTACTCTTCTAGAAGTTTTAGTACTCAAAGTACTAAAGAAGCTATTTATTTCCTCACTTGCAAAGTAGTATGGTCTGTCAAAAGTTCAACCCCTGGCGCTGAAAAATTTATTTAGTTTTATTTGTGTTCGAGGTTGTAAAAACAAATTTTAAGCCGATAACAAAATAATTGTAGAGTAGACCAGTGAGTAAAACACTTGGCACGTGTTCAATACTCAGCAGAGACTTTTAACTTTTTTTATTATGTTTTGAAAACAGTAAAAATCCCCCTATTATAATGAGAATTGAAAAGACAGTACCTATTGCGGAATACAATAATACACAACAACATTTCCATATTCAATTAAGCACCCTGTATAAGTAAACTTTTATAACGAACTCACGTTGGTTGATTATAGCACTTACAGTATTTTACGTTTTTTGCTGTAGTTGGTTATTTTTTTTTTTTTTTTTGTTTTGTGTTCTCCATTTATACTTTTTTCGTACTGCTTTTTATAAAATGATGATGAAATTGTTAACCCAATATAAGCGAGTGGTAAAAAGAAGAGAAAAACCTGGAAATTATTTGACAAAAAAAAAAAAAAAACAGAACAACATGATATTATTGTTTAAAGCTAAAAATGTGGCAACACTATTTGCACAAATCCAAGGATGTACTTGAAGACCAGAGTTGTAATTTAAATTATACAACAAATTTCTGTTGAACAACTAAATGCTTTTACGTACCAAAGAAAAGAGAAATTCTAATTTAAATTCTATGAAAACAAAATCCACTAACTAGTTGTGCAGTTGAGAAGGTTATTTTTTTGCTTGCTTGCTTGTTTGCTTTCTTTCATAATTCCATCTTTGTAAATTGTTAAAAGTAAGAAATATTTAATACTCAAAAGCAGTTGAGACATCATTCATTAACAAAATATAAAAATACTGGGAGCAAAATATATCCGAATAAGAAACAAGTTATTAAGAAATTGTTGTTTTGTTAAACTAAACCAAATTTTTATTAAATTTTAGATATTTTTTGTTGCTTAATTGCAAATGTATTTACCACACTGGTAATTAAATATACATACTCGTACTTACATACATACATTTAGCGATGTTTCGGTGTTCGATTCTGTTCAGAAACGTTAATTTAAAAAATCTTGTTGCTTTTCGTTTTTCTTAATAACCAAAATGTGGATTAAATTTCCGTTATTTATTCAAGTAAAGCTTAGGAAATATTTTTAATTACGGCTTTTACTTATGTTGTTCTTGCAGGTTGTGTTGAATCTATTTTTATATCCTTCGTTTATTTAGTGCTGTGGCCCTTTATATTTTAATAATTCTCATTTCATTTTGGAGAGTTTTTAATTTAATATTTAGGGTTTAGTGGTTTTCTCATTACGAAAATCAGACTTGCTGCTTGTAGTTATAATTTTTTATACAATTTTATTTTCAATAATTTTACAAATATATAATTGGGAAAAAGTTTTAATTTTTTAATTACTCAACCACCTGAAAAAATAAAACAAAAAAAAAATTATTCTCCAGAAGCAATTAATCATGTGATCAGAAATAATTTTTAGTAAGTCAACTTGTTAGTCATGTTGGTCATCTTGTCATTAACAAAAATGATGACAATTTGTAATGATTGCTATGTATGTGTATATATTTGTGTATGTGTAAGCATCAATCCACAGATAGCGTGCCGAAAGTGTCAGAAAACACTGTACTTAAAATATTTTATCAAAATTTTCGATTTTTAAAAATCGATCAATTGTTGTAAATTTGATCTTGACGGGGTATTTGGTTCGAAAAATACTGTTATTAAAAAGTTAAAAAAAAAACTCAACTTTATGTTATTTCTGCCAACTTTAATCGCAAGAAAATCTTAACTAACATGATATCCGATTTTTGTTTTCTAACGGAAAATCTATTTGCCAACGATCATTGGCATCATCTTCTAAAGTTTCAACATTTGGTCTATTCGGAAATACATCACTGCGCCGCATCTGTTGCGCATGTGTGATTAGTTTGCTCAGCTGATACAGAACAGCATATGCAGTGTTACCAGCGGTTGATTTTCAAAATCGTACAAGGCATCAGATGCGGCGCAGTGATGCATATCCGAACAGGCCCATTGTGTTGATTACCACTAGAGATATACAATCAGATACAAATTTTCATTTGGATTTTAAGTTTTTTAATCCTTTGAAAATTTTCAAGGGCCATGGACCTGATATAATCGTATGTATATCCAGGGAATGCTTGCAAGATTACATATTTTTATTTTGATCTCAGACACTTCAATACATGAAATCTTTGTAGCACAACGCCTTTATCACTTATTTGAAATATCGACTGCATGTTAACGAGACATATGCGCATACATACATATGATGACAAAGTGTCATACATATTTTCTTAAAATTTTTTTTTTGTACATATGTACATATGTACTCTTTTGTATGGTTGTTGATGACGTTTGTCATTATATTAATGCCAGTTTTCGCTTTGTGGATTGACAGCAGTCATAATTTTGTATTTTGTAATTGCTAATCTACGAGTATATACTATATAAAACCTTGGACCGATCTTCCTGAAATTTTCACAGTATTTAACTGGAACTTTCGGATAAATTATAGGCTACTTTTTTTTCAACTACACCCACTTTTACGCCCACTTTTTTAAATTATGTTACTCATACCACGTAGTTTTTAACAGATTTTATGATGTAAAGTGAGCACAACTTCGCCATTTGTGGATCAATTTTCAAAATTCTTTCAGCATATAGAAAAGGTGCATTAAATTTTTTTGGTTTTGAAAATTGTGCGTAGGGGCAGGGTATCGCAAATGGCCCGCCACAAGAATTGTTTATCAAATAACTTCGCCATTTTTAAGCCAATTTCCAAAATTCTTTTTGCATATAGAAAAGGTCCAGAATATTTTTTGTTTTTAGAAAGTGTTTGTTGACTCGAACGGAGGGGCGGTAGGGCGTTGCAAGTGGCCCGCCACAATAATTGATTATCAAATAACTTCGCCAAATTTTGGGCATTTTTTGACCTACGTCGATGATATTTGGTACATATGGTATTGGCATAATTTGGAATGCGTACCAGGAGAAAAGTGGGTGGGACCACGCCCCTTTTTTTAGGAAAATTAAAAATCGTAATATAGTCTTAACTACTGGACCGATCGTCATTAAATTTTCACAATAGGATATATAAATACTTTTAATTTCATTTTATAACGAGGGGGGTAGCGAAGCACACCGGGATAGGCTAGTAATATACAAAATGTGACATAATATTGCCATAGCTGAAGTCATTGTAGTACATATTGTTATTTTTTACATCTTTGATGACATTTCGTTCCTTTATTGCAACGTAGTCATATCTCAAAAAACTAAAACTTTTCAGTTGCTGCATAAAAAGTGTTTATTAATAATGCCTTCTTTATTTTTTTAAAATATTTGTCATAAAAATATACATATGTATACCGAAATGATAACCAATAAAATGCACAAGCCGGCCATATTAATGTTTACAGTTTAAAAATTTTAAAGGAATTTTGTCAAGCAAATTTTTTTTGTTTTGTGAGATATGACTGTGTTGCAATAAAGGAGCGATTAGTCATAGCATTGATAGCACAGTTCTGACTGATTGGTGACTGTATGTCATCAAGGCGAAAATGCATTTTTTATGAGTTTATTGACTCAGAAACTTTTAAATGAACGACCGTTAAAAACAAGACTGACTTTTACATATTTTTTTTGAACAAAAATTTCGTTTGGAAACAATGGGGCGAATCCAGCTTAAGAGTAGAAATAATTCTAAAGGCAAAATGCATTTCATATCAACCTAATGGTAAATTGCTGCTCTCTTCAACTCTATAATTCTTGATTTTATTAAACATTTTTATTTCAATTTGTGCACCACTCACACGACAGCCGATTTGTACGAATTTTTAAAACATTTCTCTTCTCCATATTCTCTATATGCAATTTCGACCAGATGTGTTTATCCATCGCAGAAATATTAATTTTTACCGCGATTGTTTTTGTACACATATTTTAAATAGTACGTGTGTATGCGTGTGTGTGTGTGTGTGTGTGTGTGTGTGTCCGTGTGTTTAAAATGCATGCATGAGCGTTTGTGTTTTTATTCGAACAACTAAAATAGCATTCTGACGAATATTCTTTCGTTCATGGAAAAAACTAAATTGTATTGAATATTCTCGTATGTTTCATTGCATGACGCATACAATTATTATCGTTGCTGTTCTTGTTGTTGATTTTACCAGTATCTTAGCGTGTGTGTGTGTTTTTTTTTTTTTTTTTTTTTTTTTCTCTTGCAGTTTTTCATATTGTTTGCATTTTAGCTCTGACTGGCATTTTAGCTTTGGTGTTTAAAAAAATAATTTTTTGTTTGTTAAACGACGTACATACATACATTGTTGGCTTATTTTATTTTTATAATTCGCTTTGTTGTGGAAGTGCTGTGGCAACACTGACACTGGAAAGTATCGTTGTGTTATTGTGCTAAAAACAAACCATGCACCCACTATTTTGTTTTTGTTTTGTCAATGCCCTACGTAATAGTCGAACGTAAAGTACTTGAATTTAGATCATGTGTGCTTTGGATAGTTGTATGCAAATACCATGTACGAGTATGAGTATACTCGTATTATTATGTTCATGTATAGATTTTAGTAAAAACTATTGTATTGCGAGGGACTGTTGAAAATTTCTAAAAATTTGTTGTGGACTTAAATCTTGTGTATTATTTATAACAATAAAAAAATGGAGAGAAAAAAAAAACACTAAATTGCAAATGATTTTGCTATTGGCAACCAATTTGTATATGGGTTTGTAGAAAAGTAAACACATTCATACTGAATAAACATAATTGTTTGTTGGGATGTTTGTAAATTTTTTTGGAAAACTATTTTGCTCGTGCTTTTGTAATTCGCAAATTTTATTTACGATTTTATGTATGAGTAAATGAGTTTTGGAACTTTTCGAACATAAATGGTAAAGATCTAATGATCAGGTGGTATTTAGCAAATGTCATATTTTGATTTTCGTATGTATTTTAGAAAAAGTGTCAAATTTCTACCAAGGAGACAAATTTCCCTCTCTCTCATTAATAGAATACTTATTTTTTCACCGAGATATTTTCTCCCAATGAAAATCTAACTGATAATAACAGAAGAATACTGATATTGTTAATACTTAAGGCTCGTATCTGTACTGTTTTTCGAAGTATTATACTGTGTTTCGACATCAAAAACTGCGTACTGCTTTTCTCCCTCAAAATACTGTTTTTCGATACATAATAGAAATAAAAACGGCGAACAGCGAATTCATGCAATAATATTGTTTAGTTCAAAAATAAGCATTCTCCTCGAGAATGTTTCGATTGTGGATCGGTGGGTGGAGATATTTATTCATCTCAATAACGCCGATTGTGAATTCAAAGAAATGGCCACGATCGTTGAATATATTTTATGTTTGCCAGGAACTTCAGCATCGGTGGAACGAATCTTCTCTGCAGTGAACAAAACTTGGACGTCAGACAAAACCCGATTAGATGTGCAAACATTGAAGGCGATTCTGACCGTCAAATGTAATTTGAAGTACAAATGCTTTGATTTCTACAATTACCTCAAAACGAAGCCGGCATTGCTTATTCAAATTGCTTCAAACGACAAATCCAAAACAACAAAAGCTGATTTTGATGGAAATGATTCAGATGATGGAAATGATTGTTAATTTTTTTTTTTTTATATATTGAATAAAATATATACTGCAAAAAGTACTGTTTTTCCAAATCGATTTCCTGCTTTTTTAAAAAATTTCAGTGAAATGTACTGTTTTTGGTTCAAAAAAATATACGAGCGTTATGCATAACCTAAGGGGTTTTGTAACTTTTCAAAATTATGGTTTAAGTCTGCTGATGATTTGGCATAAAATCAATTGAAAGAAATATGGACAACAAATTAAAACTTTTTATATCTAAATTATTTAAAAAAATATCGGACAAAAATATTCATAAAAAAATTTAAGTGAATTTTATGTATTACACTCGCCTTTTTCATTCATGGTACTTGTTAAATCAGCTTTTGCACATGATTCAGAGTAAAAATGATTCATTTGTGAAAAATCAACTGACAAAAACTCATTTGAGAAGTTTAAATAAGTTGAACGCATAAATTTTTAATAATTGTATGTTTCTTTTTTGTAAAAAAATGTGGTTACAAATATATTTTTCTGTTAATTATTTTTCTTTGCACAATTTGACAAAGAGAAAGTACTTAAAATATCAACAGGAAAAAGTTGTACAATTTTTTTTCTTTTACAACTGTTCCACAGGTCTGTCATAAACATCCTATTTTATATACAAACATATACTCGTAGTTTCACTTCTTCAGTTTTGTTAAACATCTTAAGTTATTTATGTGTTGGGGGTTAGCAATATCTAAATATACTTATATTTCGTTGGTAGCCATACCAACTTATCAGTAGATGTTTTACCCTTTATGTTTAAAAAATTTTACAGCTCATCTATTTATACAAAAACTCACAAATATATTTGTGAATTACAAAGCATAAAAATAGTCTTTCAAAATTTTTCAAACATACAGAACAAATAATTTTCCATTATGAATGTGTTTACTTTTCCACACCTATACAATTAGACGCTGGTTGCCATTAAAAGTATTTATAGGGCAAAAAATGAAAAGTAAATCTCTCCTTTACAAAATTTTACATTTATTTTAAAATTTGAAACACAAAAAACTTGAGTACATGCTCAAATAAATGTAAAATTTCATCTTAAGTTATTTCCAGCCCTTGTCTTTTACAAATCACCAATTTTACTCTTTCGTATATCTTCATGCAATCGAATCGAAAATACAGTGCGTTCGCGATAACATGAACTAATTAAAAGCAAGCCAGTTCACTTTTGCAAGATTTATTATATTTGCGAATGGCATCTAATTTCCCCTTATAAACATTTTTCCCATAAAAACAAAAGTTTATTATGTTCAATTTTTTATTGTTTTTTTAAAAATTTTTAATTCTTATTGTTATACGTCTTTTGTGGCAACAATTTCCAAAATAATCCGGACTCGTCAGCGTTATAAAGATGGTCATTGACTAATCCCAGCTCTTCAATTTTAGCCTTGAGCTTTATTTTGAAAGGATCCACCAATTGGGGATGTGAAGAAAGTTTTTCTCCAAATATTTGAAGCAAGCGAACCCCGAGTCGCTTTTTGAAGTTGTGAAGCCATCCATCACTGGCATTGAACTCCAAACCAGTTTCTTTAATTTTATTATGAAGATCTTTGGCCTTTTCTTTTAACATAAGTCCACTAATAGGGAATTTTTTGTCTCTCATATCCAGAAATCATCGGTATAAAGGATAATCAATTTTTTGGTAATCGGAAGGATGCACAGTTTTTCTTTTTCCAGGTCCAATAAAAGTATTGTTGACACATTTAATTATAGCATTTTTATTTTTTTTTATTGCACATATTGTAGACTTAAAAAATAATTTATTTTAAAATAGATTTAGAAATAATTTATTTTTGAAAATACAAAGTATTGTGAAAAAATCTCTGATATTTTTTTGCTGTTTCTTTTGTTCAATCGCCTTTAAAACGGCTCGCTCTCTTAACTGCCTCAATAATGTTTATTTATATTAAAAAGCTGAATATGAGCACTAACTAAAAGTGTATGTATGAAACTTTGAATGACAGCTGAGAGCAATTCAAAATAATTTTGGGAAATCCCAAAATTATTATGCAGTTGAAGCAGAATTTATCTACAACCCTGTTTACAAAGATTTCATCACTGTTTAGATAAAAATCCGTTAAAAAAATGCAAAAATAAGTTGTTCACATCTTAAAGCTTTCGCACTAAGTTCATATTTTATAGTAGCCAATGGAAGAAAAAAAGTGTTCATATTTTGGGGTGTTCATATTTTCACGAGTGCACTGTATTATCTACTTTAATATGACATTTAAGGCAACACGGTGCATCATGTGATTAAATGTTCGACATCTTCAAATAATACCCTTGATCTTTTACCAGCATAGATTTTGAGCAAATGACAAGTAATGTATGAATCTATGATGCTGTTCTGGTCCATCAGCCGTGCCGTAGATTATTTTCATTTCGAATACGATCATTAGCCACTTTTCCGATATGGCTGATGTATATTTAGTAGTTTAACTCGTTGTGGCCGTAATTACGCGACTCAGAATGTAGCATGATATGTATGTCACGTTGGCCATTCTATACTGCCGCCTAAGGCCGTGCCGCACAGTCGCGCGATACGCCAAATATGACATGTGTGCTAAAAATCTATGGTAGTGTGGACTAAAAATGCAACTGTGTGACAGATTTTTTGGCAAGTCGTGCGATTTGTAAAATTTTATGAAAATTTTCATAAAATGATAGTTTTCATGCGATCACAGGAGTATTTATTGTCAGCCAGATATTTTGGCATCAGATTTGTATGATAGTGTGGCACCTACAACTCCATTTTGAAACGATTTTTTAAAGTCGGTCAGATTTTTGAGGGATTTTCGTGTGAATGAATCGTACGATTGTGTAGGATAGTGAAGCACGACCTTTAATATGTAGCCATGTGAGAACGAATTAAATTGTGTGTAGATAATTTTGAATAAGTATGTTTTGAAATCTTACTTTGTGCAGGGAGGGGGCTTAAAGAAGTTATAATGCAGTTGCTGATCGAAGGTAGAATATCGATCGTATGATCATAATCTGAGCTGAAATCTCTGAAATCTTGATCTGTAAAATACTTATGTACATACGTACATACATTAATGTTAAAATAAAAATCAATTCGTATTTACATATTTACCTTTTCATTAGTGTGCAGAGGAAATGAGTTGTAGTCGTTCGCGACCGATCTTCAATTGTTCCTTTATCATGATTGTCACAGTCCTCAACTTGTTGTCGGTCAATTGAACATTTAAATTTAATATTTTAAAATTCAAAATATTTTTTTATCACACATTTCGGACATCACAGAAAATAAAAAAAACCGGGTTAATTCACATTAAGAAGCCATTAAAAATTTTTAATAATTATTGCGGTCCATAACTCGAAAGCAGTGCGTTTCCGAAGCTTTTACCGCACACAATTTTCGTGATATTTTGAAATAGAAAGTCGATAAACTAGAGTTGCTCCCAATTTACAGTTTCCAGTGAAAAATCGTACATTTTTACATTAGAAGTATGTACGTAAGTATGTACTTATGTATGAAGGTAAGTAGTGCCTAGTATGTATGTATGTATTAACAATTAGATTCCTGCTGCCTTAAAATTGGCTAAAATGTGATCACTAGTGTCCATGGAGCTTAATATGCAAAGGCTTCAACGCGCACTAGCATAAGTACAGCCATACTATGTGCATAGTTACGGTGACCATATTTTTTGACAAAAAAAAAAAAAGGACATTCAAAATTAAATAAAAATTATTAGTATTAACCTACTTTCATAGATATATTTTATATCAATTAAGTAAAAATATATGTAATTCAAACAATGTAATATGAGTGACTAGTACAAGTAGTTACATATGTACATATGTATGTACTTATTTTAATGTTTAAAACAGAAATTAAATCCATATGCCTAGAAGTAAAACAAAAAATTAATTAATTAATCCAAATTAACAAAGAAATTAAATTTAGCCAGAAATACGAAAATAAGAAAATTCAATAAACAAAAATAACTAAACCCAATAGTTTAAGGATTATCTATTATTGATATTTTCCTGAAGAATGTATTTTTTTTATTATATCAATGTTATTTGATAAAAACAATTTAAATTCTGCACAGTTCATTTGAAAGCCGACAGAAAATTTCACTATTCAGTGTTGCCAGGCAATTCCTGTCTTGGGTGGTTATGAATTTATATTGTATTGAGTTTAAAATTTCGGTATTTTGAGAAAATAAAACTTTTAATTTTGGAAACTAAAGAAGAACATTAGCCATCAAAAAGAAAGGACAAAAAAGGACAATTTATTTTGTTTAAATTTAAAAGTACGTTGTGTCAAAAAAGAGGACTGTCCTTTTTAAAAAAGGACGGATGGTCACCGTATGCATAGCCCATATGCACACAGTTCGCATACATAGAGGCATACTTACTTATGTACATACATATGTACATACAAACATTCATAAATAAGTAAGAATGTGTGCATAATTATCTATGTATGTTTGTTTGTATGGATGTAAGTACGTACATATGTATGTAAATACATACATGGTATAAACTTTCGGTTGCATGATGGGAAAATATCATTAAACGCCATTATCGACACATGCACACACACTTAAAAACATGCATACATACACACATACTTAGTTGGTCAACTAACAGTACAATCATCCGACCGACCAACCTGTCATCCATGTTGCAACTTGCAAGTCGACCTTTTTCATATCGATCGAAAAAGTTCCTTTTTTGCCGCAATGCTTTTTAAATATGCTTTTGTGTAGCAAAAAGCTCTACGAACAAATAATAAAAATCGACTGGCTGTTCTATGAAACAGCCATGAAACATCATCGCTGTCGCCTAATAAACAAAAACACAGAAAAAAAATAAATAAAATGGGGACGAAGTAAACTGCGCATCAATATAAAATTCAACATAAAAGAAAGAAAGAAAAAAAAAACAATAATAATTTTGTTTTCTGTTGTAAAAAAATACGATGGAGTATGAAAGTATACAGTGGAAACGCAAACAAAACAACAGACAGTCGACTAACCAACTAGTCAAACGTCACGACAGACTAATACACAAGTACATATGTATGGAAGTACTCAGCGGGTAAAAGAAGGACTACGAAGGCCTTCTAGAAGGCCTCTGCACCCCTTCTTTTGGAAGCGCAAGGCCTTCTCGCTCCATACCATACTCACATATTTTTTACACCCGATGTCGTTGCGAAGAACCCCTTCCGCATTCGTTTATTTCGAGAGTGATTCTGAAAGGACTTATAATTAATGGCTTTCCTTTACAGCCATACCTAAACAAGAGCGGCAAGCGTTTTTTAGCTGTCAAAAGTTCTCATGCCCATACAATTTGTATGGACCATCCCGAAATAACGCGGCGGCAAAATTTTGCAATTGGAAAATCCGATTTTGACAGCGCGTTTAATAGTGAAGTTAGCTGCATAAGACAAGCACTCATGATACAATGACTATAAGGTAGTCTTACAAGCCCAGCTGACAATTCTTGTAAATTACTTGTTTTTTATTTCAAGTGTTAAATTTTGATTTGTATTTATTTTTTCGTATTTGAATGAATAATTTTTATTTATATTTTTGTCACAGGTTGAAACATACACACATACACATTTATACTTTTGACTTCAGAGGAATTTTATTGTTGTGTTTGTTGTAGAGATGCATGTATTATTAGGTTATGAGTATACTATTATAATCAGGGTTGTTATATATTTTGTAATAACCCTGTTTTTATGACAAAGCGTTGACGCTCTTGTTTAGGTATGGTATTTCAGCGTTAACGCTAGGCGGTAGAAAACGTTCCGCTTTCCGCTCTTGTTTAGGTATGGCTGTTACTTTGGAATGTGTATAGCACAAAAAAATTTAAATCTCTCTTTTTCTCTTCTCCCTTCTCAGAGAAGCTAATTTGAAATGTGCTAAAAAAAAGTAAATTGATTCAAAAACATTCCTAAGAAGGCGTTTAATAAGGCCTGAAGTTAGAAGGGCTTCTGAGTTTTACTGCTGGGTAGGTATGTACATACATATGTTTGTTTGTCTGTAGTTGTTGTTCATATTGGAGAACTGCTTGCTTCGCTTTGCTAATGCCACATTGTGGTGTTTTGTTTTCTCGATTTCCACCCGTCAGCCATCATCGTTGGCTGCCGTCGTTCGTAGCTGTCGTTGGAATACTGCTGGTTTTTAAAATAAAATTTTAGTATGGATAAATAAATGAATGTAGAAAATTTCCCTTCTCCACTTCTGGCATGTTGCCGTTTGCTGCTTGTGTTAACTATTAGTTTGGTTCGTTGGCTGTTTGTTCGGTGGGCTCCATAAAATATGTGTTCTGTTCTGTATACTCGTAGAATAGCATTTCCTCCTTGAAAACATTCAAGTACAATAATAAAAAAATCGTTTTTTTTTTTCTTTTTGGGGGGAATATTACAGTGTTGTACTCATTCGCATTCTTTTATTTATTATTCTTCTTCTTCTTCTTACTATTATTTTTAATGCTTCGTTTTTGCTTTGGTCTTTCTTGACATTTACGTTTAGTTAAGTTACGATATTTTATTTTAATGCACAGTGCTTATCAAAAGAGTAATTCATGTTGCACATACATATGTATGTATGACGAATAATGAAATATTTAAATTTTAATAAGAATTATGAGGCAGGAGCGTTTTTTGTGATGGACTTTATGTGCACATTATTCAACCGATTTTAACAAAATTTGTAACAAATAGAAATTTTTATGCACAGAAGTGAACAAGACTTTTTGTGTTATTGTGGTTACTGTATTTTAGGAGATTAACCACACTTTAGTGCTCTGCTATCTGGGGAAAAGGGTAATTGGCTTTTTCTATGTATTACCTTTATCCAATTACCCATAAAACTTATGCATCACTACTTAATCTCTGAAAGAATACAGCAATCGACGTATGCACATATGAAATATAAATGGAAGTGGGGTAACCTCCGCTGGTCTTGGATATGCTGAACAGCCATCTATGGCTTACGCCCAAGACCAACGTTGATAGAAAGTTAATCCATAGGAGTTCTCTTTCAAGGCTCGACCTAAGTTACGGTCTGCTGCGCAATATATACTCTGTTCCCATGGGCATCGACGTGATGTCTTTCGGAGTGAATTATATAAATGTCTTATGAGACCGTGGTATTTGAATGTTTCATGCCAAAAATCCATAAATACATATAGTTCTAGGTTCCGACTAGGCTAAGTTCCTTTTAAGTTTATGACATTTTGCTCCGCTTATAAAATGAAAATAAAATCTTCACATCTTCAAAATGGTTTTACAGTTTATTTTAACTACAGAACATTAAAGGGCGGAGTGTGGGCGATATAAACAATTTATTTGCTCACAGTCCTTCGCATAGCTCCGTTCCTGAGATTAATGTTAACTGTTTTGTTTTTGTCCCACAGTGCATTTTTATTTTTTAGAGAGCTTATGGATCTATTAATCCGTCGAATCATAAAGAAAACCCCCAAATTATAATTCTAAATCAATTTAATGGTGTTTCGAAAATGTCTTGACAGCTACCGGCAGTTTCAATGTGGCAACTCTGAATACGCCCATATGCTTGCTACATTACAGAGTTGGGCAGCGCTCTCTCGAATTGTGTGGTATTTCTAATAAATAATTTAATAATAATATTCTTTCGGAATTGACAAAACATGAGAACTGAGAATTCTCACATCGGGGGTTTCAGTGAAAACAGTATTGCCAACTAATGGTTAAGCTCCTCCAAAGTAGAAACAAATAATAAAAAGCAATTTTTTGCGCCCACTGTGCTTACTTAAGTGAGTTTTCATTTTATTCTAATTACAAAAAAATAAGAATATAAAACAAAAAATGGAAAAAGAAAAACAACATTAATGCTCGTTTGTACTCTGTAAGTTGTTTGCTTGGCTGGCATGGCTGCCTGTTTGGCTTACTTGGTTGATGCGACCGACGTTCTATCTGTGCAACTACTGGGGTCGGCTGACGTAAGTATGTATGCACATACATCTAAACACATGAACAATGAATGGATGGCGGCTAGATGGTTGTGAGTTCGTTCTATCGTTTATTTGTTCATACATTTAATGCTGTTGATAACATGATTGCCCTAAATACTGAATTTCTGTAAATATTTTTATTTGAACTTGTTTTAAAATATTATTTTATGAATTTTTATTATGGGTATTATCTCTGTTTTTCCTGAAAATATATTACCTTTTATTGCCAGTCAAATTTTCAAAATTTTATTTATTATAAAACTTGGCAACCATGTTTCCCTTGTTGGTACTACGTTACATTTCTCGTTTGCTCGATGAATGTCGTTGCCTGTGTTGTAGCTTAACTCAAAATGTAGAGCTGATTTTATTACATTTTTTGCTGGCTTATGTAGTTTTCAGAGCTTTTATATCTTTTTTTAGTTTTTGATTATACTTTTGTATACCCTACACCACAATATGCTGTGGAATATGTGTATGTATGTTAAGTTTACAGCCAATATTAGAAATATTTTAAAGGGCTGATAAAATTTTGGTTTGCATTTAATCGGTTCAGTGATTTAAAAGTTATTGAAGAAATAAATTTAAAAAGCACTATTTTCGAAAATTTTGAAAATCTGATCACTATGATGATCAGTTCATCATCTTTAGAGCATCTGACCGATCCCAGCTCCTTTAGATAAACTGTGAGGAGTTACATATACACGGACATCACCGTTAAAATATGTAGTCAGAAGAGATTCCAATGCCCTCAAAACGTTGAGATCTTATGAAAATCCGATTTTTTTCCAACAAAAATCATCATAAAGTAAAGAAAAGCAAGATAAAACAAGTAAGAGTGCTGTATTCGGCTCTGCCGAATCTTACATACCCTGAATATAATACAGACTGTCTAAAATATTTTACAATTTTCCATCCATCAGTGAACTAAAATTGGGTTTGTGCGAAAAAATACATAAAGTTATCATTAATTTAATATACACATTACACTAACATGCCTCAGTAGCACGATGGTTCGTGCGTTGAATTATAATCGAAAGATTCCATATTCAACACTGGGACACCTCATCTATATACGTATGTATGTATGTTTGTTTGTGCTTTATAGGAGGCCAAACCCTTGGACCGATCCTCCTGAAAGTTTCACAGCATATTAAAGTGAATCTAATATTGTGACTTCGCGGCGTTCGTTTGTGAACAAATCATTGGATGATGAATTAGTATTAATGGCGTCTTATGCAAATTTGTCAAAAAAAAAAAAAAAAATACATGCGTTGACACTGTTTATACACAAAAATACCAGAGATAAAAATTAACAAGTATCCCTGTACTGCAATCTTTCTACTCATTACACTTCGATTACAAAACAACTAACATTTGTTATCGTCAATCACAATTGGAGACCATCAAAATAATTATGTCAAAATAAAATATCAAAAGTTTTTGATTTTCATCAATCAGAGCCGACAACGTATACGTGTACCCGAAAAAGCACGACTGCACGCACACACTTAGAACGTTGATGTGTTTTTCATAGCTGCCAGATTTTTTTAGGTAATATCGTCATATTTTTGGGCTAAAATCGTCATTATCGTCAATATAGCTCATTAAAAACGTCTAATGAAAAAACCGCTTTTTTACTAACAAAACATATATTTGTTAGAGGCAAAACATAACAAAACTCTTAAATCAACAAATCTTAATAAAAACAGCATTATTTAAAATACAGAGATCAAATACTTCACTTAGAATTCACAATAAAATCACATGTAAATAGATTGCATGTTTTTCAATACTTTGAAATATATTTATACATTGTATGGAAAAAAATAAAAAAATTCAAATCCTTTAGTTATTTTTTTCAATTTAGTAAAATATGCATTTTAAATTTCATTTTTGGAAACACTTTTTCTAAAAATGTATAAAAGCTACAATAAAATTTATACAGTAAAACTATAATTTTTTACAAATTGCAATTAACCATATTGATTAATTCAGGTACAACTGTCAGATCATAGCAGGTACATTTGTTTAGCTTTAAATAATCTTTTGAATATAATATTACGTTTACCTGACTAAATATTCTTTCCATATTTGCTGAATAATGTGGTAAAACTAGGATTTTTGTAATAAATTTAGTCAAAATCGGAAACAAAAGACTAGAATCCCTCGTTTGCATCTCTGATAGCTTTTTCCAAAAATCCAATAGTTTTATGTTTTTATCAGGACAATAATTTCAATTGTCTGAACTCTGTTTCTAGCTTTTGGTTTTTACTTTCTTCAACAAAATAGGAAAATTATTTTATAATTTCAGAAAACCAACTTTTTTTTCTTCATTTATAATATTAAATGGATTAATTTGGCCAAGAGCTTTATATATATTTTCAAAATCAAAGCTTGATAATATCTGATCACAAAGCTCAATATAAAAATTAACACAATTATTACTACTATCATATTTTTCTTTTGCATTTATTTGTGATTCTTCCAATACGTATTTGGCAAATATTCCTAAATAAATGTCTTCAAAATTTAAAAAATAGTTTTTGTTTTTATAATCAGTTAAATAAAAGTTTTCTGTTTTAAGCAAACTAGTTTTTAAAAAAGTTTCTCATTACAATTTCAGCAGTTCAAGGTTGCTCTAATAGTGCAAATATATGTTGCAAACTTGAATTATTTAAAATCGTCAAAATTAGGGTATAAATCGTCCCATCGTCACTATGTCAAAATCGTCAAAATGACGATAAATCGTCAAATCTGGCAGCTATGGTGTTTTTATGATCGTATCCAGGGTACTTTAACTATAGGCTGTGTCAGGGATGGCATCGGGAATTTTAAAATTGTACCAAATAACTTGAAAAATTTTACTTTTTTGACCCTAATTGTACTAAAATACCTTTTTTTTTTTAATTTTATATTATTTTTTTTTTAGATTTATTAAGAATATAACAAAAAAGGTACATTAATGGGTCGATTATGGATGGCAACCGGACCACAGTTGCGTTGCTAGTAGCTGAGAATTGTATTACGGATGGCAACTGGCAACTGAGAGCTGCCAGTTTCAGTTGCTATTTAGTGCTTTTCTGCTGCCGGCTGGCAACGCAACTGAAGTTCGGTTGCTATCCATATTCGAGCCATGAATTTCATTTGTACTATAATATAACAAAAAGCAATTCAGCATTGAATATGTATAAATCATTTACATATAGAGAAAATTAAAGTACTACGTACTAGCTTTCAAATCGATTTCAACATCACAATTACAATTTTGATAATAGCTTACTTGATATATTTATATCATAACAATTCCAATTTTGTGAATTCAGTAAATCCTTTGTTTGCATTAAGCCGCAAAGAGTTGCAGTTTGTAATCTGTTTCTCTTTTTGGTTTTAATTATATTTTGGTAAGAAAATATTCTTGCCACATTGGCTGATGAATGTGGAACTCATAATATTCCTCTTACAATTTTTGAAAGTTCAGGAAACATGAATTCATTTGCCTCATTTTTTATTTTAGCAACTGTTGCCCAGAAATCGCTAATATTCGAATCTTTGTAAGATTTTAATATTTGAACATCAGCAAGAGCTCTAAATTGCGAATTTATGATATCAAAATTTTGGTACTCGTTTGGACACGATTTTACTAATCGTGGTACTATACTATTAGTTTTTCCACTCATTACGTTTTCTGGACTAAATTTACCGAACCATTTTAATGTAAAATGACTGCAATGATGAGTTGCCATATAAAATTACTAAAACTGGGTAGATTTCTTAATTGTACTAAATTAGTCATTGGTGTACCATTGTACTTTACGAGTTTGAATTGTACCAACTTTGCCATACCTGGGCTGTGTGTTTTAATCCACACATACAGCACTCAGGCACTAGCAATACGAAATAAATTAGTTTTTTGTCCTTCTTCACTGTGCAAAGCAACAACACTTTCGTATGCTTTGCTGGTAAACATTGACGACAGCGATCATCAATGTACATCATTGATCGTCAAACTAGCTCCTAGGTGCCGAGCAGCGATCGTCATTTTCACATACACAACACGAAACAAACAGAAAAGACAAACTAAAATACCAAGGCGAATTCATAACAGGTGAAGCTGAAAACTCTTTTTTCTTGCATAATGGAGGCTCGCATGTCAAAGTTTGTACATGTAAGCATAGGGGCTCATATGTCAAATGTTGTTGTAATGTTGTACTTGTTGTAGTATTAACTTTACCTGTTATGAATTTGCCCTGCTAAAATACGAAATATACTCATTTGTATGATAGCAGGCAATGAATGAAGTTCTTTGTCGTTTTATTTTAGAATTTGCAACAACAAAACACATGCAAAAGAGGCAAAGAAAATATTTATTTTTTTAGTCTCTTTATTTGTTATTCACAGTACACTGTGAATATTTTAATGTAAATATTTTTTTAAATATGTAAATTCATTCATTCGTTCATTCTTTCGTCCATAAACACGCTAGACCATTGGTGCCCAGGCCCTATGCTCTGTTTTCTTTGTATGTATTTGTTTTTACAACACAAAATATTGAATAAAAATTTGTTTTTCTTTAAATGTATTGGTCTTTGCTCTTCCATAAGGAACTTGCGGGCACCTCGGCGCTAAACCAATCCAGTGTGTATGCATACAAACTTTTAATATGATGTTTGGCTACAGTAAAAAATAAATGTAACAAGCAATTTCTACAAGTGTAAAAACCACCAATACATTGATACTTCCTACATGTTCTCTTTATGACAAAGGCTGATGTACATTTTGTTTTTGCACATTCAAACATGTTTTGAATGTTCTATTTCAGTTTTATGGCCAATAAATGAGTGGATATTTAATTATAATTTTAGTTAATTTTCATAAAAATTTAAAATTCGTTTCAACACACTTTCATTTTTTCAGTCAAACTAAAAGTTCTTATTTAATTACGATGAAAATATGGTACCACTACGTAATATAAAATATTTCCCAAAAAAACAGCTGACTGGAGCAAATAAAGAAAAATCTAAAAAAAATATATTATTATTTTAGCTATAAATAAGAATAATTAAGAACTGCTGAAATGTTTTAAAATAATAAAAGTAACTTTCAGAACGATTAAAAGGGTAATAGCGAAAAAAGATGCCAAAATTTTCTGCAACTTGTCAGCAGCCACAAATAAGTATTTTATTTGCTTTTTTCCAAACAAGAAGAACAAGCAGTCGAAAACATATGGAAATTCGTAAAACTTACATATGTAGTGTTTAAATACACAACGTTGGCTATTTAATGTTGATTTAATATTACAATGAAAAACAAAATTTTATATGCCCTTAATGTTTTACTTCATCTTTGTTCTGTTTCAGCTTTATTTTATTGCAACATTGTTCTATTGCAGTGTTGTTCTATTCTTCAATATTTTTATCGTAAAGCAAAACAATTGGTTATGGAAGATTGTGTTTTATAATGAGAGAGTAATATACACACACTATTTAAATTTAATGAAATTGCTTGTAAGCCATTTTTCTTGTGCTTGTGCAGCTCTTTAATAGGTACATACTAAAGTGCTGCGCAAAATATTCTAAAGCTGAATTCACCCATTGTTTCCGAACAAAATTTTTGTCCGGACAAAATTTTTTGTTCTGAAACAATTTTGCAACACGATTCACTCATTTCGAACAATTTGTCTGGAAAATCAAAGCTACCGTATGAAATACATGTGTTTTATTAATTTTGCAGGTGGCAGTACAGTGACAGATGAATTTAATTTAGTGTTTTATTTGTCAAACGCACTTATTTTTTATTGTTTAATAAGAAAATTACATGTTAAAAAAAATTAATAAAAGTCAGTTAGTTTTTTTACTAGCAATTGAGCTTTACTTTATTTTTATTTTACTGGATATAAGTTACTATGTGCTTTTATTATACATACTTATAAAATTATGTGGCAGCTCGCTTCAACTTTGGCTGAGAAAATAAAATAGGTGGCAGCTTATTTCAACTTTGTCCGGACAAAATTTAAAATTAAACCAATTCAACCAAAAAATGTTCCGAACAAATTTTGTTCTCTTTTTCTCTCACTCTCAAAAAGAGAAACCTCAAACTTCATATAAAAAAAATTTTGTCCGGACAAAAATTTTGTTCCGAAACAATGGGTGAATCCAGCTTAAATGTTCTGTGTTCTATTTCACACTACTTCCAATCATAGCTGCCAGATTTGACGATTTATCGTCATTTTGACGATTTTGGGTCCCAAAAATTACATAGGGGCTGTGCACATATTACGTAACGCTCTAGAGGGAGGGGGGGTTAAAGATTTGTTACGGATTAAAAATTTTGCACTGGAAAATTAGTAAAAAGCGTTACGATGGAAGGGGGGGGTAAAAAATCTCTGAATTATATACCCTAATTTTGACGATTTTAAATAATTCAAGTTTGTAACATATATTTGCACTATTAGAGCAACCTTGAACTGCTGAAAATTGTAATGAGAAACTTTTTAAAAACTAGTTTGCTTAAAACTGAAAACTTTTATTTAACTGATTTATAATCAACAAAAACAATTTTTTAAATTTTGAAAACATTTATTTAGGAATATTTGCCAGAGACGTATTGGAAGAATCACAAGTAAATGAAAAGAAAAATATGATATTAGTAACAATTGTGTTAATTTTTATATAGAGCTTTGTGATCAGATATTATCAAGATTTGATTTTGAAAATATATATATATATAAAGCTCTTGGGCAAAGCAATCCATTTAATATTATTAATGAAGAAAAAAGTTGGTATTCTGAAATTATAAAAGATTTTTCCTATTTTGTTGAAGAAAGTGAAATCCAAGCCTAGAAACTGAGTACAAACAATTAAAATTATTCTCCTGATAAAAACATATAACTATTGGATTTTTGGAAAAAAATATCAGATATTCAAACGAGAGATTCTAGTCGTTTGTTTCCGATTTTTACTAAATTTATTACAAAAATCGTAGTTTTACCACATTACTCAGCAAACATGGAAAGAATATTTAGTCAGCTAAACGTAAATAAGACTAAAATAAGAAATTAAAAAATTCGTAGGCAAAATTATATTCAAAAGATTATTTAAAGCTAAGCAAATGTACCTGCTTTGATCTGACAGTTTTACCTGAATTAATCAATATGTTTAGTTGCAATATATATTTGTAAACTATATATTATACATATGCATATGTATGTATATACACACATATATGTCTATTTTCTTAAAAAATTATATTTTTATTGTATAAATGTTATTGTAGCTTTTATACATTTTTTGGAAAAGTGTTTCCAAAAATGAAATTTAAAATGCATATTTTACTAAATTGGAAAAAATAACTAAAGGATTTGAATTTTTTTTATTTTCTTCCATACAATGTATAAATATATTTCAAAGTATTGAAAAACATGCAATCTATTTCCATGTGATTTTATTTTGAATTCTAAGTGAAGTTTTTGATCTCTGTATTTTAAATAATGCTGTTTTTTAATTAGATGTGTTGATTTAAGAGTTTTGTTATGTTTTGCCTCTAATAAAAATATGTTTTGTTGGTAAAAAAAAAAGCGGTTTTTTCATTTGACGCTTCTATGACGATTTCAATAACCTATATTGACGATAATGACGATTTTTGCCCAAAAATATGACGATATTACCTCAAAAAATCTGGCAGCTATGCTTCCAATCACTGTATTTCACTGTAATCTTAAATACCAAAACAAACATAACGAAACATGACTCTCACCAAAATAAATCAAACATCATTCGAAAAGTTTTTCTCTACAGCTTTGTTAGTGCTTGTGTTTTAAAAACAAATCGGATGCTAACACAAACACAGACAATGAAATAAAGTCACGGTAAATCATAGCAAAAGCATCGAGTGAAGTAGAACATTTACAAAACGTAAATAGGAATACCAAAAATTCACAGTGAGCTTAAAAATAGAAATGGATACATTAAATGTAAGCGAAATTGTATTGTTTTTTTTAATTTTTTCTAAATTTTAAATAATTTTTTAAAGGACCCTACAAGCGAACCCATTGCTAACAACTCAAACGACATAAAGTCAAAAGTGTTGTCTGGAGAGTACAAAGTGATCACAAAGCGAGGACGCAGCAAAGTGTGGAACGTTTTCCAAAGTATTGAGACTGATCGTGGTGTGGAAATACCTGGCTTTTTAATTTGTAGAAAATGTACAAACATTTATAAATATAATAAAATGACCACGTCGAATTTGGTGAAGCATAAGTGCTACGTTAGGGCCGAGATAGAAAACGTTTCCGTAACACCGAAAATTGTCGCAGACAATGCTACAAAAAAAACTGCCGCAGATATATTCACAAAATGGGTGGTCATAAATTGTAGACCTTTTAAAGTTGTCAGCGACTCTGGATTAAAAGAAATAGCAGAGTTTTTTATTTCTGTTGGAGCTAAAGTTGGTACAAATATTGATATCCCAACATTTATACCCGATCCAACAACAATTTCACGCAATATCGAGTTACTGTACAAAAATAAATTTCATAAAATAAAAAGTGAAATTTCTGCAATTGTTGATATTGGATACGGCTTAACATCCGACCTGTGGACCGACAATTATTTGAAAAAGTCGTATTTAGCCCTAAACATACATTTTGTTAAGGATGGTAGCATTTACTGCAGACTATTAGGAATGAAAGCGATGAACAATGAAAGGAACACATGTGGGTTTTTTGTTTTATAATAGTAAATAAATTTTTTATTAATATGAATTGTTTTTAGCTCAAAACGTACATACAAAAGTAGTCGAACTGTTGTCAGAGTTTGGATGTGCTTTAGATAATAAGACAACAATGGTAACTGACAGTGGTACGAATATGGTTAGCGCATTTCGACCCTACCATCATTTGTTTTGCATTAATCATTTGTTGCAAAATACAATCAGGAAATCGATGGATGAAGTAGAGGAGATATTTAATATGTGCAGTACTAGCTCCAAATTAGTAAGATACTTGAAAAAGTCTGGAAACAATTCAAATTTTACAACAAGCTTAAAAAGCTATTTACCGACTCGGTGGAATACTTTTTATTACATATTGGGGTCTATAAAAGATAACTGGAACGAAATTAATCAAATATTGCAGCAAAAAAATGAGCTTTACAGATTAGGTGACCTTAATATTTCTCATATAAGTTGTTTGATTGAAGTGTTACAGGTGTTCGAAGAGACTCTAAAAAAACTTGAGGGTGAAAAGTATCCCACTTTGCACTTGGTTATTGTACATATTGACAAGCTCTTACGAACATGTGCCATCAGCGATTCCGACATACCATTAATTAGTATATTTAAAAAGAAAATATTATTTTATTTAAATAACTTAGTTTTAGAAAACTTAAAAATTTTCCACAAAATAGCCCTTTTTTTATTTCCACCAGCAAACAAACTCTTCCAATTTAAAAATGAGGAAAAGTTGGCCATAAAAAAAGCGACATTAGAAATTATGTCCGAATTCTCTGACAACAATCAATTAAGTACCATAAGACTTTCTCAAAGCAATAGCGAATTGTTTGGTAGATTTGTTTCTCAGCAAAACCAAACAAATTTCCTTGACGCTGTTGTAGAAGAACTGACGATGTATGAAAATACTATCATACATTTTCATGACAACTTCGATGCATTAAAATGGTGGGATACAAATAAAAATCAATTTCCTTTGTTATATAAAACTAGTCTCAGGATACTTGCTATTCCTGCTTCAAGTGCATCTTCAGAAAGAGTTTTTTCTGCAGCTCGAAGCTTATTGACTGATAAAAGAAGTGCATTGGGTGGTAATACCGAAAATGTATCTCAAATTATGTTTTTAAATTACAATAGTTAAATAATTATAAAATATATATAAAATAGTACATACATATGTAAAATGTGAAATCTTCTTAATTTTATTTAAATTAAAAAATATTAGTCCTAAGTACCTACATACTTACATACATATGTAAGTTATAAAAAATGAATTTTAGCAAATAAATATGTATATATCTATATATTTATATATATATACTAGCTTATCCCGGTGTGCTTCGCTACCCTCCTCGTTATAAAATAAAACTAACAGTATTTATATTAAAATTGTGTAAATTTTGTTCACCTCTACCGGAATTTGGCAATTTGTGGGCACATTTATTTTTGTCACTCATTTGGACCAATGGGAAATTAAAGCCAAGGATCTATACTTATAGACTATGTAAGTCCGATTTCTCAATTGTATTTGAGAATTTTTCTATAAAATTTTAAAGATTAAAATTGTGTAAATTTTGTTCAGCTCTACGGGAATTTGGCTATTTGTGGGCACATTTATGTTTGTCACTCATTTGGACCAATGGGAAATTAAAGCCAAGGATCTATACTTATAGACTATGTAAGTCCGATTTCTCAATTGTATTTGAGAATTTTTCTATAAAATTTTAAAGATTAAAATTGTGTAAATTTTGTTCAGCTCTATGGGAATTTGGCTACTTGTGGGCACATTTATGTTTGTCACTCATTTGGACCAATGGGAAATTAAAGCCAAGGATCCATACTTATAGACTATGTAAGTCTGATTTCTCAATTGTATTTGAGAATTTTTCTATAACATTTGTTTGTCACTCATTTGGACCAATGGGAAATTAAAGCCAAGGATCCATACTTATAGACTATGTAAGTCCGATTTCTCAATTGTATTTGAGAATTTTTCTATAACATTTGTTTGTCACTCATTTGGACCAATGGGAAATTAAAGCCAAGGATCCATACTTTTAGACTATGTAAGTCCGATTTCTCAATTGTATTTGAGAATTTTTCTATAACATTTGTTTGTCACTCATTTGGACCAATGGGAAATTAAAGCCAAGGATCCATACTTATAGACTATGTAAGTCCGATTTCTCAATTGTATTTGAGAATTTTTCTATAACATTTGTTTGTCACTCATTTGGACCAATGGGAAATTAAAGCCAAGGATCCATACTTATAGACTATGTAAGTCTGATTTCTCAATTGTATTTGAGAATTTTTCTATAACATTTGTTTGTCACTCATTTGGACCAATGGGAAATTAAAGCCAAGGATCCATACTTATAGACTATGTAAGTCCGATTTCTCAATTGTATTTGAGAATTTTTCTATAACATTTGTTTGTCACTCATTTGGACCAATGGGAAATTAAAGCCAAGGATCCATACTTATAGACTATGTAAGTCCGATTTCTCAATTGTATTTGAGAATTTTTCTATAACATTTGTTTGTCACTCATTTGGACCAATGGGAAATTAAAGCCAAGGATCCATACTTATAGACTATGTAAGTCTGATTTCTCAATTGTATTTGAGAATTTTTCTATAACATTTGTTTGTCACTCATTTGGACCAATGGGAAATTAAAGCCAAGGATCCATACTTATAGACTATGTAAGTCCGATTTCTCAATTGTATTTGAGAATTTTTCTATAACATTTGTTTGTCACTCATTTGGACCAATGGGAAATTAAAGCCAAGGATCCATACTTATAGACTATGTAAGTCCGATTTCTCAATTGTATTTGAGAATTTTTCTATAAAATTTTAAAGATTAAAATTATGTAAATTTTGTTCAGCTCTACGGGAATTTGGATATTTGTGGGCACATTTATGTTTGTCACTCATTTGGACCAATGGGAAATTAAAGCCAAGGATCCATACTTATAGACTATGTAAGTCTGATTTCTCAATTGTATTTAAGAATTTTTCTATAAAATTTTAAAGATTAAAATTATGTAAATTTTGTTCAGCTCTACGTGAATTTGGCTATTTGTGGGCACATTTATGTTTGTCACTCATTTGGACCAATGGGAAATTAAAGCCAAGGATCCATACTTATAGACTATGTAAGTCCGATTTCTCAATTGTATTTGAGAATTTTTCTATAAAATTTTAAAGATTAAAATTATGTAAATTTTGTTCAGCTCTACGTGAATTTGGCTATTTGTGGGCACATTTATGTTTGTCACTCATTTGGACCAATGGGAAATTAAAGCCAAGGATCCATACTTATAGACTATCTAAGTCCGATTTCTCAATTGTATTTGAGAATTTTTCTATAAAATTTGTTTGTCACTCATTTGGATCAATGGGAAATTAAAGCCAAGGATCCATACTTATAGACTATGTTAGTCCGATTTCTCAATTGTATTTGAGAATTTTTCTATAAAATTTGTTTGTCACTCATTTGGACCAATGGGAAATTAAAGCCAAGGATCCATACTTATAGACTATCTAAGTCCGATTTCTCAATTGTATTTGAGAATTTTTCTATAAAATTTGTTTGTCACTTATAGGGACCAATGGGAAATTAAAGCCAAGGATCCATACTTATAGACTATGTAAGTCCGATTTCTCAATTGTATTTGAGAATTTTTCTATAAAATTTTAAAGATTAAAATTGTGTAAATTTTGTTCAGCTCTACGTGAATTTGGCTATTTGTGGGCACATTTATGTTTGTCACTCATTTGGACCAATGGCAAATTAAAGCCAAGGATCCATAATTATAGACTATATAAGTCCGTTTTCTCAATTGTATTTGAGAATTTTTCTATAAAATTTGTTTGTCACTTATAGGGACCAATGGGAAATTAAAGCCAAGGATCCATACTTATAGACTATATAAGTCCGTTTTCTCAATTGTATTTGAGAATTTTTCTATAAAATTTGTTTGTCACTTATAGGGACCAATGGGAAATTAAAGCCAAGGATCCATACTTATAGACTATGTAAGTCCGATTTCTCAATTGTATTTGAGAATTTTTCTATAAAATTTTTAAGATTAAAATTGTGTAAATTTTGTTCAGCTCTACGTGAATTTGGCTATTTGTGGGCACATTTATGTTTGTCACTCATTTGGACCAATGGCAAATTAAAGCCAAGGATCCAATATTATAGACTATATAAGTCCGTTTTCTCAATTGATTTGAGAATTTTTCTATAAAATTTGTTTGTCACTTATAGGGACCAATGGGAAATTAAAGCCAAGGATCCATACTTATAGACTATGTAAGTCCGATTTCTCAATTGTATTTGAGAATTTTTCTATAAAATTTTAAAGATTAAAATTATGTAAATTTTGTTCAGCTCTACGGGAATTTGGCTATTTGTGGGCACATTTATGTTTGTCACTCATTTGGACCAATGGGAAATTAAAGCCAAGGATCCATACTTATAGACTATCTAAGTCCGATTTCTCAATTGTATTTGAGAATTTTTCTATAAAATTTGTTTGTCACTTATAGGGACCAATGGGAAATTAAAGCCAAGGATCCATACTTATAGACTATGTAAGTCCGATTTCTCAATTGTATTTGAGAATTTTTCTATAAAATTTTAAAGATTAAAATTATGTAAATTTTGTTCAGCTCTACGGGAATTTGGCTATTTGTGGGCACATTTATGTTTGTCACTCATTTGGACCAATGGGAAATTAAAGCCAAGGATCCATACTTATAGACTATGTAAGTCTGATTTCTCAATTGTATTTAAGAATTTTTCTATAAAATTTTAAAGATTAAAATTGTGTAAATTTTGTTCAGCTCTATGGGAATTTGGCTATTTGTGGGCACATTTATGTTTGTCACTCATTTGGACCAATGGGAAATTAAAGCCAAGGATCCATACTTATAGACTATCTAAGTCCGATTTTTCAATTGTATTTGAGAATTTTTCTATAAAATTTTAAAGATTAAAATTGTGTAAATTTTGTTCAGCTCTATGGGAATTTGGCTATTTGTGGGCACATTTATGTTTGTCACTCATTTGGACCAATGGGAAATTAAAGCCAAGGATCCATACTTATAGACTATATAAGTCCGTTTTCTCAATTGATTTGAGAATTTTTCTATAAAATTTGTTTGTCACTTATAGGGACCAATGGGAAATTAAAGCCAAGGATCCATACTTATAGACTATGTAAGTCCGATTTCTCAATTGTATTTGAGAATTTTTCTATAAAATTTGTTTGTCACTATAGGGACCAATGGGAAATTAAAGCCAAGGATCCATACTTATAGACTATGTAAGTCCGATTTCTCAATTGTATTTGAGAATTTTTCTATAAAATTTGTTTGTCACTTATAGGGACCAATGGGAAATTAAAGCCAAGGATCCATACTTATAGACTATGTAAGTCCGATTTCTCAATTGTATTTGAGAATTTTTCTATAAAATTTTAAAGATTAAAATTGTGTAAATTTTGTTCAGCTCTACGGGAATTTGGCTATTTGTGGGCACATTTATGTTTGTCACTCATTTGGACCAATGGGAAATTAAAGCCAAGGATCCATACTTATAGACTATATAAGTCCGTTTTCTCAATTGTATTTGAGAATTTTTCTATAAAATTTGTTTGTCACTTATAGGGACCAATGGGAAATTAAAGCCAAGGATCCATACTTATAGACTATGTAAGTCCGATTTCTCAATTGTATTTGAGAATTTTTCTATAAAATTTTAAAAATTAAAATTGTTTAAATTT
Source organism: Lypha dubia (assembly GCA_947311025.1). NCBI lineage: Eukaryota > Metazoa > Arthropoda > Insecta > Diptera > Tachinidae > Lypha > Lypha dubia. Next base: position 128,193,796 of record OX371260.1, read on the forward strand.
TGTTCAGCTCTACGGGAATTTGGCTATTTGTGGGCACATTTATGTTTGTCACTCATTTGGACCAATGGGAAATTAAAGCCAAGGATCCATACTTATAGACTATATAAGTCCGTTTTCTCAATTGTATTTGAGAATTTTTCTATAAAATTTGTTTGTCACTTATAGGGACCAATGGGAAATTAAAGCCAAGGATCCATACTTATAGACTATGTAAGTCCGATTTCTCTATTGTATTTGAGAATTTTTCTATAAAATTTGTTTGTCACTTATAGGGACCAATGGGAAATTAAAGCCAAGGATCCATACTTATAGACTATGTAAGTCCGATTATTCAATTGTATTTGAGAATTTTTCTATAAGATTTTAAAGATTAAAATTGTGTAAATTTTGTTCAGCTCTACGTGAATTTGGCTATTTGTGGGCACATTTATGTTTGTCACTCATTTGGACCAATGGGAAATTAAAGCCAAGGATCCATACTTATAGACTATGTAAGTCCGATTTCTCAATTGTATTTGAGAATTTTTCTATAAAATTTTAAAGATTAAAATTGTGTAAATTTTGTTCAGCTCTACGGGAATTTGGCTATTTGTGGGCACATTTATGTTTGTCACTCATTTGGACCAATGGGAAATTAAAGCCAAGGATCCATACTTATAGACTATCTAAGTCCGATTTCTCAATTGTATTTGAGAATTTTTCTATAAAATTTGTTTGTCACTCATTTGGACCAATGGGAAATTAAAGCCAAGGATCCATACTTATAGACTATGTAAGTCTGATTTCTCAATTGTATTTAAGAATTTTTCTATAAAATTTTAAAGATTAAAATTGTGTAAATTTTGTTCAGCTCTACGTGAATTTGGCTATTTGTGGGCACATTTATGTTTGTCACTCATTTGGACCAATGGGAAATTAAAGCCAAGGATCCATACTTATAGACTATGTAAGGCTGATTTCTCAATTGTATTTAAGAATTTTTCTATAAAATTTTAAAGATTAAAATTGTGTAAATTTTGTTCAGCTCTACGTGAATTTGGCTATTTGTGGGCACATTTATGTTTGTCACTCATTTGGACCAATGGGAAATTAAAGCCAAGGATCCATACTTATAGACTATGTAAGTCCGTTTTCTCAATTGTATTTGAGAATTTTTCTATAAAATTTGTTTGTCACTCATTTGGACCAATGGGAAATTAAAGCCAAGGATCCATACTTATAGACTATGTAAGTCTGATTTCTCAATTGTATTTAAGAATTTTTCTATAAAATTTTAAAGATTAAAATTGTGTAAATTTTGTTCAGCTCTACGTGAATTTGGCTATTTGTGGGCACATTTATGTTTGTCACTCATTTGGACCAATGGGAAATTAAAGCCAAGGATCCATAATTATAGACTATATAAGTCTGATTTCTCAATTGTATTTGAGAATTTTTCTATAAAATTTTAAAGATTAAAATTATGTAAATTTTGTTCAGCTCTACGTGAATTTGGCTATTTGTGGGCACATTTATGTTTGTCACTCATTTGAACCAATGGGAAATTAAAGCCAAGGATCCATACTTATAGACTATATAAGTCTGATTTCTCAATTGTATTTGAGAATTTTTCTATAAAATTTGTTTGTCACTTATAGGGACCAATGGGAAATTAAAGCCAAGGATCCATACTTATAGACTATATAAGTCCGTTTTCTCAATTGTATTTGAGAATTTTTCTATAAAATTTGTTTGTCACTTATAGGGACCAATGGGAAATTAAAGCCAAGGATCCATACTTATAGACTATATAAGTCTGATTTCTCAATTGTATTTGAGAATTTTTCTATAAAATTTGTTTGTCACTTATAGGGACCAATGGGAAATTAAAGCCAAGGATCCATACTTATAGACTATGTAAGTCCGATTTCTCAATTGTATTTGAGAATTTTTCTATAAAATTTTAAAGATTAAAATTATGTAAATTTTGTTCAGCTCTACGTGAATTTGGCTATTTGTGGGCACATTTATGTTTGTCACTCATTTGAACCAATGGGAAATTAAAGCCAAGGATCCATACTTATAGACTATCTAAGTCCGATTTCTCAATTGTATTTGAGAATTTTTCTATAAAATTTGTTTGTCACTTATAGGGACCAATTGGAAATTAAAGCCAAGGATCCATACTTATAGACTATGTTAGTCCGATTTCTCAATTGTATTTGAGAATTTTTCTATAAAATTTTAAAGATTAAAATTATGTAAATTTTGTTCAGCTCTATGGGTATTTGGCTATTTGTGGGCACATTTATGTTTGTCACTCATTTGGACCAATGGGAAATTAAAGCCAAGGATCCATACTTATAGACTATGTAAGTCCGATTTCTCAATTGTATTTGAGAATTTTTCTATAAAATTTTAAAGATTAAAATTATGTAAATTTTGTTCAGCTCTATGGGTATTTGGCTATTTGTGGGCACATTTATGTTTGTCACTCATTTGGACCAATGGGAAATTAAAGCCAAGGATACATACTTATAGACTATCTAAGTCCGATTTCTCAATTGTATTTGAGAATTTTTCTATAAAATTTTAAAGATTAAAATTGTGTAAATTTTGTTCAGCTCTATGGGAATTTGGCTATTTGTGGGCACATTTATGTTTGTCACTCATTTGGACCAATGGGAAATTAAAGCCAAGGATCCATACTTATAGACTATGTAAGTCCGATTTCTCAATTGTATTTGAGAATTTTTCTATAAAATTTTAAAGATTAAAATTATGTAAATTTTGTTCAGCTCTATGGGAATTTGGCTATTTGTGGGCACATTTATGTTTGTCACTCATTTGGACCAATGGGAAATTAAAGCCAAGGATCCATACTTATAGACTATGTAAGTCCGATTTCTCAATTGTATTTGAGAATTTTTCTATAAAATTTTAAAGATTAAAATTATGTAAATTTTGTTCAGCTCTATGGGAATTTGGCTATTTGTGGGCACATTTATGTTTGTCACTCATTTGGACCAATGGGAAATTAAAGCCAAGGATCCATACTTATAGACTATGTAAGTCTGATTTCTCAATTGTATTTGAGAATTTTTCTATAACATTTGTTTGTCACTCATTTGAACCAATGGGAAATTAAATCCAAGGGTCCATACTTACAGACTACGTAAGTCCGGTTTCTCAATTGTATTTGAGAATTTTTCAATAAAATTTTGAAAATTAAAATTTATGTAAATTTTTGATGATCTCTACGGGAATTTTGCCACTTGTGGGCACATTTTTGTTTGTCACCCATTTGAACCAATGGGAAATAAAAGCCAAGGATCCATACTTATAGACTATATAAGTCTGATTTCTCAATTGTATTTGAGAATTTTTCTATAAAATTTGTTTGTCACTCATTTAGACCAATGGGAAATTAAAGCCAAGGATCCATACTTATAGACTATGTAAGTCTGATTTCTCAATTGTATTTGAGAATTTTTCTATAAAATTTGTTTGTCACTTATAGGGACCAATGGGAAATTAAAGCCAAGGATCCATACTTATAGACTATGTTAGTCCGATTTCTCAATTGTATTTGAGAATTTTTCTATAAAATTTTAAAGATTAAAATTATGTAAATTTTGTTCAGCTCTACGGGAATTTGGCTATTTGTGGGCACATTTATGTTTGTCACTCATTTGTACCAATGGGAAATTAAAGCCAAGGATCCATACTTATAGACTATCTAAGTCCGATTTTTCAATTGTATTTGAGAATTTTTCTATAAAATTTGTTTGTCACTCATTTGGACCAATGGGAAATTAAAGCCAAGGATCCATACTTATAGACTATGTAAGTCCGATTTCTCAATTGTATTTGAGAATTTTTCTATAAAATTTTAAAGATTAAAATTGTGTAAATTTTGTTCAGCTCTACGGGAATTTGGCTATTTGTGGGCACATTTATGTTTGTCACTCATTTGGACCAATGGGAAATTAAAGCCAAGGATCCATACTTATAGACTATCTAAGTCCGATTTCTCAATTGTATTTGAGAATTTTTCTATAAAATTTGTTTGTCACTCATTTGGACCAATGGGAAATTAAAGCCAAGGATCCATACTTATAGACTATGTAAGTCTGATTTCTCAATTGTATTTAAGAATTTTTCTATAAAATTTTAAAGATTAAAATTGTGTAAATTTTGTTCAGCTCTACGTGAATTTGGCTATTTGTGGGCACATTTATGTTTGTCACTCATTTGGACCAATGGGAAATTAAAGCCAAGGATCCATACTTATAGACTATGTAAGGCTGATTTCTCAATTGTATTTAAGAATTTTTCTATAAAATTTTAAAGATTAAAATTGTGTAAATTTTGTTCAGCTCTACGTGAATTTGGCTATTTGTGGGCACATTTATGTTTGTCACTCATTTGGACCAATGGGAAATTAAAGCCAAGGATCCATACTTATAGACTATGTAAGTCCGTTTTCTCAATTGTATTTGAGAATTTTTCTATAAAATTTGTTTGTCACTCATTTGGACCAATGGGAAATTAAAGCCAAGGATCCATACTTATAGACTATGTAAGTCTGATTTCTCAATTGTATTTAAGAATTTTTCTATAAAATTTTAAAGATTAAAATTGTGTAAATTTTGTTCAGCTCTACGTGAATTTGGCTATTTGTGGGCACATTTATGTTTGTCACTCATTTGGACCAATGGGAAATTAAAGCCAAGGATCCATAATTATAGACTATATAAGTCTGATTTCTCAATTGTATTTGAGAATTTTTCTATAAAATTTTAAAGATTAAAATTATGTAAATTTTGTTCAGCTCTACGTGAATTTGGCTATTTGTGGGCACATTTATGTTTGTCACTCATTTGAACCAATGGGAAATTAAAGCCAAGGATCCATACTTATAGACTATATAAGTCTGATTTCTCAATTGTATTTGAGAATTTTTCTATAAAATTTGTTTGTCACTTATAGGGACCAATGGGAAATTAAAGCCAAGGATCCATACTTATAGACTATATAAGTCCGTTTTCTCAATTGTATTTGAGAATTTTTCTATAAAATTTGTTTGTCACTTATAGGGACCAATGGGAAATTAAAGCCAAGGATCCATACTTATAGACTATGTAAGTCCGATTTCTCAATTGTATTTGAGAATTTTTCTATAAAATTTTAAAGATTAAAATTATGTAAATTTTGTTCAGCTCTACGTGAATTTGGCTATTTGTGGGCACATTTATGTTTGTCACTCATTTGAACCAATGGGAAATTAAAGCCAAGGATCCATACTTATAGACTATCTAAGTCCGATTTCTCAATTGTATTTGAGAATTTTTCTATAAAATTTGTTTGTCACTTATAGGGACCAATTGGAAATTAAAGCCAAGGATCCATACTTATAGACTATGTTAGTCCGATTTCTCAATTGTATTTGAGAATTTTTCTATAAAATTTTAAAGATTAAAATTATGTAAATTTTGTTCAGCTCTATGGGTATTTGGCTATTTGTGGGCACATTTATGTTTGTCACTCATTTGGACCAATGGGAAATTAAAGCCAAGGATCCATACTTATAGACTATGTAAGTCCGATTTCTCAATTGTATTTGAGAATTTTTCTATAAAATTTTAAAGATTAAAATTATGTAAATTTTGTTCAGCTCTATGGGTATTTGGCTATTTGTGGGCACATTTATGTTTGTCACTCATTTGGACCAATGGGAAATTAAAGCCAAGGATACATACTTATAGACTATCTAAGTCCGATTTCTCAATTGTATTTGAGAATTTTTCTATAAAATTTTAAAGATTAAAATTGTGTAAATTTTGTTCAGCTCTATGGGAATTTGGCTATTTGTGGGCACATTTATGTTTGTCACTCATTTGGACCAATGGGAAATTAAAGCCAAGGATCCATACTTATAGACTATGTAAGTCCGATTTCTCAATTGTATTTGAGAATTTTTCTATAAAATTTTAAAGATTAAAATTATGTAAATTTTGTTCAGCTCTATGGGAATTTGGCTATTTGTGGGCACATTTATGTTTGTCACTCATTTGGACCAATGGGAAATTAAAGCCAAGGATCCATACTTATAGACTATGTAAGTCCGATTTCTCAATTGTATTTGAGAATTTTTCTATAAAATTTTAAAGATTAAAATTATGTAAATTTTGTTCAGCTCTATGGGAATTTGGCTATTTGTGGGCACATTTATGTTTGTCACTCATTTGGACCAATGGGAAATTAAAGCCAAGGATCCATACTTATAGACTATGTAAGTCTGATTTCTCAATTGTATTTGAGAATTTTTCTATAACATTTGTTTGTCACTCATTTGAACCAATGGGAAATTAAATCCAAGGGTCCATACTTACAGACTACGTAAGTCCGGTTTCTCAATTGTATTTGAGAATTTTTCAATAAAATTTTGAAAATTAAAATTTATGTAAATTTTTGATGATCTCTACGGGAATTTTGCCACTTGTGGGCACATTTTTGTTTGTCACCCATTTGAACCAATGGGAAATAAAAGCCAAGGATCCATACTTATAGACTATATAAGTCTGATTTCTCAATTGTATTTGAGAATTTTTCTATAAAATTTGTTTGTCACTCATTTAGACCAATGGGAAATTAAAGCCAAGGATCCATACTTATAGACTATGTAAGTCTGATTTCTCAATTGTATTTGAGAATTTTTCTATAAAATTTGTTTGTCACTTATAGGGACCAATGGGAAATTAAAGCCAAGGATCCATACTTATAGACTATGTTAGTCCGATTTCTCAATTGTATTTGAGAATTTTTCTATAAAATTTTAAAGATTAAAATTATGTAAATTTTGTTCAGCTCTACGGGAATTTGGCTATTTGTGGGCACATTTATGTTTGTCACTCATTTGTACCAATGGGAAATTAAAGCCAAGGATCCATACTTATAGACTATCTAAGTCCGATTTTTCAATTGTATTTGAGAATTTTTCTATAAAATTTGTTTGTCACTCATTTGGACCAATGGGAAATTAAAGCCAAGGATCCATACTTATAGACTATCTAAGTCCGATTTCTCAATTGTATTTGAGAATTTTTCTATAAAATTTTAAAGATTAAAATTATGTAAATTTTGTTCAGCTCTACGTGAATTTGGCTATTTGTGGGCACATTTATGTTTGTCACTCATTTGGACCAATGGGAAATTAAAGCCAAGGATCCATACTTATAGACTATCTAAGTCCGATTTCTCAATTGTATTTGAGAATTTTTCTATAAAATTTTAAAGATTAAAATTATGTAAATTTTGTTCAGCTCTACGGGAACTTGGCTATTTGTGGGCACATTTATGTTTGTCACTCATTTGGACCAATGGGAAATTAAAGCCAAGGATACATACTTATAGACTATATAAGTCTGATTTCTCAATTGTATTTGAGAATTTTTCTATAAAATTTGTTTGTCACTCATTTGGACCAATGGGAAATTAAAGCCAAGGATCCATACTTATAGACTATCTAAGTCCGATTTCTCAATTGTATTTGAGAATTTTTCTATAAAATTTGTTTGTCACTCATTTGGACCAATGGGAAATTAAAGCCAAGGATCCATACTTATAGACTATCTAAGTCCGATTTCTCAATTGTATTTGAGAATTTTTCTATAAAATTTTAAAGATTAAAATTGTGTAAATTTTGTTCAGCTCTACGTGAATTTGGCTATTTGTGGGCACATTTATGTTTGTCACTCATTTGGACCAATGGGAAATTAAAGCCAAGGATCCATACTTATAGACTATGTTAGTCCGATTTCTCAATTGCAATTGAGAATTTTTCTATAAAATTTTAAAGATTAAAATTGTGTAAATTTTGTTCAGCTCTACGTGAATTTGGCTATTTGTGGGCACATTTATGTTTGTCACTCATTTGGACCAATGGGAAATTAAAGCCAAGGATCCATACTTATAGACTATCTAAGTCCGATTTCTCAATTGTATTTGAGAATTTTTCTATAAAATTTTAAAGATTAAAATTGTGTAAATTTTGTTCAGCTCTACGTGAATTTGGCTATTTGTGGGCACATATATGTTTGTCACTCATTTGGACCAATGGGAAATTAAAGCCAAGGATCCATACTTATAGACTATCTAAGTCCGATTTCTCAATTGTATTTGAGAATTTTTCTATAAAATTTTAAAGATTAAAATTGTGTAAATTTTGTTCAGCTCTACGTGAATTTGGCTATTTGTGGGCACATTTATGTTTGTCACTCATTTGGACCAATGGGAAATTAAAGCCAAGGATCCTTACTTATAGACTATCTAAGTCCGATTTCTCAATTGTATTTGAGAATTTTTCTATAAAATTTTAAAGATTAAAATTGTGTAAATTTTGTTCAGCTCTACGTGAATTTGGCTATTTGTGGGCACATTTATGTTTGTCACTCATTTGGACCAATGGGAAATTAAAGCCAAGGATCCATACTTATAGACTATGTAAGTCCGATTTCTCAATTGTATTTGAGAATTTTTCTATAAAATTTGTTTGTCACTCATTTGGACCAATGGGAAATTAAAGCCAAGGATCCATACTTATAGACTATGTTAGTCCGATTTCTCAATTGTATTTGAGAATTTTTCTATAAAATTTGTTTGTCACTCATTTGGACCAATGGGAAATTAAAGCCAAGGATCCATACTTATAGACTATGTTAGTCCGATTTCTCAATTGTATTTGAGAATTTTTCTATAAAATTTGTTTGTCACTCATTTGGACCAATGGGAAATTAAAGCCAAGGATCCATACTTATAGACTATGTTAGTCCGATTTCTCAATTGTATTTGCGAATTTTTCTATAAAATTTTAAAGATTAAAATTGTGTAAATTTTGTTCAGTTCTACGTGAATTTGGCTATTTGTGGGCACATTTATGTTTGTCACTCATTTGGACCAATGGGAAATTAAAGCCAAGGATCCATACTTATAGACTATCTAAGTCCGATTTCTCAATTGTATTTGAGAATTTTTCTATAAAATTTGTTTGTCACTCGTTTGGACCAATGGGAAATTAAAGCCAAGGATCCATACTTATAGACTATGTAAGTCTGATTTCTCAATTGTATTTGAGAATTTTTCTATAAAATTTGTTTGTCACTCATTTGGACCAATGGGAAATTAAAGCCAAGGATCCATACTTATAGACTATCTAAGTCCGATTTCTCAATTGTATTTGAGAATTTTTCTATAAAATTTGTTTGTCACTCATTTGGACCAATGGGAAATTAAAGCCAAGGATCCATACTTATAGACTATGTTAGTCCGATTTCTCAATTGTATTTGAGAATTTTTCTATAAAATTTGTTTGTCACTCATTTGGACCAATGGGAAATTAAAGCCAAGGATCCATACTTATAGACTATCTAAGTCCGATTTCTCAATTGTATTTGAGAATTTTTCTATAAAATTTTAAAGATTAAAATTGTGTAAATTTTGTTCAGCTCTACGGGAATTTGGCTATTTGTGGGCACATTTATGTTTGTCACTCATTTGGACCAATGGGAAATTAAAGCCAAGGATCCATACTTATAGACTATCTAAGTCCGATTTCTCAATTGTATTTGAGAATTTTTCTATAAAATTTGTTTGTCACTCATTTGGACCAATGCGAAATTAAAGCCCAGGATCCATACTTATAGACTATGTTAGTCCGATTTCTCAATTGTATTTGAGAATTTTTCTATAAAATTTTAAAGATTAAAATTGTGTAAATTTTGTTCAGCTCTACGGGAATTTGGCTATTTGTGGGCACATTTATGTTTGTCACTCATTTGGACCAATGGGAAATTAAAGCCAAGGATCCATACTTATAGACTATGTAAGTCTGATTTCTCAATTGTATTTAAGAATTTTTCTATAAAATTTTAAAGATTAAAATTGTGTAAATTTTGTTCAGCACTACGTGAATTTGGCTATTTGTGGGCACATTTATGTTTGTCACTCATTTGGACCAATGGGAAATTAAAGCCAAGGATCCATACTTATAGACTATGTTAGTCCGATTTCTCAATTGTATTTGAGAATTTTTCTATAAAATTTGTTTGTCACTCATTTGGACCAATGGGAAATTAAAGCCAAGGATCCATACTTATAGACTATGTTAGTCCGATTTCTCAATTGTATTTGAGAATTTTTCTATAAAATTTTAAAGATTAAAATTGTGTAAATTTTGTTCAGCTCTACGTGAATTTGGCTATTTGTGGGCACATTTATGTTTGTCACTCATTTGGACCAATGGGAAATTAAAGCCAAGGATCCATACTTATAGACTATGTAAGTCCGATTTCTCAATTCTATTTGAGAATTTTTCTATAAAATTTGTTTGTCACTCATTTGGACCAATGGGAAATTAAAGCCAAGGATCCATACTTATAGACTATGTTAGTCCGATTTCTCAATTGTATTTGAGAATTTTTCTATAAAATTTGTTTGTCACTCATTTGGACCAATGGGAAATTAAAGCCAAGGATCCATACTTATAGACTATGTTAGTCCGATTTCTCAATTGTATTTGAGAATTTTTCTATAAAATTTTAAAGATTAAAATTGTGTAAATTTTGTTCAGCTCTACGTGAATTTGGCTATTTGTGGGCACATTTATGTTTGTCACTCATTTGGACCAATGGGAAATTAAAGCCAAGGATCCATACTTATAGACTATGTTAGTCCGATTTCTCAATTGTATTTGAGAATTTTTCTATAAAATTTGTTTGTCACTCATTTGGACCAATGGGAAATTAAAGCCAAGGATCCATACTTATAGACTATGTTAGTCCGATTTCTCAATTGTATTTGAGAATTTTTCTATAAAATTTTAAAGATTAAAATTGTGTAAATTTTGTTCAGCTCTACGTGAATTTGGCTATTTGTGGGCACATTTATGTTTGTCACTCATTTGGACCAATGGGAAATTAAAGCCAAGGATCCATACTTATAGACTATGTAAGTCCGATTTCTCAATTGTATTTGAGAATTTTTCTATAAAATTTTAAAGATTAAAATTGTGTAAATTTTGTTCAGCTCTACGGGAATTTGGCTATTTGTGGGCACATTTATGTTTGTCACTCATTTGGACCAATGGGAAATTAAAGCCAAGGATCCATACTTATAGACTATGTAAGTCTGATTTCTCAATTGTATTTGAGAATTTTTCTATAAAATTTGTTTGTCACTCATTTGGACCAATGGGAAATTAAAGCCAAGGATCCATACTTATAGACTATGTAAGTCTGATTTCTCAATTGTATTTAAGAATTTTTCTATAAAATTTTAAAGATTAAAATTGTGTAAATTTTGTTCAGCTCTACGGGAATTTGGCTATTTGTGGGCACATTTATGTTTGTCACTCATTTGGACCAATGGGAAATTAAAGCCAAGGATCCATACTTATAGACTATGTAAGTCCGTTTTCTCAATTGTATTTGAGAATTTTTCTATAAAATTTGTTTGTCACTCATTTGGACCAATGCGAAATTAAAGCCCAGGATCCATACTTATAGACTATGTTAGTCCGATTTCTCAATTGTATTTGAGAATTTTTCTATAAAATTTTAAAGATTAAAATTGTGTAAATTTTGTTCAGCTCTACGGGAATTTGGCTATTTGTGGGCACATTTATGTTTGTCACTCATTTGGACCAATGGGAAATTAAAGCCAAGGATCCATACTTATAGACTATGTAAGTCTGATTTCTCAATTGTATTTAAGAATTTTTCTATAAAATTTTAAAGATTAAAATTGTGTAAATTTTGTTCAGCACTACGTGAATTTGGCTATTTGTGGGCACATTTATGTTTGTCACTCATTTGGACCAATGGGAAATTAAAGCCAAGGATCCATACTTATAGACTATGTTAGTCCGATTTCTCAATTGTATTTGAGAATTTTTCTATAAAATTTTAAAGATTAAAATTGTGTAAATTTTGTTCAGCTCTACGTGAATTTGGCTATTTGTGGGCACATTTATGTTTGTCACTCATTTGGACCAATGGGAAATTAAAGCCAAGGATCCATACTTATAGACTATGTAAGTCCGATTTCTCAATTCTATTTGAGAATTTTTCTATAAAATTTGTTTGTCACTCATTTGGACCAATGGGAAATTAAAGCCAAGGATCCATACTTATAGACTATGTTAGTCCGATTTCTCAATTGTATTTGAGAATTTTTCTATAAAATTTGTTTGTCACTCATTTGGACCAATGGGAAATTAAAGCCAAGGATCCATACTTATAGACTATGTTAGTCCGATTTCTCAATTGTATTTGAGAATTTTTCTATAAAATTTTAAAGATTAAAATTGTGTAAATTTTGTTCAGCTCTACGTGAATTTGGCTATTTGTGGGCACATTTATGTTTGTCACTCATTTGGACCAATGGGAAATTAAAGCCAAGGATCCATACTTATAGACTATGTAAGTCCGATTTCTCAATTCTATTTGAGAATTTTTCTATAAAATTTGTTTGTCACTCATTTGGACCAATGGGAAATTAAAGCCAAGGATCCATACTTATAGACTATGTTAGTCCGATTTCTCAATTGTATTTGAGAATTTTTCTATAAAATTTGTTTGTCACTCATTTGGACCAATGGGAAATTAAAGCCAAGGATCCATACTTATAGACTATGTAAGTCCGATTTCTCAATTCTATTTGAGAATTTTTCTATAAAATTTGTTTGTCACTCATTTGGACCAATGGGAAATTAAAGCCAAGGATCCATACTTATAGACTATGTTAGTCCGATTTCTCAATTGTATTTGAGAATTTTTCTATAAAATTTGTTTGTCACTCATTTGGACCAATGGGAAATTAAAGCCAAGGATCCATACTTATAGACTATGTAAGTCCGATTTCTCAATTCTATTTGAGAATTTTTCTATAAAATTTGTTTGTCACTCATTTGGACCAATGGGAAATTAAAGCCAAGGATCCATACTTATAGACTATGTTAGTCCGATTTCTCAATTGTATTTGAGAATTTTTCTATAAAATTTGTTTGTCACTCATTTGGACCAATGGGAAATTAAAGCCAAGGATCCATACTTATAGACTATGTTAGTCCGATTTCTCAATTGTATTTGAGAATTTTTCTATAAAATTTTAAAGATTAAAATTGTGTAAATTTTGTTCAGCTCTACGTGAATTTGGCTATTTGTGGGCACATTTATGTTTGTCACTCATTTGGACCAATGGGAAATTAAAGCCAAGGATCTATACTTATAGACTATGTAAGTCCGATTTCTCAATTGTATTTGAGAATTTTTCTATAAAATTTGTTTGTCACTCATTTGGACCAATGGGAAATTAAAGCCAAGGATCCATACTTATAGACTATGTTAGTCCGATTTCTCAATTGTATTTGAGAATTTTTCTATAAAATTTTAAAGATTAAAATTGTGTAAATTTTGTTCAGCTCTACGTGAATTTGGCTATTTGTGGGCACATTTATGTTTGTCACTCATTTGGACCAATGGGAAATTAAAGCCAAGGATCCATACTTATAGACTATGTAAGTCCGATTTCTCAATTCTATTTGAGAATTTTTCTATAAAATTTGTTTGTCACTCATTTGGACCAATGGGAAATTAAAGCCAAGGATCCATACTTATAGACTATGTTAGTCCGATTTCTCAATTGTATTTGAGAATTTTTCTATAAAATTTGTTTGTCACTCATTTGGACCAATGGGAAATTAAAGCCAAGGATCCATACTTATAGACTATGTAAGTCCGATTTCTCAATTCTATTTGAGAATTTTTCTATAAAATTTGTTTGTCACTCATTTGGACCAATGGGAAATTAAAGCCAAGGATCCATACTTATAGACTATGTTAGTCCGATTTCTCAATTGTATTTGAGAATTTTTCTATAAAATTTGTTTGTCACTCATTTGGACCAATGGGAAATTAAAGCCAAGGATCCATACTTATAGACTATGTAAGTCCGATTTCTCAATTCTATTTGAGAATTTTTCTATAAAATTTGTTTGTCACTCATTTGGACCAATGGGAAATTAAAGCCAAGGATCCATACTTATAGACTATGTTAGTCCGATTTCTCAATTGTATTTGAGAATTTTTCTATAAAATTTGTTTGTCACTCATTTGGACCAATGGGAAATTAAAGCCAAGGATCCATACTTATAGACTATGTTAGTCCGATTTCTCAATTGTATTTGAGAATTTTTCTATAAAATTTGTTTGTCACTCATTTGGACCAATGGGAAATTAAAGCCAAGGATCCATACTTATAGACTATGTAAGTCCGATTTCTCAATTCTATTTGAGAATTTTTCTATAAAATTTGTTTGTCACTCATTTGGACCAATGGGAAATTAAAGCCAAGGATCCATACTTATAGACTATGTTAGTCCGATTTCTCAATTGTATTTGAGAATTTTTCTATAAAATTTGTTTGTCACTCATTTGGACCAATGGGAAATTAAAGCCAAGGATCCATACTTATAGACTATGTTAGTCCGATTTCTCAATTCTATTTGAGAATTTTTCTATAAAATTTGTTTGTCACTCATTTGGACCAATGGGAAATTAAAGCCAAGGATCCATACTTATAGACTATGTTAGTCCGATTTCTCAATTGTATTTGAGAATTTTTCTATAAAATTTGTTTGTCACTCATTTGGACCAATGGGAAATTAAAGCCAAGGATCCATACTTATAGACTATGTTAGTCCGATTTCTCAATTGTATTTGAGAATTTTTCTATAAAATTTTAAAGATTAAAATTGTGTAAATTTTGTTCAGCTCTACGTGAATTTGGCTATTTGTGGGCACATTTATGTTTGTCACTCATTTGGACCAATGGGAAATTAAAGCCAAGGATCCATACTTATAGACTATGTAAGTCCGATTTCTCAATTCTATTTGAGAATTTTTCTATAAAATTTGTTTGTCACTCATTTGGACCAATGGGAAATTAAAGCCAAGGATCCATACTTATAGACTATGTTAGTCCGATTTCTCAATTGTATTTGAGAATTTTTCTATAAAATTTGTTTGTCACTCATTTGGACCAATGGGAAATTAAAGCCAAGGATCCATACTTATAGACTATGTTAGTCCGATTTCTCAATTGTATTTGAGAATTTTTCTATAAAATTTTAAAGATTAAAATTGTGTAAATTTTGTTCAGCTCTACGTGAATTTGGCTATTTGTGGGCACATTTATGTTTGTCACTCATTTGGACCAATGGGAAATTAAAGCCAAGGATCCATACTTATAGACTATGTAAGTCCGATTTCTCAATTCTATTTGAGAATTTTTCTATAAAATTTGTTTGTCACTCATTTGGACCAATGGGAAATTAAAGCCAAGGATCCATACTTATAGACTATGTTAGTCCGATTTCTCAATTGTATTTGAGAATTTTTCTATAAAATTTGTTTGTCACTCATTTGGACCAATGGGAAATTAAAGCCAAGGATCCATACTTATAGACTATGTAAGTCCGATTTCTCAATTCTATTTGAGAATTTTTCTATAAAATTTGTTTGTCACTCATTTGGACCAATGGGAAATTAAAGCCAAGGATCCATACTTATAGACTATGTTAGTCCGATTTCTCAATTGTATTTGAGAATTTTTCTATAAAATTTGTTTGTCACTCATTTGGACCAATGGGAAATTAAAGCCAAGGATCCATACTTATAGACTATGTAAGTCCGATTTCTCAATTCTATTTGAGAATTTTTCTATAAAATTTGTTTGTCACTCATTTGGACCAATGGGAAATTAAAGCCAAGGATCCATACTTATAGACTATGTTAGTCCGATTTCTCAATTGTATTTGAGAATTTTTCTATAAAATTTGTTTGTCACTCATTTGGACCAATGGGAAATTAAAGCCAAGGATCCATACTTATAGACTATGTTAGTCCGATTTCTCAATTGTATTTGAGAATTTTTCTATAAAATTTTAAAGATTAAAATTGTGTAAATTTTGTTCAGCTCTACGTGAATTTGGCTATTTGTGGGCACATTTATGTTTGTCACTCATTTGGACCAATGGGAAATTAAAGCCAAGGATCTATACTTATAGACTATGTAAGTCCGATTTCTCAATTGTATTTGAGAATTTTTCTATAAAATTTGTTTGTCACTCATTTGGACCAATGGGAAATTAAAGCCAAGGATCCATACTTATAGACTATGTTAGTCCGATTTCTCAATTGTATTTGAGAATTTTTCTATAAAATTTTAAAGATTAAAATTGTGTAAATTTTGTTCAGCTCTACGTGAATTTGGCTATTTGTGGGCACATTTATGTTTGTCACTCATTTGGACCAATGGGAAATTAAAGCCAAGGATCCATACTTATAGACTATGTAAGTCCGATTTCTCAATTCTATTTGAGAATTTTTCTATAAAATTTGTTTGTCACTCATTTGGACCAATGGGAAATTAAAGCCAAGGATCCATACTTATAGACTATGTTAGTCCGATTTCTCAATTGTATTTGAGAATTTTTCTATAAAATTTGTTTGTCACTCATTTGGACCAATGGGAAATTAAAGCCAAGGATCCATACTTATAGACTATGTAAGTCCGATTTCTCAATTCTATTTGAGAATTTTTCTATAAAATTTGTTTGTCACTCATTTGGACCAATGGGAAATTAAAGCCAAGGATCCATACTTATAGACTATGTTAGTCCGATTTCTCAATTGTATTTGAGAATTTTTCTATAAAATTTGTTTGTCACTCATTTGGACCAATGGGAAATTAAAGCCAAGGATCCATACTTATAGACTATGTAAGTCCGATTTCTCAATTCTATTTGAGAATTTTTCTATAAAATTTGTTTGTCACTCATTTGGACCAATGGGAAATTAAAGCCAAGGATCCATACTTATAGACTATGTTAGTCCGATTTCTCAATTGTATTTGAGAATTTTTCTATAAAATTTGTTTGTCACTCATTTGGACCAATGGGAAATTAAAGCCAAGGATCCATACTTATAGACTATGTTAGTCCGATTTCTCAATTGTATTTGAGAATTTTTCTATAAAATTTGTTTGTCACTCATTTGGACCAATGGGAAATTAAAGCCAAGGATCCATACTTATAGACTATGTAAGTCCGATTTCTCAATTCTATTTGAGAATTTTTCTATAAAATTTGTTTGTCACTCATTTGGACCAATGGGAAATTAAAGCCAAGGATCCATACTTATAGACTATGTTAGTCCGATTTCTCAATTGTATTTGAGAATTTTTCTATAAAATTTGTTTGTCACTCATTTGGACCAATGGGAAATTAAAGCCAAGGATCCATACTTATAGACTATGTTAGTCCGATTTCTCAATTGTATTTGAGAATTTTTCTATAAAATTTTAAAGATTAAAATTGTGTAAATTTTGTTCAGCTCTACGTGAATTTGGCTATTTGTGGGCACATTTATGTTTGTCACTCATTTGGACCAATGGGAAATTAAAGCCAAGGATCCATACTTATAGACTATGTAAGTCCGATTTCTCAATTCTATTTGAGAATTTTTCTATAAAATTTGTTTGTCACTCATTTGGACCAATGGGAAATTAAAGCCAAGGATCCATACTTATAGACTATGTTAGTCCGATTTCTCAATTGTATTTGAGAATTTTTCTATAAAATTTGTTTGTCACTCATTTGGACCAATGGGAAATTAAAGCCAAGGATCCATACTTATAGACTATGTAAGTCCGATTTCTCAATTCTATTTGAGAATTTTTCTATAAAATTTGTTTGTCACTCATTTGGACCAATGGGAAATTAAAGCCAAGGATCCATACTTATAGACTATGTTAGTCCGATTTCTCAATTGTATTTGAGAATTTTTCTATAAAATTTGTTTGTCACTCATTTGGACCAATGGGAAATTAAAGCCAAGGATCCATACTTATAGACTATGTTAGTCCGATTTCTCAATTGTATTTGAGAATTTTTCTATAAAATTTTAAAGATTAAAATTGTGTAAATTTTGTTCAGCTCTACGTGAATTTGGCTATTTGTGGGCACATTTATGTTTGTCACTCATTTGGACCAATGGGAAATTAAAGCCAAGGATCCATACTTATAGACTATGTTAGTCCGATTTCTCAATTGTATTTGAGAATTTTTCTATAAAATTTTAAAGATTAAAATTGTGTAAATTTTGTTCAGCTCTACGTGAATTTGGCTATTTGTGGGCACATTTATGTTTGTCACTCATTTGGACCAATGGGAAATTAAAGCCAAGGATCCATACTTATAGACTATGTAAGTCCGATTTCTCAATTCTATTTGAGAATTTTTCTATAAAATTTGTTTGTCACTCATTTGGACCAATGGGAAATTAAAGCCAAGGATCCATACTTATAGACTATGTTAGTCCGATTTCTCAATTGTATTTGAGAATTTTTCTATAAAATTTGTTTGTCACTCATTTGGACCAATGGGAAATTAAAGCCAAGGATCCATACTTATAGACTATGTTAGTCCGATTTCTCAATTGTATTTGAGAATTTTTCTATAAAATTTTAAAGATTAAAATTGTGTAAATTTTGTTCAGCTCTACGTGAATTTGGCTATTTGTGGGCACATTTATGTTTGTCACTCATTTGGACCAATGGGAAATTAAAGCCAAGGATCCATACTTATAGACTATGTAAGTCCGATTTCTCAATTCTATTTGAGAATTTTTCTATAAAATTTGTTTGTCACTCATTTGGACCAATGGGAAATTAAAGCCAAGGATCCATACTTATAGACTATGTTAGTCCGATTTCTCAATTGTATTTGAGAATTTTTCTATAAAATTTGTTTGTCACTCATTTGGACCAATGTGAAATTAAAGCCAAGGATCCATACTTATAGACTATGTTAGTCCGATTTCTCAATTGTATTTGAGAATTTTTCTATAAAATTTTAAAGATTAAAATTGTGTAAATTTTGTTCAGCTCTACGTGAATTTGGCTATTTGTGGGCACATTTATGTTTGTCACTCATTTGGACCAATGGGAAATTAAAGCCAAGGATCCATACTTATAGACTATGTTAGTCCGATTTCTCAATTGTATTTGAGAATTTTTCTATAAAATTTGTTTGTCACTCATTTGGACCAATGGGAAATTAAAGCCAAGGATCCATACTTATAGACTATGTTAGTCCGATTTCTCAATTGTATTTGAGAATTTTTCTATAAAATTTTAAAGATTAAAATTGTGTAAATTTTGTTCAGCTCTACGTGAATTTGGCTATTTGTGGGCACATTTATGTTTGTCACTCATTTGGACCAATGGGAAATTAAAGCCAAGGATCCATACTTATAGACTATGTAAGTCCGATTTCTCAATTGTATTTGAGAATTTTTCTATAAAATTTGTTTGTCACTCATTTGGACCAATGGGAAATTAAAGCCAAGGATCCATACTTATAGACTATGTAAGTCTGATTTCTCAATTGTATTTGAGAATTTTTCTATAAAATTTGTTTGTCACTCATTTGGACCAATGGGAAATTAAAGCCAAGGATCCATACTTATAGACTATGTTAGTCCGATTTCTCAATTGTATTTGAGAATTTTTCTATAAAATTTTAAAGATTAAAATTGTGTAAATTTTGTTCAGCTCTACGTGAATTTGGCTATTTGTGGGCACATTTATGTTTGTCACTCATTTGGACCAATGGGAAATTAAAGCCAAGGATCCATAATTATAGACTATGTAAGTCCGATTTCTCAATTGTATTTGAGAATTTTTCTATAAAATTTGTTTGTCACTCATTTGGACCAATGGGAAATTAAAGCCAAGGATCCATACTTATAGACTATGTAAGTCTGATTTCTCAATTGTATTTGAGAATTTTTCTATAAAATTTGTTTGTCACTCATTTGGACCAATGGGAAATTAAAGCCAAGGATCCATACTTATAGACTATGTAAGTCTGATTTCTCAATTGTATTTAAGAATTTTTCTATAAAATTTTAAAGATTAAAATTGTGTAAATTTTGTTCAGCTCTACGTGAATTTGGCTATTTGTGGGCACATTTATGTTTGTCACTCATTTGGACCAATGGGAAATTAAAGCCAAGGATCCATACTTATAGACTATGTAAGTCCGTTTTCTCAATTGTATTTGAGAATTTTTCTATAAAATTTGTTTGTCACTCATTTGGACCAATGGGAAATTAAAGCCAAGGATCCATAATTATAGACTATGTTAGTCCGATTTCTCAATTGTATTTGAGAATTTTTCTATAAAATTTTAAAGATTAAAATTGTGTAAATTTTGTTCAGCTCTACGTGAATTTGGCTATTTGTGGGCACATTTATGTTTGTCACTCATTTGGACCAATGGGAAATTAAAGCCAAGGATCCATACTTATAGACTATGTAAGTCCGATTTCTCAATTGTATTTGAGAATTTTTCTATAAAATTTTAAAGATTAAAATTATGTAAATTTTGTTCAGCTCTACGGGAATTTGGCTATTTGTGGGCACATTTATGTTTGTCACTCATTTGGACCAATGGGAAATTAAAGCCAAGGATCCATACTTATAGACTATGTAAGTCTGATTTCTCAATTGTATTTAAGAATTTTTCTATAAAATTTTAAAGATTAAAATTGTGTAAATTTTGTTCAGCTCTACGTGAATTTGGCTATTTGTGGGCACATTTATGTTTGTCACTCATTTGGACCAATGGGAAATTAAAGCCAAGGATCCATACTTATAGACTATGTAAGTCCGTTTTCTCAATTGTATTTGAGAATTTTTCTATAAAATTTGTTTGTCACTCATTTGGACCAATGGGAAATTAAAGCCAAGGATCCATAATTATAGACTATGTTAGTCCGATTTCTCAATTGTATTTGAGAATTTTTCTATAAAATTTGTTTGTCACTTATAGGGACCAATGGGAAATTAAAGCCAAGGATCCATACTTATAGACTATGTAAGTCCGATTTCTCAATTGTATTTGAGAATTTTTCTATAAAATTTTAAAGATTAAAATTATGTAAATTTTGTTCAGCTCTACGTGAATTTGGCTATTTGTGGGCACATTTATGTTTGTCACTCATTTGAACCAATGGGAAATTAAAGCCAAGGATCCATACTTATAGACTATATAAGTCTGATTTCTCAATTGTATTTGAGAATTTTTCTATAAAATTTGTTTGTCACTCATTTGGACCAATGGGAAATTAAAGCCAAGGATCCATACTTATAGACTATGTTAGTCCGATTTCTCAATTGTATTTGAGAATTTTTCTATAAAATTTGTTTGTCACTCATTTGGACCAATGGGAAATTAAAGCCAAGGATCCATACTTATAGACTATCTAAGTCCGATTTCTCAATTGTATTTGAGAATTTTTCTATAAAATTTGTTTGTCACTCATTTGGACCAATGGGAAATTAAAGCCAAGGATCCATACTTATAGACTATGTTAGTCCGATTTCTCAATTGTATTTGAGAATTTTTCTATAAAATTTTAAAGATTAAAATTGTGTAAATTTTGTTCAGCTCTACGGGAATTTGGCTATTTGTGGGCACATTTATGTTTGTCACTCATTTGGACCAATGGGAAATTAAAGCCAAGGATCCATACTTATAGACTATGTTAGTCCGATTTCTCAATTGTATTTGAGAATTTTTCTATAAAATTTGTTTGTCACTCATTTGGACCAATGGGAAATTAAAGCCAAGGATCCATACTTATAGACTATGTAAGTCTGATTTCTCAATTGTATTTAAGAATTTTTCTATAAAATTTTAAAGATTAAAATTGTGTAAATTTTGTTCAGCTCTACGTGAATTTGGCTATTTGTGGGCACATTTATGTTTGTCACTCATTTGGACCAATGGGAAATTAAAGCCAAGGATCCATACTTATAGACTATCTAAGTCCGATTTCTCAATTGTATTTGAGAATTTTTCTATAAAATTTGTTTGTCACTCATTTGGACCAATGGGAAATTAAAGCCAAGGATCCATACTTATAGACTATGTAAGTCTGATTTCTCAATTGTATTTAAGAATTTTTCTATAAAATTTTACAGATTAAAATTG
Source organism: Lypha dubia (assembly GCA_947311025.1). Taxonomy (NCBI): domain Eukaryota; kingdom Metazoa; phylum Arthropoda; class Insecta; order Diptera; family Tachinidae; genus Lypha; species Lypha dubia. The sequence goes on from OX371260.1 coordinate 128,215,895, forward strand.
TGTAAATTTTGTTCAGCTCTACGGGAATTTGGCTATTTGTGGGCACATTTATGTTTGTCACTAATTTGGACCAATGGGAAATTAAAGCCAAGGATCCATAATTATAGACTATGTTAGTCCGATTTCTCAATTGTATTTGAGAATTTTTCTATAAAATTTGTTTGTCACTTATAGGGACCAATGGGAAATTAAAGCCAAGGATCCATACTTATAGACTATGTAAGTCCGATTTCTCAATTGTATTTGAGAATTTTTCTATAAAATTTTAAAGATTAAAATTATGTAAATTTTGTTCAGCTCTACGGGAATTTGGCTATTTGTGGGCACATTTATGTTTGTCACTCATTTGGACCAATGGGAAATTAAAGCCAAGGATCCATACTTATAGACTATGTTAGTCCGATTTCTCAATTGTAATTGAGAATTTTTCTATAAAATTTTAAAGATTAAAATTGTGTAAATTTTGTTCAGCTCTACGTGAATTTGGCTATTTGTGGGCACATTTATGTTTGTCACTCATTTGTACCAATGGGAAATTAAAGCCAAGGATCCATACTTATAGACTATCTAAGTCCGATTTTTCAATTGTATTTGAGAATTTTTCTATAAAATTTGTTTGTCACTCATTTGGACCAATGGGAAATTAAAGCCAAGGATCCATACTTATAGACTATCTAAGTCCGATTTCTCAATTGTATTTGAGAATTTTTCTATAAAATTTTAAAGATTAAAATTATGTAAATTTTGTTCAGCTCTACGTGAATTTGGCTATTTGTGGGCACATTTATGTTTGTCACTCATTTGGACCAATGGGAAATTAAACCCAAGGATCCATACTTATAGACTATCTAAGTCCGATTTCTCAATTGTATTTGAGAATTTTTCTATAAAATTTGTTTGTCACTCATTTGGACCAATGGGAAATTAAAGCCAAGGATCCATACTTATAGACTATGTAAGTCTGATTTCTCAATTGTATTTAAGAATTTTTCTATAAAATTTTAAAGATTAAAATTGTGTAAATTTTGTTCAGCTCTACGTGAATTTGGCTATTTGTGGGCACATTTATGTTTGTCACTCATTTGGACCAATGGGAAATTAAAGCCAAGGATCCATACTTATAGACTATCTAAGTCCGATTTCTCAATTGTATTTGAGAATTTTTCTATAAAATTTGTTTGTCACTCATTTGGACCAATGGGAAATTAAAGCCAAGGATCCATACTTATAGACTATGTAAGTCTGATTTCTCAATTGTATTTAAGAATTTTTCTATAAAATTTTACAGATTAAAATTGTGTAAATTTTGTTCAGCTCTACGGGAATTTGGCTATTTGTGGGCACATTTATGTTTGTCACTAATTTGGACCAATGGGAAATTAAAGCCAAGGATCCATAATTATAGACTATGTTAGTCCGATTTCTCAATTGTATTTGAGAATTTTTCTATAAAATTTGTTTGTCACTTATAGGGACCAATGGGAAATTAAAGCCAAGGATCCATACTTATAGACTATGTAAGTCCGATTTCTCAATTGTATTTGAGAATTTTTCTATAAAATTTTAAAGATTAAAATTATGTAAATTTTGTTCAGCTCTACGGGAATTTGGCTATTTGTGGGCACATTTATGTTTGTCACTCATTTGGACCAATGGGAAATTAAAGCCAAGGATCCATACTTATAGACTATGTTAGTCCGATTTCTCAATTGTAATTGAGAATTTTTCTATAAAATTTTAAAGATTAAAATTGTGTAAATTTTGTTCAGCTCTACGTGAATTTGGCTATTTGTGGGCACATTTATGTTTGTCACTCATTTGTACCAATGGGAAATTAAAGCCAAGGATCCATACTTATAGACTATCTAAGTCCGATTTTTCAATTGTATTTGAGAATTTTTCTATAAAATTTGTTTGTCACTCATTTGGACCAATGGGAAATTAAAGCCAAGGATCCATACTTATAGACTATCTAAGTCCGATTTCTCAATTGTATTTGAGAATTTTTCTATAAAATTTTAAAGATTAAAATTATGTAAATTTTGTTCAGCTCTACGTGAATTTGGCTATTTGTGGGCACATTTATGTTTGTCACTCATTTGGACCAATGGGAAATTAAAGCCAAGGATCCATACTTATAGACTATCTAAGTCCGATTTCTCAATTGTATTTGAGAATTTTTCTATAAAATTTTAAAGATTAAAATTGTGTAAATTTTGTTCAGCTCTACGTGAATTTGGCTATTTGTGGGCACATTTATGTTTGTCACTCATTTGGACCAATGGGAAATTAAAGCCAAGGATCCATACTTATAGACTATCTAAGTCCGATTTCTCAATTGTATTTGAGAATTTTTCTATAAAATTTGTTTGTCACTCATTTGGACCAATGGGAAATTAAAGCCAAGGATCCATACTTATAGACTATCTAAGTCCGATTTCTCAATTGTATTTGAGAATTTTTCTATAAAATTTTAAAGATTAAAATTGTGTAAATTTTGTTCAGCTCTACGGGAATTTGGCTATTTGTGGGCACATTTATGTTTGTCACTCATTTGGACCAATGGGAAATTAAAGCCAAGGATCCATACTTATAGACTATGTTAGTCCGATTTCTCAATTGTATTTGAGAATTTTTCTATAAAATTTGTTTGTCACTCATTTGGACCAATGGGAAATTAAAGCCAAGGATCCATACTTATAGACTATGTTAGTCCGATTTCTCAATTGTATTTGAGAATTTTTCTATAAAATTTTAAAGATTAAAATTGTGTAAATTTTGTTCAGCTCTACGTGAATTTGGCTATTTGTGGGCACATTTATGTTTGTCACTCATTTGGACCAATGGGAAATTAAAGCCAAGGATCCATACTTATAGACTATCTAAGTCCGATTTCTCAATTGTATTTGAGAATTTTTCTATAAAATTTGTTTGTCACTCATTTGGACCAATGGGAAATTAAAGCCAAGGATCCATACTTATAGACTATGTAAGTCTGATTTCTCAATTGTATTTAAAAATTTTTCTATAAAATTTTACAGATTAAAATTGTGTAAATTTTGTTCAGCTCTACGGGAATTTGGCTATTTGTGGGCACATTTATGTTTGTCACTCATTTGGACCAATGGGAAATTAAAGCCAAGGATCCATACTTATAGACTATGTAAGTCCGATTTCTCAATTGTATTTGAGAATTTTTCTATAAAATTTTAAAGATTAAAATTATGTAAATTTTGTTCAGCTCTACGGGAATTTGGCTATTTGTGGGCACATTTATGTTTGTCACTCATTTGGACCAATGGGAAATTAAAGCCAAGGATCCATACTTATAGACTATATAAGTCTGATTTCTCAATTGTATTTGAGAATTTTTCTATAAAATTTGTTTGTCACTCATTTAGACCAATGGGAAATTAAAGCCAAGGATCCATACTTATAGACTATGTAAGTCCGATTTCTCAATTGTATTTGAGAATTTTTCTATAAAATTTGTTTGTCACTCATTTGGACCAATGGGAAATTAAAGCCAAGGATCCATACTTATAGACTATGTAAGTCCGATTTCTCAATTGTATTTGAGAATTTTTCTATAAAATTTGTTTGTCACTCATTTGGACCAATGGGAAATTAAAGCCAAGGATCCATACTTATAGACTATGTAAGTCCGATTTCTCAATTGTATTTGAGAATTTTTCTATAAAATTTTAAAGATTAAAATTATGTAAATTTTGTTCAGCTCTACGGGAATTTGGCTATTTGTGGGCACATTTATGTTTGTCACTCATTTGGACCAATGGGAAATTAAAGCCAAGGATCCATACTTATAGACTATGTAAGTCCGATTTCTCAATTGTATTTGAGAATTTTTCTATAAAATTTTAAAGATTAAAATTATGTAAATTTTGTTCAGCTCTACGGGAATTTGGCTATTTGTGGGCACATTTATGTTTGTCACTCATTTGGACCAATGGGAAATTAAAGCCAAGGATCCATACTTATAGACAATCTAAGTCCGATTTCTCAATTGTATTTGAGAATTTTTCTATAAAATTTTAAATATTAAAATTATGTAAATTTTGTTCAGCTCTACGGGAATTTGGCTATTTGTGGGCACATTTATGTTTGTCACTCATTTGGACCAATGGGAAATTAAAGCCAAGGATCCATACTTATAGACTATGTATGTCCGATTTCTCAATTGTATTTGAGAATTTTTCTATAAAATTTGTTTGTCACTCATTTGGACCAATGGGAAATTAAAGCCAAGGATCCATACTTATAGACTATGTAAGTCTGATTTCTCAATTGTATTTGAGAATTTTTCTATAAAATTTGTTTGTCACTCATTTGGACCAATGGGAAATCAAAGCCAAGGATCCATACTTATAGACTATGTAAGTCTGATTTCTCAATTGTATTTAAGAATTTTTCTATAAAATTTGTTTGTCACTCATTTGGACCAATGGGAAATTAAAGCCAAGGAGCCATACTTATAGACTATGTAAGTCCGATTTCTCAATTGTATTTGAGAATTTTTCTATAAAATTTTAAAGATTAAAATTATGTAAATTTTGTTCAGCTCTACGGGAATTTGGCTATTTGTGGGCACATTTATGTTTGTCACTCATTTGGACCAATGGGAAATTAAAGCCAAGGATCCATACTTATAGACTATGTAAGTCTGATTTCTCAATTGTATTTAAGAATTTTTCTATAAAATTTTAAAGATTAAAATTGTGTAAATTTTGTTCAGCTCTACGGGAATTTGGCTATTTGTGGGCACATTTATGTTTGTCACTCATTTGGACCAATGGGAAATTAAAGCCAAGGATCCATACTTATAGACTATGTAAGTCCGATTTCTCAATTGTATTTGAGAATTTTTCTATAAAATTTTAAAGATTAAAATTATGTAAATTTTGTTCAGCTCTACGGGAATTTGGCTATTTGTGGGCACATTTATGTTTGTCACTCATTTGGACCAATGGGAAATTAAAGCCAAGGATCCATACTTATAGACTATGTAAGTCCGATTTCTCAATTGTATTTGAGAATTTTTCTATAAAATTTTAAAGATTAAAATTATGTAAATTTTGTTCAGCTCTACGGGAATTTGGCTATTTGTGGGCACATTTATGTTTGTCACTCATTTGGACCAATGGGAAATTAAAGCCAAGGATCCATACTTATAGACTATGTAAGTCTGATTTCTCAATTGTATTTAAGAATTTTTCTATAAAATTTTAAAGATTAAAATGATGTAAATTTTGTTCAGCTCTACGGGAATTTGGCTATTTGTGGGCACATTTATGTTTGTCACTCATTTGGACCAATGGGAAATTAAAGCCAAGGATCCATAATTATAGACTATGTTAGTCCGATTTCTCAATTGTATTTGAGAATTTTTCTATAAAATTTTAAAGATTAAAATTGTGTAAATTTTGTTCAGCTCTACGTGAATTTGGCTATTTGTGGGCACATTTATGTTTGTCACTCATTTGGACCAATGGGAAATTAAAGCCAAGGATCCATACTTATAGACTATATAAGTCCGTTTTCTCAATTGTATTTGAGAATTTTTCTATAAAATTTTAAAGATTAAAATGATGTAAATTTTGTTCAGCTCTACGGGAATTTGGCTATTTGTGGGCACATTTATGTTTGTCACTCATTTGGACCAATGGGAAATTAAAGCCAAGGATCCATACTTATAGACTATGTAAGTCTGATTTCTCAATTGTATTTAAGAATTTTTCTATAACATTTGTTTGTCACTCATTTGGACCAATGGGAAATTAAAGCCAAGGATCCATACTTATAGACTATGTAAGTCCGATTTCTCAATTGTATTTGAGAATTTTTCTATAAAATTTGTTTGTCACTTATCGGGACCAATGGGAAATTAAAGCCAAGGATCCATACTTATAGACTATGTTAGTCCGATTTCTCAATTGTATTTGAGAATTTTTCTATAAAATTTTAAAGATTAAAATTGTGTAAATTTTGTTCAGCTCTACGGGAATTTGGCTATTTGTGGGCACATTTATGTTTGTCACTCATTTGGACCAATGGGAAATTAAAGCCAAGGATCCATACTTATAGACTATCTAAGTCCGATTTCTCAATTGTATTTGAGAATTTTTCTATAAAATTTTAAAGATTAAAATTATGTAAATTTTGTTCAGCTCTATGGGTATTTGGCTATTTGTGGGCACATTTATGTTTGTCACTCATTTGGACCAATGGGAAATTAAAGCCAAGGATCCATACTTATAGACTATCTAAGTCCGATTTCTCAATTGTATTTGAGAATTTTTCTATAAAATTTTAAAGATTAAAATTGTGTAAATTTTGTTCAGCTCTACGTGAATTTGGCTATTTGTGGGCACATTTATGTTTGTCACTCATTTGGACCAATGGGAAATTAAAGCCAAGGATCCATACTTATAGACTATCTAAGTCCGATTTCTCAATTGTATTTGAGAATTTTTCTATAACATTTGTTTGTCACTCATTTGGACCAATGGGAAATTAAAGCCAAGGATCCATACTTATAGACTATGTAAGTCTGATTTCTCAATTGTATTTGAGAATTTTTCTATAACATTTGTTTGTCACTCATTTGGACCAATGGGAAATTAAAGCCAAGGATCCATACTTATAGATTATCTAAGTCCGATTTCTCAATTGTATTTGAGAATTTTTCTATAAAATTTGTTTGTCACTTATAGGGACCAATGGGAAATTAAAGCCAAGGATCCATACTTATAGACTATGTAAGTCTGATTTCTCAATTGTATTTGAGAATTTTTCTATAAAATTTGTTTGTCACTTATAGGGACCAATGGGAAATTAAAGCCAAGGATCCATACTTATAGACTATGTTAGTCCGATTTCTCAATTGTATTTGAGAATTTTTCTATAAAATTTTAAAGATTAAAATTATGTAAATTTTGTTCAGCTCTATGGGTATTTGGCTATTTGTGGGCACATTTATGTTTGTCACTCATTTGGACCAATGGGAAATTAAAGCCAAGGATCCATACTTATAGACTATGTAAGTCTGATTTCTCAATTGTATTTAAGAATTTTTCTATAAAATTTTAAAGATTAAAATGATGTAAATTTTGTTCAGCTCTACGGGAATTTGGCTATTTGTGGGCACATTTATGTTTGTCACTCATTTGGACCAATGGGAAATTAAAGCCAAGGATCCATACTTATAGACTATGTAAGTCTGATTTCTCAATTGTATTTAAGAATTTTTCTATAAAATTTTAAAGATTAAAATGATGTAAATTTTGTTCAGCTCTACGGGAATTTGGCTATTTGTGGGCACATTTATGTTTGTCACTCATTTGGACCAATGGGAAATTAAAGCCAAGGATCCATACTTATAGACTATGTAAGTCTGATTTCTCAATTGTATTTGAGAATTTTTCTATAACATTTGTTTGTCACTCATTTGGACCAATGGGAAATTAAAGCCAAGGATCCATACTTATAGATTATCTAAGTCCGATTTCTCAATTGTATTTGAGAATTTTTCTATAAAATTTGTTTGTCACTTATAGGGACCAATGGGAAATTAAAGCCAAGGATCCATACTTATAGACTATGTAAGTCTGATTTCTCAATTGTATTTGAGAATTTTTCTATAAAATTTGTTTGTCACTTATAGGGACCAATGGGAAACTAAAGCCAAGGATCCATACTTATAGACTATGTTAGTCCGATTTCTCAATTGTATTTGAGAATTTTTCTATAAAATTTTAAAGATTAAAATTATGTAAATTTTGTTCAGCTCTACGGGAATTTGGCTATTTGTGGGCACATTTATGTTTGTCACTCATTTGGACCAATGGGAAATTAAAGCCAAGGATCCATACTTATAGACTATGTAAGTCTGATTTCTCAATTGTATTTAAGAATTTTTCTATAAAATTTTAAAGATTAAAATGATGTAAATTTTGTTCAGCTCTACGGGAATTTGGCTATTTGTGGGCACATTTATGTTTGTCACTCATTTGGACCAATGGGAAATTAAAGCCAAGGATCCATACTTATAGACTATATAAGTCCGTTTTCTCAATTGTATTTGAGAATTTTTCTATAAAATTTTAAAGATTAAAATGATGTAAATTTTGTTCAGCTCTACGTGAATTTGGCTATTTGTGGGCACATTTATGTTTGTCACTCATTTGGACCAATGGGAAATTAAAGCCAAGGATCCATACTTATAGACTATATAAGTCCGTTTTCTCAATTGTATTTGAGAATTTTTCTATAAAATTTTAAAGATTAAAATGATGTAAATTTTGTTCAGCTGTACGGGAATTTGGCTATTTGTGGGCACATTTATGTTTGTCACTCATTTGGACCAATGGGAAATTAAAACCAAGGATCCATACTTATAGACTATGTAAGTCCGTTTTCTCAATTGTATTTAAGAATTTTTCTATAAAATTTTAAAGATTAAAATGATGTAAATTTTGTTCAGCTCTACGGGAATTTGGCTATTTGTGGGCACATTTATGTTTGTCACTCATTTGGACCAATGGGAAATTAAAGCCAAGGATCCATACTTATAGACTATGTAAGTCTGATTTCTCAATTGTATTTAAGAATTTTTCTATAACATTTGTTTGTCACTCATTTGGACCAATGGGAAATTAAAGCCAAGGATCCATACTTATAGACTATCTAAGTCCGATTTCTCAATTGTATTTGAGAATTTTTCTATAAAATTTTAAAGATTAAAATTGTGTAAATTTTGTTCAGCTCTATGGGAATTTGGCTATTTGTGGGCACATTTATGTTTGTCACTCATTTGGACCAATGGGAAATTAAAGCCAAGGATCCATACTTATAGACTATATAAGTCCGTTTTCTCAATTGTATTTGAGAATTTTTCTATAAAATTTGTTTGTCACTCATTTGGACCAATGGGAAATTAAAGCCAAGGAGCCATACTTATAGACTATGTAAGTCCGATTTCTCAATTGTATTTGAGAATTTTTCTATAAAATTTTAAAGATTAAAATTGTGTAAATTTTGTTCAACTCTATGGGAATTTGGCTATTTGTGGGCACATTTATGTTTGTCACTCATTTGGACCAATGGGAAATTAAAGCCAAGGATCCATACTTATAGACTATGTAAGTCTGATTTCTCAATTGTATTTAAGAATTTTTCTATAAAATTTTAAAGATTAAAATTGTGTAAATTTTGTTCAGCTCTACGGGAATTTGGCTATTTGTGGGCACATTTATGTTTGTCACTCATTTGGACCAATGGGAAATTAAAGCCAAGGATCCATACTTATAGACTATATAAGTCCGTTTTCTCAATTGTATTTGAGAATTTTTCTATAAAATTTGTTTGTCACTCATTTGGACCAATGGGAAATTAAAGCCAAGGATCCATAATTATAGACTATGTAAGTCCGATTTCTCAATTGTATTTGAGAATTTTTCTATAAAATTTTAAAGATTAAAATTGTGTAAATTTTGTTCAACTCTATGGGAATTTGGCTATTTGTGGGCACATTTATGTTTATCACTCATTTGGACCAATGGGAAATTAAAGCCAAGGATCCATACTTATAGACTATGTAAGTCCGATTTCTCAATTGTATTTGAGAATTTTTCTATAAAATTTGTTTGTCACTTATCGGGACCAATGGGAAATTAAAGCCAAGGATCCATTTTTATAGACTATGTAAGTCCGATTTCTCAATTGTATTTGAGAATTTTTCTATAAAATTTGTTTGTCACTTATCGGGACCAATGGGAAATTAAAGCCAAGGATCCATACTTATAGACTATGTAAGTCCGATTTCTCAATTGTATTTGAGAATTTTTCTATAAAATTTGTTTGTCACTTATCGGGACCAATGGGAAATTAAAGCCAAGGATCCATACTTATAGACTATATAAGTCCGTTTTCTCAATTGTATTTGAGAATTTTTCTATAAAATTTGTTTGTCACTTATCGGGACCAATGGGAAATTAAAGCCAAGGATCCATACTTATAGACTATGTTAGTCCGATTTCTCAATTGTATTTGAGAATTTTTCTATATAATTTTAAAGATTAAAATTATGTAAATTTTGTTCAGCTCTACGGGAATTTGGCTATTTGTGGGCACATTTATGTTTGTCACTCATTTGGACCAATGGGAAATTAAAGCCAAGGATCCATACTTATAGACTATATAAGTCCGTTTTCTCAATTGTATTTGAGAATTTTTCTATAAAATTTGTTTGTCACTCATTTGGACCAATGGGAAATTAAAGCCAAGGATCCATACTTATAGACTATGTAAGTCCGATTTCTCAATTGTATTTGAGAATTTTTCTATAAAATTTTAAAGATTAAAATTATGTAAATTTTGTTCAGCTCTACGGGAATTTGGCTATTTGTGGGCACATTTATGTTTGTCACTCATTTGGACCAATGGGAAATTAAAGCCAAGGATCCATACTTATAGACTATATAAGTCCGTTTTCTCAATTGTATTTGAGAATTTTTCTATAAAATTTGTTTGTCACTCATTTGGACCAATGGGAAATTAAAGCCAAGGATCCATAATTATAGACTATGTAAGTCCGATTTCTCAATTGTATTTGAGAATTTTTCTATAAAATTTTAAAGATTAAAATTGTGTAAATTTTGTTCAACTCTATGGGAATTTGGCTATTTGTGGGCACATTTATGTTTATCACTCATTTGGACCAATGGGAAATTAAAGCCAAGGATCCATACTTATAGACTATGTAAGTCCGATTTCTCAATTGTATTTGAGAATTTTTCTATAAAATTTGTTTGTCACTTATCGGGACCAATGGGAAATTAAAGCCAAGGATCCATACTTATAGACTATGTAAGTCCGATTTCTCAATTGTATTTGAGAATTTTTCTATAAAATTTGTTTGTCACTTATCGGGACCAATGGGAAATTAAAGCCAAGGATCCATACTTATAGACTATGTAAGTCCGATTTCTCAATTGTATTTGAGAATTTTTCTATAAAATTTGTTTGTCACTTATCGGGACCAATGGGAAATTAAAGCCAAGGATCCATACTTATAGACTATATAAGTCCGTTTTCTCAATTGTATTTGAGAATTTTTCTATAAAATTTGTTTGTCACTTATCGTTACCAATGGGAAATTAAAGCCAAGGATCCATACTTATAGACTATGTTAGTCCGATTTCTCAATTGTATTTGAGAATTTTTCTATAAAATTTTAAAGATTAAAATTATGTAAATTTTGTTCAGCTCTACGGGAATTTGGCTATTTGTGGGCACATTTATGTTTGTCACTCTTTTGGACCAATGGGAAATTAAAGCCAAGGATCCATACTTATAGACTATGTAAGTCTGATTTCTCAATTGTATTTAAGAATTTTTCTATAAAATTTTAAAGATTAAAATTGTGTAAATTTTGTTCAGCTCTACGGGAATTTGGCTATTTGTGGGCACATTTATGTTTGTCACTCATTTGGACCAATGGGAAATTAAAGCCAAGGATCCATACTTTTAGACTATGTAAGTCTGATTTCTCAATTGTATTTAAGAATTTTTCTATAAAATTTTAAAGATTAAAATTATGTAAATTTTGTTCAGCTCTACGGGAATTTGGCTATTTGTGGGCACATTTATGTTTGTCACTCATTTGGACCAATGGGGAATTAAAGCCAAGGATCCATACTTATAGACTATCTAAGTCCGATTTCTCAATTGTATTTGAGAATTTTTCTATAAAATTTGTTTGTCACTTATCGGGACCAATGGGAAATTAAAGCCAAGGATCCATACTTATAGACTATCTAAGTCCGATTTCTCAATTGTATTTGAGAATTTTTCTATAAAATTTGTTTGTCACTCATTTGGACCAATGGGAAATTAAAGCCAAGGATCCATACTTATAGACTATGTAAGTCTGATTTCTCAATTGTATTTGAGAATTTTTCTATAAAATTTTAAAGATTAAAATTGTGTAAATTTTGTTCAGCTCTACGGGAATTTGGCTATTTGTGGGCACATTTATGTTTGTCACTCATTTGGACCAATGGGAAATTAAAGCCAAGGATCCATACTTATAGACTATCTAAGTCCGATTTCTCAATTGTATTTGAGAATTTTTCTATAAAATTTGTTTGTCACTCATTTGGACCAATGGGAAATTAAAGCCAAGGATCCATACTTATAGACTATGTAAGTCTGATTTCTCAATTGTATTTGAGAATTTTTCTATAAAATTTTAAAGATTAAAATTATGTAAATTTTGTTCAGCTCTACGGGAATTTGGCTATTTGTGGGCACATTTATGTTTGTCACTCATTTGGACCAATGGGAAATTAAAGCCAAGGATCCATACTTATAGACTATGTAAGTCTGATTTCTCAATTGTATTTGAGAATTTTTCTATAACATTTGTTTGTCACTCATTTGGACCAATGGGAAATTAAAGCCAAGGATCCATACTTATAGACTATGTAAGTCCGATTTCTCAATTGTATTTGAGAATTTTTCTATAAAATTTGTTTGTCACTCATTTGGACCAATGGGAAATTAAAGCCAAGGATCCATACTTATAGACTATGTAAGTCCGATTTCTCAATTGTATTTGAGAATTTTTCTATAAAATTTGTTTGTCACTCATTTGGACCAATGGGAAATTAAAGCCAAGGATCCATACTTATAGACTATGTTAGTCCGATTTCTCAATTGTATTTGAGAATTTTTCTATAAAATTTTAAAGATTAAAATTGTGTAAATTTTGTTCAGCTCTACGGGAATTTGGCTATTTGTGGGCACATTTATGTTTGTCACTCATTTGGACCAATGGGAAATTAAAGCCAAGGATCCATACTTATAGACTATATAAGTCCGATTTCTCAATTGTATTTGAGAATTTTTCTATAAAATTTGTTTGTCACTCATTTGGACCAATGGGAAATTAAAGCCAAGGATCCATACTTATAGACTATGTAAGTCCGATTTCTCAATTGTATTTGAGAATTTTTCTATAAAATTTGTTTGTCACTCATTTGGACCAATGGGAAATTAAAGCCAAGGATCCATTCTTATAGACTATGTAAGTCTGATTTCTCAATTGTATTTGAGAATTTTTCTATAACATTTGTTTGTCACTCATTTGGACCAATGGGAAATTAAAGCCAAGGATCCATACTTATAGACTATGTAAGTCCGATTTCTCAATTGTATTTGAGAATTTTTCTATAAAATTTGTTTGTCACTCATTTGGACCAATGGGAAATTAAAGCCAAGGATCCATTCTTATAGACTATGTAAGTCTGATTTCTCAATTGTATTTGAGAATTTTTCTATAAAATTTTAAAGATTAAAATTGTGTAAATTTTGTTCAGCTCTACGGGAATTTGGCTATTTGTGGGCACATTTATGTTTGTCACTCATTTGGACCAATGGGAAATTAAAGCCAAGGATCCATACTTATAGACTATGTAAGTCTGATTTCTCAATTGTATTTGAGAATTTTTCTATAACATTTGTTTGTCACTCATTTGGACCAATGGGAAATTAAAGCCAAGGATCCATACTTATAGACTATGTAAGTCCGATTTCTCAATTGTATTTGAGAATTTTTCTATAAAATTTGTTTGTCACTCATTTGGACCAATGGGAAATTAAAGCCAAGGATCCATTCTTATAGACTATGTAAGTCTGATTTCTCAATTGTATTTGAGAATTTTTCTATAACATTTGTTTGTCACTCATTTGGACCAATGGGAAATTAAAGCCAAGGATCCATACTTATAGACTATGTAAGTCTGATTTCTCAATTGTATTTGAGAATTTTTCTATAAAATTTTAAAGATTAAAATTGTGTAAATTTTGTTCAGCTCTACGGGAATTTGGCTATTTGTGGGCACATTTATGTTTGTCACTCATTTGGACCAATGGGAAATTAAAGCCAAGGATCCATACTTATAGACTATGTAAGTCTGATTTCTCAATTGTATTTGAGAATTTTTCTATAACATTTGTTTGTCACTCATTTGGACCAATGGGAAATTAAAGCCAAGGATCCATACTTATAGACTATGTAAGTCCGATTTCTCAATTGTATTTGAGAATTTTTCTATAAAATTTGTTTGTCACTCATTTGGACCAATGGGAAATTAAAGCCAAGGATCCATACTTATAGACTATGTAAGTCCGATTTCTCAATTGTATTTGAGAATTTTTCTATAAAATTTGTTTGTCACTCATTTGGACCAATGGGAAATTAAAGCCAAGGATCCATACTAATAGACTATGTTAGTCCGATTTCTCAATTGTATTTGAGAATTTTTCTATAAAATTTGTTTGTCACTCATTTGGACCAATGGGAAATTAAAGCCAAGGATCCATACTTATAGACTATGTAAGTCTGATTTCTCAATTGTATTTAAGAATTTTTCTATAAAATTTGTTTGTCACTCATTTGGACCAATGGGAAATTAAAGCCAAGGATCCATACTTATAGACTATGTAAGTCCGATTTCTCAATTGTATTTGAGAATTTTTCTATAAAATTTTAAAGATTAAAATTGTGTAAATTTTGTTCAGCTCTACGGGAATTTGGCTATTTGTGGGCACATTTATGTTTGTCACTCATTTGGACCAATGGGAAATTAAAGCCAAGGATCCATACTTATAGACTATGTAAGTCCGATTTCTCAATTGTATTTGAGAATTTTTCTATAAAATTTGTTTGGCACTCATTTGGACCAATGGGAAATTAAAGCCAAGGATCCATACTTATAGACTATGTAAGTCTGATTTCTCAATTGTATTTAAGAATTTTTCTATAAAATTTGTTTGTCACTCATTTGGACCAATGGGAAATTAAAGCCAAGGATCCATACTTATAGACTATGTAAGTCCGATTTCTCAATTGTATTTGAGAATTTTTCTATAAAATTTTAAAGATTAAAATTGTGTAAATTTTGTTCAGCTCTACGGGAATTTGGCTATTTGTGGGCACATTTATGTTTGTCACTCATTTGGACCAATGGGAAATTAAAGCCAAGGATCCATACTTATAGACTATGTAAGTCTGATTTCTCAATTGTATTTGAGAATTTTTCTATAAAATTTGTTTGTCACTCATTTGGACCAATGGGAAATTAAAGCCAAGGATCCATACTTATAGACTATGTAAGTCCGATTTCTCAATTGTATTTGAGAATTTTTCTATAAAATTTGTTTGTCACTTATCGGGACCAATGGGAAATTAAAGCCAAGGATCCATACTTATAGACTATGTAAGTCTGATTTCTCAATTGTATTTGAGAATTTTTCTATAACATTTGTTTGTCACTCATTTGGACCAATGGGAAATTAAAGCCAAGGATCCATACTTATAGACTATGTAAGTCCGATTTCTCAATTGTATTTGAGAATTTTTCTATAAAATTTGTTTGTCACTCATTTGGACCAATGGGAAATTAAAGCCAAGGATCCATACTTATAGACTATGTAAGTCCGATTTCTCAATTGTATTTGAGAATTTTTCTATAAAATTTGTTTGTCACTTATCGGGACCAATGGGAAATTAAAGCCAAGGATCCATACTTATAGACTATGTTAGTCCGATTTCTCAATTGTATTTGAGAATTTTTCTATAAAATTTTAAAGATTAAAATTGTGTAAATTTTGTTCAGCTCTACGGGAATTTGGCTATTTGTGGGCACATTTATGTTTGTCACTCATTTGGACCAATGGGAAATTAAAGCCAAGGATCCATACTTATAGACTATCTAAGTCCGATTTCTCAATTGTATTTGAGAATTTTTCTATAAAATTTTAAAGATTAAAATTATGTAAATTTTGTTCAGCTCTATGGGAATTTGGCTATTTGTGGGCACATTTATGTTTGTCACTCATTTGGACCAATGGGAAATTAAAGCCAAGGATCCATACTTATAGACTATGTAAGTCCGATTTCTCAATTGTATTTGAGAATTTTTCTATAAAATTTTAAAGATTAAAATTGTGTAAATTTTGTTCAGCTCTACGTGAATTTGGCTATTTGTGGGCACATTTATGTTTGTCACTCATTTGGACCAATGGGAAATTAAAGCCAAGGATCCATACTTATAGACTATCTAAGTCCGATTTCTCAATTGTATTTGAGAATTTTTCTATAACATTTGTTTGTCACTCATTTGGACCAATGGGAAATTAAAGCCAAGGATCCATACTTATAGACTATGTAAGTCTGATTTCTCAATTGTATTTGAGAATTTTTCTATAACATTTGTTTGTCACTCATTTGGACCAATGGGAAATTAAAGCCAAGGATCCATACTTATAGATTATCTAAGTCCGATTTCTCAATTGTATTTGAGAATTTTTCTATAAAATTTGTTTGTCACTTATAGGGACCAATGGGAAATTAAAGCCAAGGATCCATACTTATAGACTATGTAAGTCTGATTTCTCAATTGTATTTGAGAATTTTTCTATAAAATTTGTTTGTCACTTATAGGGACCAATGGGAAATTAAAGCCAAGGATCCATACTTATAGACTATGTTAGTCCGATTTCTCAATTGTATTTGAGAATTTTTCTATAAAATTTTAAAGATTAAAATTATGTAAATTTTGTTCAGCTCTATGGGTATTTGGCTATTTGTGGGCACATTTATGTTTGTCACTCATTTGGACCAATGGGAAATTAAAGCCAAGGATCCATACTTATAGACTATGTAAGTCCGATTTCTCAATTGTATTTGAGAATTTTTCTATAACATTTGTTTGTCACTCATTTGGACCAATGGGAAATTAAAGCCAAGGATCCATACTTATAGACTATGTAAGTCCGATTTCTCAATTGTATTTGAGAATTTTTCTATAAAATTTGTTTGTCACTTATAGGGACCAATGGGAAATTAAAGCCGAGGATCCATACTTATAGACTATGTAAGTCTGATTTCTCAATTGTATTTGAGAATTTTTCTATAAAATTTGTTTGTCACTTATAGGGACCAATGGGAAATTAAAGCCAAGGATCCATACTTATAGACTATGTTAGTCCGATTTCTCAATTGTATTTGAGAATTTTTCTATAAAATTTTAAAGATTAAAATTATGTAAATTTTGTTCAGCTCTATGGGTATTTGGCTATTTGTGGGCACATTTATGTTTGTCACTCATTTGGACCAATGGGAAATTAAAGCCAAGGATCCATACTTATAGACTATGTAAGTCCGATTTCTCAATTGTATTTGAGAATTTTTCTATAAAATTTTAAAGATTAAAATTATGTAAATTTTGTTCAGCTCTATGGGTATTTGGCTATTTGTGGGCACATTTATGTTTGTCACTCATTTGGACCAATGGGAAATTAAAGCCAAGGATCCATACTTATAGACTATCTAAGTCCGATTTCTCAATTGTATTTGAGAATTTTTCTATAAAATTTTAAAGATTAAAATTGTGTAAATTTTGTTCAGCTCTATGGGAATTTGGCTATTTGTGGGCACATTTATGTTTGTCACTCATTTGGACCAATGGGAAATTAAAGCCAAGGATCCATACTTATAGACTATGTAAGTCCGATTTCTCAATTGTATTTGAGAATTTTTCTATAAAATTTTAAAGATTAAAATTGTGTAAATTTTGTTCAGCTCTATGGGAATTTGGCTATTTGTGGGCACATTTATGTTTGTCACTCATTTGGACCAATGGGAAATTAAAGCCAAGGATCCATACTTATAGACTATGTAAGTCCGATTTCTCAATTGTATTTGAGAATTTTTCTATAAAATTTTAAAGATTAAAATTGTGTAAATTTTGTTCAGCTCTATGGGAATTTGGCTATTTGTGGGCACATTTATGTTTGTCACTCATTTGGACCAATGGGAAATTAAAGCCAAGGATCCATACTTATAGACTATGTTAGTCCGATTTCTCAATTGTATTTGAGAATTTTTCTATAAAATTTTAAAGATTAAAATTGTGTAAATTTTGTTCAGCTCTATGGGAATTTGGCTATTTGTGGGCACATTTATGTTTGTCACTCATTTGGACCAATGGGAAATTAAAGCCAAGGATCCATACTTATAGACTATGTAAGTCCGATTTCTCAATTGTATTTGAGAATTTTTCTATAAAATTTTAAAGATTAAAATTGTGTAAATTTTGTTCAGCTCTATGGGAATTTGGTTATTTGTGGGCACATTTATGTTTGTCACTCATTTGGACCAATGGGAAATTAAAGCCAAGGATCCATACTTATAGACTATGTTAGTCCGATTTCTCAATTGTATTTGAGAATTTTTCTATAAAATTTTAAAGATTAAAATTGTGTAAATTTTGTTCAGCTCTATGGGAATTTGGCTATTTGTGGGCACATTTATGTTTGTCACTCATTTGGACCAATGGGAAATTAAAGCCAAGGATCCATACTTATAGACTATCTAAGTCCGATTTCTCAATTGTATTTGAGAATTTTTCTATAAAATTTGTTTGTCACTTATAGGGACCAATGGGAAATTAAAGCCAAGGATCCATACTTATAGACTATGTTAGTCCGATTTCTCAATTGTATTTGAGAATTTTTCTATAAAATTTTAAAGATTAAAATTATGTAAATTTTGTTCAGCTCTATGGGTATTTGGCTATTTGTGGGCACATTTATGTTTGTCACTCATTTGGACCAATGGGAAATTAAAGCCAAGGATCCATACTTATAGACTATGTAAGTCCGATTTCTCAATTGTATTTGAGAATTTTTCTATAAAATTTTAAAGATTAAAATTGTGTAAATTTTGTTCAGCTCTATGGGAATTTGGCTATTTGTGGGCACATTTATGTTTGTCACTCATTTGGACCAATGGGAAATTAAAGCCAAGGATCCATACTTATAGACTATGTAAGTCCGATTTCTCAATTGTATTTGAGAATTTTTCTATAAAATTTTAAAGATTAAAATTGTGTAAATTTTGTTCAGCTCTATGGGAATTTGGCTATTTGTGGGCACATTTATGTTTGTCACTCATTTGGACCAATGGGAATTTAAAGCCAAGGATCCATACTTATAGACTATGTAAGTCCGATTTCTCAATTGTATTTGAGAATTTTTCTATAAAATTTTAAAGATTAAAATTGTGTAAATTTTGTTCAGCTCTATGGGAATTTGGCTATTTGTGGGCACATTTATGTTTGTCACTCATTTGGACCAATGGGAAATTAAAGCCAAGGATCCATACTTATAGACTATGTTAGTCCGATTTCTCAATTGTATTTGAGAATTTTTCTATAAAATTTTAAAGATTAAAATTGTGTAAATTTTGTTCAGCTCTATGGGAATTTGGCTATTTGTGGGCACATTTATGTTTGTCACTCATTTGGACCAATGGGAAATTAAAGCCAAGGATCCATACTTATAGACTATGTAAGTCCGATTTCTCAATTGTATTTGAGAATTTTTCTATAAAATTTTAAAGATTAAAATTGTGTAAATTTTGTTCAGCTCTATGGGAATTTGGTTATTTGTGGGCACATTTATGTTTGTCACTCATTTGGACCAATGGGAAATTAAAGCCAAGGATCCATACTTATAGACTATGTTAGTCCGATTTCTCAATTGTATTTGAGAATTTTTCTATAAAATTTTAAAGATTAAAATTGTGTAAATTTTGTTCAGCTCTATGGGAATTTGGCTATTTGTGGGCACATTTATGTTTGTCACTCATTTGGACCAATGGGAAATTAAAGCCAAGGATCCATACTTATAGACTATCTAAGTCCGATTTCTCAATTGTATTTGAGAATTTTTCTATAAAATTTGTTTGTCACTTATAGGGACCAATGGGAAATTAAAGCCAAGGATCCATACTTATAGACTATGTTAGTCCGATTTCTCAATTGTATTTGAGAATTTTTCTATAAAATTTTAAAGATTAAAATTGTGTAAATTTTGTTCAGCTCTATGGGAATTTGGCTATTTGTGGGCACATTTATGTTTGTCACTCATTTGGACCAATGGGAAATTAAAGCCAAGGATCCATACTTATAGACTATGTAAGTCCGATTTCTCAATTGTATTTGAGAATTTTTCTATAAAATTTTAAAGATTAAAATTATGTAAATTTTGTTCAGCTCTATGGGAATTTGGCTATTTGTGGGCACATTTATGTTTGTCACTCATTTGGACCAATGGGAATTTAAAGCCAAGGATCCATACTTATAGACTATGTAAGTCCGATTTCTCAATTGTATTTGAGAATTTTTCTATAAAATTTTAAAGATTAAAATTGTGTAAATTTTGTTCAGCTCTATGGGAATTTGGCTATTTGTGGGCACATTTATGTTTGTCACTCATTTGGACCAATGGGAAATTAAAGCCAAGGATCCATACTTATAGACTATGTTAGTCCGATTTCTCAATTGTATTTGAGAATTTTTCTATAAAATTTTAAAGATTAAAATTGTGTAAATTTTGTTCAGCTCTATGGGAATTTGGCTATTTGTGGGCACATTTATGTTTGTCACTCATTTGGACCAATGGGAAATTAAAGCCAAGGATCCATACTTATAGACTATGTAAGTCCGATTTCTCAATTGTATTTGAGAATTTTTCTATAAAATTTTAAAGATTAAAATTGTGTAAATTTTGTTCAGCTCTATGGGAATTTGGTTATTTGTGGGCACATTTATGTTTGTCACTCATTTGGACCAATGGGAAATTAAAGCCAAGGATCCATACTTATAGACTATGTTAGTCCGATTTCTCAATTGTATTTGAGAATTTTTCTATAAAATTTTAAAGATTAAAATTGTGTAAATTTTGTTCAGCTCTATGGGAATTTGGCTATTTGTGGGCACATTTATGTTTGTCACTCATTTGGACCAATGGGAAATTAAAGCCAAGGATCCATACTTATAGACTATCTAAGTCCGATTTCTCAATTGTATTTGAGAATTTTTCTATAAAATTTGTTTGTCACTTATAGGGACCAATGGGAAATTAAAGCCAAGGATCCATACTTATAGACTATGTTAGTCCGATTTCTCAATTGTATTTGAGAATTTTTCTATAAAATTTTAAAGATTAAAATTATGTAAATTTTGTTCAGCTCTATGGGTATTTGGCTATTTGTGGGCACATTTATGTTTGTCACTCATTTGGACCAATGGGAAATTAAAGCCAAGGATCCATACTTATAGACTATGTAAGTCCGATTTCTCAATTGTATTTGAGAATTTTTCTATAAAATTTTAAAGATTAAAATTATGTAAATTTTGTTCAGCTCTATGGGTATTTGGCTATTTGTGGGCACATTTATGTTTGTCACTCATTTGGACCAATGGGAAATTAAAGCCAAGGATCCATACTTATAGACTATCTAAGTCCGATTTCTCAATTGTATTTGAGAATTTTTCTATAAAATTTTAAAGATTAAAATTGTGTAAATTTTGTTCAGCTCTATGGGAATTTGGCTATTTGTGGGCACATTTATGTTTGTCACTCATTTGGACCAATGGGAAATTAAAGCCAAGGATCCATACTTATAGACTATGTAAGTCCGATTTCTCAATTGTATTTGAGAATTTTTCTATAAAATTTTAAAGATTAAAATTATGTAAATTTTGTTCAGCTCTATGGGAATTTGGCTATTTGTGGGCACATTTATGTTTGTCACTCATTTGGACCAATGGGAAATTAAAGCCAAGGATCCATACTTATAGACTATGTAAGTCCGATTTCTCAATTGTATTTGAGAATTTTTCTATAAAATTTTAAAGATTAAAATTATGTAAATTTTGTTCAGCTCTATGGGAATTTGGCTATTTGTGGGCACATTTATGTTTGTCACTCATTTGGACCAATGGGAAATTAAAGCCAAGGATCCATACTTATAGACTATCTAAGTCCGATTTCTCAATTGTATTTGAGAATTTTTCTATAAAATTTTAAAGATTAAAATTGTGTAAATTTTGTTCAGCTCTATGGGAATTTGGCTATTTGTGGGCACATTTATGTTTGTCACTCATTTGGACCAATGGGAAATTAAAGCCAAGGATCCATACTTATAGACTATCTAAGTCCGATTTCTCAATTGTATTTGAGAATTTTTCTATAAAATTTTAAAGATTAAAATTGTGTAAATTTTGTTCAGCTCTATGGGAATTTGGCTATTTGTGGGCACATTTATGTTTGTCACTCATTTGGACCAATGGGAAATTAAAGCCAAGGATCCATACTTATAGACTATATAAGTCCGATTTCTCAATTGTATTTGAGAATTTTTCTATAAAATTTGTTTGTCACTCATTTGGACCAATGGGAAATTAAAGCCAAGGATCCATAATTATAGACTATGTAAGTCTGATTTCTCAATTGTATTTGAGAATTTTTCTATAAAATTTGTTTGTCACTTATAGGGACCAATGGGAAATTAAAGCCAAGGATCCATACTTATAGACTATGTTAGTCCGATTTCTCAATTGTATTTGAGAATTTTTCTATAAAATTTTAAAGATTAAAATTGTGTAAATTTTGTTCAGCTCTATGGGAATTTGGCTATTTGTGGGCACATTTATGTTTGTCACTCATTTGGACCAATCGGAAATTAAAGCCAAGGATCCATACTTATAGACTATATAAGTCCGATTTCTCAATTGTATTTGAGAATTTTTCTATAAAATTTGTTTGTCACTTATAGGGACCAATGGGAAATTAAAGCCAAGGATCCATAATTATAGACTATGTAAGTCTGATTTCTCAATTGTATTTGAGAATTTTTCTATAAAATTTGTTTGTCACTTATAGGGACCAATGGGAAATTAAAGCCAAGGATCCATAATTATAGACTATGTAAGTCTGATTTCTCAATTGTATTTGAGAATTTTTCTATAAAATTTGTTTGTCACTTATAGGGACCAATGGGAAATTAAAGCCAAGGATCCATACTTATAGACTATGTTAGTCCGATTTCTCAATTGTATTTGAGAATTTTTCTATAAAATTTTAAAGATTAAAATTGTGTAAATTTTGTTCAGCTCTATGGGAATTTGGCTATTTGTGGGCACATTTATGTTTGTCACTCATTTGGACCAATCGGAAATTAAAGCCAAGGATCCATACTTATAGACTATATAAGTCCGATTTCTCAATTGTATTTGAGAATTTTTCTATAAAATTTGTTTGTCACTCATTTGGACCAATGGGAAATTAAAGCCAAGGATCCATAATTATAGACTATGTAAGTCTGATTTCTCAATTGTATTTGAGAATTTTTCTATAAAATTTGTTTGTCACTCATTTGGACCAATGGGAAATTAAAGCCAAAGATCCATAATTATAGACTATGTAAGTCTGATTTCTCAATTGTATTTGAGAATTTTTCTATAAAATTTGTTTGTCACTTATAGGGACCAATGGGAAATTAAAGCCAAGGATCCATACTTATAGACTATGTTAGTCCGATTTCTCAATTGTATTTGAGAATTTTTCTATAAAATTTTAAAGATTAAAATTATGTAAATTTTGTTCAGCTCTACGGGAATTTGGCTATTTGTGGGCACATTTATGTTTGTCACTCATTTGGACCAATGGGAAATTAAAGCCAAGGATCCATAATTATAGACTATGTAAGTCTGATTTCTCAATTGTATTTGAGAATTTTTCTATAAAATTTGTTTGTCACTCATTTGGACCAATGGGAAATTAAAGCCAAAGATCCATAATTATAGACTATGTAAGTCTGATTTCTCAATTGTATTTGAGAATTTTTCTATAAAATTTGTTTGTCACTTATAGGGACCAATGGGAAATTAAAGCCAAGGATCCATACTTATAGACTATGTTAGTCCGATTTCTCAATTGTATTTGAGAATTTTTCTATAAAATTTTAAAGATTAAAATTATGTAAATTTTGTTCAGCTCTACGGGAATTTGGCTATTTGTGGGCACATTTATGTTTGTCACTCATTTGGACCAATGGGAAATTAAAGCCAAGGATCCATACTTATAGACTATGTAAGTCCGATTTCTCAATTGTATTTGAGAATTTTTCTATAAAATTTGTTTGTCACTTATAGGGACCAATGGGAAATTAAAGCCAAGGATCCATACTTATAGACTATGTTAGTCCGATTTCTCAATTGTATTTGAGAATTTTTCTATAAAATTTTAAAGATTAAAATTGTGTAAATTTTGTTCAGCTCTATGGGAATTTGGCTATTTGTGGGCACATTTATGTTTGTCACTCATTTGGACCAATGGGAAATTAAAGCCAAGGATCCATACTTATAGACTATGTAAGTCCGATTTCTCAATTGTATTTGAGAATTTTTCTATAAAATTTTAAAGATTAAAATTATGTAAATTTTGTTCAGCTCTATGGGAATTTGGCTATTTGTGGGCACATTTATGTTTGTCACTCATTTGGACCAATGGGAAATTAAAGCCAAGGATCCATACTTATAGACTATCTAAGTCCGATTTCTCAATTGTATTTGAGAATTTTTCTATAAAATTTTAAAGATTAAAATTGTGTAAATTTTGTTCAGCTCTATGGGAATTTGGCTATTTGTGGGCACATTTATGTTTGTCACTCATTTGGACCAATGGGAAATTAAAGCCAAGGATCCATACTTATAGACTATCTAAGTCCGATTTCTCAATTGTATTTGAGAATTTTTCTATAAAATTTTAAAGATTAAAATTGTGTAAATTTTGTTCAGCTCTATGGGAATTTGGCTATTTGTGGGCACATTTATGTTTGTCACTCATTTGGACCAATGGGAAATTAAAGCCAAGGATCCATACTTATAGACTATATAAGTCCGATTTCTCAATTGTATTTGAGAATTTTTCTATAAAATTTGTTTGTCACTCATTTGGACCAATGGGAAATTAAAGCCAAGGATCCATAATTATAGACTATGTAAGTCTGATTTCTCAATTGTATTTGAGAATTTTTCTATAAAATTTGTTTGTCACTCATTTGGACCAATGGGAAATTAAAGCCAAGGATCCATAATTATAGACTATGTAAGTCTGATTTCTCAATTGTATTTGAGAATTTTTCTATAAAATTTGTTTGTCACTTATAGGGACCAATGGGAAATTAAAGCCAAGGATCCATACTTATAGACTATGTTAGTCCGATTTCTCAATTGTATTTGAGAATTTTTCTATAAAATTTTAAAGATTAAAATTGTGTAAATTTTGTTCAGCTCTATGGGAATTTGGCTATTTGTGGGCACATTTATGTTTGTCACTCATTTGGACCAATCGGAAATTAAAGCCAAGGATCCATACTTATAGACTATATAAGTCCGATTTCTCAATTGTATTTGAGAATTTTTCTATAAAATTTGTTTGTCACTTATAGGGACCAATGGGAAATTAAAGCCAAGGATCCATAATTATAGACTATGTAAGTCTGATTTCTCAATTGTATTTGAGAATTTTTCTATAAAATTTGTTTGTCACTTATAGGGACCAATGGGAAATTAAAGCCAAGGATCCATAATTATAGACTATGTAAGTCTGATTTCTCAATTGTATTTGAGAATTTTTCTATAAAATTTGTTTGTCACTTATAGGGACCAATGGGAAATTAAAGCCAAGGATCCATACTTATAGACTATGTTAGTCCGATTTCTCAATTGTATTTGAGAATTTTTCTATAAAATTTGTTTGTCACTTATAGGGACCAATGGGAAATTAAAGCCAAGGATCCATAATTATAGACTATGTAAGTCTGATTTCTCAATTGTATTTGAGAATTTTTCTATAAAATTTGTTTGTCACTTATAGGGACCAATGGGAAATTAAAGCCAAGGATCCATACTTATAGACTATGTTAGTCCGATTTCTCAATTGTATTTGAGAATTTTTCTATAAAATTTTAAAGATTAAAATTGTGTAAATTTTGTTCAGCTCTATGGGAATTTGGCTATTTGTGGGCACATTTATGTTTGTCACTCATTTGGACCAATGGGAAATTAAAGCCAAGGATCCATAATTATAGACTATGTAAGTCTGATATCTCAATTGTATTTGAGAATTTTTCTATAAAATTTGTTTGTCACTTATAGGGACCAATGGGAAATTAAAGCCAAGGATCCATACTTATAGACTATGTTAGTCCGATTTCTCAATTGTATTTGAGAATTTTTCTATAAAATTTTAAAGATTAAAATTGTGTAAATTTTGTTCAGCTCTATGGGAATTTGGCTATTTGTGGGCACATTTATGTTTGTCACTCATTTGGACCAATCGGAAATTAAAGCCAAGGATCCATACTTATAGACTATATAAGTCCGATTTCTCAATTGTATTTGAGAATTTTTCTATAAAATTTGTTTGTCACTCATTTGGACCAATGGGAAATTAAAGCCAAGGATCCATAATTATAGACTATGTAAGTCTGATTTCTCAATTGTATTTGAGAATTTTTCTATAAAATTTGTTTGTCACTCATTTGGACCAATGGGAAATTAAAGCCAAAGATCCATAATTATAGACTATGTAAGTCTGATTTCTCAATTGTATTTGAGAATTTTTCTATAAAATTTGTTTGTCACTTATAGGGACCAATGGGAAATTAAAGCCAAGGATCCATACTTATAGACTATGTTAGTCCGATTTCTCAATTGTATTTGAGAATTTTTCTATAAAATTTTAAAGATTAAAATTATGTAAATTTTGTTCAGCTCTACGGGAATTTGGCTATTTGTGGGCACATTTATGTTTGTCACTCATTTGGACCAATGGGAAATTAAAGCCAAGGATCCATACTTATAGACTATGTAAGTCCGATTTCTCAATTGTATTTGAGAATTTTTCTATAAAATTTTAAAGATTAAAATTGTGTAAATTTTGTTCAGCTCTATGGGAATTTGGCTATTTGTGGGCACATTTATGTTTGTCACTCATTTGGACCAATGGGAAATTAAAGCCAAGGATCCATAATTATAGACTATGTAAGTCTGATTTCTCAATTGTATTTGAGAATTTTTCTATAAAATTTGTTTGTCACTCATTTGGACCAATGGGAAATTAAAGCCAAAGATCCATAATTATAGACTATGTAAGTCTGATTTCTCAATTGTATTTGAGAATTTTTCTATAAAATTTGTTTGTCACTCATTTGGACCAATGGGAAATTAAAGCCAAGGATCCATACTTATAGACTATGTAAGTCCGATTTCTCAATTGTATTTGAGAATTTTTCTATAAAATTTTAAAGATTAAAATTGTGTAAATTTTGTTCAGCTCTATGGGAATTTGGCTATTTGTGGGCACATTTATGTTTGTCACTCATTTGGACCAATGGGAAATTAAAGCCAAGGATCCATACTTATAGACTATGTAAGTCCGATTTCTCAATTGTATTTGAGAATTTTTCTATAAAATTTTAAAGATTAAAATTGTGTAAATTTTGTTCAGCTCTATGGGAATTTGGCTATTTGTGGGCACATTTATGTTTGTCACTCATTTGGACCAATGGGAAATTAAAGCCAAGGATCCATAATTATAGACTATGTAAGTCTGATTTCTCAATTGTATTTGAGAATTTTTCTATAAAATTTGTTTGTCACTCATTTGGACCAATGGGAAATTAAAGCCAAAGATCCATAATTATAGACTATGTAAGTCTGATTTCTCAATTGTATTTGAGAATTTTTCTATAAAATTTGTTTGTCACTTATAGGGACCAATGGGAAATTAAAGCCAAGGATCCATACTTATAGACTATGTTAGTCCGATTTCTCAATTGTATTTGAGAATTTTTCTATAAAATTTTAAAGATTAAAATTATGTAAATTTTGTTCAGCTCTACGGGAATTTGGCTATTTGTGGGCACATTTATGTTTGTCACTCATTTGGACCAATGGGAAATTAAAGCCAAGGATCCATACTTATAGACTATGTAAGTCCGATTTCTCAATTGTATTTGAGAATTTTTCTATAAAATTTTAAAGATTAAAATTGTGTAAATTTTGTTCAGCTCTATGGGAATTTGGCTATTTGTGGGCACATTTATGTTTGTCACTCATTTGGACCAATGGGAAATTAAAGCCAAGGATCCATAATTATAGACTATGTAAGTCTGATTTCTCAATTGTATTTGAGAATTTTTCTATAAAATTTGTTTGTCACTCATTTGGACCAATGGGAAATTAAAGCCAAGGATCCATAATTATAGACTATGTTAGTCTGATTTCTAAATTGTATTTGAGAATTTTTCTATAAAATTTGTTTGTCACTTATAGGGACCAATGGGAAATTAAAGCCAAGGATCCATACTTATAGACTATGTAAGTCTGATTTCTCAATTGTATTTGAGAATTTTTCTATAAAATTTGTTTGTCACTCATTTGGACCAATGGGAAATTAAAGCCAAGGATCCATAATTATAGACTATGTTAGTCTGATTTCTAAATTGTATTTGAGAATTTTTCTATAAAATTTGTTTGTCACTTATAGGGACCAATGGGAAATTAAAGCCAAGGATCCATACTTATAGACTATGTAAGTCCGATTTCTCAATTGTATTTGAGAATTTTTCTATAAAATTTTAAAGATTAAAATTGTGTAAATTTTGTTCAGCTCTATGGGAATTTGGCTATTTGTGGGCACATTTATGTTTGTCACTCATTTGGACCAATGGGAAATTAAAGCCAAGGATCCATAATTATAGACTATGTAAGTCTGATTTCTCAATTGTATTTGAGAATTTTTCTATAAAATTTGTTTGTCACTCATTTGGACCAATGGGAAATTAAAGCCAAGGATCCATAATTATAGACTATGTTAGTCTGATTTCTAAATTGTATTTGAGAATTTTTCTATAAAATTTGTTTGTCACTTATAGGGACCAATGGGAAATTAAAGCCAAGGATCCATACTTATAGACTATGTAAGTCTGATTTCTCAATTGTATTTGAGAATTTTTCTATAAAATTTGTTTGTCACTTATAGGGACCAATGGGAAATTAAAGCCAAGGATCCATAATTATAGACTATGTTAGTCTGATTTCTAAATTGTATTTGAGAATTTTTCTATAAAATTTGTTTGTCACTTATAGGGACCAATGGGAAATTAAAGCCAAGGATCCATACTTATAGACTATGTAAGTCTGATTTCTCAATTGTATTTGAGAATTTTTCTATAAAATTTTAAAGATTAAAATTGTGTAAATTTTGTTCAGCTCTATGGGAATTTGGCTATTTGTGGGCACATTTATGTTTGTCACTCATTTGGACCAATGGGAAATTAAAGCCAAGGATCCATACTTATAGACTATGTAAGTCCGATTTCTCAATTGTATTTGAGAATTTTTCTATAAAATTTTAAAGATTAAAATTGTGTAAATTTTGTTCAGCTCTATGGGAATTTGGCTATTTGTGGGCACATTTATGTTTGTCACTCATTTGGACCAATGGGAAATTAAAGCCAAGGATCCATAATTATAGACTATGTAAGTCTGATTTCTCAATTGTATTTGAGAATTTTTCTATAAAATTTGTTTGTCACTCATTTGGACCAATGGGAAATTAAAGCCAAGGATCCATAATTATAGACTATGTTAGTCTGATTTCTAAATTGTATTTGAGAATTTTTCTATAAAATTTGTTTGTCACTTATAGGGACCAATGGGAAATTAAAGCCAAGGATCCATACTTATAGACTATGTAAGTCTGATTTCTCAATTGTATTTGAGAATTTTTCTATAAAATTTGTTTGTCACTCATTTGGACCAATGGGAAATTAAAGCCAAGGATCCATAATTATAGACTATGTTAGTCTGATTTCTAAATTGTATTTGAGAATTTTTCTATAAAATTTGTTTGTCACTTATAGGGACCAATGGGAAATTAAAGCCAAGGATCCATACTTATAGACTATGTAAGTCTGATTTCTCAATTGTATTTGAGAATTTTTCTATAAAATTTGTTTGTCACTCATTTGGACCAATGGGAAATTAAAGCCAAGGATCCATAATTATAGACTATGTTAGTCTGATTTCTAAATTGTATTTGAGAATTTTTCTATAAAATTTGTTTGTCACTTATAGGGACCAATGGGAAATTAAAGCCAAGGATCCATACTTATAGACTATGTAAGTCTGATTTCTCAATTGTATTTGAGAATTTTTCTATAAAATTTGTTTGTCACTCATTTGGACCAATGGGAAATTAAAGCCAAGGATCCATAATTATAGACTATGTTAGTCTGATTTCTAAATTGTATTTGAGAATTTTTCTATAAAATTTGTTTGTCACTTATAGGGACCAATGGGAAATTAAAGCCAAGGATCCATACTTATAGACTATGTAAGTCCGATTTCTCAATTGTATTTGAGAATTTTTCTATAAAATTTTAAAGATTAAAATTGTGTAAATTTTGTTCAGCTCTATGGGAATTTGGCTATTTGTGGGCACATTTATGTTTGTCACTCATTTGGACCAATGGGAAATTAAAGCCAAGGATCCATAATTATAGACTATGTAAGTCTGATTTCTCAATTGTATTTGAGAATTTTTCTATAAAATTTGTTTGTCACTCATTTGGACCAATGGGAAATTAAAGCCAAGGATCCATAATTATAGACTATGTAAGTCTGATTTCTAAATTGTATTTGAGAATTTTTCTATAAAATTTGTTTGTCACTTATAGGGACCAATGGGAAATTAAAGCCAAGGATCCATACTTATAGACTATGTTAGTCCGATTTCTCAATTGTATTTGAGAATTTTTCTATAAAATTTTAAAGATTAAAATTGTGTAAATTTTGTTCAGCTCTATGGGAATTTGGCTATTTGTGGGCACATTTATGTTTGTCACTCATTTGGACCAATCGGAAATTAAAGCCAAGGATCCATACTTATAGACTATATAAGTCCGATTTCTCAATTGTATTTGAGAATTTTTCTATAAAATTTGTTTGTCACTTATAGGGACCAATGGGAAATTAAAGCCAAGGATCCATAATTATAGACTATGTAAGTCTGATTTCTCAATTGTATTTGAGAATTTTTCTATAAAATTTGTTTGTCACTTATAGGGACCAATGGGAAATTAAAGCCAAGGATCCATAATTATAGACTATGTAAGTCTGATTTCTCAATTGTATTTGAGAATTTTTCTATAAAATTTGTTTGTCACTTATAGGGACCAATGGGAAATTAAAGCCAAGGATCCATACTTATAGACTATGTTAGTCCGATTTCTCAATTGTATTTGAGAATTTTTCTATAAAATTTGTTTGTCACTTATAGGGACCAATGGGAAATTAAAGCCAAGGATCCATAATTATAGACTATGTAAGTCTGATTTCTCAATTGTATTTGAGAATTTTTCTATAAAATTTGTTTGTCACTTATAGGGACCAATGGGAAATTAAAGCCAAGGATCCATACTTATAGACTATGTTAGTCCGATTTCTCAATTGTATTTGAGAATTTTTCTATAAAATTTTAAAGATTAAAATTGTGTAAATTTTGTTCAGCTCTATGGGAATTTGGCTATTTGTGGGCACATTTATGTTTGTCACTCATTTGGACCAATCGGAAATTAAAGCCAAGGATCCATACTTATAGACTATATAAGTCCGATTTCTCAATTGTATTTGAGAATTTTTCTATAAAATTTGTTTGTCACTTATAGGGACCAATGGGAAATTAAAGCCAAGGATCCATAATTATAGACTATGTAAGTCTGATTTCTCAATTGTATTTGAGAATTTTTCTATAAAATTTGTTTGTCACTTATAGGGACCAATGGGAAATTAAAGCCAAGGATCCATAATTATAGACTATGTAAGTCTGATTTCTCAATTGTATTTGAGAATTTTTCTATAAAATTTGTTTGTCACTTATAGGGACCAATGGGAAATTAAAGCCAAGGATCCATACTTATAGACTATGTTAGTCCGATTTCTCAATTGTATTTGAGAATTTTTCTATAAAATTTGTTTGTCACTTATAGGGACCAATGGGAAATTAAAGCCAAGGATCCATAATTATAGACTATGTAAGTCTGATTTCTCAATTGTATTTGAGAATTTTTCTATAAAATTTGTTTGTCACTTATAGGGACCAATGGGAAATTAAAGCCAAGGATCCATACTTATAGACTATGTTAGTCCGATTTCTCAATTGTATTTGAGAATTTTTCTATAAAATTTTAAAGATTAAAATTGTGTAAATTTTGTTCAGCTCTATGGGAATTTGGCTATTTGTGGGCACATTTATGTTTGTCACTCATTTGGACCAATCGGAAATTAAAGCCAAGGATCCATAATTATAGACTATGTAAGTCTGATTTCTCAATTGTATTTGAGAATTTTTCTATAAAATTTGTTTGTCACTCATTTGGACCAATGGGAAATTAAAGCCAAAGATCCATAATTATAGACTATGTAAGTCTGATTTCTCAATTGTATTTGAGAATTTTTCTATAAAATTTGTTTGTCACTTATAGGGACCAATGGGAAATTAAAGCCAAGGATCCATAATTATAGACTATGTAAGTCTGATTTCTCAATTGTATTTGAGAATTTTTCTATAAAATTTGTTTGTCACTTATAGGGACCAATGGGAAATTAAAGCCAAGGATCCATACTTATAGACTATGTTAGTCCGATTTCTCAATTGTATTTGAGAATTTTTCTATAAAATTTTAAAGATTAAAATTGTGTAAATTTTGTTCAGCTCTATGGGAATTTGGCTATTTGTGGGCACATTTATGTTTGTCACTCATTTGGACCAATCGGAAATTAAAGCCAAGGATCCATACTTATAGACTATATAAGTCCGATTTCTCAATTGTATTTGAGAATTTTTCTATAAAATTTGTTTGTCACTCATTTGGACCAATGGGAAATTAAAGCCAAAGATCCATAATTATAGACTATGTAAGTCTGATTTCTCAATTGTATTTGAGAATTTTTCTATAAAATTTGTTTGTCACTTATAGGGACCAATGGGAAATTAAAGCCAAGGATCCATACTTATAGACTATGTTAGTCCGATTTCTCAATTGTATTTGAGAAT
This sequence comes from Lypha dubia, assembly GCA_947311025.1. Lineage (NCBI taxonomy): Eukaryota > Metazoa > Arthropoda > Insecta > Diptera > Tachinidae > Lypha > Lypha dubia. Next base: position 128,248,955 of record OX371260.1, read on the forward strand.
TTTTCTATAAAATTTTAAAGATTAAAATTATGTAAATTTTGTTCAGCTCTACGGGAATTTGGCTATTTGTGGGCACATTTATGTTTGTCACTCATTTGGACCAATGGGAAATTAAAGCCAAGGATCCATACTTATAGACTATCTAAGTCCGATTTCTCAATTGTATTTGAGAATTTTTCTATAAAATTTGTTTGTCACTCATTTGGACCAATGGGAAATTAAAGCCAAGGATCCATAATTATAGACTATGTAAGTCTGATTTCTCAATTGTATTTAAGAATTTTTCTATAAAATTTTAAAGATTAAAATTGTGTAAATTTTGTTCAGCTCTATGGGAATTTGGCTATTTGTGGGCACATTTATGTTTGTCACTCATTTGGACCAATGGGAAATTAAAGCCAAGGATCCATACTTATAGACTATCTAAGTCCGATTTCTCAATTGTATTTGAGAATTTTTCTATAAAAATTTAAAGATTAAAATTGTGTAAATTTTGTTCAGCTCTATGGGAATTTGGCTATTTGTGGGCACATTTATGTTTGTCACTCATTTGGACCAATGGGAAATTAAAGCCAAGGATCCATACTTATAGACTATCTAAGTCCGATTTCTCAATTGTATTTGAGAATTTTTCTATAAAATTTGTTTGTCACTCATTTGGACCAATGGGAAATTAAAGCCAAGGATCCATAATTATAGACTATGTAAGTCTGATTTCTCAATTGTATTTGAGAATTTTTCTATAAAATTTGTTTGTCACTTATAGGGACCAATGGGAAATTAAAGCCAAGGATCCATACTTATAGACTATGTTAGTCCGATTTCTCAATTGTATTTGAGAATTTTTCTATAAAATTTTAAAGATTAAAATTGTGTAAATTTTGTTCAGCTCTATGGGAATTTGGCTATTTGTGGGCACATTTATGTTTGTCACTCATTTGGACCAATCGGAAATTAAAGCCAAGGATCCATACTTATAGACTATATAAGTCCGATTTCTCAATTGTATTTGAGAATTTTTCTATAAAATTTGTTTGTCACTCATTTGGACCAATGGGAAATTAAAGCCAAAGATCCATAATTATAGACTATGTAAGTCTGATTTCTCAATTGTATTTGAGAATTTTTCTATAAAATTTGTTTGTCACTTATAGGGACCAATGGGAAATTAAAGCCAAGGATCCATACTTATAGACTATGTTAGTCCGATTTCTCAATTGTATTTGAGAATTTTTCTATAAAATTTTAAAGATTAAAATTATGTAAATTTTGTTCAGCTCTACGGGAATTTGGCTATTTGTGGGCACATTTATGTTTGTCACTCATTTGGACCAATGGGAAATTAAAGCCAAGGATCCATACTTATAGACTATCTAAGTCCGATTTCTCAATTGTATTTGAGAATTTTTCTATAAAATTTGTTTGTCACTCATTTGGACCAATGGGAAATTAAAGCCAAGGATCCATAATTATAGACTATGTAAGTCTGATTTCTCAATTGTATTTAAGAATTTTTCTATAAAATTTTAAAGATTAAAATTGTGTAAATTTTGTTCAGCTCTATGGGAATTTGGCTATTTGTGGGCACATTTATGTTTGTCACTCATTTGGACCAATGGGAAATTAAAGCCAAGGATCCATACTTATAGACTATCTAAGTCCGATTTCTCAATTGTATTTGAGAATTTTTCTATAAAAATTTAAAGATTAAAATTGTGTAAATTTTGTTCAGCTCTATGGGAATTTGGCTATTTGTGGGCACATTTATGTTTGTCACTCATTTGGACCAATGGGAAATTAAAGCCAAGGATCCATACTTATAGACTATCTAAGTCCGATTTCTCAATTGTATTTAAGAATTTTTCTATAAAATTTTAAAGATTAAAATTGTGTAAATTTTGTTCAGCTCTATGGGAATTTGGCTATTTGTGGGCACATTTATGTTTGTCACTCATTTGGACCAATCGGAAATTAAAGCCAAGGATCCATACTTATAGACTATATAAGTCCGATTTCTCAATTGTATTTGAGAATTTTTCTATAAAATTTGTTTGTCACTCATTTGGACCAATGGGAAATTAAAGCCAAAGATCCATAATTATAGACTATGTAAGTCTGATTTCTCAATTGTATTTGAGAATTTTTCTATAAAATTTGTTTGTCACTTATAGGGACCAATGGGAAATTAAAGCCAAGGATCCATACTTATAGACTATGTTAGTCCGATTTCTCAATTGTATTTGAGAATTTTTCTATAAAATTTTAAAGATTAAAATTATGTAAATTTTGTTCAGCTCTACGGGAATTTGGCTATTTGTGGGCACATTTATGTTTGTCACTCATTTGGACCAATGGGAAATTAAAGCCAAAGATCCATAATTATAGACTATGTAAGTCTGATTTCTCAATTGTATTTGAGAATTTTTCTATAAAATTTGTTTGTCACTCATTTGGACCAATGGGAAATTAAAGCCAAGGATCCATAATTATAGACTATGTAAGTCTGATTTCTCAATTGTATTTAAGAATTTTTCTATAAAATTTTAAAGATTAAAATTGTGTAAATTTTGTTCAGCTCTATGGGAATTTGGCTATTTGTGGGCACATTTATGTTTGTCACTCATTTGGACCAATGGGAAATTAAAGCCAAGGATCCATACTTATAGACTATCTAAGTCCGATTTCTCAATTGTATTTGAGAATTTTTCTATAAAAATTTAAAGATTAAAATTGTGTAAATTTTGTTCAGCTCTATGGGAATTTGGCTATTTGTGGGCACATTTATGTTTGTCACTCATTTGGACCAATGGGAAATTAAAGCCAAGGATCCATACTTATAGACTATCTAAGTCCGATTTCTCAATTGTATTTAAGAATTTTTCTATAAAATTTTAAAGATTAAAATTGTGTAAATTTTGTTCAGCTCTATGGGAATTTGGCTATTTGTGGGCACATTTATGTTTGTCACTCATTTGGACCAATGGGAAATTAAAGCCAAGGATCCATACTTATAGACTATATAAGTCCGTTTTCTCAATTGTATTTGAGAATTTTTCTATAAAATTTGTTTGTCACTTATAGGGACCAATGGGAAATTAAAGCCAAGGATCCATACTTATAGACTATGTAAGTCCGATTTCTCAATTGTATTTGAGAATTTTTCTATAAAATTTTAAAGATTAAAATTATGTAAATTTTGTTCAGCTCTACGGGAATTTGGCTATTTGTGGGCACATTTATGTTTGTCACTCATTTGGACCAATGGGAAATTAAAGCCAAGGATCCATACTTATAGACTATATAAGTCCGTTTTCTCAATTGTATTTGAGAATTTTTCTATAAAATTTGTTTGTCACTTATAGGGACCAATGGGAAATTAAAGCCAAGGATCCATACTTATAGACTATGTAAGTCCGATTTCTCAATTGTATTTGAGAATTTTTCTATAAAATTTTAAAGATTAAAATTATGTAAATTTTGTTCAGCTCTACGGGAATTTGGCTATTTGTGGGCACATTTATGTTTGTCACTCATTTGGACCAATGGGAAATTAAAGCCAAGGATCCATACTTATAGACTATGTAAGTCCGATTTCTCAATTGTATTTGAGAATTTTTCTATAAAATTTTAAAGATTAAAATTATGTAAATTTTGTTCAGCTCTATGGGTATTTGGCTATTTGTGGGCACATTTATGTTTGTCACTCATTTGGACCAATGGGAAATTAAAGCCAAGGATCCATACTTATAGACTATATAAGTCCGATTTCTCAATTGTATTTGAGAATTTTTCTATAAAATTTGTTTGTCACTCATTTGGACCAATGGGAAATTAAAGCCAAGGATCCATAATTATAGACTATGTAAGTCTGATTTCTCAATTGTATTTAAGAATTTTTCTATAAAATTTTAAAGATTAAAATTGTGTAAATTTTTTTCAGCTCTATGGGAATTTGGCTATTTGTGGGCACATTTATGTTTGTCACTCATTTGGACCAATGGGAAATTAAAGCCAAGGATCCATACTTATAGACTATATAAGTCCGTTTTCTCAATTGTATTTGAGAATTTTTCTATAAAATTTGTTTGTCACTCATTTGGACCAATGGGAAATTAAAGCCAAGGATGCATACTTATAGACTATGTAAGTCCGATAAAGTATTCTTTTCGAATAAATGTAGCAAATCGATTGAATTAAATGTGGAAAAAACACACAATGTTGCGATGTCAATGTTTTTTAATAATTGTAAACATTCGCCTGCTGTCTCTGTTTATTTATTAGTAAAAGGCAGGACTGCCAATCTTGCGGCAAAACAATAATAAAAATCCGAAAAAACCCGTGTGCTTCGCTACCCCCATCGTTATAAAATAAAACTGAAAGTATTTATATAGTCATGTATTTATTATTTCGTAAGAATATCCTATTGTGAAAATTAAATGACGATCGGTCCAGTAGTTAAGACTATATTACGATTTTTAATTTTCCTAAAAAGGGGCAACTTCCCACCCAGTTTTCTCCTGGTACGTATTTCTAATTATGCCAATACCATATGGAGCTGCCACGCCCATTAGCCTGATCCCGCCCATTTTTTTCACAACTCTTCAGATTAGTTTAATATGTACATGTGCAAAGTTTCAGAACTCTTGCTGTCATAGTACTCCAGATATTATATGTTAAAACTTTGTGTGAGATCTACCACGCCCACTTGTCCAATCACGCCCATTTTCACTTTAGCTGCTAATATTATTAATTTATGCACTCCTACAAAGTTTGAAGGCTCTAACTATTATATAATTCTAGATATTTGATATTAAATATTTATTTTATATGATAGCTGCCACGCCCACTTGTCCGATCCCGCCCATTTTTGTCCTGATTATCACATGAGTAACATATGTAGTATTGCAATGTTTCAAAACGCTTGTTATCACAATAGTCAAGATATATGATGTTATTTAATTTATGTGGGAAGGGCCACGCCCACTAAATTTCTTATGTGCACCCTCCACACAGACCCCAATCACCCGTGAAAATTTCAGTGAAATCGGGCAAGCCGTCTAGGAGGAGTATGCGCACAGGAAGTTTTGCACTTAATTTTATATATATAGATATATGTATGTATATATATTGTACATATGTAAAACTAAAACGTTTTTTAAGATTTTTCGTATTCATAACAAAAGGCAAATTTTTCTCCCTATGCAAGTTTCTCTTTGGTCTAACTCTACCATCAAAACATTCAAACATGTTTTGAATGTTCTATTTCAGTTTTAATCGCCCTTATTCTATTAGGCATCGTCGATGTAACCCTTGTATCCCTTGTGTTAAATCGGTATTTTCAATGTCAACATTGAAAGTAATCGATTACTGTCAACATATTTTTTGTATTTTCTAAAAAAATGTGACGGCGACGTGACATTATATTGGCTCTGATTTTGTCGTCAGTGTTTTTGGTGTTGACGAAGATTTGCTTCGTTTTATTTATTACTTTTTTACAAAATATAATAAAGAAATGGAAAAGGAAGAAATCATAATTACAAATCCAAACCAATTTGAAAAATTAGTTGAGGAAATGGAAAAAAATTCCGAACTATTGCAAGAGGATTTCGCAGGGGCACTGTTCCAAATAATATTAAGGAACTGTGGGTAAATATTTCAACAGTGTTAAATGCCATCTAGGGTTTTTAGACAGAATCTTCGACACGACAGGTTGTGATAATCCCAAATTGAAATCATTTCCCACACTCAGCTGGTACAATCTTTGGGATAAAAATCTTGATGGTGCTCGGAACATGTCGATCTAACCCCGATTTTCAAATAAGGAGCTATAGTCTCCAACAGATGCTTAAATGCTGCTTTGAAGAAAACAAACCAAAAATGTATTACTTCCAATTAGAGGAGTTTGAATTTATCACTTTTATCAGGCAATTAAAAAATGTTTGATTTCTGCCTGAGAAGTCTTCTTTGCACCAATATTATTATTTTTTTTTCATTATTACAATTAGAATTAGACACAGGAAGAAAAAACATTTTAATTCAATATATTTATTTATTTTTCCACCAAAACTTTTAACAAAAATTGCATACAGAATAAATCAGCTGTTTCAAGTATTAGATATGTGTGTCAAAATTATCGATAAATAGTCAACGTCACCTCAACATGGTTACACAATATAAAATTAGTGTTGACGCGGTGTTGAAGTTGATTAAAAGTGATGTTGACTCAAAATTGATGACAACATTGACGCCGCCAAGTAGAATAAGGGTGAATGTTTTACTTCATCTTTGTTCAGCTTTATTTTATTGCAACATTGTTCTATTGCAGTGTTGTTCTATTCTTCAATATTTTTATCGTAAAACAAAACACTTGGTTATGGAAGTATCTGTTTTATAATGAGAGAGTAATATACCCTACAAGAACAATGACGGTCATTTGATGCATCATCTGATGGGCATTACTGATGGGTATACCCATTAGAGCTGTGCCAAATCGTTCCTTTTGGTGAGCGCTCCTTTTCGTTCAATTTAGAGGAACGGACCCGTTCGTTCCTTTCGTTCCACCGCTCTTTTCAATAAACCTATCAAATAAAATGCAACACTATTCAAACTAAACTATTGTTTTGTTTACAATAATATTATGTATGTACATACTACTTATATCCAAAAAAGTGTTTTAGTTAAAAAAGTTGTAAATTATTGAGAATGTTTGCACTATTTGCATATATTGTAATAAATCCGTAGCTTATCACTAATAAAGTTAAAGTTGAACCTATTTTGTATGTGAAATTGTATTAAATTAACAAAATTGTATCCGTTTTTGTACATACATACATATGTACATATGTAACATTTATTAAATTAACAAAAGTGTATTATATTTTTGTACATAACAACAGCATGATACAATGACAATTACAATTAATGTAATTAATAAATAAATCATTAATAAAATTGTTCTTAAATCTAGTTTAGCTACATTGCTCAAAAATTAACAAAAGCCAATGGAGAATCAAAAAATAAGAAAAAAATTAAATAACAAATTTGTCGGCGAGGCTTAGATTCCGAGTTATGGGCCTCCGAAGTTAAAGTACAAAATTTTGATTATATGAGAGCTTACTCATAGCCTCAGAACTCCTACGGAAATACTCCACTAATTTTCTTACCTTCAATATGGTATCCTCAACTTCACGAGTTGCTGCTTGTACTACAAGGTTGAGAGAGTGGGCAAAACATTGCACGCTACGCCATTGCCCCAAACGAACTGCTCCTAGTATATTGGAAGCATTGTCACTTACTATTGCGGCCACTTTGTTTTGAATATTAAATTCGGCCATGGTTTTTTTCAAGAACTTGCACAAATTTTCTGATGTATGCCTTTCCGAAAACTCTTCACACGCAATCAAAAATGTTTTTATTTCAGTGTTTTCGTCTATGAAGTGTGCAGTTATTGCTTCAAAGCTGGTGTTATTTTTTGAAGTCCAACCGTCTGTTGTAAGGCATACTGCCGCAGATGCGTTGATGCTCGGCTTCACCTTTTCCAGAATCTCACACTAAACACTGGGGAGCAGTTGTTTTGATATTGTTTTTCTGGATGGCAGTTGATAGTCAGGGCAAAATGACACCTCATGTATTAGCTGCCTTATTGCTGGCTCCTCCACAAGCCGGAGCGGGTGATTACCGTGAGCCACAGCATTTAGCACCAGTCTATTAATGCGTTTTACCTTTTGGATTGGTGGGGGCTTACATATATACTAGGAAATGGTTGGTTGATTCAAGCGGCTTTGAGCGATTCTAGAAGATGTGGGAGTTTCCAATCTGGTAGGAAGCTGTGTGCTGATAGAAGGCTGTACATCTACTACATTCTGCTGATCTCTACTAGATGGCTCGACAGTTGTCTGTAGCTATAGTGTCCGGGGCGTTAGCGGGTGTTTGCGTTTTAAATGTCGGCTCAAATTCCCAGTGGATCCACCTGCAACGCTTAAGGATGCTTTGCAGTAGTTGCACTTGGCACGATCTATTCCATCCTCCGCGAAATGTAGCCATATTTCACTATTTTTTTTTTTTTTTTTTTTTGAAGCCATTTCTTTGAATTTTAAGTTTATAATAAAACACTAAACACTTCGCACTTTTAAATATTTTGAATTGAAATTTTCAACGGCAATAAATCGTACTGAGTTAAGCACCACTGTATATATGTATGCACATAGTTGTAATGGATAGTAACAGAAAATATATGTAAGATAAACCATAGTTGTTTTAAAATGGTATTTAATTTATCACTTTTAACTTTTCGAAAACTTTAAATACGTAAGTAACAAGTACAAAAATCTATAAGCTTTACCATTAAATATAGTTCAAGAAACAAATTTAATTTAGAAACACAGTTCCGAATAAAAGACTCTAATCTTAAGCTACGTTCACATATATCAAATATTTGTCGAAAAAAAACGTAACCAAGAAAGAAGCTATTAATTTATTTCTTGTAATTAGAATATTTTTTAATCATGGGTTCCTATTTATTATAAACTGTATAAAAATAATTTTTTGCAACATAAAAACCAAGTTAAATGATACTATCCCTAAGCAAAACTAGTGGTTACGTTATTTTACAAATATTTAACAAACGTGAACGTAGCGTTGTGATAGAAAATTTAATTCTAAAATATATCGCTCCTTTATTATCAAAAACAAAACTTTTTTTAGTTACTGACGAAAAATCTGTAAAAAAAATTTCATAAACATATCTCTATCTAAACCGAAGTTATAACCACTTATATGGTCAAGCCGTCCATATAACTGCTTACGTTTTGGAAACTTTAAATGCATTTTGCCACGTTTAAGAGATATGACTACGTTGCAATAAAGGAGCGATATGTTATGTATAAAAATACGAAGAAAGTCAATAAATAAATGCTAGAACATATGTAAAACGTTATAAATCCGTATCTACATATGTATATCGCTAAAGGTAAATTAAGCCTATTTTATATTTAATATTTTATTACGCAACTGAAATAAAATATTAGTTAATATGTCTACATTTCAACTATGTATATAAAAATTATAAATGCTAGACATGTAAATGCTGGTGTACATGCAGATTAAAAAAATGTTCCCATTGAACTATAATAGAAAAAAAAACTAACAAATGGTTACGCTAATAATGTAATTTCGTGTTGGTCACACTGAAAAGCAAAACAACAAAATCCGACATGAGTGAACGAACGAAAGAAAAGAACGATGAAACCAAAACACTTAACTAGACCGCTCACTGAGCCAAAACCGCTCCGTAAAGTAACCGGCTCCCTTCGTTCACTTCAGTGATTCGTTCCTTTGTACCCGTTCGTTCCGGAACGACACAGCTCTAATCTTAAGAAAAATCCTTACATTTCAGCCCAAGACCCAAGTCTCTAGCTCTTCTAGTGTTTTCGGAAAATCGATTTCACGTACAGAAAGATGGATAGACGGACTTGGTTCATTCAACTTCGGTATCCATAAGGATTCAGAATATATACATACATGCATATGTATGTATGTATGTATGTATAATATATGGACCTCATATAAATATTGTGGAAATTACACACGTAATGACAAACCTATAAATACTCTCTTCATTTTTGGTGAAGGTTTTAATAATAGATTAGTAAAAATTTATTTCTCGGGTAGTGAGGCCTTGAATTTCATTATCAGTTCGGCGTATGTAACGTGATAATCGGTAGAGTAGTTGCCGCTAGCGGTCTTGATCGACATTTTATTTGCTTAGTTTTTATAATTGTATGTATGTATGTATATACAAGTTTTTGTTGTTGTCGGCATTGTAAATTCTCTACTAAATTCAGTTCACTTTAGTTTAGCTCAGTTCGTTCGTTCGTTATCATTTTATACTTATGTACGTTCATAGATATCGTACCGTACGTTCGGATGGATAGATGGATGTGTATGTATGTATGTTTGTATATTTTATTTTATAAATGTACGTTTTTATATGAATATGCACGAACGTATATACTTACATACATACGTACGTACATAAATACATACATACATACATACTTAGATATAGCAAAGAGTCGAGTCGTTTTTGTTTCTGTAATGTGCCATAACTTGTGTGCCCCTATCGTACCGTTGCCCTCCCTTATCCGATAGTATTTATGGTCGACGGATGGATGGTTGAGTGGTGCGCTGTGCTTGTTTGTATTTCGTAGTTTCTTTCGACGACGTTCACTGGTAGTAATTTTGTGTTTATTTCATTCTTATATTTTCTATACCGTTTGAATGCATGTATGTATGTACATACTCGTATGTATGTATGCATGAATATATGTAAGTATCCGAATGGATGTATTTGTATCTGGAAGTGCACAGAGTATGTATGTACATATTTATATTTTTTTCTTGTTCATTTGTATTATTTTGTGCTCGTTTAGTTGTCGTGTTGTTGTTTTTGTTGCTTTTTCTATACACACTCTTACACATTCATATATACCAGTATAACTACATACATATGTACATGCATACATTCGTACATACCTACATACATACATATAAATTTTGTTTTATTTTCTGTTCGAGTTAAGGTTTCCAAATAAAAATTCACTTTAATATTAATACTGAGTAGAGTTTTGTAGTTTTTTTTCCAAGTCTTTAATATTGAAAATGAATATTCGTGAAAGTTTAGAGGAAGAGACAAATTTTTATATTATGAGAAGAATATTTTGTAGGAGAAAATTGTATAGGCAAAGAATTTATTTTAGTGATCATTAAGTAAGTATATTTATATGTAAGTATGTATGTATGCTGGTATGAATGTAATGTTTTCATTTTTAAGAGTTTTGGTTACAGATAAAGGGTTGACAGAATAAAATAGGAAAAATACCTAAAAAGAAATGCAGCACAACGAGCATATTTAAAACTTAAAACCGTTATAAATTTGAACTGCATAATAGGTAGGAAAATAGAATAATGAATAAAATCTATCCAAACTACATACATACCTATAAAGCTACATATCCATTGGTCCGATTTAGAAAGGCCGTAACCAGCGTTGCCATTTTGGTGCTTTTCCGGTATTTTTTGGTGCTTTTTTACTTAAGCAATACCCGAAATTTTGTTAAATACCCGTTTTTGAAAAGCGGGTATTTATAGTGCTTTTAACAATTTCTCACAGTGCTTTTTGGTGCGTTTTAAATAATCAAAATAATTTTCCTACTACTCTTTAAGCGCACCTAATACTTTTTTAACCAACTGCGTATTAGTTGCATCTATATTTTGAGTAGTTCTCGCAAACTGTTAAGAGTTTGAATTCTATAATTTCTGAAGCATCTTTTTTTTTAAATTCGTGCAGAAAATTTTATGATTTATTTGTTTAGTAATGATTTTACTTTTAATATAGGTACATATCCGTTGATTTGCTTGCTGTGCAAATTTAAGCAAGAAAGTGCCTTGTTTATTATAAAGCTGGACGGTAATTAAAAGTAAGTTCTTCATTGATTGTATACCTATGTGTTAAAGTTCATCATCTAACATTGGCTTTCCTTAGGATGGAAAAACAAATAAGTATATAGAAAACCTTGGGAGAATGGTCCAGCTTTTAAAATGTGGCTTAGATTAGCAAAAGATGAACTAAAAGCATATTGCATTTGTTGTAAATGTGAAATAGATTCACGATAAAGCGATTTACTCCGACAAAGTCGCACAAAAAAAAAACATGAAAAAGCAATAGATCCAAATAAAAGTTTTTCATTGAAGCCAAGACTGTCTTTTGATCCACCAGACCCAAAACAAAATTAGGTTAGTGCTTTTGTACCCGAATTTTTTTTCATTTTTACCCTTTTTTACCCTATTTCCATGGGCTCACAGTGCTTTTGATGTTGCAAGAGTTGGCATCACTGGCCGTAACTCACATTAATGCTACATAACGAGGTGAATTCACTTACCACCAGGTGGTGTTAATTCAACAACAAATAGGTCAAACATTACAACAAAATTTGACATACCTACCTATCAGCCCCTATGCTTACATGCAAGGCGAATTTTTTACCAGGTAGCCTTATCCCCTACAACAATAATGTTCTATAGAAAGAAAACTAACCTAACTTCTTATTATACCTATGTCATTTTTAACATTTCATGGTAGAGCAGCTGATGATGACGTAGGCTAATAAGGTCACCTGCTAATGAATGCGCCTGGCTTGCAACTAAAATTTTAACACATCGACCTCCCAAGGCAAAATCATTACCAGGTAGGTATATGCACGACTTCAACAATTCAACAACAAAACAAACAACAGGCATTTTATTACCTACGCTGTTCATGCATAAAAAATTACATAAAAATTGCGCCGGAAAATATGTAGGTATGTACCAAATTTGACAGTAAGGGTAATGGATAAATTCGCCACTGTGTCCACCTGATATTTAATTCGCCTTGCTACCTCAGCTAAAAATAGCTCAGCTGTGTTTATAATACCTACCATCTGGCACTGAATTCGCCTTGGTTACATACTTTACAGCAGAAGGTAATAAAAATAACATAAACTGTAATGATCAGAACCAGATCCGGCCAAGAAGAAACTCTAAGTATGCAGTAGTATTACTGTTTCGGAGTATGTATTAGTGTTATTACAATACCGACGTTGAATGGGTTCTAGTTTGTTTTCTGTAAATGTTGAGATGAATGAATACATTTTGAATTTAATAAATTATTAGGTACGTAGCAGGGTTTAAAAAAACTAATATATTTACTAAAAATTTCCCTCATATTCCATAATTTTATGTGAAAACTAGATAGGTAACAAATAAATTTCCAGTTTTCTAAAAAAAATTTTGATTAAAAAAAAATTGAAATTCAAAATTCCTAAGAGTTATTTTTTTATGTAGAAAAATATTATTATTTATATCCAATCAGTTTTAGCAGAACGTATCAGTATACCGATTTCAAGGGAAGAATATCAATTGGCACCGATTTGACAGGAGCAGGCAAAATTTATGAAATTAACTGTGCTATTGACACTACCTGGTACGAAAATGTACCTTATGAAACCACAAAATATTTTGTGCATGAAACGTTTGCGAAAGGTTTAGTTTGTCTGGCGAACGTTTTATACAAGAAAACATTTATTCCGTTTTGTGCTTTATACTTACGGTGACCATCCGTCCTTTTTTAAAAAGGACAGTCCTCTTTTTTGACACAACGTCCTTATAAATTTAAACAAGATAAATTGTCCTTTTTTAATTGAATTGTCCTTTCTTTTTGATGGCTAATGTTCTTCTTTAGTTTTCAAAATTGAACGTTTTATTTTCTCAAAATACCGAAATTTTAAACTCAATACAATATAAATTTGTAACCACCCAAGACCGGAATTGCCTGGTAATACTGAAAAGTGTATGTTCAATGTGTCAAATTTTCTGTCGGAAAATTGATTTTTGCTTTTCCGGTTTTGAAATAAATTAAAATATTGTTTTTATATATCAAATGGTTTCTGAATTAAATAAATTTTTCCAATTTGTCAATTTTCTTTAAAGCGAATAATTTTTGGATTCATTAATTTGTTTAATACTATGTTCACACGGACAGAAATTATAGAGGTTCGCGCTCTCATTCATGGTTCGCTGGCCAACCTTGATTGAACCTACATGTTTCGCCATACAAAATTGTGAGAGCGAACCTACGTGTTTCATTTTGTACCTTGTTACGAACCCGTATAATTTACTATCATCTCTAATTTTTATAACAAATTATCGCTAGTTTATCTGAACTAGTTGCCCAAATTTATTTTAACAAAGAAAAACAATTGATAAGTGCTAAAATTTAATAAAAGCATTGAACAAATATAAAGCATATATTTATATTTATGTAAATAATTAAATAAAATGAAAAAGCAATAAATAGTCAATCGTATTTTAAACAATAAAAGAATGTCGAAGTACGAACCAACCTAGAATATGTCGTGAGAACACATGGGTTCGCCATCGAGGTTCACGGAGCGAACCTAGTGTTTCAGTTTGTCGTGTGAACATAGTATAAAAATATTGTTGTTATCCAGTTTTGTTGTTTTTTAACTTTAATCCTGAAGAAGCTACACAAAGGAGTAGCGAAATATCGATAAATAAAATTTTTTTCAACGTTTTTTATAAAAAAAATTGATCTCAAGCTCATCAATCAAATATAATTAACTTGAATAAAAAGGTCGAAAAATTAGCAATACAAATTCTTTGAAATGTTTTTTTAAGGAATGGGTTTATTTTCAAACCAAAGGAAATTAGTTAAAAAAAAAAAAATTTTTTTTAAGTAACGGTCGTTACATTATAAAAAGTTAAATGGTTTTTGTGTTTAAATTCATTTATTATGGGTAACAAAAAAAACATAAACGAAAAGCTATATTATATTGACTAAAAATTTCCTTCGGAAAATGACAGATACATTTATTTGTTACAAACCGGTTGAACTGGCGAGACTTCCAACTAGCTCAGATGACTTATTTCTCCAGGAGGTTCCAACCCTTCTCGCCAGCCGCGTATTTGCACAAAAAAAAACAAACGAGGATTCAAATACAAAAAAAAACAAAACGAATACTATTGGAGACCGCACCACAGGAAGACATTTCCATCTACTTCCTGTGGTGCGGTCTCCAATAGTATTCGTTTTGTTTTTTTTTGTATTTGAATCCTCGTTTGTTTTTTTTTGTGCAAATACGCGGCTGGCGAGAAGGGTTGGAACCTCCTGGAGAAATAAGTCATCTGAGCTAGTTGGAAGTCTCGCCAGTTCAACCGGTTTGTAACATATTTTGTGTAATATTAGCGGAAAAATAAATTAATAATTTTATTTTTGAGCTGTAAGGGGTAATTTTCTGTGGAAACACCCACCAATAATTTTTATTTAATTATGAGTGTCCTTTTTTTTTGGTCGATTAATATGGTCACCGTACTAATATTACATTGTTTGAATTATATTTTATATTATGTATTATATATTGATATATATATTGATATATTATATATTATATATTGATATAAAATCTAATCTTCTATCTATATAAAAATAAGTTGTCCTATGTTCGTGATTTTATAACTCGAGAACCACTCCACCGATTTTCAAACGAGTACACGCGTTGGAAAGGTCTACTTACACTGATGGTTTATAAAAAAAACATCGAAAAATTTCTACGAATATGCAGGGTTACTCTAGTATATGTATAAAATTCTCGTGTCACGATATTTGTTATCGAACCGCTCCGAAACGGCTCGACCGATTTTAATAAAATTTTTTTTTATGCATATTCAATAAGTCTGAGAATCGGCTCCTATCTATTTTTCAAACCGCTAGTGGCTAGAGGAGGGGATGGAGGGGGTAATTTCTGTATTTCCGAAACTATTAACCCAACAGATGGCGTTATTTCCGACGCATAATTATTTTTGTTGTTGAATGACAGATGGCGCTATGTCCGCCTCATGCAGGAGAATCGTTGTCGTTCGTATTTCAAACAGAACAAAATTATTGTTTGTTATTTTTTTCATCGGCGGTCATCGTCACACACTTCCAATACATTCGGTATTTTTTATATAACAGACAAAATATGCACTAGAAATATTTTGTATGGCAAAACAACGTTTGCCGGGTCATCTAGTATATCTAACGCTGCGTTTACACATGAAAGTAATTTCATGAAAGTTCCCTATACGTATTATCAATGAAAGAGAAATAAAAAACAACAGAATTTCATGAAAATTTCTTGAAAGTTTTTATGAAACTGAAATTTTAGTTTTAAAATGTCGTCAAAGGGAAAGCTTAATATATTTCTTCCATTGCTGTTTTTTGTTATTTTTATTTTTCAGAGTTGCCAGTATAATTAACCAAGCCGAGTTTTAGGAAACGCATTAAAACTAAAATTTATTTTTATAATTCTTTTAATATTTTTAAATTATAATTAGAAAAATTGTTTGTTATATATGCTTCAAATGAAACTGTTAGAATTATTTGTTTAAACGCTTAAAACAAGTAGCTTTTGTACCTGCTTTTTAAAACAATCCTGAAATTTTTCATGATTATTTTTACCTGGCAACACACCTTTGGTTATTATCATTTCTTTCAGAAAGTATATTGAAAGTGTCAAAAAATTACTTTCATGAAATTTTCGTTGAAAGCAGAGCTGAAAGTTGACTGAAAGTGACAAATATATGAATGTGTTTGTGAGGAATTGTGAGTGTCTTGCGACTTTCATGAAATTACTTTCATGTGTAAACGCTATGTAAGTATGTAATTAACGCTGCCTTTACACATGAAAGTAGTTTCATGAAATTTCTGTATACGTATTATAAATAAAAATTGTGATGAAATAGACGACTTTCTTGAAAATTTCTTGTCTGTTTACAGAGGAAAGTGAAAGTTCATTTTAAATATGTCGTCGATGAGAAAGGTTGCTAAAATTACTACATAAAAAGAGTTGCCAATATACATAGACATAGACATCAATAGGGCAATAGTTGGAAATAATTACAATTGATAATTTTTTAATGAATTTATTATTACAAAACAAATGAAATGGCTTAGTTTTGTGTATATAAAGAAAAATACTGTAATTATATTCATATATATGTACAAAATAACTAAAATGTTGAATTATCCGTTTAACACAATCCTGTAACTGTGTACAAGTCTGTTTAGTGGGCAACACTGTTTCCCGTTCTGTCATTTTACTTTCAGAAAGTGTCAGGAAATTACTGTCTTGAAAAATTCGTTGAAAGCTGAGTGGAAAGTAGAAAACGTTTAAGTGTGTTAGTGAAAAAGTGTGAGTGTATTGCGACTTTCTTGCAATTACTTTCATGTGTAAACGCTATGTAAGTTCATACCAATAATTTTTATTTAATTTTGAGTGTCCTTTAGTTTATCGAAAAATATGGTCACCGTATTTATACTATTAATTTGGATAGAAAGACAGCACAAAAGGAAAAACCAATAGATACCTACCGTGTACTTTGTGTTTCATACCAACAAAGAAATGAACTTTTTAAATTGTTTTGTACATGAGCACAACCAAAACAAAATACATTTAAAATGAGAAAGAGCAGAAACAAGAAACAATTGAATCGAATTTTTACACTCATCTGGGATAAAAAAAATACAAACAAAACCTGAAACGTATTTTGTTGAAGTGAATTGAACGACTTTGTAGTTTCTGATAGATTTTTGTGGAGTAAAAACCAAAAGAACCACAATGCCTCGTCCAAAAAATGAGTTATTGCGTACATATTTTGAAACTCAAAATAATAAACAAGCTACTTGCAAAAGTAAAAAATGCAATAATAAAGTATTCGTTTTACATGCTGCGAACCTAGAGCGACATATGAGAATATTTCATCCTAATAATTATCATTCTTATATGAAGGAAAAATTTGCCAATTATGTTAATAAAAGTTCAACAAGCGGCACATTTAAATTATCGTGTACAGTTAGTAAAAAACAAATTCAAACGGCTTTAATAGAGTTATTTACCAAATGCGACAGACCACTTTGTTTGGCGAAAGATCGGCCATTCCAAATCATTGTCAATCCAATACTTAAGGCACTTGATATAAAGTTAACCGAAAATGGTATTATGAAAAATATTACTGAATTTTCATTGAATTTAAAAAAAGAAATAACTGAAGAACTTTGCGAAAGATTTATTTCGTTGAAAATTGATGTTGCCACCAAATTAAATGTAAGTGTGGTAGGTGTCCATGTACAATTCATCAGCAACAGCAGCATTATAATAAAAACACTAGCCATAAAACAGTTGACCCATCAGCATACAAGTTGTGATATAAAATCTTTAATACTGGAAGCCCTGACTACATACGATATAAACTTGAATCGGGTAATTACGATAACAATAGACAATGGTGCCAATTTTATTACAGACGTTGATGATTTAAATGGAGATTGTAATGAAACTGATTTAGTACATTTGGAATCGGACTTTTCAATAGATTGTAGTATACCTAATATCCGATGTGGTGGCCACATTCTACAATTTTGTGTGATGAATGTGATAAAATCTACAAATATTGCCGAAACACTTGATATTATCAGAACTTGTGTAAAAACGCTGAGAACACAATCACAGCTCAATATGCCGATATTGGACAACAATAACAACTGGTACTCTACTTATCTAATGTTAGAAAAATTGTTGGAATTCAAAGCAGTTATAAAAACCGTTAACATTTCTTTTGGTGTTTCTAATGAAATTTGGAATTTCGTTGCGGATTTTTTAACAGCATTTAAAATCGTCTATACAACATCAAAAAAATTACAAACAGAAAATTTAATCTATAGTGATCTCTATATTGAAATTACCAATATAACATTGCAATTAGAAATTCTACCAAAGTCCGATTTAATATTGTGTTTAATTGAAAGTTTAAATATACAAAAAACTATTCTCCTTGAAAACGATCTTTTTGTAACTGCTGTTTTTCTTGATCCGAGAATAAAAGTTTGTCTGTCGCCAGATCAGTGTGCGCAAGCAAAGAGTTGTCTAAGACAATTATATAAGAGGCTGTTAACTTTGAAAGGTAAGTAAAATTGTTACAATCACACACACACACACACACTTCACTTTTTAAGTAAGTCTAATAAAATCTCGGTAATATTTTACAGAAAATTATGCATATAATCAGATGACAATAAAATCAGAATACGAAATGAATGAGAGTACAACATCGTCAGCTTCGTTTGCAGCGACCCTTGTTGCAACTGGCAGTATAGACGATGCCCTTGATGAATATTTCAAGTCTTTCGAACAAGATTCCGACAATAAAGACATTACAACATCATCTCAACAAATCGAAGAAGATATTTTCGCTTATGAGAGACAAAGCCGTTTGGGGATCAAGGACAATATTATAGATTTTTGGAGCAAGCAAAATAATCAGTTAACTGAATTAGCTCATTTGGTACTGGGAGTACCGTGTACTCAATTAAGTGTTGAGAGGCTATTTTCAGCGCTTAAATATATACTGGCCGACGATCAGCGCAATAAGTTAAGTTCCACAGATTTAGAGCACATTTTGCTAATAAAGTCAAATGCCCATTTCGTTTATGATTAATTTCTGTAAATCCATGTACATATAAAATTTGTGGCATCTGACGCAGTCTTTTAAGTTCGACAAAGGTAACAAAAACAATTAATTTCAGCGGAAGTTAAACACTAATCCAAAATAATGTTTTTCAAAATTTTTCGACATCGAGATCTTTTAAACCGCCGACTCCTTATTGATTTTGCATAAAATTTTCCGCATTTGATGCAATTTTTCAAACTTAAAAACATTAAATATATTTCGAAAATTTTTTCTAATTTTCGAACACGATATCAATCGAACGAATCGGTTGTTTTAAATGATACTTCTTGCAGTCTTCCTTGTTTTTTCATTTAAAAGTTGCTTATCAGGCATGTGCTGAAATCACGGTGATATCAAATCACGAACGATTTTAAAATCACGGAAGTGATATTTAGGTGTTCTGAAAAGCACGAGATTTTTTATTTTTAGGGGTGATTTCATTCTTCTAAATTACGAACAAACAGCTGATTTTTTCTCTTTAGCTGACCGTTTTTTAAATCAGGAGATTTCAAACATTTGTGCGCCCAGAACACCTTTCAGTGATTTGAAATCACTTTACGAAAAACTGATTTTTAGAACATGCCTGCATATGTATTATTTTTTGGTCAAAATTTAAAATTCTCAAAAAATATTGAACAACACACGGCATTGAATTTGTGTTATCCATCGGTTTTAGTAACAAAATTAAAATAATTTCAATAATAAAAAAAATTTATGTATTTTTTTGTAAGCAGCTGAAAATCCAGAGTTTAAATTTTATGTGAAAAATATAGTGTTAAGATTTTTAACTTGAAATGTTGACATTTTAGTAATTCTCATTTCATCTTAGAGAGTTTTCATATAAGCAAATGAGATTGGAATCTTTATAAATATGGTGGTAGTTATGTTTGTATGTACCTACATATGTGTGTATAAGTATACGTTCTTTTTTTTTATTATATTATAAATTAATTGGTCTAATAAATACAAATATTTTTGTTAAATCCAGTTTTTACGGTTTACCTCTATGTTGGCCTTTAATGCCTCTCTGAGATCATAACCGAGAGCTAATGAAATCGTACTCATTGTTTTGTTATATCGACTTTTAGTTGAAACTCCACTGAAAATTATTATCAGGGGATGACCCCTACTTAAGCAATGTATTATACCGGAACTACTAAATTTTATTAATTTTGTCGGCATTTTTTTTTTTTTGATAATTTTAGGCCTGTGTTGCAGCGTCTCTGGTTTTCGGTAAACGACGTATTGCATCCGTCTAGGAATTTTCAAATCATTGATTGCTTTGCCCACTACACATATGCAAGATATGTATGTCCTTTTCATTTATAGTTTAATTTTTATAGTCAATTACACATAAATACAAGTAAATTGTGTAATGAATGAATAAATCCAGTAGGATCATTATATTTTATACCATTTCAGATCTCGAAAAATTATTAAGAACATGAATCTATTCAACTTAATTAATCTGAAATTTTTTTAATATTGACTTCATGGAACTAAAACATTTGTTATGAGTTTCGTCTCCAACACCATCAAAATAACCACAATGCGACCAGAGTAACTTCAAATGTAAACAAAACAGAATCTCATTTCTGGAAAAAACGGGGTAAGTTATTATTGATTTAAAAATATTAAAAATTGTACTTTCCTGAGTCCTTTAATGATTAACAAAACATTACAAGTTCTGTTTGCAATTACTACTTGATGGATTAATTAAAATTGCACTGTCTTAGTTTACCATGGAGTCCATTATTATTTACCATTTAAGTTTACAATTTTTAATAAAAAAAAAAAAAACAAACGTTACACACACACGCGGCAGTATCCTTGTAAATTGTTACATTAATGAATTATATTAAATTATTTCTTTTACCTGAATTTAATACAATTTTATTGTTTTCTATGCAAATTTCATTTTGTGTTGATAAGGGAACAAGCCGAATTGAAATATTTTATTGAAGGAATTTGCAAAATGAGTGGAGTTTTTCCTTATGGCAATGCTGTGCCTTTTATACAGCTTGTTCAGGGCTGGTGTTTAGTGTTTTTTATTCGCTTTCGATAGGCAATAATTTTGGCAGAAAATCATAGCAATATGTATGTATAGGGTGTTTTTTATAGAGTGACACAATTTTAAATCATAATAAAACAAGGAAATATAATTTTAATATCAATGAAAAGGGCTTTATCGGAAAGAAAATGAAATATAAATAATAATGTTTAAATATGATTTCTGCCATGAGGCCGCCACGGCTGGCGCGTAGAAGGCACAATCTGGAACACCAATTTTCAACAACTTTGCGGCCGTATTTCGCCGATAACTCTTCGAATGTTGATTTCCAGGTGTTCAATTGTTTGAGATTTATCGACGTAGACAAGTGACTTAATTAACATAACCCCAAAGAAAGTACTCTAAAGGGATTAAATCACACGAAATTATTTTTCCTTTGAGTAAATCAATTGTGGCGCCCGCTGCACGATGACTGGTGTAAGTCGATTCATAATGAATTTTCAAAGCAAAATAAACAAAAAGCAACTATCAGCTGTTAAATGGGTGCTCAAATAAAGCAGTGATGCCAACTCAAAGTTGGCATCTTGCTATCTTTATTATTTGTGATCATGAATCTTTGTATGTT
Source organism: Lypha dubia (assembly GCA_947311025.1). Lineage (NCBI taxonomy): Eukaryota > Metazoa > Arthropoda > Insecta > Diptera > Tachinidae > Lypha > Lypha dubia. The sequence continues at coordinate 128,270,695 of OX371260.1, forward strand.
AACAGATTATTATAAATTGGGTACCAAAATCGATAAACTGAGTAACACAGGTAACCAGATATGAAGAAAACAAAAAAAAATTGGACTTGGATCATATTTTATTTGTCATAACGAGATACCGTGAAAAAGAGACAACATTAGTGTGTTTGTTATGAAGATAAACAAAACGAAAAGCAAAAAAAAAGTTCAGTTTTTAGTGGAAAACATACGTACATATATGCTGGAAATTTGCCAAATGGTGGTGGTTTTTAACATACATACACACATGCATACATACATACTTGATAAATTCTGATATTTTGCAGATATTATAGTGATAAAATACAAACGATCAGTGAAAACTAACTTAAATTAATTAATTAATAATATTTTTAATGTGAATTAGAGAAATATATGGATATTTAATTAGTTTTGCGATTTATAATATTAATTTGGATAGAAATAAAGCACAAAGAAAAAAACGAAAACTTGAGACTGTATGAGTGTATACAAACTAGTATGCAAAATCTTCCGTCTCGAGTCACTTCTATGTATTCTATGCTAAGTAATACAATCATATCTGTACAGTTGAGTATGTGTGTTCTTCCAAAACTCTTTATTTGTCGCATAGTGTAATTAACGCAGCGTTCGTAACTGACAATTATTTCTTAACAATAATATTTTCTCACTTATATATGAAAGGTTTTTCAATTGTTTTCAGTAGTAAATCCATTGATTATAATTTGAAGCTTTGTACATAAAATAAGTAAAATTCAAATAGAAAAAGCTTATAGCAAAAGATAAGCTGACCTTGTTTTACTTTATTTGTTTTATATTTTAGCATACATATTTCTTCCGTGAAAAAAATGTTTTAATGAAGAGTCTCACTGCTGATTTCACGATGGCGAAAAAATTTTGAATTTTATTTTCATTCGTACAAATACATTTGATACAAAAACAAAATTTTAGAATTTGTTTTTCTTTCAAATGTAATAATACGAATAAAAACAGATGGAAACATGCTTTCAACGTAGTGAAATAGGCAGTAAATTATTGTCAGAACTCCTACTTGACACAGACAATTATCAACTTTTTTGAGAAGTATTTTTTACTGACATTAATTACATTGTCATTTGTAAACGCTGTTAATGTCGAGTTTTTATATTATTTTTATTAAAATCTGTTCAAGATCCGTTATGGGTATTATGGATATGTTTGAATAATATTTTAAAAAACAATTTGGTCGTGGTAACGCTGCTTGCAATGAATACATATTTTAGCATGGTAATACTCTCGCCACTATTAAGTGCTGCCAAGTCTGAATCCATTACCCGTTATTTTTAAACTTACGTTTACTAGAAAAAATGTTCATCTTAAAAGAAAATAACAGAATTATATATTCATTTATAACCTTTTACCTGTCGATGGCCAAATATTAATAAGTCGTATATTAATTTACATATTAATTTGACCGTAAATGTTATTATAATTTGTTTATTTTTTAGCGATGCTCATCTCATAGTTTCTTTAAAAGCAATAAAGAAATACTGCTTTGATGGGAGATGCAAATTTTGTGTAAATTTTTGGTCCAGATTGTATGAAAACTTTACCTAGATTTAATATACGGCTGACTTAATTAAACTGCTGCAACTTAGGCTTTATTTTCTACTATAGTAACAAAATAGTCAACTGCAGATTTTTATTTAAAAGTTATTTCGAATACGAACCGACTAATTTACTGTCGTGTGTGTGCAACTATTGAAGTAGTAGTTGTTTCTTTTGTGTTAATGACAGCAACATAAATTAAATTTTCTATAATAATCGATTATATTGATTGAATTGTTGAGCTTAAGAGCTCACGTGTGTAAACTTGTATACAGACAAGATAGTCTTATTTGCTGTCTCCATGTTTTTGTCAAATAAAAAAATCATTTCCTCTTTTTAAGAAATCACATCCCAGCAGACATACAGGATTGTAATTTGGGAAACATAAAAAACCAGTGTTACCAAATTTCAAATATTAAACACCAAAAAAATTACCAAAAAAGCTTAAATAACTGCAGGCTTTGCCTACAGTTGGTACCCATAAAATACTATGGAAACTCTGGGGTATTTAGGCCCTCTTAAATATTGATTATCGAATAACTGCTCCGTTTATGGCCCGGTTTTTAACTTTCTTTTTTTGGTCTAATAAAAATTTTATGAAAATCCGGTGGCAAGTTATAGCGCCCCTCTAAATATTGATTATCCCACAAATACAACTAAATTCTTAACGACGGTTTCGTGTGTGTGTGTTTCCATGAATTTGTAAGATATGATTTATTTTATTTATTTAAAAAAAAAAAATAAAACTGAAAACCATGTCGCTTTAGCTATTTTTGCAGTTAGCGATTTAAATTTTTTTTTGTGTGATCGCGTTTGCTTGCAGTTTGATACCATGCACCCTTTTTTTTTTTTTGATTAAAAATCGTAGCAAGTTGATCTCATATGATTCTCAAATGTGGAACATAATTGATGTCAAAAAGCTTATTGGGTTTTTACTTACACATTTGTTCGTTTGTTTTTGAGTTTATTTTTTCTTTTTACACATTTTATTCTTCATTCATTCTTTTCTGTAGAATTGAAACTTGATTATATTTCTTTTGTTTAAATTTTGAAATCAATTTACTTTGCAATCGACGAAATATGAATAAATAAATATCATGTATGTACAAATACATGCGATCGATGAAATGTTGCTGATCGTTAAATTATGAATGTATGGTTTCAAAACTAAAAATAAAATAATAAACAAAATATATCTACCAAATACTTTTTTATGGCCGATTTAATGGGGTGTAAAAGATCAAACGTGATCTAAATAGTATATTCAATATTGTCACTATAACGGTGTGTCATTTCATTCTTTGAAAACTCGAATATCAATATAAAAAAAAAATATTGAAAAATATGTAAATCGCAAACATATTTCAGGTTTCGTTCAAAATTCTCACACTGTACATACAGTATGTATATTAATAGAATCCAAAAGGAAGTTCTTAATATAGATTGTTTATTTATTTATTTATTTTTTTTTTGTTTCTGAAATTTATTAAAAAAATGTGTTGTGTTTTTGAATTAGAATAAAAACTAGCTTTGTGAAAACAAACTCATAAAAAATGTGTCCAAGTTTTACGACAAGAAAGGTGAAAAACTAAGTTGCCACGTTATCAGAAATTCTATTGATACTAATCCAAGATTGAGTTCCAGACCATAACTATGAAAAATCTGACAATAAATGATCAATTTACTCAGCCGGATTGATTAATAGCAAAGTATTTTGAAATATTTGATTGTTGTTGTTGTTGTGATCGCTAGTGAGGTCTTAGCAGATAACAATTCGGAGGATGCGATCAGATCGTGGTTGGTCTCGCAACAAAAATTTTCTTTGTCTTGAGCTTTTGGAAATTTATTTCTTAATAGGTACCAAATAAATGAATTTAAAAATAAAATTAATACGAATTTAATTCAGAATAATTAAAATTTCTTAAATTTATTGATTTTTAAATTTTGAAAATTATCAAAAAAATTAAGAAAAAAAAATCCTTTCTTTCGCACAATTTACATTTAAAACAAAAAACACAATTCTGAAATTTTCTTCTTATCCTTTCGCAAGTCGGCTAAAAACACAAATTTCGAATGGCATCTCTGGTGCAAACTCTTTTTTTTTTTTTTTTTTTGTTTTATTTGTGCACGCGCCTTTTATTTCTTACCTAATTTGTGATGTTTAATTTCTTTATTTTTTATAAATTTTTTTTCTATATATTTTTTGCCCCATTTGTGTATGTTTGTATGTACATCTATCTGTGCATACATAGTATGTATCAATGTATTACTTTAGACGTTAATTTATTTTGTTGCTTGTCTAAAGTGTGTGGTAGAATCCAGAAAATACAAAAATTAAAACAAACATTGTTATTCATACATACATACATGCGAGAGTTGTATGTTTGATTGAAATTTATTTATTGCCGTTGCATCTCTTGATCATTTAATGTACAGCACACATTTATAGATTGTTGAGAATTTTATTGAAGTTTATACATACATATATTAGGTGTATAACCAAAATTAGCAGATATCAATTCAAGCTCGTGGCCCTTCCCCCTATAAAATTTTTTTTCCAAGAATAAAAAAAATTCCGGAGAACCGTCGCACAGTGGCACATTTGAAGAGATGGCGGCCAAAACTCTTAAAAAAATTTTTTTTTTGTGTCACCGATTTAATTTTTGTTTTTTTTTTTTTATATAAAAGTAAACACATAAGAACCTCGAAATCCAGAAATGTAAGTTTTTATTTCGATTATTTCTCTTCGAATAGGCTGATCAAAAACGCGCTTTTTTTAAAAGAAGCTGAAATTCAAAATATTTTAGAAAATTTTTGAACAAAGAAGTTTTATTAATGAAAAAGGTATATTAAAAGACTGTTATTATAATGCATTAAATGCATTTTTGTAATTTATGCCATTAAAAACAGGTATAGTTACATATAAGCGGGGGTAGGTACATGAGTTGTTGTATTTCGACTGATATATTCCACCTTTTATTATAACTTTATTGTTTTTTATTTGGAATAAAAAGATTTTCTAAGAATTTATGGTAAAATCTTTTTTCGGATATGGATCTCCTACGTATATGTATCTGTTATGGATTCACGTTTAAAAAATATTTAATTTGTTCATATAATAATAACATTTAAAGCTGTCGAATTTGTTCTCAGAACTTACATTTGTTAGTGAATTATGATCACCAATGCTATTTTTCGAAATTTGACTCACAAGGGCCCTATGAGTAAATGTGGACCGATTCCCCTAAAATTTCACAGGGATATTAACGACAAAAATAAAATTAGTTTTGCTAAATATTATATCAATATTAATATATTTAAAAGAATTATGAGCTTCAAACCCGTATTCTAAGTGGTCCATTGAACAATAGGGCTAAAGGTCAAAATAAAATGGACCCGGGTGGACGGCTTAATTAAGTATGTAATTTTTTAGTTCAGTTAACGTTACTATTTATAAAATGCAATGTTAAATCACTAAATACACAATTTTATTTTTTTTAAGGCCGATAATACCTACATATATTTTTAAAAGTCATTTTTCAATCATATATAACTATACTTTAATAAGGCCTGATTTTGAAGTTAATACATTAAGCTTAAGATGTCTTCTATCCAACAAAAAAAATTTCAACCCAGTCAAAAGTTATAGAATTTTGACCGCCAACTCACAAAATGTGACACTGTTCGTCGCCAGGATAAAGAAAAAAATTTTAGCCATTGAAAATCAGCTGCAAAACGATAACATCACTAAGGAGCTATGCCACTCGTAACGCTTTTTACAATAACTTTTATTCCCTAAGGCAAAAAAAAAAAAAATGAAATCGCCAAAAGTAATAAAAAAACGCTAAAAATAAAAAACCCCAAAAGGGGGAAAAAATTCCAAAATTTAAAAAATTGATCATAGTATGCCTTTTTTTTTGTGAAGAACGTCTACGAGACCAAATTGAGTACCTCCTAATTGTTACGCGTACGAAGGCTTAGGAAAAAAAAAATAAAATCGAAAAACTTTTAATCCGTCTTATCAGACCATAGAATTTCAATTTTAACATTTTCAAAAACTCTTCAAAAGTTATATCCCTATTAAATATACATACACATATGCATGCATACATTTTAATTCCATTTTATGCCTGCTGCACTCTTCTGGAATTTGTTTTGAAGAAAAACCTTGAAATTGCTAACCGGTCATTCCCCAAAAAAAAAAAAAAAAACAAATACGATCGACCACTTTGTTTTGATATTTTTGTCCGCCGGGTCCTCTAATGTTAATTAGATTTTATATCTTTGTCTCGATGTGTTCTACAAAATTGTTTCAATATCAACCACTAATTTGGTTTTTCACGTTAATCGTTTCCAGATGAAAAATGAGTTTCCAAGGAAGTCAATAGGATCTGAAACTTGATCGTGAAAACTCGTGCTGGTGCAAATTCTAATTATTTCCACTACTTTTGCATGGTATAATCACTAAAACAAGTCCGTTTTTTAAGGTTTTTGAAGCCAATTCTTAAATGACTTCGTGTACTTCTGCCGGAGTCTAAAAAATAGGGTAAATACTCGTAACTCCATCGCAAAAAATAACAAATATTTGTGTAAAATTTTCAAGTTTCCAGATAGAATAACTAAAAATCGTGTCTTATTTCAGTGTGAAAACTGCATTTGGGACTTGGGATCTCTCGAACAACTTCATGGGGCCGATTAACGATCATATTTATTTATTAAGAGCTCATAAAGTGAGTTCTCGTACAAAAGCAATTTCATAATAAGCCAATAATATTTTCTAACTGATTTAAAATAACCGAAAAAGAAGGCGGTTATCAATTCAAGGGGATTTTTTTTAATGTTCTATAAATTATGTAACGATTATGTTTTTTTTTTTTGAACGGGTTTGTTTGCATTTGGGTGTCTTAGAATATTTTGGAAAATCAGGGGCAAGTTTATCCCCTAAAATATTGATTATCTAATATCTCCTCTATGTGTATATTTGAACAAGTTTTCTTGCAGTTTAATTCTATAAATTTTTTTATTTTTGGGAAAATCCGGTCGAGTTAACCTTCCCTGCTCCACAAATATTATATATCGCACAACTTTCGCTATTGAAAGATTTTAAAAATTATTTTTTTATTTAATGGGGTTTGCTTGCAATTTTGTTTTTAAATGCGGGGAAAATTTGTTTTTCTTGAAATTTTTTTTCTCGAATACTCGTAACTCCTCCATTTTTTAGGCATATTTTCATCATTTCAAGCTGTTTCCCTAAAATATTTGTTTGTCGAATAACTTCTCTATTTATGGATCGATTTTCAAAATTATATTTATTTTTATTTGCACAAATTTGAATGCAGTTGGGTTCCCATGCAATTTATTTTTGAAAATCCAGCCAAGTTTTTCCCCTCTCAATTTATTGACCGATATTTAAAATTCTGTTTTTATTTGAACTATGTAGTGTTCTTGAAATTTGGACCCAAAATTTTTATTTATTTGTTTTTTTGGTGGCAGAGTTTTCTTACAATTTGGTCCCATAATTTGATATATTACTTCTTAAAAAATGGCGTATACATTCAAGAACTTGCCACGCCACCTACTTGCTAAGACGGAATATATCCATAAAATCTTTTTACATTACGTGTATTATATTCCGCGTATTATCAGTATCAGTGTCTCTTTCAATATCGGACTCCGTGTTTTCATTTTCACATGCTATATCTAAAATTTTTTCACAAAACAAAAATACCAATAATAAATTCCAACGAATCAGCTGTTTTCTTACTGTTAGTTAACCAATGACGTTTGATGGTTTAACTAATGTTAAACTAGAAGCTGTGAATCAAATATTATTAGTTAAACTATTGCTATTAGCTAACTAATGACTGTGAATTTGGGCCTTAGTTGAACAATACACTGCGAATATGAAGTATTAGTTAAGCAATAGTTATCATTTGATTTTACTAATAGTTATGTATTTTAAATTTGGCCCTTAAAGTCGGGATTTTTTTTCGCCAGATCTATTACACTAGTTTACAGCCAAAAAAATACCAAGAACGCCACATGCCTAGATAAGTCAATTGGGACCTCCCAAGCACGAAAAACGCTGTAATTTTTTTTTTTATAGTACAGTTTTTTAGATAACGGTACTTTTGTGTTTTTCGGTGTATGGCCCCACTCAAACCCTTGTGGAGCCCAACCCAAAAATCCAATCAATATAAATTGTATACCGTTGGAAAGGTAATTGAATGCCTTTTCCGTCGATATGCTGAAAATTTCTGTATGATAAGAAATGGCTGAGTTATGGCACCTCAAAGTTCAAAATTTTCCTATTTTTTACGTTTTTTTCAAAATTTTTCATTTTCATTTCATTTTTTTTCTACTTTATTGTAAACATCTGGAATGTTTTATTTTTTTACCAAATAGGTTATTTTATTACCAACATTTTAAGCGTAATTTGGAAAAAAACGGATGAAAAATAAAGTTTTTATTAAGGATTTTGTGGAAAGACAATATTTTCATTTTCATTGCTCACACACTATATTTGGCGTAAATTCAAACAAATTTAAATTAAAATGACGAGCGACTTGAACTTTTGCGTTTTTTTTCGGATGGATCTTCGCGAATGAGGAACCAACAATAGTCCGCCATCATTTGTTCATCCCACCAGCCTTTATAACGTCTCTCGATTTCTTCCATTTCCTGGTGAAATCTTTCACCTTGTTCATCACTTTCGGAGCCCAAGTTCGTGGGGAAACTATCCAAATGACTGAATAAAAAGTGTAATTTAGGTGTCATATTTGAACCTAAAAGTTAAAAAGAATAAATTTTTAAATGTTAACGGCCTTTTTGATATACATGCTTTCACTCAAAGCTTACCAATGGCATTGAATTTTTGCAGTAATTTATCGATCTTCTCAGCGTAATCAGGACTTCTGTAGTTTCCCAAAAAGTTGTGAACAATAGTTTCCCCACGAACTTGGGCTCCGAAAGTGATGAACAAGGTGAAAGATTTCACCAGGAAATGGAAGAAATCGAGAGACGTTATAAAGGCTGGTGGGATGAACAAATGATGGCGGACTATTGCTGGTTCCTCATTCGCGAAGATCCATCCGAAAAAAAACGCAAAAGTTCAAGTCGCTCGTCATTTTAATTTAAATTTGTTTGAATTTACGCCAAATATAGTGTGTGAGCAATGAAAATGAAAATATTGTCTTTCCACAAAATCCTTAATAAAAACTTTATTTTTCATCCGTTTTTTTCCAAATTACGCTTAAAATGTTGGTAATAAAATAACCTATTTGGTAAAAAAATAAAACATTCCAGATGTTTACAATAAAGTAGAAAAAAAATGAAATGAAAATGAAAAATTTTGAAAAAAACGTAAAAAATAGGAAAATTTTGAACTTTGAGGTGCCATAACTCAGCCATTTCTTATCATACAGCATATCGACGGAAAAGGCATTCAATTACCTTTCCAACGGTATACAATTTATATTGATTGGACTTTTGGGTTGGGCTCCACAAGGGTTTGAGTGGGGCCATACACCGAAAAACACAAAAGTACCGTTATCTAAAAAACTGTACTATAAAAAAAAAAATTACAGCGTTTTTCGTGCTTGGGAGGTCCCAATTGACTTATCTAGGCATGTGGCGTTCTTGGTATTTTTCCAAACTAAAAATTTGTAAAGCAGTGTTATAAATAAGACAGTAAATAAGAAACAGGTACATATTTATGTACGTATGTGTGTATTTCTGTTTTTGTTCGTTATTAATTTCTTATGCAACCAAGCAAAGGCACGCACACACTAACAAAAGGCAAGAAAAACAAAGAAAAAAAAAACATTAAATAGCAGAAGAATTAAATTTCAGCAAGTCAACCAACCAACCAACCAACCAACCATCCATCCATTTAGTTTGCATTGTTTCTGATTTAATTCCAATCTAATCTTTATTTGTAGTGATGCGTACATACAAACATACATACATACAAATGTATGTGTGTATTTGGGTATGTGTGATACGCCAGGGTTTTTTTGAGGCCACAAAACCAACACGTGTAACGATTGTTTGTTGCTTTTCAATTCTTTTTCTGTTTAGTAGACTCGTGTGATCTTTTTTTTTTTCTTTCTTATTTACATATTGAGGGCCATTCTGAAATAAATGACTCACTCACTTCTATACTGTCGACATTTCAAGACGACGTTATTTACAATAAAAACAAGCAAATAAAACAACGAAAGAATTCTTGTTTTGATTTGTTCGTGGCCTTTGTGATTATTTTTTTTTTATGTTTCGGACCTTGAGTGAAGGTTAACTGGTTTTTATTTTTGGAGTACATATTCATCTCTTTAATTTATACACACATACATACATATGTACCTACATAAGTATCTCCAAATTAATGTACATAGGTAGTCGTAGGATCCTTTAGTCGAGATATAACTTCAGTTACAGTCATACCTAAATCAGAGCGTTGAACGTCGCGTAAGCAACAGGGTTCATAGTTGGCTGTTAGGAAGCGTTATATTTTTGGGAATAACGGTTCTGCCCACCCCCATCACCGGCTTCAAAAAGAATTGTGGGTGGAAACTGTAAACAAAGCCTATAAAACAAATAAAATATTAAAAAATCGGTACTTAAATGGAGGAGTTACACAATAAACAAAATTTTGGGAGGGGTATAACTTGCCCCCTTCTTAAAAAAAAAATTGTGACCAAAGTCCTTCCAAACAAAATAATTTAAAAAATCGGCTTATAAATATGAGAGTTATGAATTTAAGGTCGTTTAAAAACAAATATGTACATATCTATGTATGTATGTATGTATGCATCTACGAGTATGTATGTATGTATGTATATATGTATGTATGTATAACGGTTTAGCCATTCATAGTTTTGGGACGAACACGTTACTTTCAGAATGGCACTGTTGTCTGTCTGTCTCTTAACTACGAGTGGAGCTTGCGAAAAGGTTCTCTCTTAATAGAAAATCACATAAAAGTGTCAGTAAATTTTCTTTAATAACCACCAAGTCTAAAACAAAATGACTCACTAATATACACATACACATGTATATTTATGTGTACATACTATTAATATGCATACATACATACATACAAACGTGCCAATATGTAAAGTAAATTTCTACCTTTAAAGACTTACATACTTACATATGTATGTATGTAAATATTTTTTATAGCATGTGCTCGTTTTTCAATATTTAACTGAATATTAGATTCTAAGAAATTTAAAAATAAAATTAAATGATTTGTGCTGACAACAAGTTGGCAAATTTACATACATACATATACATATATGTGTCAAATTTTCATACTTATGTATATGTATGTATATACATACATACATACATATGTGTATGCATACACATGTATTTACTATCCCCTGTAGTAAACTCGGGGCCAATTCTCTCCAAGTCACCACTTTTGTCTACTTGTTTGGTGACTTCTTACTGGGCTTATTGCTGACAGGTCACCAATTTGACGACTATTACTGACTTCTTGATGACATTGTCAATGATACGTCTACACTTTTTAGTTTGTTTTAACAGCTAGACTAAAATTATATAAATGTACTAGTAACATTCTGGTTTGAATGTCTCCACTTAATGTTACTAGTACTTACATATATTTTCAATGACAATCACATGATAAATGTCTATAGCACAAAGCATTGTATGGGGGTAATATACTTAGAGAGTAGTACTGGTGATAAAGTCAAAAGCGAGTCAGTATAATTTCACTAACGACATTTCCAGCAGGATCCATACAGTTAAATGCTCCCTTGTACTAGTGTGCACCAACGGTCGACTCAATCGACCGTGTTCTAGTCATAGAAAGAAAAATCATAAAAAATCTCTTATAAAACAGTCATAAAACAAACCAAAACTACAATTATTTAATGATACATTTGTACGAATTCACAAAAATTAAAATAAAAAAAAAAATAAAAACGGTTAAATGGAAAAACAAAATACCATCCATTGCGGTAAATCAATTTACTCAACTCTCTTATCTTTTTTCCTATAATCCTCCCACATCTTAGTAGGTATGTATAGATGCTTTATACGTCATCGTTTAAATCCAATATTTTTTGGTTGTTTTCCACGTGTAGCACGATTCTGTATCTTGGTGGCTAACTACACCATGGTGCTTTGCTTTTTAGGGAAAAGTAGTAATTGAATTTTTGCACCCAATAACTTTGTCCAATTACCCATAATACTGTTCAGGCACTACCCAATCTCTGAAGCATCAGAGCAGTGGATGTACTTACATATGTACATATCAGATATAAAAGGATGTGAATTAGGTCCATTCGCTTCTACTTAAGCGATAGTTGAATATTTGTAAAGCCAACAACAAGATGAAACCAATAAATTTTTATTTCTTATGAAATTACACATCTACTAAAGACTTAAAAATGCATACATACATATGTATATAGTATGTACCCTGTCGGCATATCACCTGAACTCCTCAAAGCTGACCCCACAATCAGCGCAAAACTTATAAAGCCAATTATAGATGACTTTTGGATAAATAAAAATATGCCTAATGAATTGAAAGAAGGTGTTATAATTAAACTTCCTAAAAAGGGAGACCTCTCGAACTGCAAAAACTGGAGAGGAATAACACTATTAAGCATGATAAATAAGACCATATCGCGCATTATATACTCAAGACTCACCCCCTCCCTAATGAGCAGTTTAAGATGTGAACAGGCAGGTTTTAGGCCAGGACGTTCTTGTACCGACCAGCTCAATAGTCTTCGTATCATCGTAGAGCAGTCTGTTGAATGGCGTTCTCCTCTGTACCTCGTATTTATTGATTTTGAACGAGCTTTTGACACCCTTAACCATAAATCCATATGGAAAATTTTGAAATGTCGTGGAGTTCCGGAAAGTTTTATAGGCCTTATCAAGGAGCTTTATGACTCTGCCAGCTGTCGAGTGCTTCATGATGGACAAATTGGTGAAAAGATTCCAGTAAATGTTGGAGTTAGACAGGGTTGCATCCTATCACCACTCCTTTTTAACATCATATTAGACACGGTCATGGTACGTGCAACAACAGCAAGAAGAGGCATCACTTGGGGTGTACAGAGAAGACTGGAGGACCTAGATTTTGCCGACGACATTTGTTTGCTCTCACACAACTTTGATGATATGAATGCAAAATTGAAATTGATTGCTGAATTGGGAACAAATGTTGGGCTTAAAATCAATTATGGCAAAACAAAGGTTATACGCATCAACACCACCAATATCTCCAAATTTGAAATTGATGGTCACGAACTGGAAGACGTTAACAGCTTCTGTTACCTCGGTAGCATCATTTCTCCTTCCAGTGGTTCCAACGATGATATCAAATGTCGTATTAATAAAGGGAGGCAAGCATTCGGAGCTCTTCAACCAGTATGGAAATCTTCCAGAATTTCATTAAAAACCAAATTAAGATTATTTTCTTCGAATGTGATGTCTACCCTTCTTTATGGATGTGAATCTTGGAATACGTCCAAAGACCAGGTCAACCGTCTTCAGGTTTTTGTTAACAAGTCCCTAAGAAGAATCCTGCGTATTTACTGGCCAACAGCTATTTCAAACAAAGAACTGCAAAGAAGAACAAATCAAGTGCCAGTAAAAGTTGAAATAGCTAAGAGAAAGTGGAACTGGTTGGGGCATATATTGAGAAGACCTCAAGATGATATTGCCCGAATGGCAATTGACTGGAACCCACAAGGCATTAGAAGACAGGGTAGACCAGCTCATACTTGAAGAAGAATGTTAGAAATAGAAATAAACTCAACAAATAGAAATTGGCGCGAAATAAAAAAGCTGGCAGAAGACAGATCTGAGTGGAAGAATTTATGTTCCTCCATGGAATCCCAGGAATAAATATATACATATATATATATATACCCTGTCGTCAAATGTGTAGCTAGCTACAAGAAAAGCTAACTTTTAAATTGATTTTTCTAGACTAACTTAAAGCTAACTACAATACAATGCAGAATGTAACCAAAATCAATTAGTAGGTTGAGTATATATATATATATGTATATATATGTATGAGTATATATATATATATATGTATATATATGTATGAGTATATATATGTATATAAGTATATGTATACTCTCATTTATAATTGAATATGGTGAGCGCCAACAAATTTACTCATTTAGGAACTCTTAAAATTATTTCAAGTATTTCCTAACTTCTTGCTGTCAATATTTAAGTGGTACCTTAGCTGTTGACTGTTAATCCAATGACCTGTGGTTCAAGTCCCAGCACAGCACCGGTGAAAAAAAATTTGAAGAAAAATTTATTATTACAATATTACTATAAAACTACTGAATATAGAATTGAGAAAATAAAAATGAAATATATATTTTTTTTATGTATACTAACTAACTACATTTTGACTTTTTAAAACTAACTTAAAGCTAGCTACAAGTAGTGGAAAGAAAAACTGACTTTTCCCTAGGACATCGCCATGTTAAAAAAGTTAGTTTTTTTCAAACATTCAAGTTAGTTTAAAGTTAGTTTTGTTTCCGACAGGGTATGTATTAAATATCTGCAATGAACGTCTTAAATGGCATACCAAGCCATTCCCTTTAATAGTGAATGCGTAAAATATTACATTCGCTACCAATAAAACAAACTATGAAATGAGTACTCATTGCTGTTTCAAATGCAAAAAACTCTTTGGTTAAGTTTGTGTGTGAATAGGCTAGTTGCGTACATACATACATTATATATTGTGTTGTGAAAACAAATACATACATGCAAAGAAAACACAAAAAATATATTTCATATATTTATTTCATATCATATGTTAAACAAAAACAAAATGTACATTGATGATCGCTGTCGTCAATGTTTACCAGCAAAGCATACGAAAGTGTTGTTGCTTTGCTCTTGCGTGTATACAGTGAAGAACGACAAAAAAAACTAATAAGACAAAGTTGTTTGTGTATTTCGCATTTAGGTTGCTGAGTGCTGTATGAGTATATTAATGCTGGGAACATAATTGGGACGAACGACGAGTTTTTCGTTGCGAATATTCGTCGTCAAAAATAGAACACATGCATTCATATGAAAGTGAACACATCACCGACGTCAACGAAATTCGTCGTACGTGACGAATTCTCTGATAGATTTATTTCTATTTCATACGCCGACGAACGACGAAGAAATCAGTACAGCGTTACCATGTTTTTTTTTAGTTTTAAAATATATTAGTAAATAATGTTAATTTTTACTTTAATAAGTTCTTCTTTTTATGATATAGAGCATTTTAGTTAAATATACATAATTATTAATGATGAAATTTGTTTTTAATAGTTTTTTTTAATGTTTAATTTTATAAAGGAATTATTTTCTTTATACGGTAACACTATCGTTGTTATGTTTGCATGTGTATAAAAACAAATTTGTATTAAAAAATACACACAATATTTTGGATTATTATGACAGCAGTTGTTTCTTCGTCCCAGTTGTGCGCCACACGACGAATTTACGCAACGAACTTTTGCCAACTAATTCGTCGTGCTAGACGAAATTCGGCGTTCGTCCCAATTGTGTTCCCAGCATTACGTAGTACTTTTTGCAATGACTAATAAAAGAATGAGTATTCTAACAAGAAAACCAAGTACAGTACTCAACTTGATATATGTATGTATGTATATCAAACCAACACAATACTCTACCTGCTATTTCGCAGGTTTCTGGAAATGTTTTGAAGTACACCAAGTACACCAAGCCAAAGTCGGTGATGGCTTCACTCGATTTGTATCGAGCTTTCTCAGAGATCGCACTATACGAGTTGTTGTAGATGGGTCTCATCAAACGAGCTCAAGTTAAATTCAGGGGTACCGCAAGGCTCCGTTCTTTCTCCTACCCTTTTTCTTATTTTTCTTAATGACCTTCTACGTCAAACTTCCAACCCTATCTACTCTTTTGCAGATGACAGTAGCCTAGTGCATTCGTATTCATTCAGCAACAGGCCACAACCGTCGGAGATCCGGGCAATGCGGCAAAATATGAATGATACGCTAAATCGCGATCTCCTGTTAATTTCAAATTGGGGAATCAGAAGCTCTTGATGTTCTTGGCATGAAAATTCATTGTGATGTTCGATGGAATGATCACATTTTTCATGTCTCAAAAGAAGCATTCAAGTGCCTCGGCTTTCTAAGACGGTGTAGGACATACTTCACTCCATCTGATCTCCTTAATATTTATACCACCTTTATCCGACCGAAAATGGAATACAACTCTCATGTATGGGCCGGTGCTTCAAAATCTATTTTGAAGATATTCGATCGCGTACAAGATAGGACGAAGAAGCTTATCGGTGACAGTAGGGTAGCCAAGTCTACTGACTCACTGGAGCATCGACGCAATGTTGGGTGTGTTTCGTTGTTCTATCGCTACTACAACGGAATGTGCTCTAATGAAATCAGGGAACTTGTTCCTGAAACCCGCCACTTTTCACGTATAACACGCTTTTCATCAGGAGCGCATCCCTTTGTGGTCGATATGTCAGTGAACCGCACCACGCATTACAGAGAGAATTCGTACTTTGGCCGTACTGTTCGTATGTGGAATAAACTCCCCGTAGAGGACTTTCCTGCCACTATCAGTGTGTCAGAGTTCAAATCGAATGTCCACAAACACTACTTCCTTTATCCTCCTTCCCAAAACCTATTTTCCTAGTTCCGGCTCAATGCTTTGCATACGTAGGGGTCATCCCCTGAGTGCTGGTCCTAATTAAAAAAAAAAAATATACTTTTTAATGTAATACTCTTAGCCATTGGTGCCCAGGCCCTATGCTCTTCATGCTCATTTGTTTTTGTAATACTCTTAGCTATAGGCTGTGTGTTTTGAAATAAAACAAGAGTGCAATGAAATAAAACAAATGCGGAGACGCATAAATGAATGTCTTGATGCAGCCATTTTGTATGTACTTATGTATATGTATTACACAGGTATGTGTGTAAGCGGGTGCTTAAATGGCGCACACGTGCATCAATCAACGGACATTAAACTACAGCCATAAAAATGGTAATAAATGCTGCTTGGACATATTTACTTGTTGTTGTTGTTATTGCCTTTGGTGTATTTGACCAGTGTTGTCAGATTAGGGGATTTATCCCCAAATCGGGGATTTTCTTTTCACAATGCGGATAAAAAATTTGGTTTGGGGATTGGGGAATTCATGGAGGATAATTTATTTGCTTTGGGGAATTTATGAGATATTTTGGGGATTTTTATTTTGTTTATATAATTTGGTTTATTTTTTGGACTATTATTTTAATATCAACACATTCTAATTGTTCTTTTTTGAGTACATAAGTGTTTTTAGTGTGGTAAAAAAACTTTGTTATTAAAAGTAAAGCGGACTTGTTTTTTTATACCTAAAAACTTTATTGAAACATTTTCCGTCAAATCTCAACCTTTTTAAAACATATAAGTAATTTTCTCCAAACATGTGTTGCAACCCATTAGGGCAACCCAAATTTAGTTCAATCATAAAAATACTACAACCAGCTTCAAATGAAAATGTTCCAAGAGATATATTTGAGTCACAGTGGAAAAAAAATGCCATTTATAATGTGGAATGATTTATTTGATATACAAATAACAAACAACTTAAATATGTTTTGGACAGAAGTTTATTCATATCAAGATGCCGCTGGATCACATCCATTTAAGGACCTGGCAGAGTTGGTATTAAATTTACTTTGCGTATCAACGAGCAACGCTTGCGCTGAAGGAGCTTTTCGGCAGTGAACACTGTAAAAACAAAAATTAGAAACAAAATGCAGTACGAGTTGCTCGAATCTCTGTTGAGAATTAATATACATTTTAAAAATAATGGATTTTGTTGTGAAACTTTTGATCCATCTCCAGAAATGGTCAAATTGTTTAATTCTAAAAGCATGCACCAAAAAATTTCTTCAGACTGCGGTAAAGAAGATTTGGACTCCGAACTTTTTGATTTTATCAGTCAACTTAACTAATTTGTTAGAACACATATACAAATATACAGTAGTTTTCCGGTTTAACGAACCAGTACTTTGTCAGGCCTGTTCGTTAAACTGAAAAGTTCGTTTTATGCCATATTTATGTCTAGTACCCATGTTATGAATAAATAAATAACTAGAACTGTGTTATTTGTCGTTTATTTTGAAATATATTATGAGATCTGTATAATATATTAAAAAAAAATTAAAAAAGGAACAATTCATTACACTGGTAGCATAAAACCTAAAATAATTTTTATGAAAAAAGGTTCAAATTCATTTTCAATTTCATTGAAAATTTTACATAAAAAATTTGTGGAGTAAAGTTTGTTTTTTTGGAACAAAAATATTCTGTTTTGTGGCATATTCCTGAAGTTCTTTTAAAAACAATAAAGTTGGGAAATTGACATTATTTTGTTAAGTCTTGATAAGAGCCTATTTTTATAATGCAACTTAAGCAAACGAATATCATTCTGATCCATTGGTTGAATCAGGAGTATAACATTGGGGGGCATATAAAGCACCCAAATTTTGCCTCTGTGTGTTTTTTTCTACCATTTCTTCTGCCAGAGGATGAGACGGCGCATTATCCAGAAGTAAAACAGCATGTAACGGCAAATTATTTTTGGCAAGAAATTACTTAACCGTGACTTGCATTGAAATCTCCACTATAAAGCTTTCTATGAATTTCTTTGGCTTTGAATGCACCAGAAACAGGCATGTATGAATTTCGTTGTCGTAGAAACCAAGAAAAAAGTTGTTTCTCCATTGTTGGAAATTCACCTTGTTTCATGACTTTCCTATTTTTAAATCCAAGGTTTGTACTTTTCGCATTTTTTTATAAGACTTTGTTTTGATTTTAAAATCGTACATACTGTCGATTTTCTTAAGCAATACTTTTTGCACAAATCTACAACTCACACTCCATTTTGGTAATCATCCAAAATTTTTAGTTTTTCTTTAAAAAAAGTATCTTTTTTGTACTCATTTTTATGTTTACACCACGAAAGAATATGCGTAACTGATCATTGCAGCATAATCAAACAAAAATGCTACATAAACAAACCCTAAAATATAATTTTTGCTACTCACTTTGTTTTTAGTTAGAAATTACTTTACATTATACTTTCTTAAACTAAAATTATGAATCTTATTTGTTCGCTAAATGGAGCAAACTTGTGTGTTCGTTAAATGCGATGTTCGCAGAATCGAAGGTTCGTTAAACAGGAAAACTACTGTATACTTAGAAATATAATACAGTGCAAATAAAGTTAATACTTAAATGAATTAAAAAGAGAAATTGAAGTAGTATTATTTTTAGTGGGGATTTTTGGGGATAGTATAAATTGCTTTTTGGGGAATTTCGGGGATGAAAATTTTCAAATTGGGGATTCGACTCAAAATAAATCTGGGAACCCTGTATTTGACACAACTTTGATGGAAAATATGAAATAAAAAACACGAATTGATAATTTTTTTTTTGTATATCTTTCAGAACCGGCATATGCCAAAAACAAAAATGAAAATAAACAAGAGCTTAGCACAAAGTTATTCCCCATTTAGCATGATTGAGAGAACGCTGAGAGATATGAGATAAGAAATGTTGCGGCCACAAATAATGTTTATAAACATTATGGCCATTAAAAATATAGCTTTTGTTATCAACAGAGTTGCCACAAACTAAGTGTTTATTCTTTGCAAAATTTTGGAAATTAATAATGGTGTTTTCTACAAAAAAAAAAAAAAAAAATGGTTCTCCATGCAGAAAATGTACTTTGGTGGTCGTTTCATAAAAACGTTTTGCTCTCTAAAAGGGCAGTGTGTTTGATTCTGAAAAAATCGCCCTCACTAATGGTGGAAGGCATTTCACTTTATGTCCCGTATAAATCGACAGCGTTGATAGTGAGTGCCCTGTAAAACTGAGCTGTCAGTTGTTAAAAACAGGGCGTGCCACATTTTCATAAGTTTTGTTTTGTTTTAGGGAAATAGGGTTGGCAAGACATTTTATACATGCACCTTTCAACAAGGTGCCTTTTTGCTAAAAATGTTGCATAAATCGTCGCATGAAAATTAAATGCATGTAAGTTGTAAACATTTTAAAATCGGGTTTTTTAATTGAATAATGTTTGTACATTATATCGAAGTCCATGGCTGCTTCTATGGTCATACGTAGCAAAATTATAATGAAAAAGAAAAAAGAAAAAAAAAAAACCTAGCAAATATTACTAATACACTCAACCAAAAAAAGCAATTAAATTCAAGGAGAAATTCGTTGATGCAACGAATTTATTCCTTATTTTTCACCCAAAGAACAGGTTCCTTGAATTCAACGTATGACAATCATTGGCTTGTTGAATTTAACGTACCAGTTCGTTGAAGTTAAATTGCCCCAAAGTTCGTGTTTTGGAACCATTCATTTTTGGTTTGGGAAAATTTTTTCTACTTGAAGAAAATAATTGGAAAATAAAAATTGTCTCCAAAATATGAAATTAAATATGTCACTAAACTGAAAATTAAAAAAATGGTCACGAACCAAAATAGGAAAAATTGCCTCAGAAATATTTTCTGTTGTTTTCAATAGGAAAAATAAAAAATAGAATTGAAAAATTGTACCAAAGTTCGTGCTTGGAATCATTAATTTTTCTTTTGTGGTTTGGGTACGTTTTTCCAACTTGAGGAAATTTAATTGGAATATGAAAAATGAGCCCAAAAAAAAAAAATTGAAATGAAAAATAATTTGGGTCCCATTTTTCATTAAGCCATAAATTTGTCAATTAACTCTTTTATTCGATTTTATTGTTTTTTTGTTTTTAAATTTGTTAACTTGTCAAAAGAATTCAGTTTTTTCTCCGTTACTTTTCGCAAATTCTGATAAACGTTATAAAGGACACTTGATGCCTAACGTTAACTAAAGCTACATTGTTATATCGGGAACATTTAAAATCAGATGTTATGATGGTTTTCTCAGAAAGTCATATTCAAGATAGTAAAATGGATACAGTAGTTTTCCTGTTTAACGAACCTTCGATTTTGCGAACATCGCATTTAACGAACACACGAGTTTGCTCCATTGAGTACCTTATATAGCGAACAAAACATATTTTCATGTGCCCAATTTAGCGAACAAATAAGATTCATAATTTTAGTTTAAGAAAGCATAATGTGAAGTAATTTCTAACTAAAAACAAAGTAATTCTATTTTAGGTTTTGTTTATGTAGCACTTTTGTTTGATTATGCTGCAATGATCAGTTACGCATATTCTTTCGTGGTGTAAACATAAAAATGAGTACAAGAAAGACACTTGTTTTTTTAAAGAAAAACTAAAAATTTTGGATGATTAACAAAATGGATTGTGAGTTGTAGATTTGTGCAAAAAGTATGGCTTAAGAAAATCGACAGTATGTCTTATAAAAAATGCGAAAAGTACAAACCTTGGATTTAAAAATAGGACAGCCATGAAACAAGGTGAATATCCAACAATAGAGAAACAACTTTTTTCTTGGTTTCTACGACAACGAAATTCATACATGGCTGTTTCTGGTGCAGTCCTTCAATTCAAAGCCAAATAAATTCATAGAAAGCTTTTACTTCTGGATAATGCGCCGTC
Organism: Lypha dubia; assembly: GCA_947311025.1. NCBI lineage: Eukaryota > Metazoa > Arthropoda > Insecta > Diptera > Tachinidae > Lypha > Lypha dubia. Next base: position 128,291,915 of record OX371260.1, read on the forward strand.
TCATCCTGTGGCAGAAAAAATGGTAGAAAAAACACACAGTGGCAAAATTTGGGAGCTTTATATGCCCCCCAATGTTACACTCCTGATTCAACCAATAGATCAGAATGCCATTCGTTTGCTTAAGTTGCATTATAAAAATAGGCTCTTATCAAGACTTAACAAAATAATGTAAATTTCTCAACTTTATTGCTTTTAAGAGAACTTCAGGAAGATGTCACAAAACAAAATATTTTTGTTCCAAAAAAAAGAAAAAAAAAACAAACATTACAATTTGAACCTACATATTTTTCATTAAAATTATTTTAGGTTTTATGCTACCAGTGTAATGAATTGTACCTTTTTTAATTTTTTTTAATTTATTATACATATTTCAAAATAAACGTCAAATAATATAGTTCTAGTTATTTATTTATTCATAACATTAGTACTAGACATAAGTATGGCATAAAACGAACTTTTCAGTTAAACGAACAGGCCTGACAAAGTACTGGTTCGTTAAACCGGAACACTACTGTATTTATAAAATAAGTCCCGAGTTATGCGAGACAATAATTTTTATAAAAAGTAATGTACTAGTGATTGGATGGTAACAAATATACTCAGGACCTTATATACACCTCTAAAGCAAAATAATATTGAAAATAACAGTTTCATGTTTGGTTAAATTGTAAATGTGTGAACCTCAACGGTCACACTGTTTATAATTTTAATGTGCACAAAATCAACATGTTTCCAGCAACATTTAAATTGCTTAAATGTGTAGATACGTGTAGTACTGAAAATAAAAACAAAAACTGAACATTTGTTAGTGGGTTTTAAATGTAAGTTGAAAATTATTCAGAGAATCACTATATTTAACACTTTCAAAGCTGTCGCACACATGTGTCTGATTAATCGAAATTGTGTGAATAAATAGATAATTATTTAGTCTGTAATAAAATAAAAAAGGGAAATTTAATAAAATAAATAGGTACACGTAATAGGTACATATGTACTTTAAAATAAAACACAAGTGCCAAAAAAAAAATATAAAAAATATAAAATCAAAAGTTGATGGAAACGCATCTTCAAAAATTAAGAAATAAATAAATGAATGAATGCCTATTAAATGCACGTATGTACATGCAAACATACATACATACATATGTATGGCAAGAGCATAAAAAATTAAAAATTTTGTTAACAATTTGTGTTTTACAAAACAAAACAAAAAACTTGTGATATTGTTTTTGGCCGCTTCCATTGAGACAAAACAAGCTGCAGTTACAAAACATTTCACGTCTGATTTTCAAGTAAGTAACCTTTAACCTCCGCATAACCTTAAAATGGAACAAACCATTTTATGAACAAAGAAAACAGCAACAACAAAATTGTTTTTTTTTCTCCAAAGATTTTATGGCAAAAGTTCAAATTGTGATACTCATAGAATTATTGTGAATGTGTTGTGACCAGTGTTACCATATCTATTTTATTTTAAACTGCAATTTTTGAAGAAGGATAACACAAAATGATTTTCAGTTTTTTTCTAGTCTTATTTAAATTAAATATTAATTAAATTCTTTGAATATTAACAATTTGCCACAGTTACTGAGAAAATTCCCTATACAAAATTTTTCAAATTAAGAAAGGCTTCAGCTCCAGCTCCCATGTTTTGCTATGAAATATGACTTCGCAAAACTTTTTAATATTTTTTTCTTGTAATAAGCCAAATTCATATAAAATTAATCTGTATTACTTGAGGTTCACGACACTCATCATATATTTCTTGAATGAGTTTTTTTCTACTACGTTTGCCACAAAATTACATAATTTTAATAATAAGAATAAATTTTTTCTTCACAATACATATTAGCAGCTGGTAAGAAGTAGGACAAGTTGCTGCTTTAGCCGATCCTAAATGTAAAAATGTAAATATTGGTGCGTCAGCTGATCGTTTCTTTTATATGAAAAATCCATATAACAGAAACGATCAGCTGACACATCAACATTTACATTTCTATATTTACGGTCGGTTAAAGCAGCTTTAAACCTTGCCACACTGTTACGGTTTCAGAAAGTTAAGTTAAAATAATATAATTCAGACTGAAAATGTTGAAGGTGCTGTTTCCACAATACAGACAAATAAATGACTTGAGTAGAAATTTTGTATAGGAATCACACAAAAATATAAAAACAATTTACAAAAAAATTTATGTTAAAAATACAAAAGCTTCGAAACTGCTTCAATGGTTAGAAAAACCGAAAAACTTCAAAATATAGATAAACCCCTGCACATTTGGCAACGCTGGCTGTGACTAACTAAGCAAACGATGCGAGTAAATTCCCTTTTACAGTTTTTCGTTTTAAATTACTCAGTGTAATTGAGCATTGGTTAAACGACAATTTTCTACACTTCTTTCTTTAAGTTCCCACACTATGTATGCATGCATGTATGTATGTATGTATGTATTTATTGCACAGTTGGTTTAAAGGTATTCACACTCCTACTGAGTTTACACACATTCTACATAGAGATGTAAACTCATTCTAAAATTTATCGTTGTAACTTTATATACATACATACATTCATATGTACATGGATGTATCTACATATGTATGTGTATATACTTATATATGCATTTGTTCCATTCTAACTTTATTTAGCGAAAATATTAGGAAAACAGCATGATTTTGTATGCCTTTCTTCAAGGACGCTTAAGGTCGAATACACACACAATGTTACGTATCGCACTGTATCCCGTAGTGAATTGTAAAATAGAATTTCTTTGTTTTTTTTTTTGCTGATATTTTCATTGTTGCGTTAGTTTGTGCAAAAGGACATAAATACATACGAATAAAGTTTATTTTTATTGTATGAGGCTGCAGATTTGTAGACATGTTTGTGTAATTATTTAATGTGCCGGAAAGTTTATTACTTTTAGGATAAAAAAAACCCCTTTGCAGCAATTTATTTGCAATTTTTCGCATGCTTATATTTTTAAAATATAACAAGTTTTTACCCCTGAATTCGTTCACACGCTACATGTTAAAGAAGGCATAAACTGTCTGTATACCGAATTTATCGATAAAAGAAAGAGGTACTAAAAGTACCAAGTTTTCCTTATTTTACTCGCCACAAAGTGCACTATTGTGAAAAATACATAAATTGTATAAAACAAAAAGTACCTAAAGTAACAGCTATTCGTTATTTACCCCGCAAACACACCCTAAAGGACACTGCAAAATAATGTAAAAAGAATAAGTAAAAAAAAACAATAAGTACCAAAAGTACAAATTTGAACCGTTTTTATTGCTTTAGAATTATTCTATACCTTAATTTCTGTTGTGACCCAAATTCGTCTAATAAATTTCATTTAAGTCTTATCAAAATAATTTCTCAAGAGAAAAAGTACTAAAAGTAAGAAAAGTACCAAAGTATCACATTTTTCTAATTTCTACCCCGAGAAAGTATGTATGTATGTTAATTTATAAAAAATTATAAAATTTTAGTTAAAAAATAAAAAGTAGCAAAACTACCAATTTGTCCCTCTTTTACGTCTTAAAAAGTATACCACATTTTCTTTGACACATGCTATGCTATCCGTCTACTAAATTTCATTTAAGTCTATCAAAATAATTTCTAAAGAGAAAAAGTACTAAAAGGTAAAAAAAAAATCCATAAGTAGAAAAAGTACCAGAATATAAAAGAGTACCAAAAATACCAAGTTGTTCCCATTTCAGTTCCGGGAAAATATGTTAATTTATAAAAAAATATTATAAAATTTTATAACAAAAATAAAAAGTACCAAAACTACCAATTTGTCCCTCTTTTACGACTTAAAAAGTATACCACACTTTCATGGACACATGCTATCCGTCTACTAAATTTCATCTAACTAAGTCCATTGAGATAATTTCTCAAGAGAAAAATTACTAAAAAGTAAAAAAAAATCCATAAGATAGAAAAAGTACCAAAATATAAAAGAGTACCAAAAGAACTAGCATTTTTTCATTTTAGTTCCGCAAAAATATGTTAATTTATAAAAAAAATATAAAATTTTAAAACAAAAATAAAAAGTACCAAAACTAAACTAAAAAACTAAAACTAATTATTTTAATTTAATGTTCTTAGCCATTATAATTAATTATTTATTTTAATCTGATTCCATTGAGTGGTTTTCGCGTTTCTGTGATACAAATATTCAAATTTTCACATTTAAAAAATTTTTAGGATTTTAATCAAAAAAGAATGACAACTTCTAAGTCCATGGTGTCCATGGAGTAGTTCTTAATTCAAAATAATTAGCTTTTGTTATTCAATTATGTATTACGTTGTACAAATATTTAATTAAAAAAAAAAGAGAAACTGTTGAAAGATGAATACTGAATCTAAGTTGTTGAAGGTCAGTGTTTAGAAATGCATCGAATATATAAGTTTATGTCAACGGGTTAACAAGTGTATCTGACAAAATATAGAAATTAGTCCAAACGTACCTTTTTACATTAACAAAGTTAATTTTTTTAAACTGCATAGTAGTAAGTCATGAACTGAAACTAATTTTGTAAAATTTAATTTTTTATTTAATTATTGAAAAAGTTTCCAATTTAAGAAAACAAAATTTTTCCTTTCCCTTTTTTAAGTATGCAAATTTTATCAACTATTCAGGAATAAGGATACAATAAAATAATTTCATTCGTATGACAAAATGTCGTTAAACTTAGTAAAAAAAGTTCTTACTTTTAAAAATTCGCTCTCAAATTAAATAAACATATCTTTGAAAGTAGGAGTAACATTTTGAACAGTTTTCAATGATATGGACAATTTGATTTTTGCTTGTATTAATGAAATTTTATTTGATTTAAAATTTGATTTTAATTAAATTTAGAGATTTTTTAACCAATTTTGAAGGAAATTTACATAAATTTAGTACATGTCTTTGTTTTAAGTCTACTCTTATTACGAGTATAGTGAGTTTTTTGTTTTTAATAATTTGTTAACAGATAATTGTTGAATTAATTTGCAGTTCAAGAATTTTTCACTTAAATACTAATAGGTTTTGTTAAAACGTTATAAATATGATGCATATGAGTCATTCCATGTCAAACCGTACGATTTTTGCTAAAAATTGACTTTGATGTCTCCGATGTCTTTCAAAATTTGAGAACGAAGTCTTCATTAAAAAATATTTTACACGTGTTTCGGGAAAAAAATTAAAAATTTTTTTTTAAAAAGTTATTTGCATTTGAAAATCGTCAAAATCGTGAAAAATCTTCCGACATGACAACATTTAAACTAATGTTTTTATAAAACTAGTGAATGGATTTTGAAGTTCAATACCTTATTTTAAAGGTATTTGAACCTTCTTTTAAAAAAAAATATTATTTTTTATAAATTAATTTTTTTTTATTATTAAAATTTGGTTTTTTTACTTAATTTCTGTTTTCCACAATCTTCGAACAAGTCGAAAAATCTGAAAAAAATATTTTCTTAAAGGTTAATATATTCTTAACATTCCCTCAAAATTTCAGAGTGGAGGTCGAATGGATTCTATTTTTTTACGATTTTTTTCCATTGCAGCACCACAAAAAAATTACATATTGTATATAAAAATTTTATTTTCAAGCATGTTAACGAAAATGTCAATGCATGTATGTATGTGTGTATGTATTCAAAAACACACAAAATTTCATACTTAAGTAAATATTTAATCAAAATTCATATTGTTCTGGAGATTTATTTGTTTTGCTTTTTCTATTTTGCCGTTAGAATTTAAAACAAATCTCCAGAACAATATGAATTTTTATTAAATATTTACTTAAGTATGAAATTTTGTGTGTTTTTGAATACATACTCACATACATACATGCATTGACATTTTCGTTAACATGCTTGAAAATAAAATTTTTATATACAATATGTAATTTTTTTGTGGTGCTGCAATGGAAAAAAATCGTAAAAAAATAGAATCCATTCGACCTCCACTCTGAAATTTTGAGGGAATGTTAAGAATATATTAACCTTTAAGAAAATATTTTTTTCAGATTTTTCGACTTGTTCGAAGATTGTGGAAAACAGAAATTAAGTAAAAAAACCAAATTTTAATAATAAAAAAAAATTAATTTATAAAAAATAATATTTTTTTTAAAAGAAGGTTCAAATACCTTTAAAATAAGGTATTGAACTTCAAAATCCATTCACTAGTTTTATAAGAACATTAGTTTAAATGTTGTCATGTCGGAAGATTTTTCACGATTTTAACGATTTTCAAATGCAAATAACTTTTTAAAAAAAAATTTTTAATTTTTTTCCCGAAACACGTGTAAAATATTTTTTTATGTTTAATACGTCTGGCAAATTTAAAGAAAATCGGAAGAGGTGGAGTAAAAAAGGTGTTCGGTCTGACATGGAATGACTCATATGTTATAAATCGCACAATCATTTCTATTCGAGATAGAAAACTTGTATAGAAATCACCAATTGAGTTTTATTTGCATACATGTACGTACTCGTCTGTTCTACACAAGTCGATGGTGTGAATTGTGAAAACTGCACTTTATTAGTACGTAATATTTATTACATTTTAATTTATTTCTTTTTAATTATGATTAAGTTTTATTCTCTGAACACTTCATTGTTTTTTTTCTCATAAATCACTAGATAAAAATAATATACATAGAAAAAACGTGTTTGTGCATGTGGTTGATTTTAACGTCAATCATTTTATTTGTACTTGTGCTGTAGTTTGATCTCCTCCGTTTGTTAAATATACATTTGTATGTTTATTTTTGTTATTGTTATATTACTCATCATTATTTAAAATTCCCATTCGCTTTGTTGTCTGTCTATTTTGTCAGAGTTTCTATGATATTGAAATTTATACCTGAACTGTTGGATCATTGGGAACATTTATTTCCTTCAACACTAAACATTATATGTAATATAATGTGGTCTATGATATATGCTACTATGTATTTGCTTTTACCCGTGAGTTCGTCCCATCATAAGCTATTTGTAAACTAAATTTATCAAAGAGAGAAAAATTACCAAAAGAAAAAAAGTACCAAAAGTGCAAGATTTGTCTCATTTGAGCCAACAGAAAGCTTTAAATTGTATATATAAAAAAAATTATTAAAAAGTGCTAAAGTACCAACAAAAACAAAAGTACCAAAGGTTAGAAATTTTAGTAATTTTAGCGTCCTTGAAGTAAATTGTTTGTTAATAATGTAGGCTACAAATTCTATATATAAAAAATTGATTAAAAAGAGATAAAGTACCAAAATCAAAAAAGTACAAGATGTGCAAAATTTTACTAATTTTGGCTCCCATCATACAGTAGGCGCGTATTTTAATATAGACTATAAATTGTATATAATAAACTTATTAAAAAGAGATAAAGTACCAACAGGAAAAAAAGTACCAACAAGAAAAAAAGTTCAAAATTTGCATCGTTTTAGCACCCTGGAAGCACATTGTTTGTTAATGTAGGCTACAAATTCTATATACATATAAATAATTGATTAAAAAGAGCTAAAGTACAAAAAGCAAAAAAGTACCTTTAGTTCAAATTTTTACACATTTAGACTTCCAGCAAGTACACTATATGATAATTAAGGCTACAAATTATATACATACATATGTATATAAAAAAAATTTATTAAAAAGAGTTAAAGTACCAAAAGCAAAAAAGTACCAAATGTAAAAAATTTTACTCATTTTAGTGCCCAGAAAGTACACTGTATGGTATTGTAGTCTATAAATTGTATATATAAATAATTGATTAAAAAGAGATAAAGTAACAAAAGCAAAATGTACCAAAAGTGCCAAATTTTACTAATTTTGGCTGCCAGAAAGTACACTGTATGTTAATGTAGGCAACAAATTGTATATACAAAAAAATTTATTAAGAAGACATAAAGTACCAAAAGCAAAAAAGTACCAAAAGTTAAAAATTTTGCACCTTGGAAACACATTGTTTGTTAATGTAGGCTACAAATCGTATATATAAAAAAGAGCTAAAGTACCAACAAGAAAAAATTACCAAAAATGCAAGATATTTTTCATTTGAGTTACCAGAATGTAAACTGCAAGGTAATGGGGTCTATGAATTGTGTATATAAAAAATTTATCAAAAAGAGCTAAAGTACCAACAGAATAAAAAAGTATCAAAAGGGCAAAATTTTACTAATTTTGGCTCCCAGCAAGTACACTGTATGTTAATGTAGGCTACAAATTGTATATATAAAAAGTTTATTAAAAATAGATAAAGTACCAAAAGCGAAAAAGTACCAAAAGATCAAAATTTTACCCCATTTTAGTGCCCAGATAGTACAATGTATGGTAATGTAGTCTATTACCCCATTTATACGCACTTCTTATTTGCAAATAAGAGTGGAAAGCGTTGCCGTATTACTTTTTTATTGTAACTTAAAATGTTTCGAAAACTATTTGCAAATAACAAGCTATTTGCAAATAAGATGTGTGATGCTACCAGATGACTATATATTAACTGCGTGTCATTACAAAAAATATAACAATATTTCTGAATGCTATTTGCGTATAAACAGTGAGTTAAGTTTTTGCAAATAGTTTTATTTGCAAATAAGAAATGCATATAAACGGGGTATATAAATTGTATTTACCAAAAATTTATTAAAAAGAGACAAAGTACCAAAAGTACCAACGGTTTCCTGTACCCTATGGTTTAATCTGGACCATATGCAATCCGTCTACCAAATTTCATTCGAATTTAGTAAGCGGTTTCCACGTTATAGTGGAATCAACATTTAAACTAACAACCATGCAAACTCTCTGATTTATAATATTATCCAAGGTAGTATGATTCACAACCCAATTGATTTGAGAACATGAATGTCACAACACAAGTCAACTATTTCTTTGTAATTTGATTATCAACCAATTTTATTGTAAATCGTAATACGATTAACAGGTTATTGCAGACATTTATGTGAACAGCTTTTTGCCGGCTTCCATTTTGTTCATCAAATTGTTTTCGCATTAAACCCATACTTTCGCGTACTGTGTAGATGTTTACATCTATATGGCTGCATAATTAATTAATAGCTATAATTAAATTTTATCTATTTAATTAACAGGCAAGACTATTTTTTGTGATGGACTTTATGGCCACATTATTCAACCGATTTCGACAAAATGTATACCAAATTAAAAAATATTTAGTCTCTGAAGTTAACGAGTTATTGTGGATTATTATGGCTTCAGTATTTTTAAATTTGCTACTAATATATACAAACATGTATTACTCATACATGTAAGTTCAATGAACAAACCATGGTACAATAATAACAGGTGCACGCATCAGCAGATTTGCTCGTCAGCTGGTTTCAGTTTGTGTGTGTGTGTTTGAAGCTTGAGCGCTATATTTTGACATCTTGCATGAACTGTTGATGTTCTAGGCTTTGAAAACATACATGTTTGTGTGTTGATTTTTTGACAAGTCACCAGAATAAAGCCGCAGTCAGCAGAATAAAAAGGCAGAGAAACGCAGAGTTGCATGAATGCGTGTACCTGTTATTATTGTACCATGGAATAAACAAACTAAACATGCATTTGTTTTTCTCGAACTGGTTTTTCAAAGAAAGTAAAATCAATTTTAAGAATGTTATAGGAAAAAAAGAGAAGAGAGACAAATAAATTGCTCAAGCTCATTGGAAGGTACACATGTATTTTGATTGAAACCATTTATTTACATCTAGAATACGGTCAATGCTGTCGGTCGTTCAATAGATGTATCTACTAGTTTTGCAGGTTTGTTAATGTTATTTCTATCAAAATTCATACATATTTCAAACTAATTTTAATTTCAAGCTTATAAGTGGTTTAAAAATAGCAATAGAGCTTAATACTGTTTGGTTTTGTTTGCTTTTTCTAAAACACTTTGACAAACTAACATAGAAAACTTTTAAGAAATTCTCAAAATACGGAAAAGCAAATCTACAACCTTTTTTTTTTGTAACTAAAAATAGCTTGATTATGTGTGTATGTGTGTGTGTGATTTTTAAGTGATTAACAAATTGTTTAAAATGTAAAAGTTTTTTTTTTTGCAGTTCTAATACATCACTACGAGTCTCTTTTTGTTTGAAATATTTATTTGTTCATGTTTTTTTTATTTATATTAATCTATTGTTGTATTTTTGTTTGTTTGCTATACGAGGGCCGCTTTAAATATGCACATACATACATACATTTTAATTAATTGTTTGAAAGATTTGATCCATTTTTTTTTCTCTAATTTAACTGAGAGACTTCGAAAACATTAAAAATTTGTCCACGCTATGTATTTGTTCATGCACGAAAGGTAATAATAAGTCATTACATACGAAGCTGTAGAATATTTAATAGATTTAAAAGTAGAACTTTTAAAACTTAACCGAATTGTGGAATTGTGCTTGTAGAGTTCCTGGATTACATCTAAGGGAAGGTTAAAGCTCTCCATTTTTTTTTTGCACGTTAGTGTAGTGAAGTAAATTTTCACTGTATGGTTTTTTTTGACTCTTTAAGGAAAAAAAGCTAAAACTCCTTCTCAACAGCGATGTAACGCATTAAAGGGCCCTACAAAAATGTATTGCATATAATTCTCTGAATATTTTATAGTTAATATACTAAAGTCAGCGCCAGAAATAAATAAAATTTGGTTAAAGATTAATATGTCATTTATTCATAATTGGTGATTAAATATCCCACAAAATCGGAGCTAAGAAATATGTTTCGTACACTTGCACTATATTGCACCATAGTATGTGTTCACACGTGAAAGTTTTCTTTCATGAAAGTGGTAGTTTGTTGGTGAGAGGGAGAGAAGAATGTTGTCGGGTACACCCTTTCATGTTCTCTGAAATTCTGTTTTGTTTTGTAGTTCGTATTATCAACACGTACATTTGTTGTTGTGTGTTGACAATTCATATGAAATTAAAAATATAAAAATGTTTAGTTTCATGAAATTAAATTTCAGTGTGTAGACAGGAATGAAAGTTTAAAAGAGAATTTCAGAAATTTCATGAAAGAAATCTTTCACGTGTAAACTAAGACATACGGTCGTTGATTTGAGGGGCACATCAACTTTTTGTTCACTCTTCTTTGGCGTATGCATGTATACGTGCACGCTATTTGTAGAGATCTAGGAGAATTCATTACCAGCTGGCCTATGTAATCATTAGCTGTGCAACCCTGAACTGTCAAAAATTACGTATGTTGAGAAGTTAGGTTAGTTTTCTTTATATATTTCCATAATAACATTGTTGTATTTGCTTTGACAGTTAGAGGAAAATTTAGCGGCGAATGTTATTGTTGTAGGGATAAGACTGCCTAGTATGAATTCGCCTTGTGTAGAGATATAAACAAAATTAAGTAATCCAGTTGTCGTTGGCAAGTGTATTCCTACGTTAAAATTTAATTTTCATAGAAATCCTTTCTTACTAAACTTATAAAGAAAAGTATAAACAGTATTATTTTAATCTAAGATAGAGTGCGCAATGTATCGCCTTACAAAAACCAGACCACCCTCGTACTATCCACGAAATTAAATTCACATATTTGTACACACATTTATATGCACGTGTCAGGGTTTGTTTTATTTGTTTATTTTTTGCAGTTAATGAAATTCAAATTTGTTTCTTGTCGACGTTCTTGTTGTTGTATCCGTCTGGTTGTGATTTTTATATATTTTTGCTGCCTTTGCTGCTGCTCGTGTTTAAAATATAATTATAAACGAGGGTCGCTAAACCATCTACTTGATTTCATAGTAGATATTATATTTTTTCGGGTGGAGATGGGATTGTGGGGTAGCACGTGTACGAGTATAATAAAATTCATTTAAAAACCACACAAACTACAGCACAACAACAGCAAAAAATACACGCAAAAACTTATAATTACTTGAGATATTCGGTTTCCTTTAGCAACAGTTGATTATGTAGGAAATTAAAATGTTAAGGCCGCCGCAGCACTCAAGCAAGCTAAACACAAAAATAGCAACAATAAAAATTGAAATAAACAAAGTCACAAAAACCATTCACACACTCTACAATATTATTTACCATGTACGAGTATTTTTAATTTATTTTTGTGTTACTAATTGCTTTTGTTTCATTTTGTTAACAACAAAGTAAACAAAAATTAAGTTGTAATTTAAAAATTGCATTTTTATCTCGAATTTTTATACATTTTGCCTATTAACAAACAAGTTAATAGAAATAAAATTAAAAAAATAAACAACACTTTGCACGTAAATGAAATTTCAATAGAAAAGTCAAAGTCATTTGCATACACATGTTTGTATCTATTCCTGTACTCGTACACAGAACATTATCTATTATAAATAATACCCAGTAAACATATTTGTGCCTAGAAACAAAAACTTCTTCACACAATTGTATAGTGGTGCAACAATTACATATGCCGCTAAATTTTCCTCCAATTGTCAAAGCAAATGCAACAATGTTCTTCTAGAAATATATAAAGAAAACTAACCTAACTTCTCGAATGTAGTGTATTTCAGGCTGAGATCCTAGCGATCCTCAGGGCCACGGAACTAGTGAGGCGTGGAGGTAACATTCTACGTTGACAGTCAGGCGGCGCTGAAAGCTTTGAAGGGGCATAGTGTCAAATCAAAGCTGGTCAGCAAGTGTAGGCTATCTCTCAACTTGCTTATGGACAAATTTAGCTTGAGGCCATGTTGGGTACCAGGACATTGCAATATTGAGGGAAACGAAATTGCGGATGAGCTGGCAAAAATAGCTTCAGCATTAGATGTGGCAGTTAGTGACAGGTCGGTTAAACCTCCAATCGGTCACTACAATAGGGAACTACAATAGGGAGTAATTGGGTAATTAGCAGAACTAACCATTCCTGGAGGAATAGAGAAGTTCCATATGGACAGAACTAGACTCAGGTAAATCTGATCTACTGCTGGGTATGAATAGAAAGGTTTTGAGAGTCTTTGTAGGCGCCTTGTCTGGCCATTGCTTGGTTAGAGCGAAGACCAGCATATGCGAAAATGGCACTCCGGATTTCTTTAGGATGTGTGGGGATGAAGAGGAGCCAGAAACTATAGAGCATTGCCCAAGGCTGCAACGTCATAGGCAAAGATGGCTGAGCAGACGTTTCCATGAGGGCATTAGTGATATCGCCAAACTTGAGGATATCAGGGGCTTTATCATGGGAATTAAATGGCTGAATGATGGATGATAACGGCTCTTTGTTTCTCCTTGGTCTGTAAGGAGACTGATTAGTCAATAAATTATAAATGAAGGCAATCACAATGGATACAATTGGGTCTCCGAGTGGATGTGTATTTCACACTACCCTTCCTAACCTAACCTGCCCTAACCTAACTTCTCAATATACACCATTTTTGACAGTTCAAGGTTAAGCAGCTGATGATGACGTAGGCTAATAAGGCCAGCTGGTAATGAATTCGCCTTGTAGTGGTCCAGATTCTTGCTGAGAACTTTTCCATTGCCTGCACTCACTGTTTTCCTCTTCGAAATGTGTTTCCTGAACGTCCATATGATTGAAATTGACGTTTTTTTAAGGTCAACAGACAGGACGCCGCAAAGTCTGGTGCCGACTTCTTTACAGGCAGGATGTATTGTCTGCAATGATTCGGGTTGAAAACCTTTTAATAAAACTCGAAAGCTATTGCGCGCTTCGAACGCCATCGAATTAAAAATACTAGAGAATAAATAGTAGGTGCATTCGATGTTTCGTAGGAAAATTCCAATTCATCCGAAATGTTTTTCTATCTTTAAATATGATATTTGTTTGCATGCATGTAATTCTTATTTTCGTTTAATTTTATGTGTGCAAAATACATTTCTCATATAAAACTAAAATAAGCGCAAACAAAAAAGAGAATTAAACAAAATTCATTAGAAATCATTATCTTCTTACAGAGAATGCCTAACACGAGTTTTAATTTGTTGTTGTTGATTTTTTGTTTTACATATGAAATAATTTAATTTTGTTTTTGTAAACTTCCGCTATTAAATCTTGCTCGTGTTTTTTGTTTAATACGATAGTTGCCCGGTTAGATGATGTACCCGTACACAAAAACAACACAAAGAAAAAGCAAATAAACTCTTTTAGTGGTGATCAGCAAAATGGATTTTTATATTTATATTTCTATTTTTTTTTTTTGTTTGGTCGTTTTATTTTTATTTCTTAACACGTGTAGATTAATGTGTCAAGTTGTATATTTTTTTTCACTCGACACTGTCATCATACACGAGTAAACTTTATTGATATACATTCTCAAGGTGTGTTGTTCACAAAGTATATGTGTGTCGTTTTTATTGAGTCATTAAATTTCATGAAATGAATGAAAGCAAAAAAAAAAAAAAAAATATTTTTAAAGAAAATATATAATCTAACTTTAATACTTTTTTTCTACGTTTGTTTTAGTCTTTTTTGTTTGGTTGTAATTAATAGTAGCCAAAGAGTTGTGAGCATTTTAATTAACCAGCTGACCCGACCTACTTCGCCTGCGTCAACTTTGTGAACCGCCGACTCACCCCAAGATTTTGCTCTTGTACTCTTACACCACATCCAATTTGATGACATTAATTATTGCGCAAATAGGTATGTGATTATTTATAATTTCTTTGTAATGGAGGGTATCCGTTTCCTCCCTCCTTTCACTTTAAAATTTCGCTTCAAAATTTTTACTATATTTTAGGAGTAACCCCCATTAAAAACTAGGATTTATCACTGTTTTAGTTTCTCGGATATATGAATATTTATAATTATTCACCCCTATCGTGAATAAATTGTGAAATTTTTGTTCCCATGAAATTTTCATTCCTCGTGAAGGGAAATTTGGTATCGTGAATTTTATGGGAACGTTTGTTCCCGCTATCAATTCGTAGTGAATGTAAAATAAGGAAGATGATCAAAAAAATAAGAAGTCAAAGAACTTTTTGTTCAAAAACATACACGGACATATTTATTTTATTGTATTTTAAGTTTTATGTGGTAAAAATAATTCGAAAAAATGCCAACAAATTAAAGCTTCTCAAATCCGCAGGCAATTAACAGGTTTTTTTGCATTTTGTTGAGGAATACATCAGCGTGTGCATTATTATCAGACATTTTTCTTAAAATTAACTTTTTAAGCTTTAATATTCAAATTATAAGAAGAACTACATTCATATTCTATTCTGTTCCCCATCAAAAATAAAGTGAATAAATTGACGGGAAAAGTGAAAAAACTCGTGGGAAAAATATTCACGATAAGGGGATTTTTTGAAGTGAACATTTTTTCATGTTTTTATTCTGGACTGAATAAAATTTTTTTTCATGGGAATTATTCACGATTGCAATTACGGGATAAGGGAAAAAATTACGAGAGAAAATTTTTCACGATAGGGGTGATTATGTAAATGGGGGTGTGGTACCATTTCCCTCGTCCTCTCTCCACTAGATTTTGCACTAAGTTGTGTGTTAAGATTGAAGAAATTCTCTTCTTTAGCTGCGTATATATGTAAATAGTAATTTTTTATTGTTCCCCCCGTCCTACCGCCACAAAATTTTGATATACGTTGTATTTTGTTTGAGGTGTATAATTTTCCGAATTTCAAGACATTCTATGCATTATTTTTGCAGATATATGAATATTAATATATACTTTGTATGGGAGGGGAGTTCGTTCCCCCTTACTACCGCCCCAAATTTTTCTTATATTATTTTATGATAATATAGCTTCTTATAAGTAAAAAAATAGTTCAAATCGGCTTACTAGTATTGGAGCCTATACGACACAAACAAAAAAATCTTTCCTCTTTATAATTTTAGTGTAGACTTGCAAGGTCAGTTTTTGTGATGAAATTTATGGCCACAGTTTTTAACCGATTCGTACAAATTTTATACCAAATTAAAAATAATTATTTACAAAAGTGAACAAGGTATTGTGGTTAATTGTGAGTTTAGTATTTAAAGATGCCACTAATACAAGCACACTTAAATTAACAAAAAAAAAAAAAACAACAAACTAAACTTGCATGTGTTTTTCTTCCACTGTTTTTGCAACGAAAGTAACAAATGTACCAGTAAATAGTTGTTGACTGTTTTTTTTTTAATATGTTCTATGAATGTTAAAAAAAAATTTTTTTTACATCTATAATACGGTCAATTGTGTCGTTCGTTTGTTATACTAGTATTTTATGAATTACGTTTAATTAGTAGCTGTGTACATTACATATCTGATGTTAATTTATAATCAAAAATTATACATGATGTACCTATTTTTAGAAAATTATAATAAAATCAACTTAAATTCTTTTGTGATTTTCCGAAGAATTACAGTCAGCGGAGGTATTCGATGTGTATGCAGATTCCCCATAACATTTAATGCAACAACTTGTTTAACTTAATGCACTTTTTTGTTTTGCTAAACCAACCCAATATTTCGTTTAAAAATCTATAAAAAAAAAATGCCATGAATTCGCTTGTATACACGTGACACTCAGAACTCAAGGTCATCTTAGTTATGTACACGTTTAATGTGCTTTTCTTGTACTATTAGCAATTTAAATAATTTATTTTTAAGTGCACTTATTAATCTAGAAATATAATGTGCATTATGTGTGCTTTTTTTATTTTTTTTTACAAAAATATAAAGTTTTTTTTTCAATGTATTTGCGTCAGATTTGTTCTATTTTGCCACCCATCATATGGCTAAGTTTCAAATTGAGCTTTCAATAATTTACGACATTAACTGACTTGTTTCAAAATACACTGACATAAGAATAATATAGAAAAACACACACACACATATATACACAGACTCGTAGAATTTCCAAACAGTGGGAAACACACCAAACACAAGGGTAAACGTTTGAGAAATTGTTATTTTTTAGTAGATTTTAAGTGATAAAAGTGGAGTTCATTTGTGGAGTTTCATTTGAAAGGTAATTTTGTGAAGATCGTGCTAGACCAGGGGTTCTCACCAAATTCCTGGTCACGGAGCCCTTGCAAAAAAATTTTTTTTCGCGGACCCCCTTTGAAGCCCAGGTTTTTTTTAGGTTCAATTAAAACGCAAAAAAGTAGAGAACAAAAAAATAGATTTTATTTTCAAAGGATGTTTTGCTAAAAGATTCCTCTCCATTTTAGATAGTTTCTTCGCATCGTTCGAAATAGTTTTGTGGCATATAACGTTCTGTAGACTTCACCGTTTTTATTTAAATATGTAAAGTTAAAATTTAAATTGTCTTCACAATGTTTTCTTTTCTTTCAAACTAAATTTAATGGCAATAAAAACAATATCAGCTGTTATTTGATATTGATGGCAATAACAGTCAGTGCAGAGTCTGGGGTACTGTATATTAAAAAGTGAAGAGTAAGCGATTGCACTAATATTTGTTTGTTTGTCTTTGAAGATTTTAAAACATAAATACATACATACATATGTACGAGTATGTAGGTATCCCAAAAAATAATAAATCTAAAACAAAAACTTATATTATTTTTGAAAACTCTGTTTTTGGGCTCTCCACGCAGACTCCTTGGATGGTTGCTGCGGACCCCCAGAGGTCCACGGACCACCATTTGAGAACTATCGTGCTAGACACCTAAAACACTGCATTAGATAAATTCGGACCCATTCGTGAAGGCGATGTTCGTATTAGCCCATACAAAATTTTTCTCCCAAATTTTTAATATTTAGAAATATCAGAACTTTTATGGTGCCTTTGCCAATATGAATATCCAGTAAAAACTGATTCTCGTAAATTCGAAATTTATTTGCGGTTTCCATAATACAAACAATTGGTTTGAGTAGAAAATTTGTATGAAAACCACTCAGTTTTTTGAGTGTTTCCCATACAAATTTTCTACTCAAGTCATTGTGGAAACAAAACACCTTAAGCGGGTATATTAATCTGTATTTATGTGATACTTTTTGATTTTTTTTTTACTTTTTTGAGAGGAAGAAAAGGCCAAAAACCCAAGTTTTGGTACTCCCTTTTTTTATCCCATTAAACTCCAAAGTAAACAGTACAAAATATTCCATTTAAATGGAATTGTAGGTCTTTTTAAAAATTTTCAAATGAATTTGGGCACTTTTATGGAATTTGAACTTATAATAAAAGGGCAAATGGATCTCTTTTTCTTGGCACAATTTTTCAAGAAAATTTTCTTTGTTTCCGGTGGTAAAAATTATTTTTAATTAGTTATAAGATTTTTGTGAAAAAAATAAGGCAAATAGATCTAAAAAGCCGTAACTGAATATTTTATAAATTTTAATTATTTTTATAACTTATTACAAATTTAAATTCTGTTAAAAGATTTTTTTATTTCTGAAAATATACGATTAAAATTTTAAGAAAGCGAAAGTTTTCATGAGAATTGCAGTGGATGCGGCAGGTGATAGTATGTATTTTTCAATTGTCAATTTTTAGCTTTTTGCCATTTACGACTTTTTGGATTTTAAGTAACGATATGTATTTATATAACATCACAAGCTAGTCAGCGATTTAATTTGGTTTTCTCTAATTCAAAGGAAAACATTCAATAATTTAAATGGCGTTACACTTGTGATACAGTAAATTTATAGGATTTTCGGTAATCCGTGCCTAATGGGCTCTCTGTTCTAGCGGGTTCATATGGATTGCGGTTGCTAAAATCAAACTTTCCTAGAGAGTTGAATAAAAGTCCTTTAAATGACTCTGTTCTTAGTTGGAAAGTTGACAATAAAAAAAAAAAAACAAAAACGGGCTATTCTCATATTATGTAGCGGGCATTTGTAACGAAGTAAAAATTTTTTACTGAAGAAATACAAATATTTTGTTGATGAAAATTTTCCATTTTTAATTAAAATTTATTTACGATGCAAACATGAATTTGCTTTCATTGAAACCGATATTTATTTGGAAACCCTTGTGGTTATTGGGAATCCCATTAGCAGGAGCTGTACACACGTACTTACTGGTGGTGTCAGAGAATTTGTTTAATAATTTATTTTCTTATGTTCATACTTTATTATTTGCCAGAACACCGATAAAAAACCGGCTGACTTCCAAAACGTCAATTGCTTTGTGTTTGAACAAAGCATCACATTTCATAACGCCGCAGTACAATAGTTATACTATGTATACCATTTCAAAACGCCGCCGCAAAGTATTTTTAACGCAGTAAGAGAGCAAACAAGGCATCGGTTTTATAGTTGTTGCATTGTTTCCGAACTTTGCATATGTATGTGATTTAAATACAGTAGCAATACTGTATACAAACATTGTATACGAACGTTTTGGAAGTCAGCCACCGTTTGACTTAACATTGTTTCTTAAAAAGAGAAATTTATATCGACCGCCTAGAGCGAAATTGTTATAAGACTGAATTTATGGCTCCTTGAAAAGTGGCCCCAAACTAAAAATTAAAAATGGCCCTAAACTGAAAAATTAAAAATACACCCAAACCAAAAATGAAAAATGGCCCCAAAATGGTAAAACTGGCGCAAAAAAAATTTTTTTGTTTTGAATGTAAAAATTTTGGGGTAATTTTTAATTTTTTCAGTTTGGGGACATTTTTCATTTTTTGTTTGGGGCTATTTTTCACTTTTCAGTTTGAGGCCATTTTTCATTTTTAGTTTGGGGCCATTTTTCATGGGGCCGCATTTTAAAAGTCACGTAGAATTTAAATTTCTTTAAAAAATTTTTTTTTTTAAATCGCTTGCGATATTTTCGTGCTAAGGGTCGTTATATGCATTTATTGCAGTTTTTCGTAAAAGTTTCAAGTTAGGTGTGCTTAGTACGTGTTAGAGTGTATGTGTGTGTGTGTGTGCTCGTGTGTGTATACATTCTCTATTAATCGAGTACATACTCGTACATATAAGAAAACTTTACGAAAAAGTTCGAAAAGTGTGCATGATTTGACAGGAACGACTATTTTTGCAGCTTAAAATAAATAATTGAAAGTTTTGTTACGTAACAATGTTACTACTCGTAATTTCATATTTCTCATGACGTCACACACACACACACAAGTACAGTTAAAAAAACTAAAAGCTCTCGTAAGTCAAGAAAAGCGTGCAAGCAAATGATGATGATGATGATGATGATGATGAAGATGACGACGATGTTAGAAAGAGACAGTGAATGTATTACTAAAACAATAAATGAAGCAAGTAATGCAGCTGCTGCATTCTTATTACTGTGGGGGTAGGAGAAACAAAAAAAGAAATCGCAACCACAATCTGAAAGAAGTCCTTCAGTATTAATAAGGCTGAAATGCGCCAGTAATAGCAACAACTCAATGCAAGTGTTTCAAGTTGTTTCCTGTCACAGTCAGTCGTCAGTTATTAAAAGTGTGTTGACTGTAAAACATCAAAAACTAGTATTTTGTTTACGGCGATTTGTGTTTTGTGTGTGAAAAATTCAAAGTCCAAAGATTTTGTTGTTTAGAATATCAAAACAAAAATAAAATAAAATAAAATTTAAAATAAATACTATGCACAAAATTTATTACAAGAATAAAAAAACTTTACAAATTTTAAAGTGAAATTAAATAAATTGAAACGGTTTGTGGTTTTTTAATGAATTTTCTTTAGAATTTTGTTTCATAATAAATATTTTGCAAATTTTTGTATTTAATGCAATTTTTCAAAGTAATTTGACACGCATGTGTTGAAACTTAAAATAAAATAATTTTCCCAGATTTGGTAAAGTTTTTTTTAAATAATTTTCCTGCATTTCTGGCAATTCTACGATTTCTTCTGAATAAAGAGTTGACAGCTGGTGTGCTTAGTCCTTTATACGTCCCAAGTGGTCCATTTGAATTTTTTTCCCAGCTTTTTTAATGTGTTTTTAGCAGGTAAAAGCAAAACAAAAATTAAATATAAATAAAATAAAAATAAGTCGCTACGGTCATCACTTTAGTACGGACCTTGTTTCGTCCATATCGCCAAAACCACTAAAATCACCGCAGTCAGTCAGGTTCTGTTTCATCATTTATTTTATATTCACAATTACAAAATCACATGAAAATATAAATTAAATATACTGCACTCACCTTTTGTATCTCTATTGTTGTGTTAAAAACGTTCATGGCAAGAATATTTTGCAACAACATCATAAATGTGATAAGAATTTTACATACAACTGCACAATATACGATATACTATTTACTCGTACGTAGAACTTAAGATAACATTTATTTTTCTTATATTATTCATAATGGGCTTGGAATGTTGATAATAAGGAATACTGTAAGAACCTTCATCCATTCAGGGAAACCGCAAATTGTAAACAATTTTTTTCCTGAAGGATTTTTATGAGTTTTTGCGGAATTAGAACTTTTTGCGAAAATTAGGGGAACAAATAACTTTAATAGTGTCCAATATTGGCTCCATTATCCTCAATAAAGGGACCAAAACCAAAAATAGTCCCAAACTGTAAAATTAAAAATGGTCGCAAATTTTTGTTTTGAAAACAACAACACGAACTTTTGGGCCATTTTAAATTTTTTATTGATAAATTTGTGGCGATTTTTACTAAACTTTGGGGTAGACCGAATATAAAACATTGGAGGCTCCATGAAAAATGGTCCCAAACTGAAAAATGGTCTCACTATTGTTACAAAAAATAATTTTGGGTGCCATTTTTCATTTTTGGTTTGGGGCCATTTTCAATTTTTAGTTTTGAGCAATTTTTCATTTTTAAGATTAGGGGCCATTTTTCATGGAACCTCTAATGTTTTATATTCGGATAAGTGAAATTATACTTCGTGGTGTCAGAAATGAAAAATATGAAAATTAAGTAAATTTTATTGTAATTTTTTTCTGCTCTATTTTTGATAAAATTTTAAGACATTTTGAGACTTTTTGGCGATTGTTAAATTCAATTAAGTGGAATATTTAAAACAAATATCGAACATCACTGCAGAGGAGAACATAATCGACTGTAGGTCACAAACATACAAATAAATGTGTACAACTTTCATATCAGTAAATATACTCACTCATGTATTTCTGTATCGCTGTATATGCCTACCCTGCAGTCGGCGTAGCTAGCGAATGACTAGCTATTTCGCTAACTACCAGTCGTTACCACTAACTACCACCAGACTAACTACTAGAAATGTACTCGACTGACGATTTTAACATGCTGATGACATTGACGGTAGTCAATTGACACGATCAGACCGGTGAGATCACTAGTCAGCAAAAGCCAACTATTTCGCTAGTCAAAATGTACCGTACAGTTATATCGCTAATGATATTTCCTTAATAAAAACACTACAGAAATTAAAAGTTTTTGGATTTTTGTTTATTTATCAAATTTCCTTTTCAATATTTATAAAATTTCCAATACGCCAACACAAAATCATAACACTTTCATAAAATCTTTATTTTTTTTTTGATGATTTTCTTTAGAATAAGGGCACAGTTTTTTTCAACTCGTAAAAAAAATTGAGGTTGAAGGCATTAACATTTATGCATGTACTGAGTGCGTGTACATGTACTTGAGTGAGAGAGTCAAAAGGCGAACTCTTGCATTACTTGTAGCCAGTGAAGTAGTTAGTCCATTTTTCGTTAGCGAAATACCTAACGATTTCGAGTCAATTTCTACTTTTAAAACTGGAGGGTACCTATCAAGTGAATGTGTGTGTGTGTGTGTTTGTGCGCTATTAAAGCACTCTGTTTAATATGTGGGTCATTTCCTCCACGTGTAAGCAAGCAAACGATTCAAAACCATTGTTTATTTATTACTTTACCATGATTGTCCATAATAATAATTGTTAAGCGTGTTTTCACATGTGTGAGTAAATTAGTAAATGAGTTAATGAAATTTCGCCCCAATGAACTCTCTCGCTCAAACGAAAGTCAAATAAAATTATTGCACATAAAATTTGTTGTAAAATTAATGCATAAAATATTTTTTTTAGTTTTTATTTCAATTCAACTTTAATTTGACTCATATTAAAAAATAAATGGGTTTATGCTTATACACAGAGAGAGAGAGAGAGAGAGAGAAATTATGAGGTATAAAACATGGCCATATTATGCAATCTGCAGCAACATACATATGGTTGTGGCAAACATAATTATTAGTTGTTGTAAAATTTTTAGTTAAACCAATCGAACATTTCATTTCCAACTATAAAAGGATCTAATGACATCAAAACGTACAATTGTAGGAGCTTAGCAAATCATCTACATATTTCTATTATTAAAATTTTAGTTTTGTCATTATCCGGAACTCATGGTTGGTATTTATTATCTTTTAGCTTTGGAAACACAAGTAGTATTTTTTTTAATTTTGTTTGTGTTTTTATTTTATTTAATTTCTACGACGATTTTATTTTGCAACATTTTTTTTCTTTTCAATATACTTTTGTCCGCAGTGTGAAGTTTATTTTTCTATTTTTTAACTTATTTTTATTATAGACATTTTAGTTTTATTAGTTTTATTATCGTGTTGTGTTGTGGCAATAACGTCAGACACGAGCATAGTGTGATTCTTTAATTGGAGGCGGTAAAAATGTTTCTTTTTATTTAATTTAAATACATTTTTAAGGGGTAATTAAAGAAAACATTTGACGCACGTTTTTTATCCACATATTTTTTTTTGGTTGATATGCAGATAGCGATAAGAAATATGTTGCATGTATTTGTGAGACTTGTCGTACACTACATTAACAAAAGCTTCCGAAATTATCTGATTAGATATGATTTCTTATATTTTAGTTTTTGTCGTATTATCTAAGAAAACTAATTTTAAAAACAGTGTATGTCAAAAAAAAAAGAAAAGAACACCAAATACCAAATTCCAAAAGACACTTCACAATTTAGTACAGACCAAAATATGTTCATACAAGTACATGCAAGAGCACAGCTGATCGTGTATTTTATACATACATATTTTCATTGACTATAGTCAAAATTTTTAATATTTCTTTCTACACAAAAAATGTCAAAAGAGTTTATGATTCGTATTTAGATTCTTTCAAAAAGAAATTACTCCTTTACAGCTCTGCTACTAAGCTATTTGTGACAATTGTAAATCTAGGCGCACGGTCGTGCGGCACCACTCCAAGTTCGGCCACATACTGTGTATATTTACACGAAACCATTCGACCTGTTTTTACCCCCCTCATAACTTTGCTCCTCTTGATCATAATATAATGAAACTTGAAACATAAGGTCTCCCCGCAGAGGTGACCTCACAGGTTAAATTTGAAAAAAGCTTCCCGAGATATTAAGGTGTGAAAAGTCCATATTTTAGTACATATTCACTCACTGACTCATCAATATTATTGGGAACTTCCAGTATAGCTAGAGCGCTGAAACTCGGTACACATATAAGTAGGTCTTGGTGAGAAACTAACCAGAAAAATCTGAAAACGGGCACTTTCCACCCGGAGGACTAGGGTGCCCGGTCTTTGTATGGGGCACTTCCAGTAGAGCTAGAAAGCTTAAATTTCGTACACAGGTAGGCCCAGATAAGCAATACATATAAATATTTATACAAAAACAACTTAGAAAAAAGTAAAAAAGTACTGAGATCAAAATAAGGACCAAGTTCTTGATAGGTACAATTCCATCTCATTTCTAGGCAACCTATAAGCTTGGCAAAATTTTTTTGCCTTTCTAATATGGGTAAGAATTCTTTGAAAAATATTGCCAAGCTTACAGTTGCCTAGAAATGAGATGGGATTGTACCTATCAAGAACATGGTCCTTATTTTGATCTCAGTACTTTTTACGGCCGAAATATTTTGGATAGGAACTTGACATTATTTTCACATTTGTGTTTTTGTGCGGACTTATTTTACACAAACAAAAAGTTTTTTTTTTATTTTTTATGTTGTTGCCGAGATGCATGTACTTGATATTGACATACTTTGGTACAGACAAGCCTTTCTTTGGTACGTAAATGCATCACTGATTTAAAAATTGCTTGAATATTTTTTAAGTCATCATGGACAATCGATTTTTAAATCGACTTTAAAGTTCTTTATTTGTTTGTTTCGGATTACTTGCAATTCGGTCCCTTAAATTGTCTCCCCTTCCAAAATATAGTGTATCGCATAACTTCTCCCTCCGACATTTAAAATTATTTATTTTTTATTTTAAAATGTGTGCATGCAGTTTGGTAAAAAAACAGTTTTGTAAATCGGGCATTAGTAGACCCCTCCCTTAACTCGCATAAGTCCTTCACTTACCGACCGATTTCTGTTCGATCAGTGTTTTCTTGGAATTTGGTTTTTACAATTTCAAATTTTGAGGGGCAAGTTGTTCCCCCGAAATATTGATCATCGTATAAACAACATTGACGGACGATTTTTAATTTTTTTGCTCGTTGGGGTGGGGGGTTGCCTTTAGTTTGATGCATGTACCGATTTTCAAATTTCTTTTTATGTTTAAAGGGGTTTGTTTGTTTTCAATTGGGTCTCATATTTTTGTTTAGTTCGGAGAAGGCAGTTGCCCGCTCCATAATTTATGTACGGATTAAGAAAGTGTACACTCTTGCAGTTTGAGCCGCCTGAAATGTTGATTTAAAAAAATAGGAACCGATTTTTAATACTTGTTTTTATTTAAGGATGATCTTAAATTTTCCGTGGGAGTAAAATATCACCCAGAATGAAATTATAAGGTTGTTTTGAAGTTTCCCATAATTGCGTCTTAATCAGTTCGATTGGATTTTTGTATTGAAGTGGGTATTTTTTTTTTTTTTTTGCAGAATTATTTAATTTAGCAGCAACACTGATGCTGTTAAAAAAATGTCAAATATACAATAAAACTGTCCCACAGTGACATCTATTGACTGACGCCCTGAATTGTTAAAAAAAAGTCTGCTTTTGTCCTGCATTGCATTCGATAAATTAGAATTTGACTTATTGGTCTTGAAGATTAAAAAAATATTCATTTTATGTATCTCTGTGTAGATGATGGTCCGGAAGATCTAAAAAGCTAAAAAGGCCAAGCTAAAAAGATCTTTTTGTGTAAAAAAAAACCCGTCTTAGAGAGAGAGTTTTCAAGTTTTTTTTTTTTTTTAATTTCAAACCAAATTATCCAAAATGAAACAAAGTGTTTGAATAGAAATTGTGAGCAGTAGTGGTGCTAAATATCGCACAGTGTTAATAAACGAAAATCAAGCATACACGTGCCGAATAGTTGTTTGTGTTTTCTGCTGTTTTCTTTTTTATAAACACAAATTATTATGCTGTATTTGTATTTGTGTATCTTTAAGACCACTAAAACTTGACGATAAAAAAAAAAGTTCAATATAAAATAATTTTAATGTCTACAGTTTGGGCACAAAAATGAAAAGTGCGTGTTAAAAATATTTAGAAAATTTAAAAGAAAAAGAAAAAAGAAATTTAAAAGAAACTTTAGAATTTGATATCCGATAATTATGTGCGTTGGTATGTACGCACAAATGGCATATTTTCCCTGTCTTTCTTCCCCATCTTGCTTTTGCTTATTCTTCCCATGCCATTGAACTGTTTTGTAACCGGACCTATTATATTACTACTTGTTTCGTTCGCCGACTTCGCTCTATTTTTTATGCTTGTGTAATTCTTACACTCAAAAAACCCGTACTATAACTGGTTTGCCGTACTGAAGAGGAGTTTGTTTGGAGACGATAAGAATATGTATGTATGTAGTTGTAAAAGAATACAGTGTAACCTCGGTTAACGCAACCAATAGAAATTTCGGGATTTTGCGAAAACCGAACCAAACATGCATATACGTGCTTTTTCAAATACACACTTGTTTATTTTCTTTAATTATTTAATTTAATTTATTTTATTTTATTTTATTTGCAGATTCTACACAAGATTCTGATCTGAAAATTCTTCAAAAGGAAACAAAAATTAAAAAAAAAAACAAACTACAAATCGAGCTACATAATCAATCGCTATGGCACCAACTATATGCTCGGAGAAAAAACGCCAAACACGTATTATTGCCACCACCAAGATTCGTCGGCATGGACAAGCAACACAATTGAATCCAGCAATTTCGAATATTGTGAATTTTGGTAAGTATTTGAAAACATTTTTATATCGATAATATTTTTGTGTGAAAATCGGAAAAAGGATTTAGTTAAATTACTAGCAAACATATGCTTGAGCAGTTATTTGCTGTTTAGAAAACGCAGAACTATTTCCCATCTAATTTCATTTATAACCAACCCACTGTGCATCAGTACTTGGTAATAACTTGTTATTAATAATAATAGTAATTGCTTTACCTTAAGACAAATATATGTATAAGAGTAGGGGATTCCTAAACCAGCCGATTTGATCGACGTAGTTATTTAATGCTAAGAGCTAGATTGGAACGAAACGGTGCCTTAAAATTTATTTAAAAATAGTTCTTTTATAAAATACCGACTTCAGTACAAAAAGTCAATCGAAGAGATTACAAAATCTCTCACAGGAGATATTAAAGTGCCTTCTTTTCAGAATTGCCCCATAAATGGTAGAATTACGCGATAATCAATATTCGAAGCGGGAAACTTTCCTCTTCAGATGTTAAACGCAACTATGACATCTAACCGTAAAGAAACACCTTCTACAAAAAAAAAAATTAAAAAAAGAATATTGAAAATCGGCCCATAAAGGCTGGAGTTAGGGGAAAATCAATGTATAGGAGGAGCAGCTTGATCCTCTGATTTTTTTTCCTGATATAAGTGGAGAAAATATGCCATAATCATTTAATGGGGCCTTGCCCCTACGACTTTCAAGAAAATTTTATGTCACAACACTGCAAGACAATCCATTAAAAGCAAAGTGTATTGCAAATAAGTGCAAAAATGGTGGAGGGGGTAAAACTTGCCCCCGATTTAAAAAAACAATTTTTGAGACCAAACTTCAAGCGAACCAGTTCAAACAAATAAGAATTTTAAAAGTCGTTCCATGAATAAACTAAAAAAGGAAACACGAATTCAATTCGGTTAAAAACACATTTTCGAAAATTCTTATACAGAAAGTTACAAAAAAATAATGGAAAAATTAAGCTAAAAAACTTTTTTAAAACTGAACGAATAATTAAATATTCTTTTGAATTAAAAATATTTTATTTTAATGAATTCATCATTTATTATTTGAGACATTCTTATTTGTTGCATGATGTTGCATGCATGTCTGTCTATATGCATTTCATTGGCGCTAATGCCAAATCATCAGTGGGAGGCTTCAATCAAATAATTTATTGAAAGGAAATAAATTATGTTACTTTTATAAAAAAAAAAAAAATCAAACACGCGCTTTAGAAAAAAAATGTGATAAAATGATTAATTTACATACATACATATGTATGTATGTTTCGCTAAACAACAACCCAAAGATTTTTTATAGGCCGGTAATTAAAAAATAAAATTTGTGAATATCAATTATCGAAGAAAATCATAAAATTAAAACACGTTTAGTTGAAACAGATTTAAAACACTTTGATGTGTGTATGAGTATGACTGACTACACGTCAGAGTATTTCCATTTCAGGGGATTTATTTGCAAATTGGGGAATTTGTTTATCGGAATTGGGAATGAAAATTCTTTTTTTAAGTGGTTAAAAAAATCCTCTTATTTTTTTTGATCGGATTTTAAAAATAATCGTTAAATCGTTAATAAAAAATTATCGCAATTTCATTACTATCGACTAATCGCTTGTTATTTTAAGGCTGTGTGAAATAATATAAAAAAAAAAATATGAAATAAGTTCCAAAGAAATTTCCATACATTTTGGTAGTTATTGCATTATTAAATAATTTCCAAAATAATGGGATTTATTTCATTTCATTTTGGAAGTAATTTCTTTTTTTTTTTTGGAATTACAGTGCACTCGCAAAAATATGAACACCCCAAAGTATGAATACTTTTTTCTTCCATTGGCTTCTCTAAAATATGAACTTAGTGCGAAAAACTTTAAAATATGAACAACTTATTTTTGCATTTTTTAACGGACTTTTATCGAAACAGTAATGGAATCTTTTGTAAACAGGGTTGTAGATAAATTCTGCGTCAATACAATAAAAAATTTAACATAATGAACTTTTGTTTTTATGGGAAAAATGTTTCTAAGGGGAAATTAGATGCCATTCGCAAATATGAACAATTTTGCAAAAGTGAAATGGCTTGGTTTTAATTAGTTCATATTATCGCGAGCACACTGTAATTCCTATAAATAAAAATAAATAAATAAATAAATAAACTAGTCTTGGGTCTTCTTTCATTGAGGAAAGATTTTTGGACTTATTTCATATATTTTTCGGGACAAATTTTATTATTTTAAACTTTTTGGTCTCTTCTCATCGCGTTACAGAGTAACTCCCCGTCTTCGCTTACTGAGAAATTTCTGCTCTGAATCAAGATTTTTCTCTCTCTCAAATATTTTCAAAACCGTTTGCACTAACTAAATCTTGCTACGAAACCGTCTTTCGAATCTAGTTTAGAGTAGAAAACCGGCTACGCTCGCTAGAAATTTACGAACATTTTTATATCTCAAGAGCCCATAAAAAACTCTGCACTTACTTTATATATTTTGGGGTTTATTTCATTTGGAGTTAATTAAGTTTTTTAAGTGGAAGTTATTTCATTATGAAGTAAGTCCCAAAAGCTGGAACTTATTTCATTTGAGGTTTGGGATTAATTTCATTCTCTTTCAGATTTATTTCATAAAATTTTATTTTGGACTTATTTCATGTTTTTTAGCTCCCATTTCATTGGGAGTTATTTCGTTAAGGCCTTTTTCAGTGGGAGTTATTTCATACAGACGTTTTTCTATACATGAAAATCGTGACAATAACAGTGGAACACTTTCTTTAAAGAGAAAGACATTTATTATCAGATAAAAGCAAATCAATTAAATTTTGGCGATTTTCGGGATTTAATAGTTAGAAAATTGGTAAAAAAGATATAAAAAGAAACTGGAAACCCTAGTTCATGTACTTACTTCGGTATGAGCAAGGCGTATCAAACCAGCTGGCAGCGGGAGAAAACAAGTACTTGGCAGCAGGACTAAATGCAATGCCAAAATAACTGAAGCTGTCAAAAATATCGTATAACCAGAAAACAGCTCATTGACATTTTCAACCAAAAAATAAGCAGGACAAAATATAGTCAGCTGTCGTAGCGCTGCCACCTGGTTTAATACGCCTTCGGTAAGAGTGTTTATAAATTTGTTACGTATACGTCATGTAGCACCGACATGTGCCATTTCAAACACACGCACACACAAACGCACCCAAAAACACACACATGCCCAAACACATGCAAATATACTTAATTCACTTTTAAACTAAAGATCACATGAAGTAAGCGAGTAACTGAAATGTCAATAAATAAATCAAAGATATAACGAGTCAATGTTATGAAACCAGTCAAGAAAAAAAAAAAAAAAAAACAGAGAAGAGAGTGAGTAACAAATGAAAGAATTTTTAAATAAAAAAAAAACAATTTTGTTCTGTACACATTTTAAAACCAACAAATAAGAAAATTGAGATCTTCGCTTCTTGCTTCTTCAACATTTATATGTAAAAAGCTAAAGAATACGGCTAATTTAGATTACGAAAGAATTAATTAATAAATGTTACAATTTATATTCTAAGCAGCAACTTGTTTGCACTTCTATACACTTTGGTCTTAATGGCTTTTTCATCTTATTTGCGTTATGGCTTTTAAAGCTCTATGTATTATGCATAGGGTGTTTTTTTATAGAGTGTCACAACTTTGAGTTGGCATCACTGCGTTATTTAAACACCCATTTAACAGCTGATAGTTGCTTTTTGTTTAGTTTGCTTTGAAATTTCATTATGAATCGACTTACACCAGAGCAACGCCTGCAAGTTGTTGAAATTTTTAATCAAAATAATTGTTCTATTCGTCAAACTCATCGTGAAGTGGGCGGTACAATTGATTTACTCAAAGAAACTTTTGATAAAAAAATAATTTCACGTAATGGCCCAATTAATTGGCTATCAATATCGTTTGATTTAACTCCATTATATTATTTTCTTTGGAATTATGTTAAGTCACTTGTCTACGTCGATAAACCACATACAATTGAACACCTGGAAATCAATATTCGAAGAGTTATCGGCGAAATACGGCCGCAAATGCTGCGAAAAGTTGTTGAAAATTGGTGTCCCAAAGTGCGCCTTCTACGCGCCAGCAGTGACGGCCACATGGCAGAAATCATATTTAAACATTAATTTCATAAAATTTTCTTTCCATTAAAGCCCTTTATATTGATATTAAAAATATATTTCCTTGTTTTATTATGATTTAAACTTGTGTCACTCTATAAAAAACACCCTTTATATATATATATATATATATGTGTGTATACTACTCTGCTATACATGAAGATAAAAAATAATTAACTTACGACACAATCGCAAATAAAGCTCGAAAGCTAAAAACGGAAGCCATTAACTACTAAATACTTTATCTACATAAAACCAAATTAATTTCAAAGGTGGTGGTAGTGTGATATCAGGTAAAAGGAACACGTGCGTTTAATTAAATATATATGTATGAATGTATGTGTGTACACGTTGTTATTTACACAAGATGGCTTAAGAAGAAGTTTCTTATGAAATATTTATGGATTTAGCACACTGATTGCTTCTTAATTCTTAAAACTTTCGCACAAACTAGCCATGACGTAATGATGGGTTAATGAAGGTAAAATACATATGTATGTATATTAGGGAGGGAGAAGAGAAGCAGTAGGGGAAATTTTATACTAAATTAGAAATTGTATATTTGATTGCATTTAAATCTGATATTTTATTTACACCGGAGCGATATTTAGTAGATTACACCAAACTTTTTTTGTGACATAAAAATCGACCCTTCAAAAACGCAAAATAATCGAGAGTATACACCAAGTAACAAAGTTAAACACCTTTAAATTTTTAGTAGAATATAAAATAAAAAATACAATATAGTATAATTTATTACTACAGTAGATTCTGCTTAAATGCCCCCCTCTTAAATCATTTTCTCTATCTAGGGCCAGCATGTGCCAAGCATGTGCCAATTAAAAACTAAACACTGTACAACAGTTTCACTTTTAATTCCTCAATTACACAATTACACAGATAAAAACTTTGATGTCATTAAAATCTTGTTATTGATGTAGACTGTCATCGAAACGTGCGAGTCCAAAATCATGTCACTTCACGTTAAACGATTTATTGACAAGCAAGAATTTCCTTGAACCATGAAACAAAAATTTTAATTATTTATTCGTGCTCATTTTGCAACATGTGTTTCAAGTATTTGCAAAAAAAAAAAAAACAAGAAAATAAGCCAGATAAGAAGAATTCGAATATTCGTTGTGCAAAGTGCCACCTCAAACGTACTTGTGGGCTTATTTATTTTCTTTATTTGCTTTTTACAGAAAGAGAAAAATAAATAAAGAAACATTATTAATAAGAAACATGCACAATTAAATGGTCGCATGTAAAAATACATTTAATTTTAAATACGAGTAAAATGTCATTGTTGGACATGTGCCATCATTTAAGCAGCAGCAGCAGCAGAATGCTCGCAACTCAACAAAACGACACTCTAAATGATTACAACAACAATTCAATTCAAACCGCTTAAAAAATTTCAAATGAAATTCAATGGAAATTATTTTTAAATGCGAGTGGTTGGTCAGATCACAAGTAAATTTAATTGAAGTGACAGAACATAATAAGCGTGATTAGCTGATCTATAGACGTGAGTCTTAATTAGTTTCTTTAATTTTTTTTGTTTTTCTCATATTTTGGCAAACGGTGAAATTTTTAAAAACTTTGTTGCAAATATTTTACATAATTTTTATTTATAAATTAATTATTTTATTTTTGCACGGCCAACAAATCTGTTTAAATGCCGAATTGTTTTTATACCCTTTACGACAGTTGGGAAGCAAAAAAATCTATAATTATTTTCGAAAATATTTTCAGCTAGCTGCAGCCGGTGTGCTTCGCTACCCCACTTTTTAGAAAATAAAACTAAACAATATAAATGATTGATTCTTAAATACTTTTATTTAAATACAGCATTATTTAAAACAATTATAGCGTTTTTTCTTAATCTGGAGCTTTCAAATAATCTGTATGAAATTTCATATTTCTAGCAAAAAAAGAAAAAACGTTTTCAATACAAAGGACGAAGTAAGCAGCAACCCCTTTCAAACAAAATTAATTTTGAAAGTCGGTCTAGCTAAGGGGGGAGCTATACGACGATCCATATTTCTTTGCAAAGCTGGTAACCCGTGTTCCTTCTCCCATCTTTTCAAAATTTCACTGGAATATGTATTTTATTTTCAAGTCATTCATTAATGCGCAAATATGTGAATACAAATAGTTTCTTTCTATGGGGGTTACACTTTTCCCCCTTCCTATCGCTTCAAGATTTTTCTGGATTCAAGATTTTTTTTAAGACATTCTAGATCTTAGTTGCGTGGATATCTAGACTTTGAACGAGGGTTATCCTTCCCCCTTCCAATATTATTTGAATTTAACGACCAGTTGCAAAATTTCAAAACAATCGCTTTTACCGTTTAGTTTCCTATAAGAAACACACAAACAAACACCGTGACAAACATATAAACTAGATTTTGTCCGTGTCTTCATTTACTCTTAATTCTAATGTAGACAACAAACTATCTGTATACTAAATTTATCTAAAAGAGGAAAAGT
Source organism: Lypha dubia (assembly GCA_947311025.1). NCBI lineage: Eukaryota > Metazoa > Arthropoda > Insecta > Diptera > Tachinidae > Lypha > Lypha dubia. The sequence continues at coordinate 128,325,571 of OX371260.1, forward strand.
ACCAAAAGTATCAGGTTTTATTTTCTTCATTTTACCCCCTAGAAAGTCCACTGTATGTTAATGTATACAAATTAAAAAACAAAAAAATAAAAAGTACCAAAATTACTAATTTGCCCCTTTCTTATGCATTAAAAACTGTCTTATATTTCATCCAAATCCTTTAAGCGATTAATACGTTTAACATACAAACTTAAGCATTTATAAGGACAAGTCACACATACTGATCGGAAAGGTTTCCATTCCCTGATTTTAGATTATTTTGTATTTCGATTTTTTTTTGTTTCTGATAAAGTTCTTTTTACCCATGACGTTTGTTTAAATTGTATTTACTAGCAAAGCTTATGGTGTTTTCTTTTCCACACACAAAATGGCACCTTGTTGAAAGGTACATGTATAAAATGTCTTGCCAACCCTGTAATACTCGTAATGCAGCTTGTGATTTCACTAGAACAAAACACAACTTATGAAAAAGTGGAACGCCCTGTTTTTTACAGCTGACAGCTAAGTTTTACAAGGCACTATCAACTCTGTCGATTTTTACGGAGCAAAAAGTGCAATGCCTTTCACCATAAGTGAGGGCGACTTTTTTAGAATCAAACACACCACCCTTTTACAGAGCAAAACATTTTTAAGAAACGAACACCAAAGTACACTTTCTGCATGGAGATGTACCATTTTTTTTTGTAGAAAAGAAAACACCATTATATTAACCTTTTATTTTTTTTATTTACATGCTCCTAAAAGTATGCATGTTTTTTTGTTGTTTAGGGGCTGTGCACATATTACGTAAAGCTGTGTTCAGAGATTTTCTACCCCCCCCCCCCCCCCCATTTTTCAGTGCAAAGTTCCCAATACGCAACAAATCTTTAACCACCCCCCGTAGCGTTACATAACATGTGCACAGCACAATAAAGTTAATCGGAAAATTCCCTATCAACTCCATTTTGAAGAATTTTAAAAATTATTTAATTACAAACAAATTTTGGATTTTTGATTTCTTAAAGCCTCAACTTTCGGAAACAACTTTCGAGCGCACTTAAGTTCTGTGCCATGCATATTTTTAGTAGGATTTATAACATCTCATTAAAAAAAATTGCAATTATCTGCTTATTTAAACTTATTTTTAACACACATTTTTTATTGACTGCCCCACACCCTTAATTGGTTAAGTGTATACAAGCTTCGGTGTAGACGTTTGTAACGCTCTTTAGTATTTTGTTTTACATATTTTTATTTTTTAATCTCTTCCGTGTTTTGTTGTTATCAAAAAAAAGCAATAAAAATGAGCACATTTGCTACAACGACACGTTCGTTGGATGTCACGTTTTCGCACATGCATCATTTGTGTGTGCTTCAGTGCATACAACTTGACTGTCGCCAACCTCAACAATCAGTGGCGAACGACATGTGCAAGGGAACATTTTATTGCATATTTCTATTAATTTTTTAAGTTTTATGATCATACAAAGTCAAATGCATTAAGTGATTGAATAACAATATAAATGTTATACGAGCGATAATTAAAAATACCCAGACAAAATAGCGGTTGTTGTTTTTTTTTTTAATTTGCTTTATTTTCATAAACATAATTTTTAGCCAATTAAGAACTTTCTAAAGACTCTAAATAACATGACAATTTTCTTTGACATTTCTTTCAGCTGCTAGTAGAGGTCCTCTGAATGCTAAAGTTCCTGCTTCCTTAAGAATACAAAATCAAACCACAAGCAACTCTGACACCACCGGCTTAAAATACAACCACTTAACGCACACAAGTGATACAGCATCATCATCATCATTAGATAATCATCGACAACAGTTTAATATTCTGTCCGACAATGCGGTTACGTCTTCAGGATATTCGGATATAGAAACTTCATTGGATTTAGGATTGGCCAGAGAAATTTTAAGTATTGGCTTAACAGCAACATACAATAACAGCAATTCACCAGACGCATCAAATCAATCATCACTGTTGGCTTCGTCAGCAGCATCACCAACATCATCATCATCGTCATCAGAAACAACTTCGTTTTCATCAAACAAAAATAGAAAATCATCGCCAACTTTACAACAATGTCAGGAAAGATTATATCAAAGTTATTCAACAAAAATAGTGCAAAACAATGAAGGAAGAAATAATGATGGTGATAGTGACAGTGAAGTAACCGATTTATGCGATGAAAATGACAAGAACATTGAATTGAATTTGAATAAACACAGAAGTGAATTACAGGCCAGTAGCAAAAGAAAATATTATTTCTCTTGCAATGATTTTGATTCGGACGATGATGATTTAGCAATGGAGGACAGTACGAGAGAGTTTAGTAGTGACATTAGTAGTGTTGTCAGTGGTGATACAGATATGGAAACAGATGACTCAGATTACATGACTAGCTTGGATACGGAGAAAAGTGAAAAACTTAAAAGAGGCAAACATTATCGTCATCATCATCATCATCGTCGTCGTCATCAGCCCCTACTAAAAGACAAACTTGTGGTTAAAAAACTAAGCAATAATAATAATAAAAATAATAATATTAATAATAGCAGCAGCAACACAGATGGTTTATTGTCAATAGCAATAAAAACAATAAAATTGGTTAAACGTAATCGATTACTGCAACAAAGACTTAAGCAATTACAGGTGGAAACTACAGAGTTTATACAATCGGTTATGGCCAATCCTGAAAATCGACATTTTCGTGAAAATATTGAGCAAAAAGTGTAGGCTGTCAGTCGCAAATATTGCAAGCAAATAAAATGAAAGCAAAAAATTAAAACAAAACAAAACAAAACAAATATGAAGAGAGAGATATGTATGTTCTCTAAAGCAATATTAAGTTGAAGCAACACAGAGCTTGGCAACATGAGTCTAAGCAAAATTCTGGTGAATCAAGCACAAGGTTTCTTTTTATCAAGTATTTAACAGAAAAGCTTTTTTTCTTTTAAGAAACACACCTACACCAATCGATACATACTCTAATGCATTAGAGAATGCGGTTAAAATAAGTAAACCATATAACACCATTTTAAAGCATACTTTTAGGATGCGCAAACATTTAATGAAATCCCATCGAAAACATAAAGAAAAAACTTACATACAATTTGGATGTGAATTATTAGAACAGCCAACCATTGTGATAAAACCAAAAACAAAAACAAACAAAAAAACTAACCAATATCTGTAAGTACATTATACATATACATACACACATATACATCCATATATAAAAAAAATATCGTCAGCTGAAAAGTAAAATTACGCAAACATAATTTTTGCTTATTAAAATATTTTTGAGAAGAAAAAAAAGTAAACACAAAATTTGTATTATTTTTTATTTTCAAAATTTATAAAGAACATGGAAAAAGAAACAATTAAGATTTTTATTATTCTAATTAAGCATTTAAGCAATCTGTATGTCCATTTTACATAAAAGTTAGCTTAAAAATTTAAATATGATTTCGTTAAAAGAATCAAAAAAATTTCTTTTTCTAGTCAACAATTCAAGTATTTTCGTAAAATGTGTGTTGAAAAGATCAAATTAACAAAAAGAAAGTATTTACTTTTCTACAAAAGAATAGACATTTGAGGCCGTTTCACACTATATTGTATCATGTAATAAATCATTTCAAAAACATTGAATGTATAATAGAGATTAGGACAATTTCAAATTTTCTGTCATTCCAATCGGTGTTAAATCTGAGTGATTTTTTAGAACCCAAAACAAATTTTCCATTTCTTATTTCGTAAATCGAATGATTTGTGGCCGTTTTCCGCCTACACTCTAAACCAAGCTACACCAAATTAAGGAAAGACAAAAAAGCGGAAAAAAAATAAAAAAAAAAATTTTAATTCAAAATTTTCATTATTCAAAACTGATAACGTTAAATAGTGGGAATCATAATTAATTGATTAATCATAACACGAATTAATTACTTTGTTATGATTAATTAAAATTCTAATAAACTTTCTGTTTTTTATTAAAATTTAATTTTAAATTGAATACAGATTTTTTTTTTGATTTTTTAGTCGCCGAAAAAGTTATAACTGCATCCGATTTACTTATGATCAGGCGGCAAATTACAGCATTCGAATCGATCCAAATTTTCATTTAAATTGTTTTGAAATTTAGCCCCAGGTGTGTTTTATCGATTTTAATCACGTGCTAAATTATGTGATCTCGGTTTAGAGATCACCCAAAATAACGTTTTTATTTTCATCAGATTCCAGTTACAGATCAGAGAGAAATACATACATATGTATGTTATAAGCCTACAAGTATTACATGAGAAAATTTGCCAAATATCAGGATATTAGAAATTTTTTCCGAAACGAATTGAATTTTCATTTGCCCAATGTTACACTTCTCATTTCATTTTATTTTGTTTGTGTAGACAATCATTGATAAAATACAAGTTTCGTTTTAATATATTTTTTTTGGTAATCGGTCATTTGTCATCGTATTTTGATGTAGCAAAATCTAAAGCAAAACTGTAGCTTTAAAATAGTGTTAAACGGCTCTCATTATTAGCATTAAACAGAAGCATTACGCTGCTTCTCATTATTAGCATTTTGAATGTTGGATAGTTTTGAGATAACAATTTAATTTAATATAAGTACATATGTATGTACATCTGTATGTAATCGGCTTAAATACACTTAAGGTGAATGTGACATTGTTATACATATATAAATTGTGGGAAAAGCTCAGTTTGAAGGAGATTCAAAATTCTAGAATTTGTGAAAAATAAATTTTGGTTTTGAAATGTCACAAACACATTGCATATCTTAGGTCCGCGTTTACAATAAAATATTGGCAGTTTTTATATACAATCAAGGCGAATTCATTCACTGAATTTGCCGTGTATACAATAATGTGTATGCAAGGCTTATTCATAACAGGTAGACTCGGCTCAATTCGCTTTGAGAAAGCTCCACTTTGTCAAAAAATGTAGTGAAAAATGTTTACACAAAGAATTTGACAAAGTAGAGGCTGGGGCGCATAGAATCCGTCATACGTCATGCGTTGCCTTTTTCAACTGACATTAACGCAATGACGGATAATGTTGGCACAATGAGTACTTTGTGAACGGAGAGAATTTGATTTAATTATAAACTTTTTCTTTATTTTTTTTAAGAAAGCACCAAAACTTTATCAAACCGAATAAATTTGAATTTAAATTATTTTATTTTTGAGCGATCAACAAAACCAAACAAAATATTTTAACTTAGCTGTCAGTTGAAAAAGGCGACGTATAACGTATGACGGATTCTATGTGCTGCGTCCTTAACTGGCGCACAAATATAAGGGGCGAATCAAGGTGAAAATAATAACCTGGGCTGTCGAGACTACCTGTTATGAACTCGCCTTGTGTATATGAATAGTTGATTGTAGACAAGGCGAATTCATACAAAGTGCTCTCCAGAGCACAGATAGTTATATTCTCCCACTTTCGCCGCTTGTATTTATGCTATCTCTCAGATATCAAAATAAAAGTACACGGTGCGTATATTTCAGATCCTAGCGAGGCATTATTTAGACCAAATTTGGGGTGAGACCACCACCGGTATAAATTCGCCCTAGATTGTAGATAGTATTAGCAAGTCATTAGTTTTTAGAAATTTTACTAAATACTAAAAAATATTCATATGATCAAGTTTGAGTTTCACTTCATTTCATTTCATTTGAATTGTGATAATAAAGACAGACATAAAGTCTAATGAGCATATTTTCTAATCGATTTGTTATATAATTTTTTTTTTTTGACAATCATATTCAATTATACTTTGATTTTAATTTGCCTGAGTTGAATCGAGGCGAATTCACTTTAGAGCTGGAGTTATTAAAACAGCTGATGTAGTTTTTTCTTGAATAATGGAGAACGAAATGTCAAAATTTTTAATGTATGTATGTGCATCGATAGAGACAGATATATCTCAAATGTTATTTTAACGTTGTTGTAGAATGAAAATCTAACGACTAATAGAAATGTTTGAAAGAGACTTAAATAAAATTGGTATAAGAAAACTATCAAGTATTTCTATTAATTTTTTTTTATTGCAAATTAAGAATTTTGCAATTTTACTTTGATTCTTATATACATATGCATCTAATCGTATTTAATCATTCATAAAAGCATAAACAATTTGTCGTATTAATTAATAATAATATACTCTCTATTATGATATGAGTGAATAATAAACACAAAATGTACTGATATTGTAGAAATTTCCGAAATTCTTATATTGTTTATTATAATAATAATAATAGTTCTTAAATGAAAAAAAAAAAAATATTAAAAAAATATTGAATATTTAATGAAATTATGTGTTAGTATGAAACCTAAAACCAATAACGGTTTAATTGAAAAAGAAGCAAATACTTGAATGAATGCATACATTCATTCATTCATTTATAAGTTAAAAGCAAAATAAAATTTTGTTGCCTTTTTGCTTATTCATAATTGATGATGAAATAAAATAAGAAAAACAAGCAAACTTAAAAGCAATTTGTATACATATTTATGCTATTAGTCTCCTGTAGCACTTTTTTTTTCTGCTGTTAAAGCAAGATATCAATAGATGTGTGCTTTTAGATAAGCTATTAACTATTATAGAAAGATAATAAAAAAATAAATATGTCTGATACTTTTTAGAAAAACATATACTAAATATAATGCATTCATACATACATACAAAAGCACACATGCATTCATGCATCTTTACATAACAGAGTTCAGCGGTAAATAATTTTTTGCGCTATTTATAGTCACTAATTAAATTTTAAGTATAAGTGAGTAGACATCATTGATATTCAACTTGGATGGCAACCGAACTTCACTTTTGTTGTCAGCCGGCTACTGAAAATATGTAGTTTGTAGAAAACTACTAAACAGCAACTGAAAGTTACAGTTGTCAGTTGCCAGTTGCCATCCGTAATACACTTTTTAGCCACTGGCAACGCAACTGAGATTCGCTTGTCATCCATAATCGAGCCATCAAAAATTGTTGTTAAGTATGTATGAGTTTGAGGAGTAACTCAAACTTCAATAACATTGCAGTCGTGATTCAACTCAACCCATTTTATTTTTACTCATTGCTCATCTCTGATATGCATTCACACATACATACATACTTACATACATATAGATATAGTGGTAACAAAATATTTTTTAATAATTTTCATCTAGCCCTAAAAGTAATTACTATATAGTTTCGGAATAGAATTTTATATATTAAAAAAAAATATTAGCTTTTTTGTAGTTGATGTTGGCAACAAAACTTTTTGAAAATTTTGATAAATACCAGTAATAACAACATACAGAAAGAAGTTGACCACTTAAAATAAAATATATGATAAAAATTGTTATTTTACAATTTTAGCTTTTTAAACTTATACATCTGCATAATTATTAAAACTTTTTTTTTTTATTAATAACTGAGAACGAATTCAATCTGAAAGAAATTGATTAGGAGAAACAAGAAATTATTATAATTTTTTTTATACGCTAATTCATTTATAACAAATTATGAAGAAAAATATAAAATTCGGTTGCTGAAAATTCAATTTCAATTCATGTTAATTAAGATTTTAGCTTTTGCTTTTAGTAAAGCTTTTAATTGTTCACAAAAAAAAAAAAAAACAAAAACAAAAAAACATCGTTCATATAAAAATATTTACATACATATTTAAAGACTATTGTATACAAATCTATGCATTGAAAACATAACTCTTCTATTACATTTTAACATAAATGCATACAAGCATACATACCTATATTTAATTAAAAAAATAAATAAAAAAATTTTGAAGAAAATAAAATTATATAACAATTCCTTAAAAATTTAAATAAAAAACAAATTAAATTGTGTTTCTTTTTAAATAAAAAGGATCAGTACTGATGAATTTAATAATAAATATTCAACTACCCTCGAATGTGAAATCACATATTTTTGACATCCTCAGAAGGCAACTGAAGTGCGGAGAATTCGCAAAAACAAAGTAAGTTTTTTAAGACATGGTAACACTAACAGCTATGCCCAGTTCGACAACAAGTACAACAATCCAAAAACAATATATATTTTGTTGGGTTGGTATAAAGCACTCGCTGCATATCAAAATACACAAACAAATTTAAAGCATTTTAATACGTATGAGTACCAAACTGTAACCATTTATTATGTACTCTCTTCAAACTATATCAGTTTGTATGAAAATTTGCTATAAAGTGAGCTCAGTCAGCTGTGCTAGTAAGCTCACCTGTTGGATACGCCTTGACACTACCTGTTATGAATTTGCCTTGGGCATATTTATACAAGTCATACTCATCCCAATTTGCTTAAGAAATGCCTCTCCGTCAATGTGTTTTGACATCTTTTGAGGAGAAGATAAAAAATGCTAGTGGCGAAATTAAGCGAATATAATCACGTGGACTCTCAAGGCCACCTGATATGTACGAGTATTCGCTTTATTATAATATTAAAAAAACGGACACATGTAACGGACGAGTCTGATCGAGCATCAAACCAGGGGTCTAATTACCGCTTTCGATATCGAATGAACTATCGAGCAAAAATAAAACTCGATCTAAATCGAGTTTCCTCATGATGGCATTCGATCGCTATCGAATCGAGTTTTCATACTAATTGTAAAAGATTTTATTAAATTTGTAATAGAGTGGCAACACATGTTTACATGCAATATAAATAAAACAATATACAAGTAATGTAAGTAAAAACTAGAATTTTTGTTATTTTAATTAAAAGTTTGTATTTTATAGAAAATGGATCAACAAATATTGATGGTATCATATTTATCTTCGTCGGAGTCAGAAGAAGAACATCATTTGGTGCGTATTAGGAGACAAATGCGGGATAAGAGCGACGTTCTATCCTTGCCAGCAAAAGTGTATGTAATAAATTAAGTACATATTTGGAATGAAATAATCAGGCTGAAATTCTTGACTGTATATTTTTTTGATTTAATCAGCGGTTCAGATTGTCGAAGGACAATTGTTTCCAACAACTCTTCCCTGTCTACTATTTGGCAATAGGTTCTTTGCTAAATTCGGGTGTTCGGACATAAATTCTGCCAGTATTACTTTTTGTTTTAAATTTATATTTTTCACACTTGTCCTAAAATGTACACCATAATTACAATTGTTTTAACTCAAAAAATAAATAATACTTACATATTTTACAATTTATTGTTTGCATTTAAAATTAAGAAAACCATTTGTTTTGTTTACGATTGACATTTTGGTATCGAGCAATGTTTGCAAATAAAGACTCGATCCATCGATCGAAAGGCATCATCTCAAATTTTATTTATTTTTGCACGATATCGAATGCCATAATCCCAAATCAAAAATTTGCGATCTAATTAGCTCGATATCGAAAGCGGTAATTAGACCCCAGACTTATAAACACCGCTTTTCATAATTCAGAGTTTTCCGTATACCGTATGAAATACTGAAGACTAGCGAATATCTTAATTTTAAAACATGTACAGTAGGGGTATAACCAATTTTTGGCCCTAGCACCACGCGATGGCGAAGGTTGTGTTATTTACGAAAAAATAATTTTGGGGTCATTTCGGATAAAAAACCTCACCCACGAAAACGATTTTCTAAAATCTCCCAAAAAAAAAACATTCATTTTAAATAAAATTTTTTTTTTTTTGGGTTGGCATTTTGCTCAATTCATGTAATGGAATGACGATATCTGGAATGTTTCTCGACATTGTTGTGCTATCTTTAAATTTGGTCAAAGCCTTTGTCCAAACTTTTGCATTTTTCAAAACGCTTAAACGACTTCTTTTAAAATCCATTGTTTTTAAGTATTAAACACAAACTCGGAATATTTGAAACACATTAATAATTTTCTTTGAATAATAAAAACAATTAAGGTACATAACGTAATTTTCAATGACATACATTCAGCTTCAAATGTTAAATGCAGGTTGATATATTGATAAAAAAACTTGTTTGCGCCTTTTAGGTAAATAAATAAAAAAAAAATCATTTAAAAACTTTACCGCGTTTGGTGGGTGAACTTTTTTGACAACTGCGAAAAAGTAATAGCATTTTTTTATATAATTTTCAATGGCCTATTCGACTATGCTAGGGCCATTGTGATATTTGCAAAAAATTGCAAAAAGTTATATCCCTAATGTACAGCCATGTTCTGAAAATCACTTTTTCGTAAAGTGATTTCAAATCACTGAAAAAGTGTTCTGGCCGCACAAATATGAAAAAAAAATCGCGGAATGAAAATGAAATTTCGCGATTTCAAACCGGGCCGCTAACAGCATGACGATCTCACATCATTTTAATAATTCTTCATTAAAACTCTGCAATAAAATTATCACGCACACTTAAAATGATTTGTTCTTTATTTGTATTTGCAATAAAATGAATTATTTTACTTAGAAGAACCTACCGGTACAAAAATTACAAATTTATTGACGCTGTATTATTTGCGAATTATTGTTAAATTTTGCTTTTAGATCAATTATTACTAACGAACTTGCTCCAGGAATTTCTACGATATACATATTTACATAAATTTTAACTATTAATCGTAGATTTACTGCCTGTTCGCCGATATCGAAGAAGTTCTTTTTTCGAACAATTACATTTGAAACAAAAACAAAATTTTTGAATGTGTTTTTTTTTTATGTAATTGCTCGAAAAAAAGAACTTCTTCGATATCGGCGAACAGGCACTTATTATAGTTTTGTGAGAAATTTCTTTAAGATATAAAAAAAAGTGTTTGTAATGAGAATGAATCAGCTGTTTGCTCGTGATTTAGAATAATGAAATCACCAAATCAAATCGAGTTAATGGGGGTTATTACGATTTTCGAAACGATTACCAGTGTGTTTCTTTAATCTGCTACAACAGTCGGTAGTCGATTCGAGAACCGTAATAAGGCGCTCTAAGTAATCCCCCACATTTCATTCGGATTTTCGAAAATCGAGTTTTCATCAGATCTCAAAATTGTGAGGTCGCGAGAATCTATTTTACCTATTTTTTGGAATGGCTAAGCTGATCGCAAGCAATTTTCCGGCAAACTCAATACACTTACATTTTGTGATACAATGAGCCGATTTGGTTTGATAGGTTTTGATTTTTAAAATAAATTTTAAATTGTGAACCCTCCAACTCAAAGAGACCGTCGATTGCAGAAAAAAGTTGTCAAAATTTTTCGAAAAAAAGAACGTTTTGTATTAAATCTTACCGAAAATTTCATGTCAAATCGATTTTCGGGATTTGTTTTCTTGTTATTTTTTGCTTCAAAAACCTGCGTCGATTGTTAAAAATTTCTTTTAAAATCGTTTAAGAGATTTGAGAAATATCGGTGTGAAAAAATTTGATTAAAACAATTAATTTAATTACTGTGAAATTTCTTTTTGAAATTGATTTTCTAAATAGGGGAAGTTTCCCAAAGAATGTATTCATAATGAATAAAAATTTCTTTATGGTATAATTTTGATCAGCTTTTTTTTAATCCAACAGCACTTAGTCTCTCAAATGGATTTTAAAAACTTGGTCATAAAGCTGAGATATTTTTAAACTTAATAAAATGTACTGATGACTTGGCATAAGTGCCAATAAAATTAAGGCCCCCAGATTATGGTTTACAAAATCAAATCATTTATTGTTGTTAAATTAAAATCGCGATTGCGGCTTACAACACTTAGCTTTAGTGTTGTGTGAATTTACTGCGATTATCGTTTACAACATGTGTTCTTATGTGTTGTTAATTCAGTGAAAAACTTACAACTGCTCATTAACTGTTGTGTATATACACAACAACCAGATGTTGTAAACCATAATTGAAAAACCGTTTGATGTTGTATTGTAGCCGAGACAACACAACATTTTAGTGTTGTACACCATAATCGGGGCCTAATTCTTCACAGCCTTCTTTTTAAATACACTCACTAAAAAGGCAATATCTCAGATAATAAATTATTATACACAGCCATGTCACAGAACTCAATTCCGATCGTAAGTTGTTTAAATGCCGAAAGTTGAATCTTAGAAAATAAAAAACCATTTTTAAAATTCATGAAAATGGAATTGATAAGCAATTTTTCTATTAACTTCACTTGCGGTAAACAATAAAAAACATGCATACTTTTAGGAGCGTTAGCAAAATAAAATTTGCATGTTAATAAAAAAAACAGCTTTGCTAGTAAAAACTATTTTATGGGTATAAAAAAAGGTTATCACTGGTAAAATCGAACTACATACAAAGTAAACGGAATCTGAAGATTGTCTATCAAAAATAATTGAAATACAATTACGGATTTGAAACATTATGATCGGAAGGTTTATGTGTGTGTAAATTAATTGTGCTCCATATGCCCTTAAACGTCAGTCAAAGAAGTTAAATGGCAAATAATTACAAAAAAAACAATCTAAAAAGATCAACTAAAGTGATTTCAAGATCATCGACAATATGCAAGTAAATCTAATTAAATATTATTTTTTATTTAGCAACAACTTGTAAAATTTAAGCCACGTTTCAAATTATTTATTTACATATTAATTTTGCATTTTAAGTTGAAAGACAATTCTTTGTTTAAAATTAATTTAAAATTTTATCTCGCACATGGGCACTTGCACGTAACATAAAGGCTTTTTATAACATAAATTCAATTGAAACTCAAATTTTTTTATTTAGTGCAAATCATGTCGACAATGAATAAACGCTGCAAGCGTAGAATGTCTGGAAAGGCCATAATTATTTAAGAGAAAAAAAAAACTTGGACAATAGACGACTTGTACATACATGCACACATGCGTTTTTAAAAATGTTAAATAATTTGTTTTTGCTTTAAGAAATAAATAAACAAAAATAATCATATTTGACCTAAAAATCATAATATTTATTTAATTGTAAAATATGATGGTTTATTTTTGCTTTCGAAATGCTTTTTTCAATAGATGTGTTTTGGGAGCCATAAAAGATTTCATTCGTTTACTGGTTATTAAGTTTGTGTCAAGGTCATTTGGCCTAAAGTTCTTATTTAACACTTTTTTTGCCTTGACATTGAAATGTGTTCACGATCTTTTAATTTTAGCCTAAAGTTCATTACTACCTGTCAATACTAACGAACACATGTACGTACGTATGTATGCATGATTGGTTTATTTCATTTGGCATGACTGTGTTTTTTTTTTTCTTATTTTTTTGTAAATTTTTATCTGAATTGATGCTCTCTCTCTAAATAGACAGAAATTATCAAAGATTTTTATTTGTTTATCGAACATTGATTCGTACAACATCATCATTAGCAAAGTTTTCATAAATTTTGTTGGTTTTTAGGGTTTAAGTTTTGTTGCAGATTTTTATCTCCCCCCTGGAAGGGGAAATACAAACTTGCATTTTTGGCAGCTGTCTTAAGTGCTGGTAAAAAATCAATTGTGATCTCGACAGATTAAGGTCAAGGTCATATCGACGCCTGTGTGCGAAATTATCGTATTGATGTTAAACCATAGCTTATGATAATTTTGTGCTTAGAGATCGATATCTGTGGACTTCTGATAAAACAACTTAAGTATAATTTTGCAAATTTTTAAGTAAAACAAAAACTTTTATAATTTGTGCGTTTAAGAAAAATTTAAATTTTCACATAATTAACCGATCCCGATCAGAGTTTTTCTTGTGTGTATTTATTTTGAAGATTTGAAATTAGCAGCTCATCAGTCTGCTGTTGATTAGTTGATAAAAGTAATAAATATAAAGTTAGGAAAAATATTAAATTCATTCATAGACAATTTTGCAACTAAACATGGTAGAAATCTGCTTTCAAATTCTACATTTAGAAATTTCAATACATATTTGTAAAATGGTCTTAACTCGACTTAAGTGCTTTTGTTAAAAGTCCACAGATATGTATGTTTGCTCTGAATATTATCCCGGTATTGGTAGTGTTCTATTCCCCGGACAAAAGATGAGGCGTGTCTTAAACCCTAATTTTTATACTTTATTTATTTTAAAATTCACACTTATGTATGTGTGTGTTAATATTTATAAAATTAAAAGAAGAAGAAAAAAACTTAATCTACTTTTCTCTTCTATTTTGATTATTTCTTCGTTTACGTTGTGAAAATGATTATTATGATGCGATCATCATCAATATAAAATTACAATTTCTATTAGATTGCAGTTGTTTTATTTGTGTTAAAAAAGTAAAATTTTCTTTGTTGAAAGTTACTGTCCCTCCCTCCCCAGTCATTCATTGAATGAATATTCACACTTGTTATTTGTTTATTAAATTTTAACTTATACACAGTGAAAGCTTTCATGACGGACATCTTTTATAACCGGACACCTGCCGCAAATTGTTTGATGGCAGAAGACTCTCCAGACTACGGCGAAGAACAAACTCTGCAAGGCTCAGAGAATATCTTGTCTTCTTTCTACAGGTGCAATGAGGTCATGTCCAGCTTTGGCCATTGAGGCCTTGATTGGGTTAACACCTATACAAATCTATAAGATCCACTGCTGCAATGGCCGCTTATCGGATAAGTATCGGTAACTCTGTGCGATGTGTTGGCAATGGGCATTCATCGATCCTGAATACATTGTCCTGCAGAAAGCTTTTAGGGATGCCTAGCGACAGGACACGTGGGAGGGTAATGGGTATGGATTCCAGAAGTTTATGTTGGTATACGGATGGATCCAAAACTTTAGATTGAGCAGGCGCTGGAGTCTGTGGACCCAACGTGAAAATCTCTGTGCCCATGGGTAAATGGCCCACAGTATTTCAGGCGGAAATACAGGCAATCACCAAATGTGTTCATATTAATTTGAGCAGAGGCATTAAAGGCGCACATACAGCTATCTTTTTCGATAGTCAGGCAGCGCTTAAGTCCCTAGTTTCATGGAAATTCCGTTCTAAGCTTGTTTTAGAGTGCTTTGACTCACTACAGAAGCTATCGATACGGAACAAGGTTTCCATTTACTGGATACCTGGCCATAGCGGTCATCCGGGTAACGAGGTAGCGGATGAATTATAGACCCAGAGCCCTTTTGTGGCGTAAATTGGTTGACTGTAACAACTCTAATCAGAGAGAACGACATGTCGACCGCTAAGAAAGTTTGGGTGGCTTCGCCCGGTTTAAGGCAGGCCAAATCATTGATACAGCCATTCTCATACAGTGGCATGCTGAATTGCGACAGGACCGACGTACGGCTAGCTACTGGTTTCCTCTTCGGTCATTATGGACTGAAATACCATCTTTGGAAAAGTAACCTAGTTCGTTCACCCTTGTGCCGTTTATGCATGGAAGAGGATGAGACAACGGCACACATTCTCTGTGAATGCATAGTCTTATGTAATAATAGAAGGCGTGTTTTTCTTTCTGAATTGGTGTTTTCGGATGATATTAAGCGGGCTTCTCCAAGCTCTGTGCTGGCTTTCATAAGGAGAGTCATTCAGAGCTTGGTTTAATTTAGAGATCCATGGTGCAAAAGATCCAATAGGTGTCGCAGTGCCGGTCCTAAAATAAAATAAAATAAAAGGATGTAGACGACTCTTTAAGACCGCATCTTTTTTAATTGGACTCTATTTGATTAACCCTTGCAAGACTATCTAATGAAATTAAAATCGTACATATAAAATCATTTAATGCAACAATTTCATTGAAAGCGCAAAACAAACTATTCTATTTTATCACAATTTATCTTAAGCCATAAATAAACTACACATAAATTAATATTTTCTTAATTAAAAAAAAAAAAATAAACTATAAAACATTTGAAAGTAGAACCCTGCAACAACTGCTACGTTTTTATTCGCCAACTGTTCTTAATCATGTCGGCCGCCTTTTCGGCAATCATTATAACAATAGCATTAGTATGTCCTGCTGGTATGGTGGGCATAATGGAAGCATCCACTACACGAAGATTTGCAATGCCGTGTACTCTTAACTGTGGATCAACCACAGCGTCTGGATCAGTGCTGGGGCCCATTTTACAAGTGCCCGATTGATGTTGCAAACTCGTGCCATAAAGTCTCAAACAACACTTCCAATATTCATCGGAAGCAAACACCAGCTGTTCACAGCCTAAAAAAGGATTTCGATTGAACTGTGTGCCAATTCGAAGCATGGCTTTAGTTTGAGCCAATTGTAAAATCTGTAACGAAATAAATTTTAGTACAATAGAGTGATCGCTCGCTTAGAAAACACTTCAAAAATATTTACCAGTTTAATGCCCTCTATCATGGCTCTGACATCATCAGGATCTTGCATAAAATTCGGTTCCATTTTAGGCCAATGAAATGGATTATCACTGCGCAAAGAAATACGCCCTTTACTTTTGGGTCTCAACAAAACCGGTACCAAACCAAAAGTTTCCTAAAAATAAAAAAAAATATTTAACAAAAATTTCCTCCAATAAAATTTCTCATCAAATACTTTATCATGTAGTCCCTTAAAAACAGTTTGATAAAATTCTTCTGAGATGCCCAGTAAATCTCTCATGCTACCCATATGATCACCACTTAGAGAGCCAGCTCCCAAAACAATTTCCATATCAGAATAATCCTTACCGAGACCAGAAGAAGGTGTTCGAACAAATGCAAATGCCTCAGCTCCTCCGGGTATGGTATAAGGTCCTTTGCCATGTAAAATGTATTGCAAAATATCTGTAGGATTCACAAGTCGGCGATCGTTGACGGTAGTATCGTTAATGGAAAATACTAAACCATTTAATGTTACGTGATCTTGAAGATTGTAGCCCACCTTGAGATCCTTGAGTACTTTAATGTTGTGCTGTTGAAGATTTTCGGTGGGACCTACACCGGACAGCATCAGCAGCTGTGGTGAGGCTATCGAACCAGCTGACAGTATAATTTCCTTTTTGGCACGCACTTGAAATTTTTGGTGATTTTTTATAAAGTCTACTGCATGAGCTTTAAGCTCTTGACCATGAAGAGACGGTTTAATTATGATCTTGGTTACCCATGATTTCATAGATAAATGGAAATTTTTCCGATGCACTATGGGCCGTATAAATGCTTTGCTCGCACTACATCTACGGCCATTTCGCATTGTTGCCTGCGAACGGCTAAATCCTAACATTTGTTCACCATTCGGATCGGATATGGTGTAACCCATCTCGTTGCCAGATTTTAAAAATGCTTTTAATAATTTCGATTTATAGTCGGTGTAGCAGACATTTAAAGGTCCTTGACTGCCATGATATTTCGATTTTTTCAATTCATTTATTTCAATATGTTCCGATTTCTTAAAATATGGCAATATTTCATCATAACTCCAACCTTTGTTGCCCAGATCAGACCAATGATCATAATCTTTGCGGTGGCCACGGCTGTAAAGCATAAAATTTATAAGACTAGTGCCACCCACACCTCTGCCCTTGGGCCAATTGCAAACATTATCTTTTAATCCCTGGCAGGCATTTGGAGTAGGATCTGATTTATAACCCCAATTGTAGCGTGTCATTTGCGTGAGAGCAGCTGTTAGGGGCACATCACTAATGAATGTTTCTTGATCACCTGCCTCCAAAAGCAAAACGGTTGCATTGTTTATCTCGCTTAAACGATTGGCCATCACACAACCACCCGATCCTGCACCAATTATCACAAAATCATATTCCGTCAGATAGTTTGCGGTATCAGGCAGACGAGTATTTAAGACTAATGTTTCTAAATCACGGGCCAAATCGAAAAAATTTTCTCCCAACGACAATTTAAAAATTGTGAGAAACTGCAAGATTGATACAAAACGAATCAAATGCGACATAGTGCACACATCTTTCGAGTTTAAGCTGAAGAATCTAAAATTAATAAATAAACTTAAAATAAAGATGTGTTCTTTTTTCATTAACACTGACTTGTAAATTTCATATACAACAACAAGAACAACAAAAAATTAATAAAATGTTCTCTACGAATGCACAAAGAAACGACAATGGCGAATGTAAAAGCAGAGACAGTCACCGGCAGTCCGGTCGATCAGTCAGACGAACGAAATGCATTTCATGGAATTTCAATTAACATTTGAGACGTTCCTTAATTTATATACAATAAAATCAGGTATAAAAATTGTAATATTCTTTTCTTATTGCTGTTGTTGTTGTTTTCGTTGTTGTTGTTGTGGCTGTTGTGGTTGTTGTTTGCCTTTTAAACATGCAACCTTGAAACTACTGCTAACAAGTTTATTGCATAAAAAAAAATATTTGCTTGTCTTTAAAGAATTTTTATGAAAATCGCATGTCTCCATCCATGTTTTCATTCAAGAATTCTTTAATCCTCCTGTAAAACTGGAATAATTTTATATCGCTCGTAAAGAAATAGATCGGCTAAAATGTAAAACACACATTACATTCATCTACAATGAGTATTGTATACCCTACACCAAAGTAAGAAGTAATTAAACGAACTCATTATCTAAAAGAGAATTGAGATTTTTTTACAAACTCGGAGTTACCCTTGGGGTGTTACTCTGTATTACGAATCGAAAGCAAATGCATTCGAATTTCAATGGAAATAAGATATAAATTCGAACAGTTTTCTTTTCGAATCGATTTACAGAGTAACCACCCCGGATATTGGAGGTTGCTTTGAACCTCTAAAGTAAAATGTTGACAATTGAAAAGATCGACGTGTTTTTAAAAGTTTAGTAAAATTCATTCTTAAATATTTTGCTCGTTTTTTTTTGAAGAAGAATTTTTATTCACAATAGAAAAATTATCAACTGAATTGCGTTTCACTGTAAAAAAAAATTGCCTGTTAATGAGAATCAATGCCTTTCAGTTTAGAGCTCCAGCATTTTAATTCATTCGAAGTTTTTTGATGGTCCGAAAATTTGTTTTCATCGTCTATTTTATCACAAGATAGACGATGTATTTTTTCTAATATTTTTTTTTTAGTTACTTTTGAAACCCGTTTCAATGTGATTTTCCCGGAAAACGGATTTTATTTTCTCCATTTGGGGGATTTGAAAAATTTCTGAGGACAACAAGATTCAATATTTTTTTAGCAAAATATTCTCACTTAGTTGGGAAATAATGTTTAATGCGAAGATATAAAATCAAATGAGACTTACTTTTTAGAAGCCCACAATTCCCAAAGGAATTAAAAAAATCCCAAAAAAGCTATTTTACAGCATTTTCGCTGTAGCTTTCTAATTTTTCGCCAGATGCAAATTATTATTTTAAGAAATATTTAAGATCGCTTAAGAAGGCCTTAAAAATATTTTGAATGCAGCTTTGCGATTTGCTAAAAAAGCGCTAAAATATTTACAATAGAATTAAATCTAAGTTGAAGAGATTTGGTTCCATCAATTACGAAAATTTTGGGAAAATATTTGCGATGATACGCCGTATATACATAAATATCGTGAAGATAATTTTGTAAAAAATTAAATATCTGTTTTTTTTTTTTTTTTTTCAAATTGAGTTGAGATTTTAAAACAAAATTTTTGCGGAATATTAAAAACTTTTTTCTAAATCTACAAAAAAAAAAAATAAAAAAATCTATTGTTTTAGTCGAATCCTCCCAATAGGATCCGATTAATATATAGGATTAAAAAATGGACAAATTGGTAGTTTTTGCAATGAGAAAAAAATGCTTTTTTTGGTACCCTTTTATATTTTGGTACTTTTTTTACTTCTTGTATTTTACTTTTAGTGTTTTTATACTTTTGGTACTTTTTTTTTCTGAGAAATTATCTGAATGTGTTCAAGATTAAAATATGGGGTACTTTTTAAGATGTAGAAAAAGGTCAAATTGGTAGCTTTGGTAAATTTATTTATATGTTAAAGTTTTTTAATTTTTTTTTTTATAAATTTACATACTTTCTCGGGGTTGAAATTAGAAACACTGGTACTTTTGGCACTTTTGTTACTTTTGGTACTTTCTTTATTTCATGTGATTTTTCTTACTTTTGGTACTTTTTCTGCTAAGAATTTATCTTAAGGGATAAAATTTAGTAGACCAATAGCATGTGACCCAAATTCAGATATTGAACAGTTTTTAAGGGATAAAAATGGTACAAATTGATACTTTTCGTATTTACTATTTTTTTTTTTTTTTACAAATGTTTTATACATTAAGATGCAGCATACTTTCTGAACATGAAATGAGAAAAACCTGGTACGTTTGGTACTTTTTTGGTACTTTTCGATCTATTTGGTTTGTGATGAAGCGACTGGTAAAAGCTAAAAAAAAATTTAAATTAAATCTATTAACAGGCAATTCGATTTTATTAGAAATATACCGCAGATTTTTGTACTCTCGTTGTTAAAATTTTTTGCAATTTTTTCCACTATTGGCCACTATTTGGCAACACTGATCGTTCTCACATGCATTCTTACACTTTAATAGTTCCTTGTAATACACGTACAAATTACAAACGTATTACCGTGCTAATATTTTGATACCATTTCTTACCTGTTGTGTAGCGCATAGCGACAGAAACCTGTTTCTTGTTTGCAAAATCAAAACAAACTAAAAAGTAAAAAAATATAAAATATAATTTTGCTAAAGGTTCACTGATATCGATCGCATCTTTAGCCCAAAAAAAAAATGATTATTGCAACATTTGCTAATAATCAAATCAAATTTCAAAAAAGATAAGAAAAAGCCAAAATTTTCTATTATCTTTTGCTTATCGAAATTTATGATCATAGAAATAAAACCACAAAAGTTCATAATTAATTATGCATATTTTGTGAGTTTATAAATTATCTGTGCTGGTGGAAGCACAACTTAAGGAAATTAGAAAAAAAATATAGAATAGCTTTTGTTAATATGTTTGATTCCAAACAGCTTCAGTGATCTAATAGTGATTGTAGTAATGGGATCAGCGAGATGACCTCGAAATTTTTTTTGTTCAGGAAATTAAAAAAACAAATTTTCAATTTAACAAAAACCAAAAACTACGAATGTTTAATAATCAAAAATGTGGTTGTTATTAAAAAGAAAATTGATTGTTCTGTTTTGCAATAAAAAAATCCGGTAAACATTTTTATGAAATGAATTTCTTATGTAAATTTAAAAACCGGGTTTTCAAGAATATTTTTCATCTACAAAATTAATTTAAATTTGCTGTTTATTTTTTACAAATCAATTAAGCGATCATTTTGTTTGTAATTTACTTAAAACGTACGCCAACCAGCCTGTTTGTTCATGAGATGTTTTACAATAAAACTAATTCACAAATAATACAAATACATGTGTATTTACCAACTACTCGTATGGTATGTATGTATTACAGGTATTAATTTATTAATTTAGACAAATTAAATTTAATTATAAAATTTACTTTATTTTTTTCAAATAAAGGTGCCGTCGTGATTGATGTCTAAATGACTATTAAAGTCATATTATTATAACCCACAGACGAAACGACACAATCGACCATATTCTAGATGTAAATATTCTTTTTTTTTAATGTTATCATAAAAAAATCTATAAAAAAAGTCATAAAACAACCACAACAATAACTATTTACGGTTTCTACGACAGTTGGATCTTTGCTTTGGAACGATCCGAATCCCACTAGGCCAAAGATTTTCAACTCTACGATAGCTGTATTTTCCTTAGAAACACCTGACAACAGCAGAGCTGTTAAAACAACAACAACAACAACAACAATTAATGAGTGGTAGATGAATTCGCCTACATTGAAAACCAAATGCGAGAACAAAATATCTTCCAATTATCTAAATCTTTTAACTGGACTCGCTTTTCTCTTTTGTTTCTTCAACATTCTAACAATTCTTCACATCTTCACATCAACGTAGAAAAAAACTGTCTTGTTGTTGTTACTTTTGTTTGCAAAACCAATTAGAGAAAAGCACAGGCGTGAGTAATACGTGTGCATGTATTAGTAGAAACTTTAATCGATTATAGCTTCCAAAATACTGAACCCACAAAAACCCCCAATACCTTGTTCACTTCTGTGACTAAATATATTTGGTCTACGTTTGTTTTGTCCAGATCGGTTGAATAATGTGGCCACAAAGTCTGTCACAAAAAATCGGCTTGCCTATTAATTACAGTAAAAGTACACAGAAAAAAATAAAAATTGATTTCAATTAAAAAAAATTGTGATATCAATTAAAAATATAATTAAATTTGCACCAGTAAACAAATTAACAGTATCAATTAAATTTTTATACATTTATTAACTAAAATTATTTATTAAAATTAAAAATTTAATTAAATAAATTAAATATTTAATAAAATTTTTTTATATTTTTAATTAAAGGGTTAATTGAAAAAAAAAAATTAAATATTTTTTTCTGTGTAAGAAAAGTATTAACTAAAATAAGCAATTTTTTCACGTTATATGGATTGTCTTGTGTGATTCTTAACAAAATTTACTTTGCATGCGATTTGTGTTATTTATTATTCAATTAAAACGCAATTTAGATGCTCCAGACAGAGAGAGAGAGACATACAGCGCGATATTCCCTTGAATATATCAATCGCTTCCATGAGTTTGTGTAATATTCTATTTCTATTGTCTCAAAAATCTTCCAAATGTGAGTGTGTATAGAAATTTAATTTTGCTAACGTTAAAATCTTTTATTTTTATTTAAATGCAAAGAGCAATTAAGGTGTGTAAAAATCTCTATTTATAACATGATCAGCACTAAATAAAAAAAAAACACTTCAATAAATAATTAATTTTACATGCATTATTGGAATATATTATTTAAACAGAATTTATTTCATTATATATCTTCGAATAAGTGAAATATTTCCCATGAACAAAGAAAATGGTGAACAAAATTCGAACACAATACAACAACACCTTAAAAATTGCCGATCGCAATTTTAGGGGAAAGGAAAAACATTTTACGAAAATATTTTCTAGCTATGGTTTTCTGAATTTAAAATTGTGATCATTTATTTACAACTTTTATGAATAAATTTGCTTTTGTTTTTACTTTGAAGGTCTTGTTTATAAGTTTTATTTTATCTATTTTGTTTTTTCAAGTTTAAATTATGAAATTTCAATTATTTAGTTTTAGTTGTGAATATCATTAATGATAATTACACAAATTTACTTCGATTAATACACAAACGAAACAGATCTTTGGACAATACTTTTAGTTATTTGCTTTTCCAAAAGCCCAAATTCAAATAATCAACATTGAATTTTATGTCTTAACACTCACTTAAATATAAATATGCATACAAGTATGATAGTGTGTGTGTGTGTGTGAGTGGGTTTAATTTTCCATTATTTAAATTTAACAAAAATTTTAATTGTAATAAAAAATACGGTAGCATTAATCCAATAACTATTTATTGTTACCCAGTAACTCTCAGCAGAATTATTTCCTTCCCGATGATCCTTTAGATGATCGTAAGAATTTCTATATGTAGTGATCGTGCGTGATCGCAAGTTATTCCGAAGTTTCTTAATTATTTTTAACTGTCCCCAAAAATGTAGTGCATACATATCTGTCAGTATTTATGTTCACCGAATCGTTAGCCAACATGCTCATGCAGGATCTCAATGGAAAAAGAGAGAAATCTTATGGCGTTTTCTTTTCTGAAAAAAGTGTTGCATTTATGCTACATTCTTTAATTTTCGTGATCCATTCTAAAAAATATATAACATATTTAAAAGCGATTTCGTTCCTTTCTAATTATGTTGCACCAATAAATGGCAAAATATGCAACATATTTTGCCCTCAACTATCAGGTCGGGGTGAGATACTGCCCATTTTTACAACTTTGTTTAGTATATTTTTATACAAGTAAGAACTAGTATTTTTGTCATTCTACTTACTTACGCGAAAAAACTTATAATTAAAACGATAATTAATTAATTAATGTTAAGTAATGTTAAACCTCAAATATTTTGTACCATTGTGGCAATTAAAAATGTACCACTTTTTAAAGGTAGGTGCAAACTGTAAAAAGTGTTACACATTGAAAGGGCAACATTTTTGTTCAGAAAAGAAAACACCATTATATTTTATTTTATATGAAGGCGTTTTTCAACACTTGATATAATTTATTATTGTTAAAGAAATAATATCACTGTTTGCATTTTATCATGTTCCGTGATCCTTTTTGTGCAGATCCTTTCTTAACGGACTTTTTTATTAAATGAAATTTATATTGCAGGGGGTTACTCTGTAATTCGATTCGAAAAGAAAACTGTTCGAATTTGTTTGTTATTTACATTACATTTCGAAAACATTTGCTTTCGACTCCAAACACAGAGTAGCCCCCAGCATTCTTTTTTTTATAAAAACAATTTTATTTTTATTATTTAAATATTCGCACTTTATTTTAACTTCATAATTGTTAAACCGACAGCCTTTTGTAAATAAGGCACACACACCTACACACACACACATCAATGCACGCATGCAAAATCATGTAAAACGTTAAGTTTTTTTATTGACAATTAAGCTGAAGACGTCAAACAGACAGACAGACAGGTGGTGGGTGTTTTGTCGCGTATTTAAGTAAATCAGCGAATTTGATACATTTGGCAAATAAATAAATTTGCTTAAATGTTTGTGAAAAAAAATACACTAACAACAATAATACCTTATTTACAACAACGATTTTCAAAAGTTAGTCGATTTTATTGCTTTTCTCACGTTTTTTATTTAGTTTTATTATTATTTTGTTTTTTTTTTCTTATTGTTTTTCTTTTTACGGAACCCGACAATTAATTTTACGCTGTTTAACGACGCATGCGTGCGTTTTCTGTGACTACTTATTGGCAATTAAACATAGATGAAATCAATGTTTTAACACTATGCCATGATGCTAAACGCTGCTTCGTGCTATTAATGTGTATATGAGGCAAATTATTGTTTGCCGCTATAACACATCGACTACAAATGAAAATCAGCGCATACTAGAGGTGGTCGTGATAGAAAAATTTTTTTTTGGTATAAAAAAATGTTTAAATAATAATTTATTGGAATTTTTGAAATTAAATTTGAATTTTCGAAATTAAATTTGAATTTTCGAAATTAAGTTTGAATTTTGGAAATTAAATTTGAATTTTCGAAATTAAGTGTGAATTTTCGAAATTAAATTCGAATTTTCGAAATTAAGTTTGAATTTTCGAAATTAAGTTTGAATTTTCGAAATTAAGTTTGAATTTTCGAAGTTAAATAGGGATTTTCGAAATTAAGTTTGAATTTTCGAAATTAAGTTTGAATTTTCTTAATTAAACTTGCAATTTTAAAATTAAGATAAAATTTTTTTTATGTTCGAATTTTCGAAATTAAATTAAAAAAGTTCTATGCTGAACGTTACCAGTGCTTCTCTATAGTTTTTCTTAGTATTGCGTGAACTTGAGCTTTCGTGATTTGCTATTTACACTTCCTGGAGTCAGCATGAGTCAAATTAATTTATTATGATCCTGAGTGTGCACGATCGTTCGAGAGAAACTAGTCACGTTCGCAACTCTATGAGTTTTTATACAAAATACTAAATATTATTTAGGCTTATGCCCCACGCTTTGGCTTCCATGTGTACTACAGAGCTCACAATGTGCCAAATTCCAACGAAAATTTTCAAGTTCAAGTCAATGAACAGTTTGTGCAAAAGTATTCGTGTTCTCATACAATTCAATACAAAATTATGTACGTATAGATAAGTATGAATGTATTTATGTGCATATTTCCATAAATTTTTTATGCATAAATAAATGAATATTAATGAACAATAATTATAATGATCATAACTACAACAAATTGTGGTGTTGAAATTTAAATCACATCTTTTGTTTTTGCATATTTTTACTTCACAAGTAAAGTGATCAAAATTGAATTGATTAAATTGAATAAAACTTTTACATTTGAAAACTTATACGACAGTAGATTATCAAAAGCTTCAACACCGAAAGAAATTTTTCAAATTATGGTGAGTTACTGACTTCTGTGCTGTGCTGCTAAAGTTTTCGACAGGCTGTGCATTTTATTTCTAAAACTTGGCTAAAGCTTTCAAAATGTCTAGTTCACGTTTTGGAGAGTTGACTGTATGCGTAGATTTCTTTGCTAAAATATGCGTGTCTTCTGAACCACACGCACATTTTTTTGTTAAAGAACTAAAAGCCTTGACAGCATCAATTTCTGATTATATTAAAATATTTATGAATTTCAATTGTGTCAGGGAGCTCCGATAACAACAAATATGTAACGTCAATATTTATAATCAATATTTGGGTTTTAGAAATTTGAGTTTGGTTAATTAACGCTGTTGCTTTAATTCTGATACGAGTTATTTTTTCGGCAGATTTCCTATTATTAATTTAAAGAAATTGATTATTTTGCAAAAATTTTAATATTTGAAATTTCCAATAAAACTTGTTTATAATTTGTGGCAAAAAAAAATTTTCTATAGGTTAAGCTTCATTAAAAATATTAGAATTTCAAATTTAAAGAAAAATCCTTCAATAAAATTTTAGATAAATGTTTATTAAGGGTGCATGAAAAACGGTCCCAAACTAAAGAATTTAAAATGGCCCATTTATTTCTTTTTATTGATTTGCTTGTAATTTGGTCTCATATATTTTTAGTTCGGAGAGGAAAGTTTCGCACTCAAAATATTGATTATCGTGTAACTCCACCATTTATGTACGGACTTAAATAGTGTACGCATGCTGTTGGGTCCATTAGAAATGTAAGTGGATACCTGCAGTATTTATTAATCAAAAACTTCCCATATTTACCCAGCAAAATCTTACGTGACAAGAAAGTAGTTTAATCATGCGTTTGAATGGCTACGAACTGATTCGATTTAGGTGAAACATACATGATTTTAGCACAGGCGTGACATTGGAGATCATGTGTTTATGCACCAATTTAAATAAAAAGCAATACTTCAGAACGCATAAACTAAACCAATTCAAAAAGATGATATATATACGTTTTTTAATTGGTAAAATAAATCAGTTTTCATATGAAACAATTGCAGAAATGAATGGGGTTTTCAGGAGTTCGACAATGATAATTGTAATGAAATCTACGAATACATTAAGAACGCATTATAAAAAATACATTCATAAGAAGTCATGAAAAATCACTTCATTTAGAAGCCATTCAGTTTTATTTTGCTGGGTATGGATCGATTTTTAATACATATATTTTTGTATTAGAAAAAAAATTTTAAAACGCCCAAAAAAAAGAGGAAAAATGGGCTCCATGAAAAATGGCCCCAAACAAAAAATGAAAAATAGCCCCAAACTTTTGTATTGAAAACAACAACACGAACTTTGGGGCCATTTTTCCTATTTTTTGGAGCCATTTTTCAATTTTTTGGGGCAATTTTTTATTACTTTTTTTTAGGTTCTGGGCCATTTTTCCTAAAGTTTGGGGCCATTTTTCATATTTTAGTTTGGGGCCATTTTTCCTTTTTCATAAATTAAAAAATGGCCCCAAACTCAAAAAATAAAAATGGCCCCAAACTTTAGGAAAAATGGCCCAGAACCTAAAAAAAAGTAATAAAAAATTGCCCCAAAAAAAGGAAAAATGGCCCCAAACTAATATATGAAAAATGGCACCAAACTTTAATACAAAAAATGCAAAATGGCCCCAAAAATAATTATTGTTTTTATATTATTATTATTACGAATAAACGTAATTATGGCGCGGGACAATATGTAACAAATTTGACAGTGTAGGTAATGTATAAATTCGCGTGAATTCGCCACTGCATCCACCTTATAATTAATTCGCCTTGGTCGTGCATATAGCTGGTAATGAATTTGCCTTCTTTTCATTCTTGTGTTATTTAAAAGTAGCGGCGGCTTATAAATATTATCGCCTACTCGAATAAGGAGATGCAGTTGCTCGACTAAGATTTCCGGCCTGTTTCACACTGTCGACAAGTCGACAAATTCAAATTTGAATATTTTGTTTTTGTTTTCAATATAAATAAGAGAACGACATCGACTTGTCGACAGTGTGAAACAGGCCGTTCTACTGTTATTTTATGACAAACCATAAACATACCACAAAATGTCTTATTATTATATGAATTTTTTGTTTGAAGCACAAAAACAATTTTTTTAAACTAGTATTTTAAAATAATAAGACATTATGACAATATGACTGATATGACAACAGTGTGAACACCCCAAATATTTTATTCAGTAAACGGTTGCTGAATTGAATTCGCAAAAATTATCCCATTAAATTCCATAAGATTGGTGAGCTCACTAAATGGCTACAGTTTTAGAGCCGCTTGATGATGTAAGTTTTTGTTGCTTTTCTAGCAGTATAGACATGAGTGGGTAATATTGTTATCTAGCCAAGACAATTACTATTGTGAATGACTTATTTAGGACAATCACCAATTAGCAAACAATATAGCAAATGCTTGAATGGTATAGTGAAAGCAAATAAAAGCCGAACAAAAAACAGGGCGTACAAAATTTACAGTGAAACAGTTTTTTTAAATACATAAATCTACTAAGATAATTCCTGTGACATTAAAAATTTTCGGCCAGCCCACATATTCAGAATAATTTAATAAATATTATTTTATACATATGTACATACATATGTATGTAACATTGTTGTACATACTTCATTTGCGACTGTCAATTTAAAATTTCATTCAATTCATACGCCTTGTCATTTTGTCCAATACTTTTCAGATAATTTCCCATAAATTTTATCAATTGGCAACTTGGCTCGCAAGCCAACAAATCCATTTCTTCTACAGCGCATACTCCAACAATGTCAAATGTAAATCACATGTAAGATTTAGAGTACGAAGGTATTGTGGGTCCAAAGAATAAAATGTGTTAATCACAAATGCCACTTGAAAGTTCAGTCATTTAGCGGCATTTGAATCGAAAACAGCACAGAACAGCGTCGGTTCGAAGAAAATCAATTGAAACTGGAAAAAAAAAGAAAATTAATAAATAAACGTGCGAGTTTTCATTAAAACAAACGAAAGTAAATAAAACAAAAATAAAAAAGAAAGTAAAGAAATCCTTACCAATTTTGCTGTTTAAGAGAGAAAGAATGTCTAATTAAAATTATAAAGAAAGAAAGAAAGAAAGAAAGAAAGAAAAAAAAAAACACTTTCCGTAAAATGAGAAAAATCATTTGCAATTGTTTAACGATAATTGAAAAAGGCACAATTTACCGTTAACGATGTACGAATTATTGTTTAATGTGAGTGTAAAAATATTAATAATAAAAATAAAGGAAGAAAGAAATTCCATTTTTTGTTCGTTCGAAACAGTTGTATTCGTATTTAATGCTCTACTTTACAAAAAGAAAATTTGTTTCATTTAGATCCCATGTATTTTTTTTTCTTCTGTTAATTCTGATCCTGCTGCGTACCTACCCCAAAAGCAATAACAACAAAAATAATTATAATTACAACAATAACAACCGCATACTTTGCGTGTTTGCCTCGAGTTTTTTATATTTTTTATTCGCTTTTTCGAGCCTTCGCTTTCTACACATAATTTTTTTTTCTTTTCAAGTTCCCATTAAATAATATTTTTGTTGTTGTTGTTATTGTAAAATGTGCGTGTTTATTGTTTTGAGAATTGTTGTTGCTGTTGCTTTATGCTTTCTGAAGTCGGTGACGGATAGCGGTGATGTAGGTGGGGGGGGGGGGGGGGGGGTTTTGTGGGGTAGGAGAGCGCATTTGTGAATTCATTTCATTCACTACCTACCGCAGCCACAACGATTTTGAAGTTGTTTGTTATTCTTCGTTTAAAGTAGTTGAAATTATGAAATATGTATGTATGTGTTTGAGTGAAGGGAATAAACGAGGTTAGTAGGACGTTGCACAGTGGGGCGCCGGATCATTATGTATTGGGAAGTAAGCCAGGAAATTGTAAATGCCAATCTTGTAGCCACAGTAGAGAAATATCTATTGGAATTTAAATTACCATGACCATAAAGGCCGTGCTTCACTATCCTACACAATCGTACGATTCATTCACAGGAAAATCTTGCAAAAATCTGACCGACTTAAAAAAATCGTTTCAAAATGGCGTTGTAGGTGCCACACTATCATACAAATCTGATGCCAAAACATCTGGCTGACAATAAATACTCCTCTGATTGCATTTTATGAAAATTTTCATAAAATTTTACAAATCGCACGACTTGCCAAAAAATCTGTCACACAGTCCACACTACCATACATTTTTAGCACACATGTCATATTTGGCAGATCGCACGACTGTGTAGGATAGTGCGGCACGGCCTTAAGTGGCCACCCAAACCGTTTTGGAAATGCATACATACAGTCACACAGGAAACTCTACGTACAACTTAAAACTGGCATATTGAGTAAAATTTTCCACTTTTTATTAAAACAAATTTAAATGGATAATTTCTTAAAAAACATTCAACTCATTTTATTTGGATTCAAACTAATTTTCGTGGCTGAAGAAGATCCAAAAAGTTTGTGTCGACGAAGAACGAGCAGCTCCAAACTGAAAACTTTATGACCACAGTAAAATACAGTGGCGGCTCTATTATGATTTGGATCTGTATGTGATCGGCTGGGATTTGTAATACAGATTGCACTGAAACATCAATGGGTTTTTTTAAGTATAAAGAAAAAACAGTTTTACATAAATTCAACGAACCCCCGTTCCTTGAATTAAATTCTTTGAAATTCTACGTTGTATACGTTGTTTCAGTAAAATATTCCTTGAAATTAAAAGTAAAATTTTATGTATTTATGAGCTCAACGTTGAAACCATTATTTCATTTTATTCATTGAATTAAACAATGAACTAATTTATTTATTTAACGTATAATTCGTTGAATTTAAGAAACTCGTTCATTTATTTAAACACAAAATGAACAAATAGTTTGATTCAAAGAACCTGTGTCTTGATACGTTTGATTTTTGAAATAAATTCTTATTCTTACTCTCTCTTATTCTCTTCTTACGTATGGTGTCTTAACTTCAACGAACTGGTACGTTGAATTCAACAAGCCAATGATTGCCATACGTCGAAATCAAAGAACCTGTTCCTTGGGTGAGTGTACTTGAACCCCGCTAAAAGATAAACTTAGGGACTCTGTATCTAAAAAGGGGCTGTTTTCTCCAACAAGATAATGACCCTAAACATACAAGCAGTCATTGCAATGGAATATTATCTGCTGTATAATATTTCAAAATGGCTGCATTCTGCATTCCAGTCGCTTGACTTAGACCCAATCAAAAGTTTGTGAACAGAATTGTATCGTTTTTTTAAAACCTTTGTTTTGAGTGAGTTTTCGTTTTTATAACATTTTAATAATATTTAAAAAATTTTGCTCAAAAAGCTGATTTTATGGGCGTATGTATTTCTTGTACATCCGTATCCAAATTTGATCTCAAAACGTATTGCAAATTATTTGTCTCATGAAGTTCTTGCACACTTTCACAAAATGTCTGCATGAATTCTCCAAAATTTTTGGGTGAAATTCTAGAGAAACATTCGTCATCTCTAAGCAATGTCCGAATAATGTCGGACAAAATATAGCAGAAATTACCGATTTTAAAAGACTTTTAACATCCTGTCTGTCGTTTTAATAACGGAGAAAAATCGCAGCTAAAATTACAGTGAGTTTTTAGGTGGCCGATCAGAGATTATAACAACTTTAATCTGGATTAACTGTTTTTAGGATGTCAATTAAGTAAATTTATTTTAAAGTTTAAGTGGTCAATGTTGGTGGGTTGAACTGCGGAATTTCTTCTTCTTTTTCATAAAATACAGTGTTGTTTGGATAGAAAAAACATTGCCATTTGATGCAGATTAATATAAACGTAGTTTGAAACTTCATTTAAACTCTATCCTAAAAACTCACTCTAAGGCCTAACAAATCAGTGTAAGTTCATCTCTCTTTTCAGTTTAAAAAGAGTTTAAACATGTAAATATATAAATCAGTAAACGTTTAAACCATCTTTAAACGTTAAAAATCGGGCGTTTAAACTACAATTTGGCACGATATGATTTGGAAATAGAAGTTATTGTAGCTGCTGGCAATGTACTGCCACCAGTCAGATATTGTTCAGTTTTATCAGCTGCAAACCGTGTTTTTGCTGTTTTCTTCATGTTCTCATATTTTGTTTTAAGTACGGCATAGCTTCGAAAAACTTGTCTATGTTTTGCGTTGAAGGCACCCTTAATTTGTAGCCAAGCCTGCAATTTCTCTTCTGTTCTTGTCCTGTTTGTTTTCTTGTATTCCACTATGTCTTTATTCTTTTCAACTTCGTTCAGAAGATCATTTATTTCTGATGTTGTGAAACTGGGGGTACTTTCAATATTTTCTTTTTTTAACATTATTGTTATATTAATTTTTATTTCGCGTTGCGTTGCTTTTCTCTGTATTAAAAAATTTTTCAACTGATTCCAGGTATAATAAAGTGATAGACTGCTGCAAACAACCAGCTGTTTTTAACATTTATTATAGTGTTGCCATGTTATATTGTTTAAATTATGAATAGTTTAAGCGCGGACTGATTTACAGATACAAAGTTTAAACGGTGCATAAAATAATAGTAAGTTTTTCGAAACCAGCGTTTAAATGTTCACTGATTTATTAGGCATTAGAGATTAAAAAATTAATTCAACTTTTCGATCACAAAATTTCCTGCAGC
Source organism: Lypha dubia (assembly GCA_947311025.1). NCBI lineage: Eukaryota > Metazoa > Arthropoda > Insecta > Diptera > Tachinidae > Lypha > Lypha dubia. Next base: position 128,358,180 of record OX371260.1, read on the forward strand.
TCGTCAGGAAACATCAGCTTTTCTGTCACATACTTTCAAGAGATAAATGAGAATGATTAGAAAAAAATCAAAAAGGATAATGCACAGAACTGACGGATAAAAGACAGTAAACATTTTGCAGGATATTAAACTGACTTTCGGCAATATCCAAACTAGTCGGTTAATAATCGAATTATAATTTAGAAACGTTGTACAGAAACGTTGTATTATAGAACTGTCGTCTATTGTGATAAATATCTATAAAAGTTTCCGGAAAGTTGATTGATTGTCTTGTAAAATTTCTAATGCCTGTTGCGTGACGTCAGCCATGTAAGAAAAAAATTTATTATTTCTTTAGGTAGAAGTACTAATCAAAAAAGTAATAGAAATAATTATGATTGATTCAGTTTGATTTTAAGATGAGTGCAATTTAAAATACTCAAGGGTGTGTGTGTGTGTGTGTGTGTGGCAAACATATGTTTTCCATCACAAAAAAATCTCTCAAAAATTATAACAATTCAATGTTTAAATGTCACGTTTTTATATGAATATATTAGCCAGGAACAGCCATCAACTGCAGTTTTACATATCGTCAACTGAAATGAAAAATTACTTATCTAAATTTGCTAAAATTTTAGAGGAAACAGAAAATATTCAATAATATATTAGTTTGGTATTTTTGTTCGACCTTATTATGTATGTATGTGTTATAAATTATGATGCAGTTTTTTAGGCTCTAGGACACCTATAATATTTAATAATATTTTTAAAGTGGCTGAAGTAAAATTATTATTATTGTTTTCGTTTGTTACTTGCACTGTATCCATGTTCTGTAACTCTCGCTACGAGAAAATTTTCGATTAAATCATGCAAAATGAAACAAAAATGTTATAAATTGAAACAAACAGCTGATTTTCTCACTTAAATAAACCGGTAAATATTTTTGTGAGTACAACTGTCACGTCAGAAAAATTACTAGCAAATTTACAGAAGAACTTTGTCTGTAACACTTTTGCGGAAAAAGTTCTCACTTTGAACTGTCAAATATACACACAAATTAAAACACGGTGAGATAACATCTTAACAATGTTATTCGAAATAAAATTAATGAAAAAATTGCTATTTCGTGGTTAAATAATTGTTAAATGATTATTTTATTTTTATAATTTTAGAAAAATGATTAAAAATTGTCTTAATAGAAAATGCTTGCAAAACTATTTTGCAAATAACAAACATTAAGGCCACACTACACATTATTTTGTATAGCCGACGGTTGTAGAAGGTTTTCCAATAAGAGCGATATGATTTCTTTAAAAAAAACCACACTTATTGTTAAGGAAAGTTTTTTATTTAATGTGAAGTACAATCGATACAATTTAGTTCTAAATAAAACGTCATTTAAATGGCTTCCATGCCTTCATCTGCAGGAACGAATTCGATGAACCCAATTTTCGAGCACTTTTTCCACTAAATCAAGTCGTATGTCATGAATGGCACGTTCAATATTGACTTGTAAAGCTTGAAGAGAGTCTGGTTTATTTCGAAAGATCAATGTCTTCAAATAACCCCACAATAAATAGTCTAATGGTGTTAAATCACAACTTCTTGCAGACCATTCAATATCACAATTTCTTGAAATAATCGAATCTCCAAACTTTTATCGCAATAATTCAATTGTTGCATTTGCTGTGTGGCACGTAGCCCCGTCTTGAAGGAACCAAATGTTGTCAAGATCAGCTTCTTCGAATTTCGGCCATAAAAAGTTGGTTATCTTCTATCTATACCGTTCTCCATTGACAGTAACGGTTTAACCAGCTTCATTTCGAAAAAAAAACGGAGCGATGATTCCACCAGACCAACCAACCACACCAAACTGTCAATTTAGGTGAATGTAATGGTTTTTCATGTATACTTTGTGGATTTTCTTAGCACCAGAATCGACAGTTTTTTTAATTTACCGCACCACTTAGATGAAACTCAGCCTCATCGAAGAAGATGATTTTCTTAAAAAAATCGTTATCGTTTTCAAGTTTTTCTAAGGCAAAATCAGCAACGTTGTTCTTGCATATATCTCTCTCCTTGATAATCACTACTGAATACAATGAAAAACAAATGACAGATCATGATATATTACAAATGGCCGAAACGTCACTTCAAAATCATATCATCCCTATTGGAAAACGTTATACATATATTTGACGCCGCCGCATCTCCTCGCTTTTAATTACATATTGTCATCATGTTATATTTTCTGGCATTTCGAACGTAACTTATTTTTCTACATGAGTTACAGATTCATTTTTTTCTCACTTTTCGAGAAACGATGTAATAATTTGTTTCACATATTTTCGCCACGAGAACTTCTCAATGAAGTTACAGAACATGGCTCTGATGTTTACGATAAAGTCTTGCTAATTTGTAGGGAAACGTATTTTATTGTTACTAATACCAACTGTAACTAACCAAAATATGATCAAGAATTTTTTTGTAAGTTACTTGGTTTTACATTTCAGCTAACGATACATTCGTTCAAAACAAACTTTTAAAGTTCGATTGTACAAAAATCAATTTATAGCAAAAATTGCATTTAAACCAACTGAACGTATAGGGTGTTTTTATAGAGTGCCACAACTTTGAGTTGGCATGACTGCTTTATTTGAGCACCCATTTTACAGCTGATAGTTGCTTTTTGTTTAGTTTGCTTTGAAACTTCATTATGAATCGACTTACACCAGAGCAACGCCTGCAAGTTGTTGAAATTTTTAATCAAAATAGTTGTTCTATTCATCAAACTCATCGTGCAGCGGGCGCTACAATTGATTTACTCAAAGAAACTTTTGATGAAAAAATAATTTCACGTAATGGGCCACCAAGATCGTGTGATTTAACCCCATTAGATTATTTTCTTTGGGGTTATGTTAAGTCCATTGTCTACGTCGATAAGCCACAAACAATTGAACACCTGGAAATCAACATTCGACGAGTTATCGGCAAAATACGGCCGCAAATGCTGCGAAAAGTTGTGTAAAATTTGTGCTCCAGATTGCGCCTTCTACGCGCCAGCCGTGTCGGCCACATGGCAGAAATCATATTTAAACATTAATTTTATAAAAGTTTCTTTTCAATAAAGCCCGTTTCATTGATATTAAAAATATATTTCCTTGTTTTATTATGATTTAAACTTTTGTCACTCTATAAAGAATACCCTTTATATGGAGTTTTTAATGCAAATAACGCCGTTTAATAAAATATTAAAGCACACTTTACCATCCCTGATATGAGCAGTGAAAGGAGTAGAAGGAATTTGTAAGCAAATATAGCAGAAATATATTTTATACTTTCTGTTTGTTAGCAGTGGTGTTTCTTATTGTAGCCGTCATTGTGTTAGTCAAGCAGACCGTTATTTTTAGTATGACGTTGACGGAATCATTTTAACCCAGTTTTTCTCCACAAGTGAGTGAGTGAATGGTTTATTTTCACAGCAAGTTTTTCCTGGTATTTCAATAAAAATTTATGTTTATTTACATTCTTGTAGTTGTAACGTTTTTCCTTACAAATAATGGGGAAGGTGGGTTTTTAATGAAGCTCAACACTAGAAAACTACAATTGAAACACAATCAGTACTACACGCCTGCAAATTGGAAAAATATCGAAATTATAACAAATGCGTTTAGTGTCATTAACGATATTCACTCACACATTGCAAAAGTACTACAAGAGATGTGTTCGTTCATCTGACAACAATTTTTGTTTAATTTTGGAATTTCTAAAATTAAAACAAAAATATTATAAAAAAGTTATTTGTTCACAATATTTAAAATAAAAAATACATACGAAATAAAAAAAAAAAACTGTGTTTTCAAATAAAATAGATTAATGTGCGTGCCATTAAATCATATAATTTTAATTAAATTTTCTACTATAGTTTAAACAAATGTGAAAAATGTAAAAAACGGCAACGACTAAATAAATAAAAATCGCCTGAAATACAATTCAATTCAGTTCATTCAATTCAATTCAAGCAACAAGATATTGTGAAAATGAAAAGATATTAAAAACACTTAAAGGTAAAAGTTGCCTGCAACCAATACAAAAACAACAACTAACCTGCCAACACCCTTTAAATACAAAAATACGGTCCTTAACAACCACTACATTACGAACAACCACAACAACAATCAAAAAAAAATTCCAATACATACTCTAGAGCGTGTGTGTTTGTGTATGTGTGCGGTGTAAGTATTAAAGTCTAATTTTCTTTTTTCATTTCAAGAATTTATGCTCGTTTTTGTTGTTGTTGTTTTAGATGTATATTTCTATTTTATTAAATTTTTTAATAGTTTTTCTTTCTCACCGAAAAAATTAAAATCGCTTTTAATAGTAAGCCACTATGCCAGTGAACTTATTAACCCGCCCTTGTAACCCCGCCTCTAAAATTCGAACTGCGAACTTTGGTGCAGTTGTAAACAGAGCTCGATTCGAGGGATTTGTAAAATGTATCATTTTTATTTTATAGATGTTGTATATGGTATTGTGCGTTTTATTTTGGTTGTAGAGTGATTTAGGGCAACTTTTGTTGTTACGTTTACTAAAGGGCATTTTTTATAAAGTGGCACAACTTTGAGTTGGCATCACAGCCTTATTTGAGCACTCATTTCACAGCTGATAGTTGCTCTTTGTTAAGTTTGCTTTGAAATTTTATTAAGAATCGATTTACACCAGAGAAACGCGAAATACGGCCGCAAATGCTGCGAAAAGTTGTTGAAAATTGGTGTTCCAATTGGTGCCTTCTATGCGATAGCTGTGGCGGCCACATGGCAGAAATCATCATTAATTTCATAAAATTTTCTTTCCAATAAAAATATATTTCCTTGTTTTATTATGATTTAAACTTGTGTCACTCTATAAAAAACACCCTTTACATCAGATTCATTATGATTTAAATAATACGAATTCCACTGAATATAAACAGACATTTTTTTTTTGTTTTAGTATAGACAGAAGCGTCCGTATTCCAGATGCAAATAATTTTAATAAGGTTCATAGAGAAAATATTCAAAGTTTATAAAAAATCTTTTCAAAAAACCGACCTCAATACAAAAATTAAATTGAACAGATGACAAAATCGACACAACTATGGTTAACCTTAGAAGTCATAATAATCCATTATTAGCTTATGTTTTACTTACACGAGAGATCAAAGAACTGTTCGCATGTGGAATAAAATCCTCGCAGAGGTCAACTGCCCACTCACCCCTGAGTGCTGGTCCTAATAAAAATAAAAAAATAAAAATATTAAAATCAGTCCATAAAGAGCGGATAAAAACCATTAGTTTTGTAGAGTAGAAAGGGAAGTAGTTGCCCTGTTCCCACAAAAAAAAAAAAAAATAAATTAAAGGACAAAACTGTAAACAAACCTCTTCAATAAGGAAAAAAAACAAGAAAACAGTTTTGAAAATCGGTTCATTAATGATTCCGAAGATTCAAGGGATACAATATGCCCTAAATTTGATGGCACTAAGGAAAATAATACGAACACAATTTGTAAATTAGTGTTCACAGCTTATTCTTTCCAATTGTCGATCTCATCCACAGCCAATTAAGGACTTGTTGCCTCCTGTTTTTCACTAACGAGGCTCTAGCGAGCAACATTAGGCGGTATTAATTTCACGCTCTGAGGAAATTTTTTCGCAAATCCACATTCGGAAGAGGAGGAGGAATGGAGTGTAGAAGAACCGTGAATGGCATAACTGCGTCTCCGGAACTAGAAAGAACGCGCGATCACTGATCTCTTTGAAACACTGACCCCAATGTTTAGATGCTCAGATACGTTACCTGATATAAAATTGCTACCAAATCTATAAACAGCATCACTGCCAGCCAGCGTGCTACTAGAGTAGCAATTTGCCACTTTTTCGAATGACTAGATACTATTTTACAACTTTTACAAAATGTACCCAAATGTAGTTCTTCCTGTTTTTTTGATACCTTTTACTTTTTACCAAGCAAATAACTCTTACGAAAGTATAGAAGTTTGTTGTTGACAACTGAAAAGGCAAGGTCACTTTTGTGTGTGATCTTGGGTTTTTGACTTTTGAAAAGAATGGATCAAAAAATATTGGATTGGTATCCCAACTCCTTCTACAGCAATGACATTATAAAGAAAGTTTGGTAGAAAACGAGTTTAAATATTTTTATCTATTAAGACATTAAAAAATGTTTAATAAAAATTATAACATTTTATTCGAGTAGTTACTTGTGGAATTATGTTTTCAAAATTTATTCTATATAAAATAAATTGATCAAAATAGACGAAAAACCATAATTTGGTGTACTGAATTTGAATTTAGAAGGAATTCCACGTTTTTTTCTTTGTCAAATCCCCTTTTTGGTGCCACTTTTTTCGTAAATATCCCCTGTCTGTAACATATAATTAAGAGCCCTATGTAAGGAACATATATATGTATGTGTTAACTATAAGCAAGTTTTGTAAATCTGTCAATAAATAGAGGCGTTATTCTAGAATCCAAACTGCAAGCAAACCCTTTAAAAAAAAAAAAAATTACAAATGATTAAAAAACGATTGATTTAATCGAATTGATAACCCCCTTCTTTCTTTTAAAGTCGTTTAAAAACTTTCACACGACATATAAAATGTAACTAATGATACATTTGCATGAATTCTCATACATTAAAAATAATAAAAAAAAACAGTTAAATGCAATAACAAAACACCTTCCAATGAGTCAAATCACATTAATTGAGTTCTCTTTTTTCTTATTCCTCTAATACACCTACATACATACAATTCTCCCCACATTAAAATAAAAACAAAATAAAACCAGAATTATTATTGTTCTTACTTTGTGTACAAAACAACACATGTGTGTATGTATGTGATTGTTGTTTTTTTGTTTCAATACGTTTCCATCAAAAATAATGAACGAATTTTAACAAATTAATGATGACACACACACACACACACACTCACAGCTGTAATTCAATATTTTTAATTTTATACAAGTTTTTGTAATAATCAGTTCTATACCGACTATCTGTGAATTATATTGATTTCAATACATTTAGGGATTTGATTTTTGGACATTTAAGTGGACACACATTTAGTTTGTAACGATAATTCTCAACATGGTCAACATTACTAACATGTAAAGGGTGTTTTTTATAGAGTGGCACAGGTTTAAATCATAAAACAAGGAAATATATTTTTGAAATTTTATGAAACGGGCTTTATTTGAAAGAAACTTTTATGAAATTAATGTTTAAATATGATTTCTGACATGTGGCTGCCACGGCTGGCGCGTAGAAGGCGCAATCTAGAACACCAACTTTCAACAACTTTGCACAGCATTTGCGGGCGTATTTCGCCGATACCTTTTCGAATGTTGATTTCCAGGTGTTCAATTGTTTATGGTTTAGTGACTTACCATAACCCCAAAGAAAATAATCTAATGGGGTTAAATCACACGATCTTGCTGGAAAATGAATTGGGTCAGTACGTGAAATTATTTTTTTATCAAAATTTTCTTAGAGTAAATCAATTGTAGCGCCCGCTGCACGATGAGTTTGACGAATAGAATAATTAATTTTGATTAAAAATTTCAACAATTTGCACGCGTTGCTCTGCTATTAGTCGATTTATAATGAAGTTTCAAAGCAAACTAAACAAAAAGCAACTATCAGCTGTATCAGCTGGGTGCTCAAATAAAGCAGTCATGCCAACTCAAAGTTGTGACACTCTATATAAAAAACACCCTCTACAAGACTTAATTACTCTGCCATTGATTTTATCGTATAGGGTTGGCAGGCATTCTTTTAACGTCGTTAAATGAAATGTAATTCTATTTTTATTAATATTTATAATTACTACCACAAGCATATTTGTTACTAATTTGTAGTTTGTTGCAAGTGATTTATAAATATGATAAGACTTATTATTATTATTATCACCATTAGATATGTTTGAATGTGTGTGTAAGGTTCAACAATAATGAGTATATTTTTATTTCGAATTATTCATACATACGAGTGCACAGAAAGAAATAATGTTAAAATTTTCACGATGTCGATAGATCGATAACGTTGAAATTGTAAACGATAAACAACTGATTTTGCGACAATCCTTTTTATTTATTTTTTGTTCAGATTTTGTGCCAGTAAACAAATAATAAGTTGAAGAAAATCATTTATTAGTGAAACGCAAAGTATATTTATATGTAAGAGCACAGTTGATTTGTTGCGCAGAGCTGTAAAAGATTAATTGAAATTCGGTTTTTAATTCAAAATAATTTACAAAAAGTGTAATTGATTAATTTTACACAAAATGTGAATTGAATTAAAACACGAAGGCATTCCTCGTGAATTAAAAATTCAGGCATGCATTCAAATCACTAAAAAGATTAATTAAATTAAATTTGGAATGAATTTAATTGTGATTTAAAGAAAAGCAATTTTTTATTATTATTATTATTATTATTATTATTATTATTATTATTATTATTATTATTATTATTATTATTATTATTATTATTATTATTATTATTATTATTATTATTATTATTATTATTATTATTATTATTATTATTATTATTATTATTATTATTATTATTATTATTATTATTATTATTATTATTATTATTATTATTATTATTATTATTATTATTATTATTATTATTATTTAGTTTAATCTTATAAATAAATTCTAAGATTAAAAAAAAAGAAGGTGAGCATTGCTGCCAGGGCTATCAGCTTTACTGTTTTCACTAGGATTAGGAGCATTATTAAAAAACTCGTGAATGTTTTAAAAAACTTTGTTTTAAAAAAACTTTCAAAAGAGTTTATGATTCGTAGATTTTTTCAAAAAGGAATCATTCCCTTACAGCTCTGCTACTAAGCTATTTTTGACAATTTTAAATTTATTTTACACAAACAAAAAGCCCTTTATTTTTTTATTTTTTATGTTGTTGCCGAGATGCATGTACTTGATATTTTGATATACTTTGGTGAAACGTAAGCTAGTTTTTTTTTATGTCTAGAAGTCCAGCGATCGTTATCGTTCGACATCGTGTGCCAGGCCGTTAATGCTTTTTATTTTTAAAGGGTTTTAGTTTAAGATTTACTATTCAGCTAATTCTAATAATTTCGTTGGTTAATTTTCTAATTAAATGTTTGTAATTTAAGTGCTGTTTTCACATGGACGGACGAATGATTTTAGTGTAAAATTTTTTATGGAAATCACTCACTGCTTTCACTCCAACCATTCGTGTGTCATGTGGAAACACGCACCTTTACCTTGTTTTTACTTTTGTGTGTTTACAAATAAAATAAATAAAATAAATCAAATTCTGTGCATACGAAATTTTTAAATGTGGATTGATTTATGTACAGATGAGTTAATATTTCTTTAGAGTGGATGCAGAGATTTTGTGTTAATGGATTTATTTGTTGGAGGTGACTACTATTGAAAAATTATTTAGAAATTATTATAAAATAAATATTTCACAAGCAATAAAACATTTGTTAAATATTTTTTTTATTCTAACAATGATGTGACTCTTCTTTACTCCTTAACGTATGAGTGATATAAATAATTTTAATTTAGTATACGCCACGTATGATAAATGTTAAGCCATGTGTATACCAGTGAGCTGCAACAAGTATGATCGATCCTACTTATTCCCTAAAGCAGGCCACTCACGTACAGTTTTAACTGTCCGTTTTAACTGAACAGTTGAAACTTACAGTTAAAACTGTACGTATGTGGGTAATAACTGACAGCTCAATTCAACTGTTCAGTTGAAGTGAACGTGTGTGGGGGTTCAACTGTACCGTTCTCAGTTCAATTTGAGTCGAGCGAGAGTGCGTATCATGTCACGTAAACAGAACCAAGTGATAGTTGATTTTATTGCAATATATAGATCTGAACCTTGCCTATGGTGCCTAGAACAAGCTGGCGAAGAAGTTACAAGAATTAGAACCTGACGCGGAAAAGAAATCTGCTTTGTCAAAAATAAACAGCTTAAGATCCGCTTTTCGCAAAGAAAAAAGAAACTTGAGGCATCAAAGAAGTCTGGAGCATCTGCATACAGCATTTACAAGCCGGTACTTTGGTACTACGACCTGTTTGTTCGAATCCATGTTAAAAACTGAAGTAGTGAACTGCACGTGTGTGTACATCTCAGTTCACAGTTAAGTTTGTCAGTTATAACTGTATAGTTGAAAATGACAGTTAAAACTGTACGTGAGGGGCCGGCTTAACGTTGAATTTTAAGAACCACACAAACAAGTATTATTCAATTTTATACTCGTTCGCTTTTTATGCACAAGCAGAAAATTCATCAACAAGTGTAAACCATTTCGATCATTTGATGCGAATGTTCATGATCTGATTGCATGATACAATGAATATAAGGCATATGCAGAAATACAAAAAACACAATCTCTATGTATTTTGTTGGTGGAAAATCTGATTTCGGAAGTCAAAAGTATAAATATTTATGTGTGCATGTTTCAAACTGTGACAAATATATCAATAAAAATTATTTATTCAAATACGAGTACAAAATTACTTTAACAACTGAATAAAACAGTTGTTCCGCTAGCACTATATTGGCTTCAATTCAAAATGAGTTTCATACTCTTAACGACACAGTCAGAACATTCAAGTTAGCATAAAACAACAAGTGTATAAAACTGAATGTTTGAAACGAACGGTTGCGTAAACAAGTGTTTTTAGCTTTTGAACAAAAACGATTAGATCATAAAAATCAATGTGCATAATTAAGAATAACCGAAAATTAAACACTTGCTGCAGCTCACTGGTGCATACTCGTAAATGCATATAAACATGCCTACATTTGCTAACATGTACAAAAATATTAAGTATTCAAAAAAGGCAGGTTTTATATGGAAAACGTTTTCAATAGGCCTTAGTCCTGAGTAAGTCTGTGTGGTAAAATATTATTGTAGATTCTATAAAATAAAAACACAAGCGCCTCTAGTGTCTTGGTAAGAATTTAGGAGTTTCTAAGCTACTTAGCAGGCAAATAAAAGAACTTTTAATTGGGATCTGAGTTCATACTGTGGTCAGGGCAAGTCAACAACATCTAAAAGTTTGTCAAATGTACACTAGGTTGGGTGGCATTGTACAAGCTCGGTATTCGCTACTACCCACAATCGCGACGGCACGGTTATCGCAACGGCTTAATTTTTAATATTGCAGGTTCGATAATCGCGGCAGTTTACGAAAAACAGTTTCTATTTTCACGACTTTTATCTGTTTTTTTTTTTTTAATTTGGTAAATTAACCTTCTTGGATGATTTTGATCTTCAATTTTGTCAGTTTATTCGTGTCATTTGTTGCATAAATACATCTCTTAATACGAGTATGGAAAAAGTTCAACAACGATTTCTCAAAAATTAGAGATCTAAAAACGTTGCTCTTTAAAGAAAGCTGAGATCCAAGAATGGAAAATATGCGATTCAAAATCTCCGATTTCTTTAAAATCCTTAAAATGTAAATATGTATATCAATAAAAACAATTCTAATTTTAAAAATTACATAAAATTATTCAGTAAAATTTGGGCTCTGTTATCGCGAAAACTCAGTGTACGCTTGTACTGTAATAATTGTTGTTGGACTGTTTAAGTGATGATCGCATATCACTGGTCAGTAAAAAAAAAAACTGTTTCGGCAGCGATTGATACAGTCGCCACATACTGTGTACCACACAGCCCTCCTTCGTCAGCGTGTTAAAAAGATTAATAAAATGACTGCTCATACAGCTTCAGGAATTTAATGCGTCTACTTAGCACCAGAGGCGCTGCGATACTACACTAAAAATTTATAAAACTCGCAATAGCAAAGTTGTAAAAAGAATTAAGACTTCTTCAGACATTTTTACCATCTTAACTCTCTACTCTCTCTCATACTTTCTTTCTTCCTACTTCTTAAACAATGCATGGCATAAGTAGGGGTCATCTCCTGAGTACTGGTTCTATAAACAAAAAAAAAAATAGCGGATAAGTTTTTCGCAAAGTACAGTAATACCTGCAGCAAATATTAAGGGATTAAAATATTTCACAAAAATATTGATCTTATACTCGTAGTGCGTTTCCATATACGTGATTTGCGCCAAATCATTTCATTTGGTCAAATGAAGTAATTTGCGAGATGATTTCCCATACATTTTTCAATGTAGTTTCAAGTGGTCAGCCAACATACTGGCCAACGGATCGTCAAAAAATTCCTGATGTTATCGACTTTGGGATTATGAAAGGCGTGCCCAGCGAAATGATTGAAGTAGAAGCATCTCTGGATTTGTCTTCAGATCACTCGCCTACTATTATCACTATTTACTCACACACAACTACAACACCAACATGTGATTTACCGCTGACACCTGCACGTATTAACTGGCTGAAATACAAAAAATATTTGAGTGCTCATTGCACGGAAAATATGCAATTGAGAACACCTGCTGACATAGAAAATTCTATTAGGTTGTTTGAAGCACATGCTAAACAAGCTGCTCTTAATGCTTCTTCAATTCAACCAAATCAACAAGCGAGATTTAACAATATTTTTTGTGCAGATGTAGAAAGGCTATTGACTGAAAAACGGAGAGCTCGACGAGAATGGCAACGTTACAGATCGCCTCAGCTAAAATTAAGGCTTAAGGAGTGTACCAAACAGCTAAGAAAAGTTTTACAATCACAAAAAACAGCTTCGCTGCAAAAATTTCTGCAAGAACTCGATGCAACACCGTCAACAGATTATTCGCTGTGGCGTGCAGCCAGAGGACTTAAAAGGCCAGTGATTTGTAAACCACCATTACGAGCATCAAATGGTGACTGGGCAAGAACTGATGCTGAAAAAGGTGATCTATTTGTTAAGCACCTAGAAAAAGTATTTACCCCGAATATTTCTGCTGATATTGTTGAACTGCCACCAGTCGTCTCTTTACCAGAAATACCGATGAGATTTAACATGACGGAGATTGAAAATACTATTACTAGTCTTAACACCAGAAAAGCCCCAGGTGTCGACAAAATAAGCAACAAAATGCTTCAACAACTACCTTATATTGCAAAAAGAGTTATACTCTTCATTTTTAACAGTATTCTACGGCTGCAATACTATCCTGCAGAATGGAAGGTTTCGATGATTATTATGATACCAAAGCCCGGCAAGGATCATACGAAGGTTGAATCCTATCGGCCTATTAGTTTATTGCCCAACATTTCAAAACAATTTGAAAAGCTGTATATGAGCAAGCTGATGCCTATACTGACTAGAAGTGGATGCATTCCAGATCATCAATTCGGTTTTCGCAGACAACATAGCACAATTGAACAAACTCACAGACTTGTGAACGTAGTTAGAGACACCTTCGAAAAAAAGAAATTTTGCTCTGCGCTCTTTATAGATGTTTCTCAAGCTTTCGATAAAGTATGGCACGAAGGTCTTATCCACAAATTAACACGCAATCTCCCCGCAAACATAGTCAAGCTTTTAAAAAGCTATTTAGAGGAACGAAAATTTGTAGTTAGGGAAGGTAATTTTTTAAGCCCTCCGCAGTCGATCGAAGCCGGAGTTCCCCAAGGCAGCATCTTCGGTCCCTTACTTTATTTAATTTATGCCTCTGACTTACCGTTAAGCAATAACATTCATACATCAACATTTGCTGATGATACAGCTTTTTTAAGCGTCCATGAAAATCCAGTAGAAGCTTCCATCAACTTACAAGGGTATATATCCAATTCGGAAAAATGGCTTAAACAATGGCGTATAAAAGTTAACGAACAGAAATGTGTACACGTCACTTTTACGTTGCGAAGGGAAACATGCCCGCCTATACAAATCAACACTGAGACTATTCCGCAGCATACTGTAGTCAAATATCTAGGCGTTCACCTTGATCGCCGTTTAACATGGAAATCGCAAATAGACGCAAAGTTGATGCAAATGAAATTAAAAACTGCCCAAATTAATTGGCTTATGGGAAGAAATTCTATACTGAGCCTAGACTGTAAACTTCTACTATACAACGCGATCCTGAAACCAATATGGTCCTATGGAATCCAGTTATGGGGCACTGCCTCAGCATCGAATGTCGAAAGAATTCAAAGGCGACAGAATAAAATTCTACGTACAATAACAGCAGCCCCCTGGTATGTCAGAAACCATCGAATTCATAAAGACCTAGACGTTCCGTTGGTGAAGACAGTATTTTCAAAACACGCGAAAAAATATATAAAAAAACTTGAGTTGCACCCAAATCCACTTGCGCGCAATATTCTTCATTATAGAGGCCACACCCGGCTGAAAAGAAGGGATACTCTTTTTCTCAGCCGTTCACGAGAGATGTAAAACAACCAAAATTAACCGTTGAAATTAAAAATTTTGTTTAGCATTGGCTAAACTTACATTTAATATTTTTTAGATTTAAGATTTGAAAAACTTATTGATAATTTAATATAAATAATTAAAGATTCAATAAATAATAAAATTATCAAAAAAAAAAAAAAAAAAAAAAATTTTTCATATGAGCAAATTATCTCAAATGACTTAATTTGCTACAAATTATTTCGAATTTTGTCTATGCAACACTGAGCGGCTGATATTATTACAAATTCAACCTTGCGGCATCCATTATTAGTGACTTACAAATCCGAAAAAGTGACATTTAAGTATGAATAAAAATTGCGCTGGAAAAGAAATTTTCGGCGTCGACGTTGACACAAATTTTGTAGTACTACTTTTGCCATTAAGTCGTTGTTGTGTTGAATATAATTTAATAAAAAGTCGGTGTTATCTTCCATTTTTATTTTATTTTTTATTTTGCTTCTTAAAAATTTTTTGATGCTAAAAAAATCAATAAACAACACAAACGTCAAATTGATTTCGAAAATTCGAACACCAAATTACTTCAACATAATGGAAACACTTCGATATGATTTCCTCAATCAACATAATTTGCTCATAATGGAAACGTAGGTACTACAGAATAGAGCAGAAAGTAAAAGCCAAGACTAATGAGGCCTTTAGTCTTTGACTTAAAAGTGTTATAAGCAATTTTTAGCTAAAATGTAAAGGTGTAATTCATAAATGATTATTAAAGTTATTGTGGCGTTAAAGTACGAAATTTGTATGAGAAAACCGGTTTTAGTGTGCACATTAACTTAGTGAATTGTTTATGAATTACACCTTAATAAATATTTTAAAATTTTCTATGCCAATTCAATAGAGCAAAGTGCTAAAGGATTGAACTTTAAGATTGTAGAGTTAAAAAAACTCAGAATCACTTCTACCAGGATACTAAACGAGCTATCCTTGAATATTCATTCGTATAAATTATATTGTATTGATGTTTGAACAAGAAGACAATTTCATATCAAACAGCTTGTGGGTAAGTCTCAGTTCCAACCAGGGAGAACTTTTCAAAACTATTCTTGTTAAAGTTTTTGTAGAGTTTTTTTTTGACAACTTTCTCCCCATAAACATTCCCAGTTCAGTGCAGCTATCAAAAATATAAAAATCGTATATTCTGTTGGCTGTAAGCTAATTTTTAGAAGTCATTTGCATATTGAAAGATTAGAATAAACAAAGCTAAAAAGTTTTACTCCATAATTAGTCCATTAGCATATTCTAAGGGCATACAAACTCATAATAATTTATTTGAAAGTAAAGTTGTGCAAAGTAAAATTTTAATTTTGACTAAGTACTTGACAAATTTGTATTTCTTTCTTTCTGCTCGAATATTATCCTACAATTTCATGAATTGCCTTCAAATGTAGCAAAGTGTGGCATATATGAAAATAGCTTTGTTTAGTTTAAAGTGACGCCACAACGCCGTTGTGTTCTGTGTTGGAGCAAAAAAACATAAAAAAGGTTTCTATCCATAAATTTAACCCCTGGGTGTAGGCAATGGAAAAACAAAACAGTATTAGGTAATAAACAATAATGGAGAAAATGTCTATAGAAAAACCACAAAAACAACAAATATGAAGAAATAAAAAAAAAAAAAACACAAAAACGTGTAAAAAATACATTTGTATGCGAAAAACCTTAACTGACATGACAATAACAAAAACACAATATAAAAAGGAATTTTATATTTGCATAAAAACACACGCGTGCACACAGCACAAACTCGCTCATACACATGACACAAAATAACACACGAACACGAACATGGACGGACACAAGTCCCTACAACTTGCAACTTGTATTATGGTAAACAAACAAATTAGCCATACACAGAGAGAATATTTTCAAGATTGATTACGATTTGAAAACAAAAAAAATAAATATATGTAAAATAAAGAAATATTCTTGTAAAACAATTGAAATTTATTGCATCATACACATTTCTTAAAGTTTATGTATGCAAATTCATTTGTATGTATGTGTGTGTGTGTGTGTGTAAGCCAATTTATGTATTTCTATCTGCCTGTGTACAAAGTTTACAATACATTAATATTGCTTTGTGCTTGCAAGAGTGTGTTTGCGCACATCATATCCTGTTTCCTACTGCCCTGCCGCTGCTGCTGCTGATCAAGCAGAAAATGTTAATGTGTAAAATTGTCTGTGTGGTAAATTCTTGTCTTTTTTTCTTTTGCTCTCTCGAAACTGTTACACTGTTTTGGTTAACCACATTTGTTATTATTATTGTTGTCATTTTGCACCGTTATTGTTGTTGTTGTTATTATTTAATTGCACCAGTGATGCTAACTATAAGAAAGTTATCGTTTTATATGAAAATTTAGAACATGTTACCCATGAAATTATTTAAACGGGAAAAATATATTCCCTAAAGAGAAGGAATTTAAATGAAAATCTGATTACCAGTAAATTTAATTATAATTTGTTGTGATGAATAAAAAAGAAAACCAATTTGTAGTACAAAATATAACGAAACGGTAGAGTTTGTTTTTTATATAGGGTGTTTTTTATAGAGTGTAACAACTTTGAGTTGTCATCAATTGGCTTTATTTGAGCACCCATTTAACAGCTGATAGTTGCTTTTTGTTTAGTTTGCTTCGAAATTTCAATTTGAATCGACTTAAACCAGAGCAACGCGTGCAAATGGTTGAAATTTTTAATCAAAATAATTGTTCTATTCGTCAAACTCATCGTACAGTAGGCGCTACAATTGATTTACTTAAAGAAACTTTTGATGAAAAAATATTTTCACTTAATGCCCCAAATAATTGGCCACCAAGATCGTGTGATTTAACCTCATTAGATTATTTTCTTTGGGATTATGTTCAGTCACAAATTAACATTTGCAGTGAAAAGTTGTTGAAAATTGGTGTTCTAGAGTGCGCCTTCTACACGCCAGCCGTGGCGGCTACATTGATATTAAAAATATATTTCCTTGTTTTATTATGATTTAAACTTGTATCACTCTATAAAGCCGCGGTGCCCACAAGTTCCTTATGGAGGAGCAAACACCAATACATTTAAAGAAAAATAAATTTTTATTCAAAATTTTTTGTTGTAAAAACAAATACATGCAAAGAAAACACAAAAAATATATTTCATATATTTATTTCATATCATACGTTAAACAAAAACAAAATGTACATTGATGATCGCTGTCGTCAATGTTTACCAGCAAAGCATACGAATGTGTTGTTGCTTTGCTCTTGCGTGTATACAGTGAAGAACGTCAAAAAAAAAAAACTAATAAGACAAAGTTGTTTGTGTATTTCGCATTGAGGTTGCTGAGTGCTGTATGAGTATATTAAAACACACAGCCTATAGCTAAGAGTATGACAAAAACAAATGAGCATGAAGAGCATAGGGCCTGGGCACAAATGCTATAAAGTATCACTCTATAAAGTGTGAAAGAGTTAAGTCTTTTAATTTTTCAACATCTATTTTCTCTACCCCATCCCTCTTCCTGAGTTCCGGCACAGTGCACTGCATACGTAGGGGTCATCCCCTGAGTGCTGATCCTAATTAAAAAAAAAATAAATTAAAAATCACCCTTTAAAACTCTGATTGATGCACTCGCTGTGTACTGTATGGAGTAGTGATCTGATCCAATCTAAATTAAAGCAAAGTTTTAAGATCAAATCTATCACAATATTCAAGACACGACGCTTTGAACAACTTCTTCTTCCGTAGTCGAGTATATGAGATTTTTTTTAATCGTTCTTTTGTAATTTAAACGTAAAAGTTAACAACACTTATTTGAAATCATAGTTGTTGGGCTGTGTAGTAATGACCAATTGTACACAAAGTGAAGTTTGTCAGAAAGTTAAACGCCCAAAGGATATAATTAAACAATTACGTATGTATGCATATGCATGCACACACACACACAGATACATGCACTCACGTATAGACGTACATAAATTTGTTACATTGTATAAATTAACAAGCATGTGTATGCAACTAACTACATATGTAGTATATACAATTATATACATACCAATGTATACTTTATACATTACCTAGTAAACATTTAAGATTGATGACAAAATTCAAAATTATTTGAAACTCAAACCAAATAAATTGAGAAATATAACGAAGTAGGGAATGTTTATATTTTATCACCTAAATTTGGTACATATGTATGATGTTCTCCAAGACACTTTATATTTTCAGTTCACTCCTATTGGAGTTGGTTCGCTTGGATGCATGTCCTTTTGTGTGAATTTATGCGTGTGATAAAATTAAATGGATAATATAGTATATAAAATGTGTTTGAGAGAATTGAAATGACATTTTACGCATTAATGTAGTTTTTATTTTGCACGTTTTTAATTTTAATGGACATTTCTTTTTG
Organism: Lypha dubia; assembly: GCA_947311025.1. NCBI lineage: Eukaryota > Metazoa > Arthropoda > Insecta > Diptera > Tachinidae > Lypha > Lypha dubia. Next base: position 128,376,977 of record OX371260.1, read on the forward strand.
TATTTAACTTTTATATAATTTTAAGCGTGTGTGTATGTGAGAGTGTGTGAAGCTTACACTTTATATTTCATAATTTGTCGTTCGGTTTTGTTTAAATACCAGCGCTGCTTCAATATGAGTATTTTTTCAATCACAAGGCATACATAGTTTTCTTATGAAATATTTTACTTGTTATCTTTTAAAGCTGTTTAATTATGAATTTTTTTTAATTGTTAAATAATTATCCTTTCGGTTTTTTTTATAACTTTTTCTTTTTTAAGATTGACATATTATTTTCAGGCAAAAAATCTGTTGATGTTAAATGATCAACATTCTTTAATATTTCTGAATTCCTAACGAAATTTCTTTACTAAAATAGACCTTTCAAAATAGTTAGAGTACTTGTTTTACAGCTTGTGCACACACCCTATAGCAAATATTCACACCCAACAGCTGTTAACTTTTGAGTATATAAAACTGCCGCTGTATCACTTGGTAGTTTCCATACTTATTTTGAGTTGTGTTTCTAATGAAAAGAAACCCAATCCTGCTTCTGCTTGATTCCGTGCAGGCATGAATGCGAATTTAAAAAAAAATTTAATTGGAAATTTTCCATAAAACGAGAAAGCAAAGAAAGGTAATAAGAAACGTTATTTTCAGTGTTCGTAATATCTTCTCATCAATATATTTTTGGTGTTACTTTAATTTTTAGTTTTAGTGATTATTGTATGTAACTTATTTGAACTTATGGAAGTCGCTAAAAATTAGCAACAATCTCAACTAAGAATCAATTCAGAAAATCAATTTAATTAAAAAAATAATTAGCTCTCAAGCAATAAAGAAAATCGTAGTCTTAAGTTCCTGTTCATAACAGTAAACTTTTCCTGCGCTACTTTTCAGATTGTTGATGAGAGAGGAGAGGGAAATAGAAAATCATACATGTACACCCATTATAAAAATGAGAAGAAGAAGCATGAAGTATACATGAGAACTACTCATGCTGCTAAACAAAAATTTCATTGTATGGACACAAATGCAACTTGAAAAAAAAATTGTTTTCAAGAAACTTTCAGAAACAAAAGTTTACTCATATAAACGTACACAAAACCAGAAAAAAAAATTAATGAAAAATATATAAAATTTTTGAGTTAAAAAAGTGCGTAATAAATTAAAAACTTTATTAAAATATTTGATAAAAATCAATTAATTTCTTTGAAACAATGGCGGTATTCAAGTGCTTAAAGCAAATGGCCTTGCTAAAGTGTAAATGCACACATATTTGTCGTTAGATTTAGTAAAAAAACCTACGATATTTTGCATTTGCACTTTCCAACGACCGTTCGCATCAAACACTGAATACCGCTAATGTAGTTCAAAAGAACTACTCAAACGGTACAAAGTCAAATAAATTTTACTTTAATTTTAAGCAATTGGCATTCGAGAATTATTGAAATTTTAAAATTTTTTAATGCATTGTTTTAAATGGAATTAAAATCGATGAAAAAAAATTATTGAATTAAAAAAATATTAAATGAAAAAATTTTTTCTGAATAATTACTGACAAATATTACACAATAATTTTTTTCTGTGTAGTTAATTATTATTGAACTTGTTTTTATTTGGATTGATTTAATTTATGATGATTTCTAAAGGCTAAAGTTTATAAAGTTAAAGTGTAGAAAGAACTAGACGCTGTTAATGTATCGAAGAACAATTGACAATTAAACATCACCACTTTGGATTTGAACATACACGACAGAACAGAACAACGTTGCTTTGGGAAGAATTAAGCTTTCTTCTACATTTCGAACATCTGTCTTCTCTACTCTATCCCTTTCTGTCTCTAGTTCTGGCACGATGCATTGCTGGGTGCTGGATCTAATAAAAAATAAGTTGCCACACAGTAATCGTCAGTAGCGTCATGCAGCCATCGTCAGCGTTAGGCAGCTCTGTTCACCGTAATTGCGAAATTGAATACGAGAATTACTACTTCTGTACTAAATTGATGATTTGAGAGATAAATACCACTTTAAATGCCAGTATTAACATTTAATAACTTTACTTTTAATTATTGATTTTAGTTGAATATCAAGGAGAAATTGTTTTAATTAAAGGACGTTTTCAAAACGATATGCGTGCGTTACCCTAATTTTGTTTCTTTTTGAATCCTATAATTTATTCCTTTTTATACAATCGAGTCAAAATACTTGTACTAAAAAAACAAAAAAAAAAAAATATAAAGCGTAGTTGCAAAAATTAAAATTAAATTTTATAAAAATAAACAAAATTGATTAAATTATTTCACTTACAGACAGTCATTCATTTACACACACATATCGATGGCTTAATATAAGAAAGGCTTAACTCGATTTTTTTTCTTTAAGTTTGAATTACAAATCGCAATAAAATCCGTAAATTTTAAAGTACAAAAAAAATGTTTTAGTGCAATTTTTATAAAAAAGAGTCAACAAATCTTATGCTTCAATTTATTTTATTTTGAAAGCATTGTGTATTTGACATTTATTTAACAGAGTAGGCAAAAACGCTTTTTGAAAAAAATCGAGTTACGCCTTTTTTATATTAAGCCACCGCGATGTTCATGCTTGCGCCATACTTATAAATTCTTGTTCATTCAACTCATGTGAAATTGATTGAAAATTTATAAAAAAAAAAAAAAAATAAGCATTAAGTGTCATAATAAATGCGATTTAACAATGTCATTCATTGCTGGCACAAACATTGACATCTGTCACATTATGATTGTAGTTTTATATGATTAACCTCTCAAATGGGTGGCTCAGAAATATAGAGCTGTTCATTGTTCATTCGCCATAACTACATAAAATGGGGAGTAAATTTTTATTATGTTGGAAGTAAAGCGATAATATAAAGAATTTGATTGATATTATTTATAAATTATTTCTCAGGTACAAATAAATTCATAAAATTCTGTATAAATTTATAGCGAAGACGTTACATTGCATTCGCATAATGCGGGCTGAGAAGTCAAAGCTGAAGAAAATCCTTATGAAGTTTTCATAACAAATCATCATTCATCATTTCTAATGCATACATAAAGCCATTCATACGAATATCAAAGTTAGTAAAATATTCTTTCACTTTCACTTCCACTTCCACTTCCCACTTATGCGTTAGTGACAAGTGTCTTTGGTGCTTCATTTAATACTCATGTGCTAACAATTTTTAACATTGAGATTTTTATTTAGTTTCTTTTATTTTCATTTTCAGGTTATTTAATGGTATTTTCTTTTCTACAAAAAAATGGTACATCTCCATGCTGAAAATATACTTTGGTGTTCGTTTCTTAAAAATGTTTTGCTCTCTTTGATTCTAAAAAAATCGCCCTCACTAAGGGTGGAAGGCATTGCACTTTTTGCCCCGTAAAAATCAACAGTGTTGATAGTGCCCTGTAAAACTTAGCTGTCAGCTGTTGAAAACAGGGCGTTCCACTTTTTCATAAATTGTGTTCAGTTCTATTGAAATAACAAGCTGCATTATTACAGGGTTGGCAAGACATTTTATATATGTACCTTTCAATAAGATGCCATTTTGTGTGTAGAAAAGAAAACACCATAAAACTTTTCTTCCCCTTTTGCTTATAATTTTACAAGGCGAATTAATACAAGGTGTTCTCAACATCACAAGAGATTATTTTCGCCCGCTGTCATCGCTTGTATTTTGTATCTCCCTCAGATATCTAAAAACAGATTTTTCAGTTCATTGTTTTTGACAGCCCAGGGAGGCACTTTTGTTAAGACAATTTGGGGCGAGTATATCTTGTATCAATATAAATTGATAAGTTTACAATGAAATTCCAAATAATTTCTACCTGAAGTCAATTGCAATTGCAGTTGCCATAACTTTCAAAAATGTGATGTATTCATCACTTTTATGAACTTAAAAATATGGGCCTGTTCGGAAATTCATCACTGCACCGCATCTGATGCGTTGTACGTTCTGAAAATCAACGGCTGGTAACACTGCATATGCCCTTTTGTATCAGCTGAGCAAACTAATGACAGAAGCGCATCAGATGCGGCGCAGTGATGCATTTCCGAACAGGCCCCATGTTAAAATTTTTTCATTCTTACATTTTATTTATGAAAAACAGTCTTCACAAAGAAAGTATTGTGGTTTAGCTGGGGCCAATTTGATGATGATAAGTTTTAAACAAAAATAATTTATCGATGGCTTGTTTAAACTTTCCAATTTAATTCGAATTTCCGAAATTGTGTTCGAATTTCCGAAATTATATTTGAAACTTTCTCTATTTACCGCTACACTTCCTTGCTAAATGCAGTTAATTTTCGGCAGTAATTTTTATGCAGATGTGAATATTTGAATTTTCATAGTTATGTTCGAATTTCCGAAACTATGTATGTTCGAATTTCCGAAATTAAGTTCGAATTTTTCAAATTAAGTTCGACGTTTTCTCTATTGAACGCTACAGTTCAAAAATAAAATACAAACATTTGTTTTTGTTTTCAACACAAAGGGACGTTTGAAAATTTTTAATCGTCCTCAATCGTCTTCTGCAAACAGGCTGTAAAAAAGAGTAGTTTTTTCCGTTTTTTTAAACCAGCATTAGAAATATCAAAAAATACATCCTGTTTAAATCTCTTGTATCGTTAGGCGATGTCCCTGTAAAAAAGTCAAGTTTATAAAAATATTACATCTCTTCGAATATTTTTTAGAGCTGGCGCACGGCGCGAGAAGTGAAGTATTGAGTTTCCGAAATGAATCTCCAAAATTTCGAAATTAAATTTCAAATTTCAAAATTAATCTTAAACTGAAGTTAAGTTTGAATTTTCGTATATTTTCTGAAGCAAACAAAATATTAGTTGAAGAAAATCACAATTCATCCTATTGGTCCTCCGAGTGGATGTGTACTACTCTTCCTAACCAAGTCTAACTGCCTGTTTTTAGACAATGAAAACAATATTGTGAGTGAGAATTTATATTGAAAATAACAATAAAATACGATTTTTTTTTTCAAAATAAAATCTCACTCACTATTTTATTTTCATTTTCTAAAAACAGGCAGTAAGTTTAAATTTGATAAAACAAAAATTTTTTTCGCTATCAAAATTTTTCAATAATAATTTTTTACGAAAATTTCCAGTAAATTTAATTTAAAAACGAATTTTCCCTATTCACAAAATCAGCCATTTAATTAATTAAATACGATGTTATTTCTAAGTGGAATGGCTTGGCTTTCGTTTAATAAGTTTTCCTTAACTAAATTAGCGATTTTGTTCCCTAAAACCATTCAAATATTCTGCTACACATTTAAGGGTGTCATAAAATTACAACAATTAATCATAAATAATATAAAATAACTTTTTAACTTATTAGAAATTCTTTTAGGATATTTAATCTTAATTTAAATATATTGAATTGAATAAATTTGTTTGTTTCATCCTCCTAAAGCATGTAAAGTGCCAACAACATAAACAAGTTAACAACATTAACGAAATCACTTAGAGATTTTACAAATTCTTAAGAAATTTCTTCAAAAGCTTTTTTTCCTCCAATTTTCCTTATCCTTTCTCTTATTAACATTTAGATTGAAATGTAAAGTTGCGCTTCAATTTATGTTTAAACGATTACATCAATAAGCACTTACAATCAAAATGACTTTGAGTTTGAATAAATAAACAACAACAGCAGTGTTTGGCCGGAGTGCTAATGAAAAATGTAATTTCCAACATGAAATTTGAATGAATGATTTGAAAGACATTTTTCATATTGAAATGAAGTAGTATGTATGTATGTACTTACTTACACGCAAAGAAAAAATATGATTGAGGGCAATCATAATTTAAGAGCAGAATTTTATTATTAAAAATAAACATCTGATTTACATACTACACACATCTAATTTTGTATCACGATATGACAAAATTTCATCATATAATATTTGTGCACAAACATACTATGATTGTAAATGATGATATTTGACATGAGTTAAAAAGTACAAAATTGGCATGAAAAGCATTCAAACAAAGATGAGAACAAAATGGTGTTCAATTCGACACTAAAAAAAATTTAAAAAAATTTGGGAAATTTTACTTAATTTAAGTTCAAAATTGTTGTCAGTAGATCTTTTTTTACTCAAATCTGTAAAATTTTTCTTGATGTTAAAAAATAAAAATTAAGTTCTTGTTCGTCGATATCGACATTTCTAACATTAACGGCCCGCCCCACGATGTCGATCGATCGACAATGCTGAAATTGTAGACGAGGAGCAACTGATTTGCGACCTTCTAAACACCCATTTTATTTATTTGTTTAGCTTATGTGCCGCTAAAGAAATAATAAGTTAAATAAAATCCGTTATTAGTGGAACACGAGTTTATTTTTTTGCGTCTAGAAATCCAGCGATCGACACCGTTCGATATCGTGGGCCAGGCCGTTACATTTGAAACAAGAACAAATTCTAAAATTTGATTTTTGTGTTAAATGTAATTGTTCGAAAGAAAGAACTTCTTCGAAATCGGCGAACAGGCAGTTTATCTTTTACCAGAAAATTTTTATAGTTATAACAAAATATTTACTAAAAATTAGTTCAGTGAATTTCCAAAAAATAGTAAGAATTTTCATATATGTATGTATGTAACTTCTACAGTGGTTCATTGCCTTGCTATGTGGTTTTTGATCTTGCTTAACGCATTTCTAGAATCGCTACTGTCATACAACAAAGATTTTGAGGTCAGGAGAGCGCTGGTACGTTCCGCGCTACTTCTTTAGAGGGCAGGTTGTATTGTCTGGAATGAGGTGGTTAAAAGTTTTTTTTTCCTTCATTAATTTGTTTAAAAATATTGTATTTAGGGGCTGTGCACATATTCCGTAACGCTCCAAGGAGGGGGGGTTAAAGATTTGTTACGGATTGGAAATTCTGCACTGACAAATTATTAAAAAGCGTTACGGTGGGGGGCTATAAAATCTCTGAAAACAGCGTTACGTAATATGTGCACAGCCCCTTATCCAGTTTTTTGTTATTTGTAAATCTAATCCTAAAGAAACTACACAAACGATTAGCAAAATATCGATAAATAAATTTTTATAAATCTATATACGAGTATATAAAAATGGTGTAAAAAATGTATAGTAGTTCATAAAATGAGAACGGCTGGGCCGATTTCTATAAAATATCTTGTCAGTTGTTCGTATTTTCGAGGAGAAGGTTTTTTGGAAAATTTTGGAAAAGTCGGAAAAATCGAAAATCGAGCGTAGCACACCCGGGTCAACTAGTTTATAATAATAAATTTTAATAAAATTTTATAATATTTTTTATATTAACAAAATTTTTATACATTTTTTTATAAAAAAATTGACCTCAAGCTCATCCATCAAATATAAATAAATTTATAATCATTTGAAAATCTTTCAATTTAAGAAAAAAAAAAATAGAAACTTAAATTGATGACAATCGTTTTCCGTTCTTAAGTATGTATGAAAAAGTTATTTAACTTTTAGAAAATTCGTTTTCAAACTAACAAGTCCTCGGAAGAAAGATTTTTTTTTTGAATAAAGAAAACATGAAATTGTTATCGTAATCATTTCCCATTTATATGCATAATTTTATTTGTATGTAGAGCTACAGACATATTTTACAAATGATTATTTTAAAACTTTTTTCAGCCAGCAGACAAAAAAACAAATTCCAACATTTATTTGTCTAGTGGCGGTACACGATGTACTTTTAATGTCCTGCTAATTAAATCTCCATGATAAATGATGAAACTTGTTTCAATAAACTATTGATTGTTGACCTTCTGCTTCTTTTATTTTTTTTTTTTTTTTGGTAAAAATTATTCGAATTCTATTCTATTCATTGTATTATTTCAAGCCAGTAATACAAGTTTCGAAATCTTTACATACATACTTGTTCATAAAGCTTTTTCCAATAGACCTTAAAAATATTATTTTTATTAAAAATATGTATGTACGAATCTATTTCAATTCCGATAAACAAACGACGACTGACTGTTCGCTACTGTCATTGATGTTTAGCATAGAAATCATTGTTTGTACAACTGCTGTATGTCCGCCCATATGTATGTCGAATTGTCTATTTGTTGATATTTTAATTTTCCAGATTCTCTATTGTGTGTTATTGTTTATATTTTTTTTTTAAATTTAAGTTGATTTCTTATACTACCTCTGTATTGTGTAAAATAAATACATTGAGATCAGATAAACAAACAATAGAAACAATAAAAATAACCAAATACAAAGCAAATACAATCATGCATGCATCCGCCCAGCAAGCATTTGAGTCTTATTATCAACTTATCACTGATTTGAATTAAAGCTTTTCGAAAAATATTTTTAAAATCTGTAATTTAGTGGAATAAATTGGCTTTTTTTTTCAAATTTAACAGGTCGACAAGATGATATCAATATCAGATTAAACCATACATGTTTGTTGGCTAAACCATAACGTACGTGTACATGCATACATGTTTATGCATACATTTATATGTGAATGTATGTTAATGATGTAAGTGTGCACATTCATATGCATCGTGATTTTAAAAACAAATTTTAGGTTTCCGTTTATTTTTATTTTTAATTTCAATTTAAAATTTTTTTTCGATTTTATTTGTTATTTTCCGATTACATTAGTTGCATTGTGTTTATGCCCAACTCAATTGTATATGAAAATGTCTATGTATGTGAATGTGTATTTTCGGCGCTTTCGAAATCATTTGTATAATTTTTCTTGTTTAATTTGGAATTTTATTAGAATTGTTGTTTAAAGTCAAAAGATGATTTACAATCTAAATGAAACAAATTTGCAAATTAAGAGTCAGTCTATTGTTTGTTTATAGAATGAGTCAATAATTTTAATGGTTATGAATGATTTTAAACGAAAAACAATTTTATTTGTCAAAAAAAAAAAGAAAAAACATACCAGTACTTTTGAAAATTAAATAAAAATACATACTGATAAACAAAATTTTTTTTTGCCTTCTCGTAGCAATTTCGAACAGCACCTTGAAAGATGGTTCCAGTAGTTTAAAAGTTTTAAGCATACCCGCAAACCACAAACCCTTTTTTTAAATATGCATAGATGTTCATGTGTCTGTGACCCGAAGCCTTAATCTCTGGAGATGTTTTAGAGCAGTTTAAAGCCCCTCAGTGATTTAAAATAGTCTCTATAGTATACTTCGAATGCCAGATATGGCTGCCGTGGGCGGAAGTAGGGACAGCACCGGGGTTTAATTGTTAGGGACAAATTGGTAGTTTTAGTACTTTTTAAATTTGTACTAATATTTTCATAAATTTTTAATAAATTAAGATATTTCTGGATTTTAAAAGAAAAAAAAAATTGGTACTTTTGATACTTTTTAATTAATAGTACTTTTTTTACTTTTGATGCTTTTTTACTTCTGCTCCGTTTTCTTTTGAGAAATTCTCCAAATAGATTTGAACGCAATTCGTTAGACGAATAACATGTAGCTCAGATTGAAATATAGGATACATTCTAAAGGGTAAAAAACGAAACAAATTGATACTTTTGGTACTTTTTGTTTTTGTATTAATATTTTAATAAATTAACATATTTTCTAGAGGCTGATGATAAAAAAATGGTGCTTTTGCTACGTTATTACTAATGGTAGTGGACTTGGATTCAATTTGGTATATGGATAGGTTGTGACCCAGTTTTAAATTTGGGGTACTATTAAATGGGTAGAAAACGGAACAAACTAATAAATTTAAATATTGTGTTTCAGCAAGCCGTCCGATATGATTTTGTAGTTTATGTAATTTTAATTTTAATTTTTAATATTAATTATTTTTAATTTTTTCAAATAGACGAAACCCTTAAAAAAGTCAACATAAAATTGACGAAACGTTGGGTAAATTTGAAATAAAAAGTTTTTTTATTGTCATAAACTGCGTTAGGCCTTGAGAGCTTTTTTTGTTTTTATATACATATTTATATATATTGTTTTTTAATAAATTATCATACGCTCTGTGGGCTGAAATTATAAAAATGTTGTACTTTTTTACTTCTGATGCTTTTTTTCTTGAGAAATTCTTTTAATGCATTTGGATGTAATTTGGCGCACGGATAGCATGTGGCCCAGATTAAAATATGGGATAATTTTCAAGGTGTAAAAAGGGACAGATTTGTGCTTTTGGTACTTTTTATTTCTTTTTATTTGTTTTTTTTTCTGGAGGTTAAATTAGGAAAAGCTGTTCTTTTTGGCTTTTGGGTACTTTTTGTTTTTTCGATAAATTTGGCATACAGACAACTTATATCTTAATTAACAGGTAGCATGAACAAAATCACGATTAAAAATATCTCTACCAGTTTTGACGTGATCAGACCAAAGTGATAGCCCTGATTTATAAAATATTTTTCATGCAAATATTCTTAAAATGATGTAGTGATAAGCAGTTTACGGATCGTGTCTGTGTTAGTAAAAGTAAAATACGATTTCAATTAGGAAAACTGCAGACTCAATTATGTCATTGTTAAACTTTAATCCACAATAAAAAAATATATTTAAATATTAAAATTAAAATTAAAAATTAAAATTAAAATTAAAATTAAAAATTAAAAAATTGCTCGAAAATGTGTTTACATGATTAATTACGGAATTAATTGAAACCAGCTTTCAATTTTGATTAAGTATATCATGTTAATATTTTTCACATACAGTTTTTTCTATTAATGATGAATGAATTTGGTTATCTATAAAATTTAAAAAATTTCACAAGTTTCGCAATTAAAACCATCAATATTTTTGGATTTTTCCTTTAATACTTAGTCTTTCAATTGTATTTGTTTTGCTAGAAATCCTTTTCCCGCTGTGAAGATATTTTTTTGCTCTTTCGATTTTAGCCAATTTATTTTTAACATTTTCGCTATCAAAAGCTAAAACATTGTCTTATAATTATTCAGCAGAATAAATTCAATATAAACAATTTTTGTTAAAAAAAAAAAAACTATTTCAATGTTAAAACTTTATTTTGAACTTTTTTAATCATTTGATTTGTTTAATTTTCAGGAAAATCTTATTTATGCAATATTTTACCAAGAAATTCAAGAGTTTATTATTAGATTTGGATAAAACTTTCATTGAAGAATAGTAATTGAGGGTGGTGTTGGCTGAAGTGGTTAGTGCGTTGACTACTAAGCAAACAATGACTTGGGGCCTGGGTTTAAACCTTGTCCAGAGCAAGTCAATCAACATCATTAATATCTCTAATGTACGTTAGTGAGACATTGTATTAATTGTTGTCGGACTATTTAAGTGATGAAGGCATAGCACTGGTCACTAAAAAACTGTTCCGACAGCGATTGATGATGCTATCCAAGCTAATGTACACAACATCGCCATCCTTCGTCGGTTAGCAGAAACATCGGCGAAGTAAAAAAATTAATAAAATGCCTGCTAATACAGCTTAACAAAGTTAATGCGTCTACTTAACACCGGAGGCGCCTCAACAATGCCTTAAAAATTAACATAACGCGCAATGCAGAGTTATGAAAGAGTTAATTAAGTCTTCTAAGTTTTCAACATCTATCTTTTCTACCCTATCCCTCTCCCTGAGCTCCGGCACAGTGCACTGCATACGTAAGGGTCATCCCTTGAGTGCTGGTCCTAATTAAAAAATTAATTAATTAATTTGGAAAAATTTTTTTTTCTTAAAATTTAAAAAAAATTTTATATTATTATTACGAATAAACGTAATTATTATTTGAACTGCAATAATGTATAAATGAGAAATTATTAATATTTGGCTTAAGTTCAGTTTTTAATTAAATTAATGAAAATTCCAATTACTATGAGTTTAACCAAGTTTTCAACCGAAATAGAATACGAGAATTAATTTAATTAATTTTTATTCTATTTTTACATATTGAAGCACTCAGACATGGGGAATTTCATACTAACCAAAATTGTTTCAATTTGTAAAAATAGAATAAAAATTAATTAAAAATTAATTCACGTATTCTATTTCTTTTGAAAACTTGGTTAAATAGTTGATATTCTTCCCAATTGATATCCACTTTACGAAAATTGTAAAGATGGACAAATAAACGCTGATGAGAGGTGTAGCGGCCCCTTGAAATCGGTATACTGATACGTTCTGCTAATCTGATTGCACATGCTAATGTTTTTCAAAAATAAAAACTCATAGTAATTGGAATTTTCATTAATTCAATAAAACTGAACTTAAGAAAAATATTAATAATTTCTCATATATTTAAAAAAAATTTAAATTTTGAATAATTACAGAGTTTTTTATTATATGTATAAAAACCATAAAACAATTTTTTTAAACCATTTTTTCATTCGAAAATAAAGTAATCTAAGCATAGAATTGTTTACTTCTCTTCTGCAGCCACAAATTTTAAATTGAAGTTTTTCTTAATTCAAATTTAGTTGCTTCATACAAAAGAAAAAGGAAATATTAAAATACTCGTATATACAAAAAAAATATTGTATGCATTAGAAATTGGGATAAATAATGGATTAAACAAACTGAACGATATTATTCTAGTTGTGAGTAAACAAAAATATTTATGAAATAAATTCTGTACAAAATTTATAATGAAAATAAAATTGAAAATAGTTTTTAATACCACAACAAAACAACAAAACAACAAGGATCAACAACATCAATAAAAAAACATCCAACACCTCGTCTAGTTACTCCCAAAAGGTCATAAAAGCTGAATAATATTAAAGTCTAAGCCAATAGAAAAATATTATAAAATATTTGCAAGACCCAAGAATTGAATAAAATCAGAGATAAATATGCATCTTTATGTTTGTCTGAAGATAGTAGTAGTAGTACAAGTAGTAGTACAAAAAAAGAAATTGGGGTTTTTTTTTTAAAAACTTTTAAGACCCCTTCAATACATTCGTTAAATAATACTCGAATCGAGTGATTTAAAAAGAAACGCGACGATATGTCATAAGTAAAATATGACAATACGGTTAAAGGACTCCACGCGCTCGTTATCTACTAAGCAAACAAAGACTGCGAACCTGGATTCGATCTCTGGTCAGGGCAATTCTTTAACATCATGGATTCTCTAATATTCATTATTATGGCATTGTATTAATTATTTTTGGAATATTAAAGTGATGAAGGCATAACACTGGTCACTAAAAACCGATCCGGCTGCTTCAATTTTTCAATTTTAGTTTCAATTCCGAAAGTCGAGTCTTTAGAAAACTAAACAGAAAACTTTTGTTTGTATTAGTGATGTTACGAATATCAATTTTTAGTATTCGCGAATACGAATACGAATATTTAAAACAGTATTCGCCGAATACGAATACGAATATTTCTTTTGAGGTTTATATTTCAAATTTAATTGGAAAAAATCCCTGCCTTTGCGTTAGTAACTATAAATGAAACAAAAAATTTAGTGATTTAACATTATTATTGCATTAAGATGCCGAATTTGAAAACCTCTACAGAACATTTTTTAATTATTTTACTTACATACTTTCAGATTTCGTTTTTCTTACTCTGCGTGAAATACAATGGGTTTTTTTTAATAAAAATTAAGATATTTTTTTACATTTTATGTACTTTTTTTAAACTTTTGTATGATTTTTTTTTGGAAAATGTATGGGAAAATTATTCGAAAAATATTCGCTTGAATTTGGCGAATACGAATACGAATATCTTAAAACAGGCGAATAGTCGAATAGTCGAATACGAGTATTCGTAACATCACTAGTTTGTATATTAAATCGTTTTAAAATTTCAACATGGAATTGACAATGAATTTTTCGGCTCCATGAAAAATGGCCACAAAATAGGAAAAATTAAAAATGGCACCACACTGAAAATGAAAAATGGCCCCAAAATAGGAAAAATGAAAAATGGCCCAAAAATAGAAAAAAATGGAATTGGTGTTTTTAATGTAAAAAGTTTGGGGCCGTTTTTCATTTTTCAGTTTGTAGCCATTTTTCAGTTTGGGGCCATTTTTCATGGAGCCGAATTTTTCGATTTTTAGTAAACAATTAAAAACTAGCATACTTTTAATGTTAATGAAAAAAAAAGTAATTTCAACTTTTGTAGTAAAAACTAATTAAACAAATTCCTATGGGCGTAAAAAAGTTCATCACTGTAAAATCGACTAAGTCAATTTGCTGTAAAAAAATTCTTCCCTAGAATGTCAAAAATATTTACTGAAAAATTTATTTTGACATCTGAGAGAGATCCGAAACACAAGCGGCAAAAGTGGGACGAATATAATCACCTGTGCTCTCCTCTTAGACCATCTTGTATGAATTCGCTTTGCCTTGTTCGGTACGAAAGTAGAATATTTTTCGAAGTGAATTGAAGCGAACCTGATATAAATATGCCTTGTGCGAAAAAAAAACAATTAAAAAAAGAAATAAATATTATGAGATATAAAAAAAGGTGAGACTAAATCTTTAACGGAGCAAAAAAAAATATTTTAAGGCATTTAAATGCTATCAATCAAATTGTGTAAAATTAAATATAAAACTTTTTTTTTATTCCTTCGCTTGAGCTCACACGAAATTAATGCTTGAGATTTTGATAATATTTCTTTTGACAACAAAATGCTGCCTGCCTCTGCCTGTCTAGGATTCATTATCAAAGACCATTGATTTAGATATAATGACACTTAATTATTGAACATGATTAAACAAATGACAAACACTTAAAGGAAAAATAATGATATTGCCAGGGTTGGCATAACGAATCGAATGGCAGGCATATGCAAGCAGGGTCATGACAATCACCATCATTATAACGATAACTATGGTGATGATGATGATGATGATAAAAACAACGATAAAATTGATATTGGCAACGGGAAGAACGACGATGGGCTTTACAATAATATAAGAAGAAAAAAATGAAAATGAATTTGATTTTCCACTTGGTCACGCAAAACAACAAAACAAAATTGAAAATGAAGCAACAGGCCAAAAACGTTACAAAAAATATTTTTTCCGATACTTATGGATGCCTACAGATACAAGAACACATTATATCCATTCCTATAATATTTACGCTTGAAGTACACGCATTTTCAAACGGAAAAAACAGAAAGAAAACAAAAATAAACAAACTCAGCATTTATGTTATAAAAAGATAAAAATAATTTTAATATCATCTTGAGAAAAATTTACATGGAAAATTTCTTTGTACACTTGATCTGAAAATGACAAAATAAGTCTGTTGAAGAAGAAAAAAAATCATTAAATAGATTTTGTTTAGGAAAAATATGGCATGACCCTGCGGTTTATGTAGATTTTAAGACGCACCTACATGTAATTACAATTTGTCTAGTTGTTGTTCTTTTCTATTCTACGTTCGAATCTGTTTTATGGACAAAGACATTAAATTCGTTTAAGAGCTCTTGTATATAATTTTCATTTTCTTACAATTCTTTACAAACTTTGCAGACGTGGCTTTATATTCACATTAAATCACATTTAAATAAAATCTTTCATATTCATAAAAATTCAATTTGGTTTTGAAGGGAATAGAAAATTATAAAAGAATTTTCTTTGGAACTTTAATTTTAAAATAATAAATTTAAACCCAAATTAATTTAAATTGAATAAACACAGGAAAGGAAGAAAAAATTAGAGGACAAAAGAAAGTTCATAAGAGAACCTAATAAAGATAAAAAGGCAAACAAACCTGTTTGTATAAAACGAAATCACTCAAGGAGTCTTGTTATCGCAAAACAGAATATGTCCAGCGTGTCGAAGTGTGGTTTGAAATTAAGAAAATTTGTGGATATTTCAAAAGAAAACCAACCTTTCACAATATAAAAATCTTGGTTATGGTAATTAAATTTTTAAAGCCCTAAAAACTTTAAAATTTACTAAATCAAAATTTCCATATCTTTTAAAAATTTTAAAAGCGAAATTGATGTTGAGGATTGTTAACGGACAGCTTAAAACAAATACAATAGAACTAATAATTAAATAACATCTGCATAAAGAGATGTTTATAACCAACCCACAAGAAGTTAATTTTGGCCAAAAAATAATTAATTTCAATTTTTTTTAATATCGAAAAAATCCTTTCTACGCTAATAAATTACTTTAAGTAACATTAAAAAGATGTGAAAGTCCGGTCTGGAAGTGCTGTTGAGAGAAACGATGGGACTGTTATATAGAGAAAATTTTAAACTTATTTTCGAAAATTCGAACTTAATTTCGAAAATTCCAAAAACTTTTGCAAATTAAATTTCAAATTTATTTACAAAATTTCAACGTAATATCAAAAATTTAAGTTAAATTTTGAAATTTAAAAAACATGAAAACTGCTTAAAAAAAGTAAAAATAATTTTTTTTTTAATCTACAGTGTTGTTTAAACATGTCCCTGTAGCATGGCTTAAATCATGGTAAAAATATTGGAACTTTCGGCATCTTTTAGAGATAGTGGCGAATAAATTTCAAAATTTTCTTTATAACGAAAATATGAGGGACTTCCTATCGTTGCTACTGTCCTTCAGAACGCATTTTAAAATTTCTGAGATTAAATTTGTCGATATGAGACAACGCTTTGGTTTATTAACGAAAATTAAGTGCACTTGGGAGGATCGGTGGTGGCGTTCAATACTTAAGTTCAAAATTTTGAATTTAATTATGAAAATTTAAGCTAAATTTTTAAATTTGGAACTTAACTTCGAAAATCCGAAATTTCACTTCTCAAGGGGTAGATTTTAGAAAGTCTAATATTTCGTGTAAACTAAATTTTTCTACAGACATTTCGGAGCATCAACTAACAATACAGAGTATTTAAAAAATTTAAAGAAAATATTTATAATTTCTTTTAAAATTACTTGCATTTCATTTAATGAAAAAAAAAAAGCTTTTTCTCTGCCACCACTGTTATGACATTTGGAAACTGAGTTGGAATAATCGTAAGTGTGTGGAGTGCAATGGGTGTACGCACATACGAGTACATGCATACATAAATATTTCTTATGTCTCCTTTTTTAGTGTGAAATATTTATTTATTTCATAAAAACTAAATTCTTGAAAATACCCTACAACTACATTTTTTTTTTATATTATTTTTATGAAATCATTTAAAAAATAAATACAACTAAATATTATAAAAAACACAAGAATATTGTAAATAAGAATACTTCTAACACTTAAAAAAAATTTTTGTTGTTGTGGTGTCTGCTCTTGTAGAAATATTAAAACTTAAGGGCATATCTGTTATTTGGAAAGGAAAACAATGTTTCTAGATTGCCAAAGAAGCCTGGCCAAGAGAATGAATAGTGAAGGACATAAACAACAAAAACAATAAAAAATACGTTTTGCAGACGTGGAAAAAACTAAACTAAAGAAGATTTTTTAATTTAAAGAAAAACAAAAAAAGCATGTCGTATATTATATTTTATAAAAATTTTGCTGAAAACAAATGTTACCACTTCAAGCAGAAGAACGACAAACATTTTAATTTATGACATAATTTTATTAACGTATTCATCTTCATTTCATGTCTTTCTAGTTCTTGGCTCTTGTGCTCTTTTGAAAAAAAAAAAAAAAAAAACATGTATGACTTTATAATTATTTATGTGTGCATGACTTCAAGAGTCTGCTGGAGTAGATGTTGCAATCGTTCTACAAATACCAGACTTCAAATTTAAGTGAGCATGGTTATGGGGTGGGCGGTTAGGCAAACTTATACCAGTTAAATATAAAATATTTGCTTATTTTACTTTACAAGTTTTATTGTAGAAAATAAAAAAAATATTGTTCGTTATGAAAGTCAACATCACATGTGTGGCTTGCACACACTCACACACAGGCAGAGGCATTTTCCCTTTACCCACATGTAGGAGTACATCCATGCATGAAAGTGTGAATATCACTTTAATTTATTTTTCCATTTTCATTTACATTAAAAAGTAAATATTCATATGAGAGTTAACTGGGTGCGAGCAGTACTCTGGTACATTTAATACTTTACTGTCCACAACGGCAATCTCATGTTTTTATGCAGACATATCGCACCCTAAATATAAAAAGGGTCACAACTCAAAATACTAAAATTTTCAGGAGAGACAAAAAACTGTTTTCGTGCAGAAGCAACACACTTAACATAAAATTAGACATAACTGTATTTTTCCAGTTAAAGAGATAGTGATGTGAAAGAAATTTTTGCAGTAGTTAGAGATGTGTACTCTGAATTAATTTATGGAAAAAAGTCAGTTTTGGAAAATTTCAAGTTGTGACCCTTTTGTATTTAGGGTGCGATATATGCCTTGAAGTTAAACAGAAGGAGAAAGCAAATATTTTGTTACAAGTGAAAATGCTTAACCCATTTCAAATTAAAGCGAATATTTAGATCTTCGAAAAGAAAAAAATTTTTAGATTCGATTTTTTCCTAAATTAATGCCACCAGAGGAGCAAGAAAGAAAGAAAGAAAGAAAGAAAGAGAGAAAGAAAGAGAAGAAAAGTGTATGTTTGGTTTTTTGAAAATGACGACAACAGAAATAAATAGCAAAAGGCCGAAAGAGAACTTGAAATATTACACAAAACTACTTACCCCGGATTCATAAACAGTTATTAAAGGTATTGTGGCCTTAATGTACGAATTAAGTATGGGAAAACAGGTTTTATTCTGCACTTTAATTTAACTTATGACTTGGGTTCGATCTCTAAAAAATTTTTTAAACTGTAGAAAGGTAAAGTGATGGTCAGATCGCTGGAAGTGTAGACGAACAGGAAACTATCGATTTCACTTTTAAAATTTTAATATTGAAATAAAGTTGGAAATGCAAAATTATATCAAATTTTATTAATTTATAAACAAATTTAGTTTTTGCTTAAGCGGCCGATTTTTGAAATTATAAGTCTTATAAAACAGGGAACATTATTAAAATTTCAAAAATAAATCAAAAAGTATTGTCCACTTAAGTAATGAATTTTTATTCGAACTAAGTGATGTTTAATCAAAGAAATTTGAATTTGACAGGCTTAAGTTCGTTTTCTCTAAATTTAATTTTTTTTTATAAATTAAATTATTATTTTTATTAGAAAGAAAAATCTAAAAGGTCGTGATCCGCGAAGTCTAATTTTTCTTTGCCTGTTCAATTATTACGAGCTTCTAGATTTTTCAATCTAATAAAAATAATAATTTAATTTATAAAAAAAATTAAACTTATAAAAAACGAACTTAAGCCTGACAAATTAAAACTTCTTTGATTAAATATTGTCCACTTTTATATTAACTCGTTTGCTTTTCAAAGATGTTCGTTCTTCTTAGTGAAAAATTTTTACCACAAAGCATAAACACAGACTAAAAAATTAGCACAACTTTGCAAAAAGTTTGGAATGGCTGGCTGATACTCTGCCAATAGTTTCCTTTGTCACGAGTTCCTTCCATTGCAGTGTTCCATTGCAGTCCTACTCATCTTCAAAAATAAAAAAAAAAAATTTCATATTCAAATGAAAGACATACAATATTCTTTTCTCCATATTAAATACACAAAAAGCGGCAAAATTATTTATGCTAAATATTAGAATCTCTTAACATTGGCAGGGAGGGCCCTTCAGAAAATGGTGGCAATGGGGCAACAGTTTTGTTTACTTTATTTTATGGATGTTATTACTTAAAACAAAAATTTATTTGCATTGTTGGCATGAGTTTATGTTTAAAACATATTTTTATTTCCGTTTCGCTTTCATCATGTATGCAAACGTATTAATGTATGCGTAGAAGTATACACATACACACAGTGTATTGTACATCTGCTACATACCTCCATTTATACATAAACACTTATGTGTTTGTTTGCTTGCGATTGCTGTTCTTTATTTATTTCTTCTCATCTTGTTTTTTTTTTTTTTTTGGTAAAATTCGTTTGATTTTGATGTTCCTTCATTTGTATTTGTACTTGTTGTTTGTGTAGCTGCTGTTATTGTTTTTAACAGATTGTTGTTTTTTTTTTAATATTTTTTTTTTTATTACTTTACTGTTGTTCTACCCTAAAGGTATGCTAAAGTGAAATATGTTAAAGAAAATTGTTTTGAGAATTTCGGTCTCCTTTCTCTTGCTCTGTGTTAATTTTTTCCTTTTTTTTTTTGTTGATGACGATGTTGAGCATACTCGTCGTAAATTGTTTTGTTTTTGCTTGTTTGCAACCAAACAATGTGACAACAAACAAACAAATGACACATTTAAATTTATGTAAATTTTCCAAAAAAACTATATTTCAAATAGGCAGAAAATTGTATCAAAAAGATGAAAGTTTTTCATTATCAGTTTATGTTGTGATGAGAATCAGCTTTAAATTGCATTTAAATAAAATTGTTTTACTGTTTTTTTGTTTTTTTTTTTGGTTTTTGACAAGAGAAAAGTTACTTCTTAATCGGAGTTGTTTAAAATTCAAATGGTGTATATTAAATTTTATAAATTTTTGTATATTTTATTTTATTATTTTTATAAATTTTAAACAAAGTAAATTTCTTAAGAAAACGCTTGCCATCAAGCGTGTGTACGTGTGCTTGACATCAAGCATACCCAATATCTAAATTTTTTGATTTTTCATCAAGCGTCGTCGGTGTCACACAAACAAACAAATTTTTACTGATACAACTTTAAATGCTTGATGTGATTTTGACGAATATATAGTGCCCTTAAGTAACTTTTTCTGAATTACAAACGTTAACGTTTTGTATTAACTTTCTAAAGGGTGGGCAAAAAATTTGAGGTTAGGAAGTAAATTGGCATAAAATTTAATTTTGTTTTTTTTTTGATAAATTCAGTTTTATTGATACCAATGTAACGTAGAAATATGGAAATTTATAATGGAATATGATGTCGGGCAAATGTCCACCTCTAGCACGTCGGCAGACATCTGCTCTTTTCACAAAATTTTTAACCACATTTTGCAACAAATCTTCGCTTATCCCGTTAATGCAGCGCGGAACTTTATCCTTCAGAGCATCAGTTGTTTGTGGTTTGTTCACGTAAGCCCGGTCTTTCAAATTGCCCCATATAAAATAATCCAGCGGCGTTAAATCACAAGAACGAGGCGGGAAATCGACATGGGCAAATTGAGAAATTACGCAATCGGGATATTTCTCATGCTTGTAAATATCTTATGATAGAAAATTTTCACAATTAAAATTCTCTGTTGAAGAGAATAAATAAATGTCAAAGGATGGCAGCTCAATTTTCATTTCATTCATTCATTTGACAGCCAATTTACTTCCCAACCTCAAAATTGCCAACCCTTTATTAGTGGAGCGAGTGCAAAGCCTTACCACCTTATTCATAAATGATTATTAAAGTTAGTGGCCTTAATGTAGTAATTTTGTATAAATAAATCGGTTTTATTAAGCTCTTTAACTTTATAAATCGTTTAATAAAAAAATAAAAAAAAAAATAGTCAGGGGTGTCACAGAAACCAAATTCGTACGAAAGTGAAAACGTTTTTACCTTCTCCAGAAAATGTAAAACGTAAAAATTTTTCGTTTTCATTTCGATTGAAAATAGTCAGATGTGTCACAGAATTTACGTGTGTGAAAGTTTACACGAAAAACTTTTGCGTTTTACATTTTCTGGAGAAGGTAAAAACGTTTTCACTTTCACTTTCGAACGAATTTGGTTTCTACCCCTCGGTATGTATACATAAATTTCGTATTAGATTGAACGTTTTGATTTAAATCATATAAGTCACACATTCCGATCGGATTGCTTTCAATACCTTAATTGTACTACGATCGTTTTTGATTTTTACCGTCTTCATATTCCTTTTAATTTGTGTAACGATTTTACATTAATAAACTTTTTTAAACCCACAGGTGTATGTTTAAAGTTTTCTTAATCGCAAAGCTTACAATAAGCTTTTTTTTTAATAACATGAAAAGGTTATTTTTCTGATGCTCCTAAAAGTATGCATGTTTTTGCTGTTTCTTACTACAAATGAAGTTAGTAGAAAAATTCATTGTTAATTCCATTTTGAATTTTAAAAAATGATTTGAAAAAATTTTAATTTTCCAAAAACTCAACTTTCGGAACTGAGACTACTTACGATCGGAATTGAACTCTGTGACATGACTGTTTATTTTAGATGAAGCATATCGATGGCTTAATATAGAAAGGTCGTATCTCGTTTTGTTATTTAAATTTAGTTTTTTTATATGTTCTGGTAGACCATTGATCGTCAAAGTAGCCCCTAGGGGCCGAGCACCAATCGTCATTTTCACATACACAACACGAACCAAACAGAAAAGACAAACTAAAATACGAAACACACTCATATGTATGATAGCAGTCAATGAATGATGTTCTCTGTCCCTTAATTTAGAATTTGCAACAACAAAACGCATGCAAAAGAGGGAAAGAAAATATTTATTTTTTTTTAGTCTCTTTATTTGTTATTTACAGTACACTGTGAATATTTTAATTTTTCCGGATGTGGAATGTAGAGTGCGAAGAATCTTTTTTGTATATATAATTTTTTAATGGAAAATTTTTTTAATTATGTAAATTCATTCATTCGTTCATTCTTTCATCCATAAACACGCTAAACCAATACAGTGTGTATGCATACAAAACTTTTAATATGATGTTTGGCTACAGTAAAAAAATAAATGTAACAATCAATTTCTATAAGTGTAAAAACTCCAATACATTGATATTTCCTACATGTTCTCTTTATGACAAAGGCTGTGGTAGACAATACTCAAGTGCACCTCCCTTAATAAATTGAGTTTCCTATGTTGACGAATAACAGATTACAGTAATAAAAAAAAGCCCTAACCCATTTAAAAAAAATAAAACAGAATTGAATTTGTTGGCAGTTTTAATAAAAATCTGCATCAGAAAAAAAATATTATTTTTTCAGATTTTATTGAGTTTTTTCCTTCTCCTGTAAAGTAGCGAAAAGTTGAGATACGACCTTTCTATATTAAGCCATCGATATGTATGTTAAAATTTTTCAGATCTAAAGTCACAAAAATTTGTGGGATGGCACTTAGATTATAAATACATACAAAAATATAAAATATAGAAAAAGAAATCTATACATTTAAAAATTAATGTCTGTCTGTTTGTTTGTTTGTTTGTGCTTTATAGGAGGCCAAGCCCTTGGACCGATCTTCCTAAAATTTTCACAGCATATTACTGTGATTCTGAAAGGAATAATAGGCTATATGAAGTTTTGATTGATTGATATAACCCAAAAATTTAAATCGCCATATTTTGGGCAATTTTTGACCTACGTCGATGATATTTGGTACATATGGTATTGGCATAATTTGGAATACGTACTAGGAGAAAAGTGGGTGGGCCCACGCCCCTTTTTAGGAAAATTAAAAATCGTAATATAGTCTTAACTGCTGGACCGATCGACATTAAATTTTCACAATATAAATACTATTCTATTTCTGTTGAAAACTGGTTAAATAGTTGATATTCTTCTCAATTAGTATCCACTTTACGAAAATTGTAAAGATGGACAATTGAACGCTGATGAGAGGTGTAGCGGCCTTGAAATAAGTACTGATACGTTCTGCAAAAAACTGTTTGGATATAAATAATAATATTTTCCAACATAAAAAAACTCTTAGTAATTTTGAATTTTCATTAATTCAATAAAACTGAACTTGAGCCTGATAATATTACTTTTCATATGTAAAACAATATAAATACTTTTAATTTTATTTTATAACGAGGGGGGTAGCGAAGCACACCGGGATCAGCTAGTTTTATATAAAAAGAAACAACTATTTATAAATAAATTCAAGAACTTATAAAAATTGTTTGTCTGATCAAGCAATAAAATATACAAAAAAATTGCAGCTGAAACATTAAACTAAAAAGATTGTTTGCCACTTTTTATTTTCTCAATTTTTCTTTTGTTTTTACATACATAGAAAAACATCCGCAGACTTTCACATACACACGCAAAGCTATAATGGGGCTAGTGAACATCACATTTATGTACTATGTATGTATACTTGCGCATTAATTAGATTGCGTTTGTTGTATGTAGTGTTTACAATGTTCTTGAATTTACTGCACGTGAACATAAACAACAAATTGCCTGAGTGAAAGTTATGGGAATGACGATGTCAAGAATATCACTAACTCAACTAGAATTAAATGAATTTTTTACAAATCGTGTAGCGTCTAAGAGTTGTTGTAAGAGGGCAGACGGAGAAGACTTCGTTTTAAGTTTTGCCCTTTCGTTCAATTACAATTTATTCATTGTTTTTTTTACCACTCAAACATTTGGGATTCAATTGGACTATTATATTGGTCGATGTGAAGATGAATCACAATAAAGATTTTCTATGATCTCATATAATTAACAGGCAAGATCATTTTTTGTGATGGACTTTATGGCCACATTATTCATTAGAGTTTGACAAAACTTTTAACAAATTAAGAATATTTATTCACAGGAGGGAACAGGATATTGTGGGTTATTGTGGGCTCAGTAGTTTGGGACGTAACGTAACGTTGCTACTAATACGTAAACACGTACTTCTCATGCATGTAAATTAGGAGATGCAAACAAACGAAATAAACATGCATGTGTTTTCTCTAACTGATTTTGAAATTTTCTATGTTTGGATGTGGGAGAATCGTAGGAATTTAAGCAAAAAAAAAAAAGAGAAGAGAGCTTAGCGAACAGCTCAGTAAAGGCCGTGCTTAACTATCCTACACAATCGTACGATTAATTCATAGGAAAATCTTACAAAACTCTGACCGACTTTAAAAAATCGTTTCAAAATGGTGTTGTAGGTGCCACTTTATTATACAAAACTGATGGATGCAAAACATATGGTTGACAATAAATACTCCTCTGGTCGCATGAAAACTATAATTTTATAAACATTTTCATAAAGTTTTACAAATCGCACGACTTGCCAAAAAATCTGTCACACAGTTGCATTTTTAGTCCACACTACCATATTTTTTCAGCACACATCTTATATTTGGCAGATCGCATGATTGTGTAGGATAGTGAAGCACTGGAGGGTATTAAGTTTATTACATCTGTGCGAATTTATGCAAATGTATCACTAAATAATTGAAGTTGTGGTGGTTGTATGGCTGTTTGTGTGGCCGTTGTTTATATGTATTAGGAGGTTTTCAGATAGCTCCGGAAAACTTCGGACTAATGAGACGAAACTCACTATTGAAACTCACAAATTATAAAAATTGTAAAAAACGTCTGGAACGCGGTTATTATTGTTGCGATTTTAAACTCTTA